>JAVLUX010000011.1:45671921-46271921 GCA_032164185.1 Moxostoma hubbsi | reverse complement strand
AAACAGATGTTTTTTATTATTATTTTTATATATTACATAAGTGTAATATCTTTGTAACGGGTTCAATGAAATGAGGAACTGGGAGACTACGATTCCAACTCAGGAATGTCACTTTTATTGATACACAAAATAAAACACGTTTGCTCATGTAATGGTGCATCTTCAATTCAACAAACAGCTTCACAGCTGGGCTGTCTCTCTCTCACACACCGAGGACTGTCCCTTTTATTTCCCCGTCCCTCACTGTGAACACAGAAACAAGAAATTAACAGCAATTCATCTCAGGTGAGAACCATTACCACTTACTCTCTTTCCAGACGAACGCTCGGCCATGCCCGCCTCCACAATCTTCATCCATTTTAATGTTTGCGTAACATAGCAACTGCATTTACAAGCTTATTCAATTGCATTGAAGTTGTACGTTAGCTCAACTGAGCATGGCACTTGTGATGGAAACAACTGGGACACGAGTCCTGAAGGACACGTGAGTTGACACGTGAACCGAAGGTCAATTGCTTTGATTTGAATAAGTCCTAATAAATACGTTTCAATACATTTATGCATTTGGCAGATGCTTTTATCCAAAGCAACTTACAGAGCCCTTACTACAGGGACAATCCCCATGGAGCAACCTGGATTTATGTGCCTTGCTCAATGACACATTGCTGGTGGCTGTGGTGATTGAACCGGCAACCTTCTGATTACCAGTTCTGTGCTTTAGCCCACTACACCACCACCACTCAACTCCAATATTGTCACCTTCCTAAAATAATGTCCTAAGTCATTTTTTGACAAAAATTGTCAATTAAAACATTGCCATTATCTCATGATGCTGGCCACCTCTGTTAAAATGTCTGAAAAACCTGAAAAAATTACTTAGGACATTATTTTAGGAAGGTGACGATATGTTTCCAGGAGTGTTTTCAAAGTAATGGCCAGCATCATTCAATCACTGCCATCCATGATAAAGTAGAATTTAGCATGATAGATTCTGAATCTATGTACTGATTTTCATTGCCCCATCTCTGTCAAACATGTTGAGTTGTCATCTGCAGACTGAAACTAAACTTTTAGTCGGATTTTAGGAGTGAATGCACTTGGCAACAAACAAAGATATAGGATGCTCCCTTGCTCCCTATTTAGTGAATGACTTAACCTCCAGTGTGCTGTCTGTCTGCGCTGGTCTCAGAACAGTTCGGAAAGCACCTTATTTTCATTATAACTCCATATAAAGACATTGAAAGCAACATATTTAAGCTTTTGGATGAACCCATTGATTCTAAAAATGCACAGTATATATAGGAATGCATTTACTATAACAAAATACAATATAACATAATTTAATTTTAAATGAAGCGAAATGACCCATAGACGTGTTAATGATGAGAGCTATTCAAAATAACTAACGTGTTTTTTAAACTTTTGAAGGAATAAGGTCCCAATTTCCACATATGTGGGCATCATGTTTTTTAGAGTGCTGACATGAGATGCATTTTTTTAAAGCGGCATATCAAATGAAACTAGAGACATTAGACTTTACAACCAAAATAAACACAGATTTCAATAAAAACATTTGTTAAGATGTTTTAAGAAGTTTAATCTTTAAATGAACAGAATTCAGTTGGTTTTGATTCACTTAAATTATGCGTTGAATATAGCGAAGACAAAATTCAACGTCCATGAATGTGGATGCAGTGTCTTATGAGGTTAAGGAGCTTTCCTCAAGATGTGAATGTGTTTGTTTTACATGAATAATATCTTTACATAATAATGTGTTTGTTTGTGTGTGTGTGTAGGGCGGTCATCAGAGGGCTCTGGTTGGACTCAGCTGGAGTTGGCAGCAGTAATTCTCGTGCCGTCGTGCCTACTGTGTGTGTGTGTGGTTCTGGGAGTGTGTGCGGTTCAGAACCTGCGCTGCACACACATAAAAGCTCAGAAACAGGATCCAGAAGAAGTGCTGGATGACCAGACTCTAGTATCAGCTGAAAAATGCCTGAAAGAACTCATCTATGACATGAGCACCTCTGGCTCAGGATCAGGTGAGTGCCAACTCTCCTCATTACAACAACAATATAAACATAAAACATTTAGTAGTTTCCACATGTTTATGCCATTAATGTTATAGAGTGACTATTTGCACTAGGATTAATTAGCACCTTCCACACAGCATGGTTAATTGTACTCCAATAGTCTAGTGGAAATAAAGAAATGTATGCAGTGGCAAGGGGCGATGTGACTATGTGGATCGTGTGGACGACTCGGGTTGTGATTGATGTCTATTAATATTTCCTTCAATACTACTTGAGCTGGGTAAAATTATCCATGTTTTGACTATAGTAATTTTGTGGTAAACAAGTTTTTTTGTTGTTGTTTTTTTATGGAAGGAACCTATAGTTTTAACTATAGTGTTACTACAGTAATATGTTGTTAATATAGTTATATAGTAATATAGTGTTAATTCATTTTGAGGCTTAAGTAAAAAAATGTCATGTGGTGTAACTGTCTGGAGACCACAAAAAAAAAAAAAAAAAAAATGATGTCTGATTAGTGCAGAACAATCTTTTACTAGCTATAGATGTGCACAAGTAATGAAGGAGTCACAGATCAATTTTGAAGAACCGATTTATTGTCTCGTCTCTCGGGCCACTTTTTTACCACTGTTCGCTTGTTGCTTTCTTCTATCAACCCCCACCTTTCTTGTCTCTGCCCCCCCCATGTCCATTTCACAACATCCAGCCTTACACATTTATGTATATGTGATACACACACATATTCTACATCTTTCCCCTTTTAAAGAGAACATATATTAAATAGCATGAAATTAAGAGAAATGCAGCATAGCAGTGAATAGTAACAACATGTAACATTATGCACCCTCCTATTGTAAACACAAGATTATGTGATATCAGTTTGTGATAAAGTCTTTGAACTTTGCATTAGGTTTGCACACTCTCACAGATCGAGTATCAACTATTGGGACTTGTGAGTCTGAAACATTTTGCCTGCAACTGTCAGTGTTTTGTGGTAGTGGTGCATTACATCCAGAATTGTCATTTGGTACCGCAGCCACTGGCTGTTCTTGGGGTTCTGATGACTCATCTACCTTAAGTTTCTTACATAGGTCTTACCATTGGACTAGATGACATTGGCGGGCCTTCCCATAAATCGTAGCCTATTTGTCAAACCCACGGATTGTCTCCATCCTTACTGCCTGACCAGGCTCCAGAGGTGAAAGCTGTCTGGTAGATTTGTCATGACTTATCATTCCTTTTTGTCTGAGGGTAAATAAAGCAGCCTGAACATCATTCTCAACTCTTGGCATGAGCTGGGATTCTTCCATGGGGATCAGATTCCTGTATTCTGACAGTAAACGTTGCACTGGTGAAGGCATGCCATCCCTGAGTGTGTTGCATAGGTTGAGCAAAGCCACATAAATGTCAGAATCATCACGTGCACATTTCTCTAGAAAATGCTTGGCTGACCTGACACCATTCTCCGCCAGACCATTGGATCTAGGGTAATTGGGACTGCTCGTTACATGCTGGAAATCGCCTCTGTTGAGCAAAGTTCTTAAATTCTCTATTTGAAAATTATGTTGCATTGTCTGTCATGAGTTGGTGGGGAATCCCATGTACAGAGAATTGCCGCTTAACTTGCTGATCACAGTGTTACTGGAGAGGTTTGGGAGAGCATTAAACTCCCACCAGCCAGAGACTGAGTCCACTGAGACCAGGTAATTCTTGCCTGCCCACTTAAATATGTCAGCTGCTGTGATGGCGCATGGTTTGTCAAGTATCTGGTGAAGTTGTAAGGGTTCCCTCATTTGGTGCTGTCTTTGAGTATTGCACGGACATCTGTAAATGTCTCTTTCAATGTCACTGTACATAGAAGGCCAGAACATGGTCTCAGAGGTGCTCTTTGCTTAGTGGACTGAATACCAGGTTGACCTTGATGGAGCTGTATCAGGTAGTGTTTCTGGAGAGAATGTGGGATTACATACCTCTGACCATGTAGAATGAATGCATCATCCACTGTCAATTCACCCCTCATAGTGTATAACTGTCGGATGTCATGCGGGACTTCCTTAGATCCATTGAAAATGGTGTCCACGAGGCGCTTGCAGAAGGCATCTGCCTGTGTGCTTTGCTTAAGTTCCTCAATCCTTCTTGATGACAACACTCCTTTAATAGCTAAGACATCATAGTCCTCAATAGCTCCAGGATTGTCTGTAGTGGGGAGGTTTGCACATGATAGAGCATCCGCAACATACAGATCATGGCCTTGTTTATAGATCACATTCAAGTGGTAGCGCTGAAGCTTGAGCATCATTTGCTGGATGCGCACCTACGCTGCGTGCAGAGGCTTTCTTAGTATGGTTATGAGTGGCTGATGATCCGTTTCCACAGTCACTGGGCGGCCATAAATATAATTGTGGAATTTTTCACAAGCAAAGTCTAGTCCCAGGAGCAGCTATTGATGCGAATGCCACAGGCCTGCCATCTTGAAGACATACTGCACCAAGACCGTGCTGCAAAGCATCAGCAAACAATATCACCGGCTTGTGCGCATCAAAATACAGTAGGACTGGTGGACTTGTCAGATGTGCTTTGAGTGTGTCCACGGCAACAGCATGTTGTTCAGTCCAACACCATTCAGAATCTTGGTGCAGCAGCTGATGGAGGGTTATCTCAATGTAGTGATGCATGAACTTTGAGAGGTAATTGGTCTTGTCGAGAAACCTTTGCAATCCATGTTTGTTTTCTGGGGCAGCCATTTGGCGGATGGCCTTAGTTTTCTCTGGGTTTGACTTGTCAACTTTATCTGTGAGAAGGTGGCCCACATACAGCACCTCAGAGAACCTGAATCGACATTTTGTTGGGTTGAGCTGCAGGTGGATGGCTCTGACACGGTCTAGTATGCATTTAAGATGTTTGTCATGGTCCTCAACAGATGAACTCCAGATCAAGATATCATCCATGACTATTTCACATGGCTGTCCAGCAAAGAGCTGTTCCATGCATCTTTGAAATATTTCACTTCCAGTTGAAATCCCATATGGCATCCATAAAAACTTGAACCTTCTGAACAAAGTCATACATTTTGTGAGTTTTGATGATTCTTCATCCAGAGGTATTTGCCAGAATCCACACTTTGCATCTAAAATGCCGAAGACCTTTGCCCGTGGCATATCAGCGATCACTTGCTCTACAGTCTTTAATGGGTAACAAGCCCTCAAGAGAGTCTTATTAAGATGCACGAGGTCAATGCATATGCGTACCGTGCCATCCTTCTTGACTGCAGCTGCCATGGCTGATACCAAAGGAGTAGTGACACCACTGGTGAGATGATGCCATCTGGCCATTCTTTCTGCATCAACTGCATCATTGTGGATGCCACAGACAATTCTGTCACATATTAGTTTATCTGTTAGCACACCAAAATCAATTTTTTTAGCCAGTAGTCATAACGTGGCCATGTAGGATTGAATTCCTTCATTGAGTTTTTGAGCCATCATGTTGAAAGCATGTCTGACCATTATAATGTTTAAGTTAACTGGTAAGCATTTACCAGTTTCTTGACTAACACATTAGGATCCTCTTTGTCCTCACCCTTTTGAAAGTGAAATTACTCATGTTTATCTAGTGCATCCGAACCAGTCAAATTGAGCAGAGTGTAAGCTTGCACCTTTTTTGATTTGTTCGAAAATCCCGCTTTGCTGTACACTTCCCATTCCCTCTTGAATTTCAGCCAGTTGTTAGCGATGTCATCATCAAAGACGAGCGGTTCTATGCGTCGTAGATTTTGAGCCATGATTTGTCAGTGATCCCACTTCTGTCACCATGTAGATATGCACAAGTAATGAAGGAGTCAGAGATCAACTTTGATGAACCAATTTATTGTCTTTTCTCTTGGGCCCTTTTTTTTTTACCACTGCCTGCTTGTTGCTTTCTTCTATCAACCCCCGCCTTTCTTGTCTCAGCCCCCCCATATCCATTTCCTAAAATCCGGCCTCACACACACATACTCTACACTAGCGTTGCTCAAAAATATGCAGTGAATCAATTTTGTTTTAAAATATATTAATATATGAAAAAAAAATTGTTCTACCAAATCAATGACATATGGTAAACCAACATACAGTATGTAGGTAGTTATTCCATTTTTATATGACACAAATACCCCTAAAAATGGAGAGGTTCCATTTAGACTCGTATAACGGTTTGTAAAGTTTTAAAAAAATCATTATTTTGTCATCTCATAAAATTTCAATATTTTGGCATTTTTATGAAAAGGCTCACTTTGTTCATGTCAATTGTTGTAACGTCTTGATATTTTTTTACTTAAAGGGCAAGTTCAACCAAAGAAGAAAATTCTCTCATCATTTACTTCACTTTACCTCATGCCATCCCAGATGTGTATGACTTTCTTTACAATCAAGCTTGAAATTACGATGGTGCCTAGACACTGCAGTGGCAAGATGTACAATGAAAAATGAGTTACTCTGTGGTCTGTTCTCACCCAAAACCAACTGGATCGCTTTGGAAGAATTGGATTTAACCCCTGTAGTCATATGGATTACTTTTATGTTTCCTTTATATGATTTTTGGAGCTACCAAGTTCAGGTCACCATTCATTCACATTGTATGGACCTACAGGAGCTGAAATATTCTTCTAAAAATCTTCATTTGTGTTCAGCAGAAGGAAGGAAGACATACACATCTGGGATGGCATGAGGGTGAGTAAATGATGAGAGAATTTAAATTTTGGGGGAAATACCCTATTAAAAATTCATATTTGTAAAAACAAAACATGAAAAAATAACAGATAACATGACAAACATATTAGTCAAGGACCCAACTGCTAAATAGTGAGCCATTTTACCTCACTTGTTATAAATGCTTAATAACACCTTTTGAATATCAGCAACCTAGATATTGTACCTTGATGTACAGTGGACACACATGAAGCATTTATTAACGAGTTACCATCAGTAGAAACCTGTAAATTAAGTTCAGTATGGTTTAATGGCCAAACTGGCACAAAATGCCAGCAACTATTTCACCCTGCAGCTTTTGCTTGATTACCCACTGAAGCTAAACAGGGTTGAGCCCGGTCAGTACCTGGACGGGAGACCTCCTGGGGAAAGCTAAGTGCACTTCTCGTAAAGAGTGTCCTGGCCAAATTCCCCCATTAGCCCTTATCAATAATGGCCTCCTAATAATCCCCATCCATAAATTGGCTGTATCACTCCACTCTCTCCTCTCCACTGGCAGCTGGTGTGGCACAATATGGCTGCCGTCACATCATAAAGGTGGATGCTGCACACTGAGGCCCTGTTCACCATGCATAGCGCTTTGAGTGGCGTGTCAGAAAAGCACTATATAAATGTAATGTTCATTAATGGTCATCAGGCTTTATATGATATATCCTGTGAATGAGCATGAAGACCTGAATAGTGGTTTTGCAGAAGACTTTAGGTAACTAGGACTAGTTTTGAGATCAACAAGATAAAGAAAAGTGACAACACAAGTGAGTCATGACATTACAGTAATGCATATATACACAAAGCAGACTGTAAAATAAAACAATTCCACATGTTAATCTCAATTTACCTGTTGGCACCATTTTCTGAACTCAGGCCTGAATTGGGCAAACTCAATAGTAATGGATGTAGTTCATCACCTCTTTGCATTATAGTCATAATTGTGGTCTGTTTTGACAAAAGACTCTTGTAAGTTTGTTGCCCATATATTGAGAAATAGAGACTTATGAAAAAGAAAGATTTTGCTTTACAGCAGGACCATCTTGTTTTTTTTTAATAACCTATGAAATAAGGCAGTTAAGTCATTAAGGCAAGCCAAGGCACAATTCTATATTAACATTATAAATGAAGCTAAAGGTAATAGTAAAATATTATGGGAAACCATTAATCAATTGACAAAGATAGATTTTACATTAGGTAATAAACGCCTAGAATTAGATTTTCAAGGAAGAATAACTGATAAGTCAGATGAAATGGCAGACATATTTAATAACTATTTCACTGACTCAGTTCAATGCTTGTCCGATAACTTTGGAATGAGAATTAAACAAATTACTCTCCCCAACCCGGAACATCCTGTATTTCTCTTAACAACAGTCACTGAGCATACAATTTATAACATCTTAAGATCCTTTAAAAACTCTAATGCCAAAGATATTGATGGCATAGACTGTAGTTTTTTGAAAAAAAAAAAAAAATAAAGACATATTTTTAGCTCCTATCACCCATCTTGTAAATCTCTCCATCAGACAATGTATATTTTCTAAATGCTGGAAAACTGGAGTAATTACCCCAGTTTTCAAGGACAGTAAACCAACCAATGCTGTCAAAAACAGTATAGGCCTATTTCAATCCTATCAGTAGTTTCCAAGATTGCATAAAAGGCAGTAACAGAGCAATTTACTAATTTTCTTAATACACAAAACAACTCAGTGTTTCCCATGCAATTTGGATTTTGCAAACATCATTCAACGGAAACTGTGTTTTGTTATTTTACTGAGCAAGTAAGGTCAAAATTAGACAGGGGTGGAGTTGTAGGTGACATGTTCCTTGATCTGCATAAGGCATTTGGCATGGTGAACCATAATATACTTTTAACTAAACTATCACTTTTTAATCTGCCAGTTGATGCAATAAAATGGACTGAATCGTATTTGACTACAAGATAACTCGGGTTGAAACAAATATGTCCTCCTTAAGAGGTTGATTAACTGGTGTCCCACAGGGGTCTATACTTGGGCCCCTACTTTTCAGTTTGTACTTGAACGATCTTCCAGATGCCTGTCCGAATGTACATATTCAAATGTACACAGATTATACTGTGATTTATGTACATGCCAAAACTACTGAACAGGAAGCATTCAAGTTCTGCAATGATTAAAATCTTTGATTGGCTTACACATTGCTGCCTTAAATTAAACATTCAGAAAACAATTTCAAAAAATCACAAATTGTGCCAGATTTTACTCACATTTGACATTTGAAAAGCATATTAAAAATGTAGTTTGTGCATTTAAATTTAACATTAGAAATTTTGAATTTATATGGAATTAACTTTCAATAGATGCTGCTAAAGCATTTTTACATTCAATGATTTTTTTCTCATTTCTCTTAAAGGTTAAAGATAAGACAAACTTGCAAACATTGAATAACTTGTAAACCGGTAATTACCATAAGTTTGAGCACCTTTTAATTTAGTAGTTCATGTATTTAAACATGTAATGTTATATATTATTGTAATTTTTTATGCAATTTTGCTTTGGGTGTTATGTTTTTGTTTGTTGTCTATTGACTAATGTTTCAATGATACTATTTGTAATGTACTTTTCCTGACCACAGATGAAATTAGTGTCTGTAGCTAATTCTGAGGCAGTCATCGACTGTCCATTGTCCCTGTCAAAAAAACTACAAAATAAATAAAAAATAAATGTTATAAAAGAAAAACAGTTATAAAAGTTGAAATTCATATGAAATGATCTTACATTTATTTTTAGATATATTGTTTTATGAAAATATAAATTACACTGGCCTTAAAAACAACTAGAGACACAATGTAGCTCAAGCCAGAAGTCTGATGATGTTATATTCCAAATCTGATTATGATCATTTCAAAACTCAAGAGATTTATTAAACCTTGTTTGTGCCTACTATGGCAACAGTTAACATGCTAGCATTAGCTTAGCTCCACAACAGCAGCATGTAAACTGTACAAATGAAACATAGCATACTGCATATATCTTAGTTTCAATTATTGTTGAGTGTTTATAACAGCTTAATATATTGATCTCGTGGATTCCATTAATAGAATGAAGCCGAAATCAAAATATTTATAGAATATGCAAAAAAGCATATTAACAAAAAATAACAAAAAGCAGGTTCAGTGACAGAATTTCTCTAGTATACAGACAAATACAGAAATATTGTATTTTCATAATCATGTATACAGCATACTTGCAATATATTTCATATGACTAAATGTTATTATTAAGATTTACACAGAGTTTTTAATCCTACTAAAGTAAGGGATGACGTCCAGCTGTCATGTGATCTCTGAAATTCTCTTCTTCTACACTCCATATATGGATCACATCTTGCCTGCAGCGCCCTCTGTCTTCCGGGTTCAATAGAACACACACTATATAATAGTATAAGAATGCTGTAGAGCTTCAGATTGCATAAATTGGTAGAAAATTGACATTAATTCTGTTTCTGATTTTGATCATGAAACTACTTTCTGTCATCAAAGCATGAGATTTAGAGCTTCGATATGATGTATTGGTTTTCAAGTTTACTTTACAATTCACCTTTTAAACATGTAGTTAATGTAAATGGGTGTTCAGGTGGTACTGTAGAAGCCCATCAGAGGTTAAGGGGTCTGTTTTTGCTGTATTGAGACATAAATTATTAAGTAAGGAATTAATAAATGTACTAATAAGCATTCATAACATGCTTATACTTATACATGCTTATACTTATACATGCTTATACTTTTAAAAAAGTAGCCATTTTCATCCATGCTATTTTAACTGCATGGCAATGATTTATAATGCATTTGTAAATGACTTATAAATTAACCCTTTTAAATAAACCCTTAACAAAGGGATTGTTCATGTAAAGTGTTACCTCAAGGGATGAAAATAACCCCTCTGTCATCATTTACTCACCCTCATGTTGTTTCAAATCCATATGGCTTTCTTTCTTCAGCGTGACATAAAAGGATATGTTTAGCATGTCTGGCTGCTCTTCTTCATAATGAAAGTGCAAAGTGTCTTTTGTGCAATATGTTTTACAACATGAGGGTGCGTAAATGTGCGACATTTCTGCTGTTGTTAGCTGACATTGTGATGCGGTATTTTCTCAGGATTGCCACTGTTGGTCCAGAGAACGATTGCTCGGACTATCGTGCTGCAGGAGAGCATTGGAAAGGGCCGCTTCGGGGAGGTGTGGAAGGGCAAATGGAGAGGGGAGGACGTCGCTGTGAAGATCTTCTCCTCACGAGACGAACGCTCCTGGTTCCGTGAGGCGGAGATTTATCAGACCATCATGTTACGGCATGAGAATATTCTTGGGTTCATCGCCGCAGATAACAAAGGTATCACATCACAGGTTTTCAGTGTTTGAATCACAATGCATGTTGTTTCTTTGTCTTGCTTTTATGCAGTTCAGCTAAAGAAGCTCAATGTAATCAATAAATCCAGCATAATTCATGTGAATCTTTTTTATTATGTATGGGTTAAGTGCATTTCTGTAGGACTTCATTTAAGGAGATTTGTAAGTTAAATAATGCAAGCTTACTTTTTTATTATTATTTTAAACAGGGCTGTTGATTTAATACATTTATTAAGTGTGATTTATTACAATGTTCCTCATTGTTTTTCCTCCCAGTAACATCTTAAGACAACATGTTCTCCAAGAATCCTAACGCTGCTCTTTTCCACACAAAAACACTTCATATTGAGCACTGCTGTCAAGGTCCAAAAAGAGAGAAAAAATCCTAAATATAGAGTATAAGTTGTACTCAGCTGTTGTATGGCCCCAGAAATCTTGTAAAATAGTGCACAAGACATTTGGACTGTTATGAAGTCTTTATACTGAACTTTCACTAGTGATTTTTAGTATTTGTCCTTTATGAAGCTCGACAGCTCCTGCTCACTATAAACTGTTATTCTATGGAATAGAGCTGCTTAAAATGTCATTATGTTCTAAGGAAAAGTAACAGCATATGTGTTTTGAGTAAATAAGTTAGTAAAAGTACATTTTCCATGTTTAGGTGAATTATTCCTTTAACTCCTTTAAGACAAGACATACTCAAAATAAAATGGTCTCTTTTAAAAGACTGTTAGGAGATGCTGGACAAAATTCAAAAATGTTACTTTTTTAAACCATTATTTTATTCCTGCAATAACTTAATGACTATTAGACAGCGGTGCATAATGGACTACGAGGATATCAATTATTGTTGGGGACAATCTGACCATATCTGATTATTGGGGTGGGGGGGGACTTGTCCCCCTCAATGTACTGTATATTGTGGTTACAGCCCTGGTTCAGAGCAATTCAAGTTTGAAATACTGTACCACATCAGTCCCTGTCAGCAGGGGGCAGTAAGCGTGTCTCCAACTGTACAGGCAACAATCCACATATACTGACAGTTCTTGCACTAAAACACAGCTGGATGGAGTGCATTTCAGAATTCAGTAGTCAAAATTATGCAAAATGGCATCTTAATATGCTGAAGGGGGCCGCGATGTGCAAAAAAGAGTAGCAACTTTTAGGCCTATTTCTACGTAAAAGTGCCGATTTCTCTTGATTATAGGTAGCCTATTGATAGGGAATTCCAATTGCCACTCTAGGATAATGCTGCTCGTAACTGCTGGTCTAGGATCAGTTTCCATACCTCAAATTCAAACCATAATTACTGGTGAGAAGTGAAAGACTGACTATAGATCAGTGGCTGTGACGCTTTTTCATTTTTCATTGCTTGAGTGGCTGCAACTGAATGTCAGTTTTTTATAAAATTAAATATAATTTGATAAAAATTTGATAATTTGAGCATAGCAATGTTTGTTTAGGTTTTTTAATGGAATAACCTATGATATTTGTGGGATTATTTTTTTACCTTAACGGGATAGGTCAACAAAAAATTATCTCATCGTTTACACCCTCATGCCATCCCAGTTGTGTATGACTTTTTTTCTATAGCAGAACACAAATGAAGATTTTTAGAAGAATATTTCAGCTCGGTAGATCCATACAATGCAAGTGTAATATCCAAAAGTCAGCATAAAAGTAATCCATATCTTCAGAAGTGATATGATGGGCATAGGTGAGAAACACCTTTTGGGCTATTTGCATTCTTTGTGCATATCGCCACCTACTGGACGGGGCTGGTCAAAGGTGGATTTAACTAATGGAGTTGAATGGATTACTTTTATTCTGCCTTTATGTGCTTTTTGAAGCTTCAAATTTTTGATCATCATTCACTTGCATCGTATGGACCAAAAGAGCTGAGATATTTTTCCAAAAATCTTCAAATTTGTGTTCAGCAGAGGAAAGAAAGTTATACATATCCGGGATGGCATGAGGGTGAGTAAATGATGACAGAATTGAGTGAACTGTTCCTTTAAGCAAAATAGTTTCCAAATGTTTATGTGTACATTTAAATGTACAGTATTTAAGGTGTTGGGAAAAGTACTTTTTCATAATAGAGACATTTTTAGAGTTGAAAATGAAGTTTTTCAAATAAATGATAGAACACACGTGTTTTAAACTGGTTTTCTGCAAGATTTTTCCTTTCCATCATCTTGAAAATCCTTATTTGTTGTGGATCCTAAACCAGAGTCCTGAGCCATAAATACTACCTACAGATATCTGTGACTGTTTGATTGTGGTTTTAATAAAGCTGTCACATCACAGGTTGTGTTTTCTGTGAGCAGTGATTGTAATCTCTCTCTTCAGATAATGGCTCGTGGACACAGCTGTGGCTGGTGTCAGAGTATCACGAGCACGGGTCGCTCTTCGATTATCTGAACAGATACACGGTATCAGTGGAGGGCATGATCGTTCTGGCACTGTCCATTGCCAGTGGGATCGCACACCTGCACATGGAGATCATAGGCACTCAAGGTGTGAGAATATACAATCAAACTTCATTTATGCAGCATAACTTGTCATCTGTAACTATGGACACACAGTTTTAACTACATATTTTTAACTACTGTACTTCTAAACACCTAATGCCACTGCACACTTGCAGTTATCAAAAAGTAATTGAAGGATGATAAATAAGTAAATAAATAAATACATTTATGGCAAAATGGTCATTTAGAAAATAACATAAAAATAAGATAAATTAAGAATAGACCAAGAATAAAATAAATGTTTATTAAATTGCCCCCCTGGAATATTTCTTTAATGCAAAACTGTATAATTTACTGTTGAATCAATATTTCATACAGGGCTGCTAGGTCTGTATGACAAAGACTTTCCAATGACCGAAACTCCAAATATGCCACATATTTCAGAATCCCATATTGTTTATTTTCAGATTTTCATTCATATGTAGGCCTATAACATGCAGGATATGAATTATAGCTCACTGATCTCTGGCCTGCATCACCTTGGTCTAATAATGGAAAACACTCTTGAAATGGAATACATAGACTATCAATGAATTGCCAACAAAAGTCTTCATCAGCCAATAAACAATGGACAATGAATCTATGTGAAGTTCTGCAGTTAATCAGGATGAACTTCAAAGACATTAGACATTAATCTTACAGTTCTTACTAAATCTTTGCTTACATACTGACCCTTAACACTTAGTTTAATAATTTTAAACCGTGACCTGCACTGCACATAAATAACTAATATTGCCATTATATTCATGATGTTATCCAGAGGGGAACTGGCCCCCACAGTGAGCCTGGTTTCTCCCATTAACCAACATCTTATGGAGTTTTGTGTTCCTTACCTTCAGCTTGCTCACTGGGTTATAAATACAATTATTATTTAATTATTTTATACACAACTTACGATCATATTTAATCAAACTACACAATGATGTCTCTAAGACTTTAGAGATATTACAGTTTCATTTTATGTTAATGCATGATTTTCTGTAAAGCTGCTTTGAAATGATGCGAGTTGTAAAAAGTGCTACAAATAAAAATGACGACTTATATATTTATATAATAACATTTTTACTTGTTAAAATAGCAAAAATACTAATTCTTTACATCAGAACATTACATCTGCTCTAGCAAAAACATGGATACTTGATATAAAAAATTACATCATTATCGTTATTAAAATTCAATTTCAACTAGTAAAAGCCATAAATATTATAATTATTTAGAACTGCATATTGACTGGTAGAATTTCACAATGATCTGTCATTCACTCCTGTTTAAAATACAAATACAGATATCTATAATTAATTTCCTACCAAATATCATCATTTATATAATTACAGTAAACTGTTACTAGTGCAAATGTCCTTTGCTGATCCAACAATTGAATTACATGTTGTAAATGCAATTTTTTGATATCTGTAAATGTATTTCAACATGTTAGATTTGGTAATTAAGATATCTGGAAATGGATTTCAGACAAATGACATAAAATGAAATTGAAATTAGATAAAGCAATCTTGAGGATGGTGAAAACCAAATTACAGATATAAAAAGAGCATTTTTACTAGATGTAATCGCATTGTTGCTAAAACTAAGGGAATTTTAACTAGTAACAATAAAATTGTTGATATAAAAAAATTCTAATTTTTACTAGTAAGAAGTACGTTGCTGATATTTGTATTTATAATTTCAATTTGTAAGAAAAATTCAAAAAATCTGAAATTGTGTATTGAACAGGAGTAAAGTACAGATCATTGTGAAATTCTACTAGTGAAAATGCTGTTACAGAAATCAATAATTAGGATTTTATTATTTGATATCAAAAGTGGGTATTCTCGGGAGTAATGATGTCATGTTTTATATCAAGCATTTATATTTTTACAAGTAGTAATTCCATTGATGATATCAAAAATTAGCATTTTAAATTGCAAAAATGTATAGATATCTATAATTCATATATCCTGCGCATGATAAAATTGAGATAGTTTGCTCTTACCATGCACAATTCATTTGTAGTGAATTGCCCCCTGTGTGTGTGTGTGTCACTAGTCGTCGATTGAGCACCATGGCTGTAAAGGATAAGAATGTGTTCATAGATCACCAAGTGTATTGAATAATCATGACAAAATGTACTATTCACAAATTATTTTAAGTTCAGTTATGAAACTCTACATGCCACAAGTTGAAAGGTCTTTTGAATTGTAATCTGTTAATTAGTCAAAGTCTTTCTTTGTCTAACATTATATTGCCTCTGATAAGCTGATTTCACTGTAGTGCGCTATGAGAGTTTTCTCTCTAAAACCCTCCTCCTCCCCAGCACCACTTGTCTAGATCTGCTTTATGGGGATTGTATATGTCTTATTATGCATCAAGCACCATGTGTTACATGCTCAATACCACTTGTCTGTGTGTTCTAGCAGCAGCAAATCTTCATATTTGCTCTGCAGCAGCAGCAGCAGCGTAATCAGAACTTGTCCGCAAAGTCCAAACCTACTAAACTGTCATATCCATTATAAAACCTTAAATGTATTACTAGAGTTATGACCGAACTGCATCTGTCTGTCTGCAAGGAAATGCATTTGACAGGAGTGTTGTGTATTGTTATTGAATAGTGTATTACTTATGACACAGGGAAGCCCGCCATCGCTCATAGAGACATCAAATCAAAGAACATCCTGGTGAAGAAGAACGGAACAGCTGTGATCGCTGATCTTGGTCTGGCCGTCAAACATGACTCCAACACCAACATCATTGACATTCCCATCAACCATAGAGTGGGCACCAAGAGGTCAGCTTATTTATTTTTTCAAAGAGTTGAAGTTATTAACCACTGAAAATCTTCTGATGCACTACCATATCTCATTGAAACGAATACATATGAACAAAATATGCCATGTTGCAATCAATCACAAGAAATGTGGAGCCAATGAGCATTTGACCTTACATGCTGTAAAACCTGTCATTGTGCTTCTTGAGTCGGCAATTTTTGAGAAGTGCATCATATTCTGAATGCTTATTCATTTTAAAGATGCACTCAGTAAATCAGACACGTTAGCATCACATGACCAGCTGAATACTACTCGCTTAATCTCAGTAACTGTCCTGTAATTGGACACATTCATTCATAGATGAAATGAATCTTGGTTTACTGTGCATAGTGAACTTCTACAGTGGCATCTGACTGTAACTGAAAACTATTGTTTAAATAATGCAGCTTCCAGGCCACTAGGTGTCACTGTAAGCCAATGCAAGTCACTTTGACAAACTCCAAAAAATTACTAAATGCACCTTCAACATTTTAAAGTTGAATTGTGGCTACAGTGATGTAATCTTTTGAAATTAGTTGATAATGTCTTATTGGGTAAATGCAATTTAACTATTCTCATTAGCTATATTACTCTAATGCATGTGTGTGTGTTTGTGTGTGTGTGTGCAGGTACATGGCACCTGAGATCTTGGATGACTCTATAAACATGAGCAGCTTCGAGTCGTTTAAGCGGACTGATATCTACTCGCAGGGTCTGGTGTTCTGGGAACTTGCTCGCAGATGTTCCTTCCGAGGTGATTTATTGTGTTATAGTGGACTTTAAGAACAGAGTGATCCAATCACCATTAATACACACCAGACTGATTGAGAGACAATTATTCTGTTTCTATTCATGGATGCCTTGTGGAAATAAGAGTTTTCACTAAAGTCAAATAGTTTGCATTAATATCAATTCTAAAGATATAATTCTCCTAGTACCTGTGAAAAGCGGTCATATAATGAGAAACTGAATTGTCCTTGATCTTTTGATGCAAGCATACTATGAAAACATCTAGTTCATTTCAGAGCTCAGTACTTCATCTACAGTTTTAAAAAAAAAGCATTGATTGAAACTAATCTGCAAAAATGAGATGTTCTGATATTTTGAAACTTACTGACATCAGACAGATGAATACATCAACTCATGACCTGCACATTTACTTATAAAAACATATTTTCTGTCTAAACTCGTTTAGATCTGAAATCAAATAGATACTATTATACCTAATCAGCAGAAGAACCAATGAAAAGATCAAATTGTATTAAAGTCAACACGTGGCTGAAGTTTATTTTTAACAAGATTCCTTATTTCAATCTGATCTTAACAGTTTGAGCAGCACATGAATTGTTTTGTAAATGTGTTACTCAAAAAAGTAATAAAATTACTACTTACTAAAAATGACTAATTATGTCTCTAAAATTGTAACCAGATTACTGACTATACTGATTACTTCTTTAAAAAAGTAATCCCATTACTAATTACTTTCACGTTACTTTCTAATAAAACACTTTTCACAGAGATTTTTTAGTTTTTTCCATTCAACAAATTTAAAATAATGTCTAAATTTCCTTCCTGTTCAATGCCACACAAAAGTCATAGGCCGAGTTCAGAACTGCATACAGCCATACAACTCATACTATTCCTGCCATAGATATGTATGACTTTTGGGCCGATCAGGGGTGGAATGGCCATTGGGACAACCGAGCAGTACGGTGGTTCGGCCTTTTCTACATATCGCGGCGGCGTTTTGTCGTCTGTTCTGCATAACGCGCCGACTCATTGCTGCTTATCGCGGCCCATTCGGCACATTTTGCGGCCGAACCACCAGCCCGCTCGGTTGTCCTGATGGCCATTCCGCCCCTGATCGCCCCAAAAGTGCGTAGGCCCACCGGGAAAATGCCCAGTATGACAGATTACCAGTCTAGCCCTTCATTCATCAGCAAGCATTTCTGACTTACATTGACTCACTAGGGGGCGCACGTTCTGTAGCTGTCACAGAAATGAAAATATGCACGTTTTACATGAATTCTACATAAATAATATATATATATATATTTTTACATCTATGTAACCCAAGCTATATAATTAATGTACTTAATTGAAAGTCAGTAACTATAATTTGATTTCAGGAATTTAAAAATTAAATTATAAACCCCATTTCCAGAAAAGTTGGGACATTTTGTAAAATGCAATAAAAACAAGAATCTGTGATTTCTCTCAAAACTTTATTTAACTGACAAAAGTGCAAAGAAAAGATTTCCAATGTTTTCACTCACCTACTTAATTGTATTTTGTAAATATAAAGAAATTTTGAATTTGAATGCCTGCAAGACACTCTTGAAACCACAAATTTGGGACAGGGGCATGTTTACCACTGTGTTACATCACCTTTCCTTTTAATTATATATAAACTTTTCACTCTTATTTTGCCCCTGTCCTAATTTTGTCTGAGTGTGTTGCATACTGTTTCTCATTTCATATGCGAACATGACATTTACCCAGAAGTCTTAAAGGCACAGCAGCAAACAATGGCCTGTTTAATTGGGTCAGAGAAGTGACAAATGTATTTTGACAAAAAACTGGACTAGGATTATAAATGGATTTCAGTGGGGGGGGAAATGATTACATTGCTGCATTCAACTCCTCCGGGGAAATTCAGAAAGATTAATCCCATTTCGCAATTTCGTGAAAGCTTTTTTTTTTTCCAGTAAGCTTTTTAGCACCGGTACCACAAACTGAAGAGCAAAGCCACACATTAGGTGTGTAATTGGTGCTTTACCTGTTCCGTTTCATCATTCTCATTTTGTCATATACAGTGATGGGAAATGTAGTTGAAATGAAGCCTGTCATTTCATAAACCAGCTAAATGAGTCTCATTTTCTTGCCAAATATATCTTTATTCTTCATTAACCGGAGAAAAATGCATACATATCAAACTGTACAGTCAAAAGGCACTAGGCAGCAATACTTTTGACATTTCTGTAGTCATTGAAGCTTTGTGTTCTGCAGGGATTCATGAAGATTTCCAGTTGCCTTATTACGATCAGGTGCCATCAGACCCATCGGTGGAGGACATGAGGAAGGTGGTGTGTGAACAGAAACTGCGACCCAACATTCCCAACCAGTGGCAGAGCTGTGAGGTGTGTGTGAGAAGTGTGGCATTTATAGAACTCACTCACATGAGGAGAGGGATAATAGGCAACTACTTTTCCTTTGAAAAAAACCTTTAAAAGAACATTATAAAAGGAAACGGCTCTAGTGTTGATGCTGCTACTCCACATTATTTATGATTAAAGGAAAAGTTCACCCATCCATGACGTTTCTGTAATTTACTACACTTTATGACATTTCAAACCCGTATGGCTTTCTTCTGTCGAACACATACGCTTTTTTAGAAAAATATTCATGCAGCTCTTTTCCATATGATGACAGCAGACATACATTTTCAATTGTCTCCATACAGTTAACTTTTTAAGTTTTCACAAATGACTGTGCATAGCAAGTGCAAGTCTGGTGAAAAACGTGTTCAGTTTAATAATTTGCAGAGTTGGGGAACATTGGGAATTTCTTTCTTCTGCAGAACACAAATTATGATTTTCAGAAGAATATCCCTCACAATTGTTGGTCCTCACAATGCAAGTGAATGGTGACCAGAACTTTGTTTGTCCAAAAAGCACATAAAAGCAGCATAAAAGTAATCAATATTACTCCAATGGTTAAATCCATGTCTTCAGAAGCGTAATGATAGGTGTGGGTGAAAAACAGATCAAAATCAAAAGTCCTTTTTTTTATTTTTATTATAGATCTGCACTTTTACTTCCATTTACGCATTCTTCTTCTTTAGTTTTTTGACAATTCCCATTTTTCGTGCATATTGCCACTTACTGGTTGGGGCTGGTCAAAGATTTAGATTTGTAGTAAAAAAGGACTTAAATATTGATCTTTTTCCTCACCCACAGCTATCATATCTCTTCTGGAGACATGGATTTATCCACTGGAGTCGTATACATTACTTTTATGTTTCCTTTATGTGATTTATGTGAGTTCTGACCACCATTCAATTGCATTATGAGGAACTAGAGAGCTGTTTTCAATTGTGTTCTGCAGAAGAAAAAAAGTCATACACACCTGGAATGACATGAGGGTGAGTAAATCATGAGAGAGTTTTCATTTTTTGGTGAACTATCCCTTTAAGTAGGACAAACCCAACTCTAGAGAGCACATCATCGCTTTGAAGACAAAGCTCGACATTTTCGGACAATTTTGAAATCCCGGCCAGATACCTCTTTTATAGGCCCGAAAAAGAGGACATGTTCAGGTTAAAAGGATGTATTGTAACCATAAATTGAATGATACTTTTATGCTGCACTGTCAGCTTCCCTTGAATGGAATAAACAGCATGAACATTCTGCTTAACATATCTGTCAGTGTTTCACGTAAGAAATACATTTAGATTGGTTTAGAGCAACACGAGTGTAAGTAAATTCTGACAGTTTTATATTTGAGTGAACTTGTTTTTTCAGGACTGTTTGTGTGTAAGCGTATGATTCTGTTTGTTTCAGGCTCTAAGGGTTATAGGTAAGATCATGCGGGAGTGCTGGTACGCCAATCCAGCTGCTCGCCTGACGGCACTGCGCATCAAGAAGACCGTTTCTCAGGTGACCGTTGTCAAGGATGTTATAGAATAACACAACGGCCTGATGTCAGGTGGCAGTGTTAATGGGACATTATATATGATCTAAAAGTCTGTGATGCCAAAGAGTCGTGTAGTTTAGGGTGGAAATTCTGTCCTGTAGTGACACTGCATTGACAGAATGAATGCATGGATGAATAGTAATGTGCTTAGTTTCTTAGCCCGTAGATGGCGATAGATGTGTAAAGATATACTGCTACCTCAGCCCTTCCTGTAAGTGCCAATTGCTTTGAGTTGCACATTTTGCTTTGTGCCATAAGTGTTTTGTTTGGTGTCATTTATAAATGCATATTTGTGTGTATGTACATATAACATATTCTATATAGCATTACTGTTCCAGTTCAAACAGTTGAAAAGAAATCAGATTCACTTTACGAATAACATCAATCAAAAAGATGAAATGGTGTTTAAAAGCGTATGTTTTTTAGAAATGGTCAAGGATACATAAAATGTATATAGGAACCCCAAGTGAGGACCAAAAATGAAAAACAGAATTTATTTTTCTTGAATTTCAAAAGAACACAGGCTGCTCTTTGACGTCAGAAAATGTAATGTGGTCTGCGAGGAAATGTGTGTCTTTTAGCCCTGGTTTGTGCAGGTTGTGGTTTCCTTACAGTTACTGGAGGATATTTTTCTACTGTTTTAAATGCTTTTGATTGCACTGTGTAGCTGTAGAAACATGTAAGGATGATTTCCTGTAAACCTTGTTATTTCTGAATGTGAAGGAAATAGTGTTTTGCTTATGTGCTGATGTCTGGGACAAACCCTGTCGTCTGTTTCACGGCTGCTATATGCAGAGAGAAAACAGTACAACTGATCATCCAAAGCCTTTTAACCAGACGCTGCATCTAGAGGACTTCAGAATGCCAATGTGAATGTATGACTGTGAATAATGTGGATATTATGAAGCATATTAATAGTCAAGTTGAAATTGTACTCTATTTCACTATACAAACGCTCCAAGCTGCTGAAGAGAATAGTAGTTAACACTCAACCAACGTGAAATGCATTTTGCAACTATTTAAATAGCCTCACATATGATCTATTGTAACAATAGCAATCTATCTGAAACATGACATGAGTCAATTAACCATGAGAGTATGTTATTTGTTGCAATGTTACAATGTTGATATGAATTGTAATGTTCCAGTACATATAGAGTAAGTTCTCCTTTCTGAACAGTGTAATGTGGCATATGCTTGTAAGTGACATCACTTCAACTGTCTGGTTTGCTTTAAATTGCCTCTGTCGATGTGACACTAACAAAGCCTGTTTGAATGAGTCCAATTCTGCCTAATGTAATGAGAATAACTTATTATCTGAACCAAAAGAAGTACGATGCATATAATGAATGTTGAGTTTTAGTCTTTATATTTGTTTCAGACAATAAGATTGTCTATAGACAATAGAGTGCTTGCCATAAACATGCAAATTCAAACATGTTCATTCAGTCTGAACCAAAGAGACACTGTTATGATTCATTTTTCACAGTCTAGTTTTTTCTAGTCTTAGATGAAGTCTCGTGGAGATGTTTAAGGTCAGAAAAAATTGGAACAGGCCCAAATGCTAAGGAGAGATGGCTAGTTTTGTGACATGCTAAAACTTTTTATATATGTAATGCAGCATTGCCAATTTCAATTATGTATTGCGTATTAAACAACCTGGTCGCATAGAGTCAAGCTACTATACGTACTTTTTCGCTAAATCGTTTTTACGTGGCTCGTTGGACGCATCGCAGTTTCCTGGTGAAATGAACACTACATACATTACATCCACAATTACTTGTATTCACTTTCACACAA
The DNA here is from genome assembly GCA_032164185.1 of Moxostoma hubbsi. NCBI lineage: Eukaryota > Metazoa > Chordata > Actinopteri > Cypriniformes > Catostomidae > Moxostoma > Moxostoma hubbsi. The sequence goes on along the minus strand of JAVLUX010000011.1, from coordinate 46,248,942 downwards.
ATCACGAGTAAAACGACAGATTATCAGTTCATAAACACTTATTTTTTGCACTGTTTTCCAATATTTGGTTTTGTTTTGCAAGTGTAACGTTTAAATTCATCCTCCACAGCTATGCTGTCATTGCTTTCAAAAATTAAATGTGGCACTACTGTAAATAAGGTTGATTAACCTTAAAGGTGCACTCAGTCATTTGTTTTTCCTTATATTAAAAGTTTTACTTCTAACGAAATTAATAAAATTTTTGAAACATACGTATGAAATCATGACCACTCATGTGAGATGAAGTGTTCAGTAATATCTGTAACTGTATAAAAGCTTATATTTTACATGGTGCTGGGGCACCCTCATGGGGGCAGACATGTTAGCTTCACATGACCAGATGGATACTACTTGCTTAATCTCAGTAACTGCCCTGTAATTGGACACATTCATTCATAGATTAAATGAATCCTGGTTTACTGTGCATAGTGAACTTCTACAGTGGCATCTGTAACTGAAAACTACTTTGTTTAAATGGTGCAGCTTCCAGGCCACTAGGTGTCACTGTAAGCAAATGTTACTGAGTGCACCTTTAAAAACCCTCATCTGTTTCAACTTGCTTTTAGAGCCACACAGTGGACATTTCACCCTGGACCTGCTGTGTTATGTTTTAATAAACCACGTAATGTAATTGTGTAAAAATGTCAAGATGTGTCTGTATTCAGATATACCCAAAAGGAGCCTGAGCTGTTTGTAAAGGTGCCGTCTGGATTTGAAGTAGACTTTCAAATGAGGAGGGTGTACTGCATATAATTCCCCCGACATACATTACTTTTTTTGAGTAGCGTTATGCTTTTGTCTTCATTTTAGAGTATTTTATTCAAAATGTGAACCATACAACAATAAACAATTTTTCATGATTCATCTAAATCGGTTTCTCATTTTTTTTACTTGGCATTTGCAAAAATATCAAGTTTATCAAACGTAAATTTCCCTCTTATTGCTAATTTGCAGTGGTGGAATAGTAATCAATTTCCATACATACTGCAAGTATAAGTACAGATACCACATGCATGTGTTTCTTAAAGAGACAGTGTAAATTCTCTCATCTCTCATCCCTCATGCCATCCCAGATATGTATAAAATGTACAATGACAAAGTTCAGTTACATTTTGGTCAGTTCTCAACCAAAACCACCTACATCACTTCTGAAGATATGGATTTAACCACTGGAGTCTTATGGTTTATGTTTATGCTGAGTTGATCTGCTTTTGGATCTTCGAGTTCTGGCTGCCAATCACTTCAAAAAAATCTTCAGTTGTGTCCTGCAGAAGAAAGAAAGTCATACACATCTGGGATGAGAGAATTTTCATTTTTGGGTGAACTAACCCTTTAACTTATTATAGCAACAAAGAAGATGTGAAATAATGTGTAGGGTGTTCTGCGTGAAACTCAAATGAATTGTCAATTAATATGGTTCATTTAATAAATCATCTGAACAAACCGGATAAAATAACTAAAATAGATTAGAACTTCCAAATGCCTCACGTAAAAGGGAGAGGACAGTTTAGGAGAGCTTCATATATATTTATCCTCCAAATGAGCCAATTCACTAAAATGAATCAAACTTTATAAAGTTTCAGAAGAGAGAACAGTTTAGGAGAGCACGTTGGATCAGTTTTCTTTCTGAATAGTGTGCACATAAACAAGTTCTTATATGGGTGAACAGATCCATAAAATGTTCAAATTCCAGGACATTTTGCATATGGGATTTTTATTTTCCAGGACAGATGGACAAATATTTAAATGTACACAATCATGTTTGTACACATCTGGGGAAAATTGCATATTTTCTGTGCATTTAGAAACGCATTTTGGCTTTTTAACGTTTTTTTAAGATGCCGCACTACATCAAGATGGTGCTGTGGATGGCAGCCTGGGTGTGGAGGTCTCCAATTCTTTTGTTGTTTTGGTTTGTTTGGTCTGTATTTAGTAAATTTTTTCCCCAATCAGTTTTACCAAGGATGAACATTCGGCAGCACATCGAAGACAATCTTTTCCTGGTTTTGGACTATTCTGATATTTTGCTGGATATTTTAGTCGGAGGCGCAGATGTGTTGTTTAAGCGCACTATGAGATGCAGGTGAGGGAAGTGAGCTGGCTCTTGAACAGCACTGCCGAGTATTCATCTAGCGAATTTCCACTCTCTTCCTAACAAAACGGACAAACTACATCTCCTCACCCGTACAGACAAGGACTCTGCTGCCTTGTGCTTCACAGAAACCTGACTGAGTGAAGCCATCCTGGACAGTGCATTACATCTGCCGGCCTTTCAGCTATTCAGAGCGGATCGCATTGCAGATTTAACAGGGAAAATGAGAGGTTGTGGAACATGCTTTTACATCAATGAAAGTTGGAGTACAGATGTAACAACATTAAAAAAGATGTGCTGTCCTAATTTGGAAGCACTCTTTATCAAATGTAGGCCTTTCTACTCATCGTGGGAGTGTTCCTCGTTTATTCTGATGAGTTTTTATATTCCTCCTTAAGCGTACATGAATGAAGCGCTGCAACAGCTTGCTGATCACATCACAGACATAGAGAAAAAACAACCAGACTCACTTATAATAATTATTCTGGGAGATTTTAATAAAGCTAACCTAAGCAGTGAACAAAATACAGAAATACATTGGATCATTGCTACACAACAATAAATAATGCATTTAGCTCCTTCCCTAGAGCAGCTTTGGGACTCTCTGATCACTCTTTGGTTCATATTCTTCCAACCTACAGGCAGAAACTAAAATCAGCTAAACCTGTAGTAAGGACTGTAAATAAGAGACTAATAAAGCAGAGATGGAACTACAAACCAGCTTTGACTGCACTGATTGGACTGTATTTGAGGCTCCAGACACCAATCTGGATGAGCTCATAGATTCTGTGACATCATATATCAGTTTCTGTGAGGATATGTGCATTACATATAACATTCAACAATGACAATCTATGGTTTACAGCAAAACTCAGGCAGCTTCATCATGCCAAAAAGCATGCTTACAGAAGTAGGGATAAAATCTTGTACAATCAGGCCAGGAACAAACTGAATACGGAAATCAGATTGGCTAAAAGAAGCTACTCTGATAAGCTGAAAAACAAGTTTTCAGCTAATGACCCTGCATCAGCGTGGAGAGGCCTAAAAGATTTGACTAACTTCAAGACACCATCCTCCAACACTGTAGGGAACCAACAACTGGCTGACTTAAATGTGTTTTACTGCAGATTTGAAAGGCCTAGCCTCACAGCCCACACCAACTCTGACCTTCACTTCACACAAACTTCAACACCTTCTGCAAATCCCTCCTGCTACTCAATCTACACTTAAGATCTGTGAAGAGGAGGTGTGCAAAAAACAAGGAAAGCACAGGGCACAGATGGTGTTTCACCCAGTTGTCTAAAATTCTGTGCTGACCAGCTTGCCCCCATCTTCACACAGATCTTCAACAGATCACTGGAGCAGTGCGAAGCTCCCTGATGCTTCAAACGCTCCACCATAATTTCTGTCCCAAAGAAACCCAAAATCTCAGGACTTAATGAGTACAGACCTGTTGCCCTGACGTCTGTGGTCATGAAGTCATTTGAGAGACTGGTGTTGGCCCACCTGAAGGACATCACTGGACCATTTCTAGATCCCCTTTATTTGCTTATCGAGCAAACAGGTCTGTGGATGATGCAGTCAACATGGGATTGCATCATGTCCTGCAACATCTGGACAGACCGGGGACATACGCAAGGATCCTTTTTGTGGACTTCAGTTCGGCTTTCAACACCATCATCCCAGCTATTCTCCGGATTAAATTACACCAACTCACTGTTCCCACATCTATCTATAATTGGATCTTTCTGATGGACAGGCAGCAGCTTGTGAGGCAGGGAAAATTCACTTCCAGCACCTGTACCATCAGCACTGGTGCCCCCCAGAGATGTGTGCTCTCAACACTACTCTTCTCCCTCTACACCAATGACTGCACCACCAAGGACCCCTCTGTCAACGCCCTGAAGTTTGCAGATGACACCACTGTCATCGGCCTCATCCGAGATGATGATGAGTCTGCATACAGAAAGGAGGTTGAATGGCTGGCTCACTGGGGAAGTCAAAACAACCTGGGGCTGAACACGCTCAAAACGGTGGAGATGATTGTGGACTTTTGGACGAACACCCCAACATTGTCCCCCCTCACCATTCTAAACAGCACTGTGGCAGCAGTGGAGTCATTCAGGTTCCTGGGCACTACCATCTCACAGGACCTGAAGTGGGAGACACACATTGACTCATTGTGAAAAAGGCCCAGTAGAGGTTGTACTTCCTTTGCCAGCTGAGGAAGTTCAACCTGCCACATGTGCTGCTGATACTGTTCTACTCAGCAGTCATTGAGCCTGTCCTCTGCACTACAATAACTGTCTGGTTTGGTTCAGCTACAAAATCAGACATCAGAAGACTACAGAAGACAGTTGGGACTTATTGGTTGCCCCCTGCCATCTCTTCAAGAATTGTTCCATATATATATATATATATATATATATATATATATATATATATATATATATATATATATATATATATATCAATATATACTAATATTTTTTATTATTATATCATAACCCCATTTGATTTTCTTAATTTTTCTTAACACAAAGGGAGAAATTGTGAAAAAAGAAAAGTGCTCAGTGAGATAATTTAATGACAGTTTATGGTGACCACCTCTTCAAGCTTCAAAAGGATGCAAAAGTATAATTCAGAAGTCTAATAACTGATTCCATGAGACACCATAATTATTATGAATGCAAATTATAAGGTTTGGTGAGAAACAAATCAAAATCTGATGTATTATTTAGTGAAACTGTTTACAGACTGTGTATCTCCTTTGTGCGTTCACGAGACTGCAACAGATCAATAGTTCACGCAGCACCCTCACAACAAGGGGCATACAGGCAAAAGGTTGTTTTTTTAATCTAGAAACAGGACCAGGATAGTGACAACAGAACACACCACAGCTGTACACAACCCAGAAAACAGAACAATTTGTATTCATAGAACTGATGCATTATGCCCAGCCTTATTTATTTTTAAACGGAATACTCGGAAATCAAACAGAAACATAGAGGAGGCTACAGGCAGTCACAGCCACACCACGTCCACTTTGAACTGGCACCGGGTCCAAAAATGTTCTCATTGAAGCATATTGAAGCCAGCATCTCATGAACCGGATAAAAACTATTTTATTTTGGCCAAGAATTTAACACCTACCACACTGGTAGTTTGGCATTAGTTTTGTTGAGGTCTAACTCTATTCAGGCGGAGGTCTGCCACACTCACACACTGGTTCAGAATGGAAAATACATCACAGAAATTCCCACCTCCTCTATCTCTCTGTTTGATTGAGTACTTTAGTCAAATAAAAAAGGCTGGGCATAGAAATGCATCAATTACTGGTCTACAAACTCTTCAGACATGTTTTGTAAGTTCTATTCTCTGGTTTGTGTTCAGCTGTGTTGTGTTCTGTTGTCACTATTGCTGTGGCAGACCTTTGTGTGTTTTTAGACGCATTTTCGCTTAAACGCTCCATGTCACGAGGGGGCTGCATAAATTGTTGGTCTCGTGAAGTCTCATGAATGCCCACAGGAATTCAACAGTCAATCAACAGTTTCACTAAATAATACATTAGATTTCGGTTTGTTTTCTCACCAAACCTTATAGTTTGCATTTATAAGCCTCATGGAATAATTAATTAGACTTCTGAATTATAATTGTGTGTCCTTTTAAAGCTTGAAGAGGTGGTCACCATAAACTGCCATTGTATGCCATCACTGGGAACAACATTTCTTCACAATTTTTCCCTTTGTTTTAAGAAAAAGAAGGAAAGTTGTATTGGGTAATAACAACACAGGGGTGAGTAAACAATGACTACATTTAAATATTTGGATGAACAATCCCTCTAAGGACAGTATCAAATTATTTGTACACCACTGCTAATGTGTGCTCTGACCTGAAGTTACCTTGTGCTGTTAACCCTAAAGCTTCCTAACTGATTACTCAACTAGGTAGTTCTCCCTCAACAACCTGCAGATGTGACAGTTTCAGGAACATTCAACCGTTAAACATATAGGCTTTCTCATATTTGACTGTTGAATGTGTCACATCCGTTTTAAATGCTTTGTTTATTTGTGCACTCATGTAGTATTTGTATTCTGGACGCTGGCCTAATTCATGATGCATTGGAAAATATGTGATTAAATATGTGAAGATATCTGTGGTGACATGAGCATGAATGGTTACACATATCTGAAAATCTGATGAGGCTCTTGAGATGACTGTGGCTTCCTTCATTCATGTTTGCGTGCTGACAGCAGTGACCCGATAGTTGATGAGAGTGCAAGATTTTGAATGTGTCACATAGACCTTCACCGCATCACAAAGTATCATTTTGGAGTGCTTTCCCAATACAATCATCACATTCAAAGAGCAAAAACTCTAGATTAAGACAATTCTGTGAAACTAACTATCATTTATTAAAAATGCACATGACATACAGAGATATAGTGGTCTCTTTAGTAACAAATTGGTGACAGCATCCATGTTCATGTAACCTAACACCCTATCTACACCAGACGTGAGCATTGCTTCATAAGCAAATAGTTCCCATTAAAATCATTAGCCACTTTCAAAGATGAAACCTGGTAAATTGCAGTAAAATTGTTGGATTGTCTTTACTGTTAAATGTACCACATCTGCTATTCACACATGCAACGGCTTTCCGTCCTATTTTGTTTTGCTACAATTCACACATCAGCACCTAAATGTCATTTAACTCAGTGATGAGGTTAGTTATTTTATCAGTAGACATTTAACTTTTTCCCCTCGGATGAAGAGAAGCCCTTTAAGACTTAAAAAATTCAAGGTACAGTACAGTACAAATTTGCCCACTATGTAAATGGTGACAGACAAAAACGTCTAGGTTACGGATGTAACCTCAGTCCCCTGATGGAGGGAACGAGACGTTGTGTCGAAGAAGCGACACTAGGAGTCTCTCTTGAGAGCCTTTTGCATCTCTGATCCATGAGAAAAGGCCAATGAGAAATTGGCAGACAGAATTTGCATGTCCCACCACCGGACATACAGGTATAAAGGGAGGGAAATGCGTCTGTTTCATTCAGGATTTTTCTGTGGAGCCAACAATGAGGTTCGGCCGCAACAGCGGCTCGGGTCAGTGACGTGGCTGGGAGGACACAACGTCTCATTCCCTCCATCAGGGAATGGAGGTTACATCCGTAACCTAGACGTTCCCCGTCTGTCGCTCACTTCGACGTTGTGACAATTTAAATCACGCCATGCGCTGAGCTGTGTACGTGTACTGCTGACACAGGAGCGACCGGCTGTGCCAGGCTGCACGCACCCTTCCCCAACACCCCATAAAATCATCAAAGCCTTCTGGTTCTTTACCCCCGACAGGGGGGAACATGGCGACATGCCAAACATGGGAGCAGTCCGCGCCAACCGCACCTTTTCTCTCTCTATGTTTCTCGCACAGAGTTAAAGTGGCTGGGGCCATCTTAACGCTATCATACACATCGGGGAAGGCGATCTTTCCCAGTTTTCATATTCTTTCAGGGGGGAAAGATCGTGCAGAGACCACACCTGCCCAGACTGGGGGAGGTAAAGAGTGGTGAAATACATCACATGGGCTTTTAGGTCACATGTGGAGAGTGTATTGATGACCCCTGACCCCAGGGGTCACATGTGGAGAGTGTATTGATGACCCTTGACCCCAATCCCCTACCCCTGTTACTGACCCTATATAATGTTGCATGTTATTTCTTTATAGTTATTATTGTTGTCATGTCCTAGTTTAGTTCCTGTTCTGTTTTTCTATGTAATTGCTTTGGCAATACAAAATGTCTTTGTCATGCCAATAAAGCTTGTTAAATTGAAATTGAAATTGAATTGAGTGGCGCGGTGGTAGATCCTACCTCATTGGGAGGGAGGAGTTGCTACAGACACAGCAACCGGGGGTCAGTGAGGACTGCCCAAGGGAGACGCGGGTCCGCTCGCAAGGGGACCATACCATGGAAAATACACACAGGGGGATAAGTCCATGTAGGAGCCTGTCCTGTGGAGCACCTACTCCAGTACAGGGTATATTGAGTACCCGCATTGGTCTTGGTCGGCAAATTTCTCTGCTGAATTCGTGGACCAGAGGGCTAGGGAGGAGTCATCCAGGGAGCCAAGTTAGAGGGATCTCCTGGGGTAAAAGCGCACCGTATTACCTCAGCGGAGGGAAAAGGCGCTAGGTGCAAGCGGTCCACCCGGTCTGTTGTCACCACGTTACCGAGTTTCTACTGGCTCGGACCTGAGAAAACACAGGACGAAACCGACTCAACCCTGAGATTGTAAAATCTCGTAAAGGTATTGGGTGTTGCCCAACCTGCTGCTCTGCATATGTCTGCTAGGGAGGCGCGTTTGGCCAGTGCCCACGAGGATGCCACACTTCTCGTCGAGTGTGCTCGCACTCACAAGGGCGCGGGCATGGCCTGGGTGTGATAGGCCAATGCTATTGCATCAATGACCCAGTGGAAAGCCTCTGTTTGGAGACAGCGTTTCCTTTCTGCTGTCCGTCAAAGCAGACAAAGAGCTGCTCAGAACGTCTAAAGCTCTGCGTACGGTTCAAATAGATACGCAAAGCACGTACTGGACACAGCAACGAAGGGGCTGGGTCTGCCTCCTCCCGGGGCAGCGCTTGCAGGTTCACTACCTGGTCTCTGAATGGAGACGTAGGAACCTTGGGCACGTAGCCCGGTCGTGGTCTTAGGATCACGTGAGTGTCTGCCGGACCGAACTCCAGGCAAGTGTCTCTGACAGAGAACACTTGCAGGTCCCCGACCCTCTTGATGGAGGCGAGCGCGATCAGGAGGGCCGTCTTCAGGGAGAGGGCCTTGAGTTCGACTGATTCTAGCGGCTCAGAGGGGGATCTCTGAAGGCCTAAGAGGACCACTGAGAGATCCTGGAGGGGAACAGGCTTGGCCGGGAGGGATTCAATTTCCAGGCGCCTCTTAGGAACCTGATAACTAAGTCGTGCTTACTCAAAGACTTGCCGTCAACTGTGTCGTGGTGGGCCATGATAGCGGCTACATACACCTTCAAGGTGGAGGGGGACAGCCTCCCTTCCAACCTCTCCTGCAGGAATGAGAGCAATGACCCGAATGCGCACCTCCGTGGGTCTTCAGTGTGGGAAGAACACCAATTCGTCATCTGCTGGACCACTCTCCTATGCAGTGGCGAGCTCATCCGACTTGGAGGGCTCAAGAGGATAGTCAGGCTGGCCTTGAGGCGAGCCGCTGTTGCCTCGAGCCTGGACGGAAGTCAACGAGCCTGGTTCGCAGGGACGTGCCCGGCGAAACCAAGCCCGCTGCCATCCCCAAATCGCCTCCATCGCCAGCCAGGTCGTCCTCAAACCCTTGGGAAGAAGGAGCGATGCGGGGGGCGGCTGGAGTGGCGTTCTTTCTTAGGAAGGAAAGCCACAACTGCAACGTTGCCATGGTCATGTTCTCGCAGTGAGAACACAAGCCATCCACAAATGCTGCCTCGGTATGATCGCTGCCCAGACACACGAGGCAGCGCCTGTGACCATCAGGAGCGGAGAGCACTCTACCGCATCCAGGAACTACACAGGGTCGGAAAGGCATCTTTATAAAGATGCGTCCTGAAAAGGACGTTCAACGCTGCTGTGTATTGCTCTTTTAGAGAAAATAACTCTTAGAGAAATAAACTCTTTTAACTGCGCTGTCGAAGTGCCCAGGGGGAAGCTGCACTGCTGTGCAGACAATCTGCTGATATGCGCCGTAGATCCAACAGCAATATCGTTCAGAGATGGGAGGAAACAGACTGTGACTCGCAGCTCGCTGCATACACAACCTGTCGGCTCCGAAGAAAATTTCTGAATTAAACAGACGCATATCCCTCCCTTTATACCCGTATGTCCAGGGGCGGGACATGCAAATTCTGTCTGCCAATTTCTCATTGGCCTTTTCTCATGGATCAGAGATGCAAAAGGCTCTCAAGAGAGACCCCTAGTGTCGCTTCTTTGACACAACGTCAAATTGAGCGACAGACGGGGAACTGGGAATTACACACCAAATGACTGAGGATCCCTCAGGTTGTCAAATCGATCCAATCAGAAGCGCTTGTTTGCCATCTCCATTTCATTGTGGTAGCTTTTCATTGGCTTCTCACCATATCTGATTCGTGGAGCATCACTACGAGATTTCCTCTATAGTTGGCTCTAAAATATCCAATTGTTTAAATCCTCTGACTAAATGGAATAATTTCACTATCTGTCCCACTTGAGTCCATTTTTAGACTTCAAAGTAACTGAATATTCTCCGTCAGAACTTTGGCCCAAAGCAAAGTTCCTACATCAGGACGTCCTGACCTCATATGTGCTCAAACCATTAATCTTATGACTCTGTTCACACATAGCACCAAAACTTACCTTTTCAGGTAATGTTAGAACTTCTAAATCAGTAACCTCTTAACTGAAAATTTCAGTTAATTTACTGGAAAATCTGTATGTGTAAATAAAGAAAATACTATTGATGCTGCCTACACTGGAAAGTTTGAATTAATACATCACATCCAGTCTATCCAGTCTGCATATGCTCTAGTCACACAGGTTGAAATATTTAATTGCAGCCAAAGCTTAAATCGTATCCATGAATTCCACATCAGCAGAGGATTGAAAATCCATGCAGCCCCAATCTGACTCTCTGTTGGAAATGACTGACTTCCGGTCTATCGTCTGTCATTTGTCAGATGCACTGATATGGCAGCTGAAGCATCCGTTGCTATGTTACAGATGCCCAATGCTATACCCAGATAGCATACATATGATAAACATCTGCTAAACATCTTAAAATGATCAGATTCATGAACATTCCAAATCAGAAATGTCTCAAAACCATCTGCTTAATGTCTAATAGACATCTGAGGAATACGTCTAACAAACGTATTGCAGATGAGCAAACAACATAAAATAGACATCTTCCAGATGTAAACACATCTAATAGACATCTGGGATATGTACGTGGGTAACCTCGGTAGACCTAATTCACAGCAGCGCCATTTTTTACTTTTGATGCAAATTACAATGAGGCTGTGAGGGATAGACGTACAGTCTCTTCAATGGGTTGTACAGTTGTTTATATATTTTTTGGATAATTCCACTGACAAAACATTGAAAAAATAGATTTCCGAGAAATTTCAGTAGAAGAGATGGTATGCCTATCCCTCACAGCCTCAATTTCCTTCCTGTCAAAAATCAAAGATGGTGTTATTGAGAATAAGTTCCATATCTACATGCTGCAGATCTACTCCAGCCACTTATTATTCCATCCATCTGAAATAAAATGATTTTACTTACCAAAAATTGTATGTGTGAATCTGTTTTGCCATGAATTTTATTTGTTACATAATTGATGTAAAGGTGTACTCATTAATTTTCTCCCTATTAAATGTTTTACTCCTTAAAAAATTAACTGTTATTTTGAAATTTATGTATAAAATCATGAGCACTCACATGAGATGTGGACTCTATAGATACTGTATCATTAACCTTATAAAAAATGTTTTATTCTACATGTGAGCAGCCATTTTAGAATCACATGACCATCATGGCTGATTGTAAATAGTGAATTTCTACAATGGCATTGCCCAGACATCTCTGATCTTTGATAAAAGGCCAATGAGAATTGGCCAGTGGGATTTGCATGCCACTCTATATATATATTCCACTCACTAATATATATATATATATATATATATATATATATATATATATATATATATTAGATAGATAGATAGATAGATAGATAGATAGATAGATAGATAGATAGATAGATAGATGGATGGATGGATGGATGGATAGATACAGTGCATCCGGAAAGTATTCACAGTGCTTCACTTTTTGCAAATTTTGTTATATTACAGCCTTATTCCAAAATTGATTAAATTCATTATGTTCCTCAAACTTCTACAAACAATACCCCATAATGACAATGTGAAATAAGTTTGTTTTAAATCTTTGCAAAATGATAAAAAAAATCACATGTACATAAGTATTCACAGCCTTTGCTGTGACACTCAAAATTGAGCTCAGGTGCATCCTGTTTCCACTGATCATCCTTGAGATGTTTCTACAACTTGATTGGAGTTCACCTGTGGTAAATTCAGTTGATTGGACATGATTTGGAAAGGCGCACACCTGTCTATATAAGGTCCCACAGTTAACAGTGCATGTCAGAGCACAAACCAAGCCATGAAGTCCAAGCAATTGTCTGTAGACCTCAGAGACAGGATTGTATCGAGGCACAGATCTGGGGAATGGTACAGAAACATTTCTGCAGCATTGAAGGTTCCAATGAGCATAGTGGCCTCCATCGTCCGTATATGGAAGTTTGGAACCACCAGGACTCTTCCTATAGCTGGCTGCCCAGCCAAACTGAGTGATCGGGGGAGAAGGGCTTTAGTCAGGGAGGTGACCAAGAACCCGATGGTGAACCCGATGGTCACTCTGACAGAGCTCCAGCGTTTCTCTGTGGAGAGAGGAGAACCTTCCAGAAGAACAACCATCTCTGCAGCACTCCACCAATCAGGCCTGTGTGGTAGAGTGGTCAGACGGAAGCAACTCTTCAGTAAAAGGCACATGAAAGCTTGCCTGGAGTTTGCCAAAAGGCACCCGAAGGACTCTCTGGTCTGATGAAACAAAGATTGAACTCTTTGGCTTGAATGGCAAGTGTCATGTCTGGAGGAAACCAGGCACCACTCATCACCTGGCCAATACATCCCTACAGTGAAGCATGGTGGTGGCAGCATCAAGCTGTGGGGATGTTTTTCAGCGGCAGGAACTGGGAGACACGTCAGGATTGAGGGAAAGATGAATGCAGCAATGTACAGAGACATCCTTGATGAAAACCTGCTCCAGAGCGCTCTGGACCTCAGACTGGGGTGAAGGTTCATCTTCCAACAGGATAACGACACTAAGCACACAGCCAAGATAACAAAGGAGTGGCTACGGGACAACTCTGTGAATGTCCTTGAGTGGCCCAGCCAGAGCCCAGACTTGAACCAGATTGAACATCTCTGGAAAGATCTGAAAATGGCTGTGCACCGACGCTCCCCATCCAAACTGATGGAGCTTGAGAGGTCCTTTAAAGAAGAATGGGAGAAACTGCCCAAAAATAGGTGTGCCAAGCTTGTAGCATCATACACAAAAAAGACTTGAGGCTGTAATTGGTGCAAAAGGTGCTTCAACAAAGTATTGAGCAAAAGCTGTGAATACTTATGTACATGTGATTTTCTTCATTTTTTATTTTTAATACATTTGTAAAGATTTAAAACAAACTTCTTTCACGTTGTCATTATGGGGTATTGTTTGTAGAATTTTGAGGAAAATAATTAATTGAATCCATTTTGAAATAAGGCTGTAACATAACAAAATGTGGAAAAAGTGAAGCGCTGTGAATACTTTCCGGATGCACTGTAGATAGACACATCTGTCTGTAGATTCCTCAACTATCCTGAAGGGCAAAAGGACCCTAATGAGTCAGTCTGTTTGCACTAGTGCTGAGGGCCTCTGCTCATCTTTCTTGCACTATGCCAGCATTCAGAAGACTTCTCTGTGTTAACCACAAAACAGAAGTGATAGTCTACACAGGGAGAGAACTGAAAGCCATGCAACACTGTGGAAACAGGTGAGAGAGTTGTTTGATCTGACAATACTGGTTATTCAGGCGTCTTTATGCAGACTACTGCAAAATGCTCAAAAGAGACAAATGACAAAAAGAGGAAACAGGCAGATTGCTGTCCACACCACACCAGATGAAGCTGAAGAAAATGAAAGATTAGATGAGAACAGGAACAACGGAAGACACAGGTCAACACATACCCACACACTGATAGTCACCATATCTGTTCTTGGCGCTCACGTGATGTGTGTATATCCGCTGTGTATACTCTAGATGGATCACACTTAAGTCTGCAGTAGAATGCTGGGGTTCTTTGAATAAGGAGCCATCATGACCTCCAATAATTACTTTAAAGTACCTTTGAAGCAACAGCGCAGCCTGGACAAACTAGATGGATCTCAGAATAAGAAAAGCACGCGGTGGCGAAGACGTTCTTTCAACAATACCAAAAATTCGAACAGTGAAGAGACCAAAGCCGGGACATTATCATTGGCTCGCAGTCAGGTGGGACAAACATCATACAGTGATGAAAATCTTAATATCTTTTTGTATGATAACATGGATGCTGAGAGTTGATAATCATATAGCTAAATCATGAAACATATAAATAAACCATTTTGACAAAATAGCCAAAAGGATTTTCAATCACACTTTGGAATCAATCCTAAAGGAGATCAAACAAGAATGCTCTAACAATCAAATATGATCATATTGGATAAAGTGACATTCCTGTTTGTTTATGTATTTATGTATGCATTTATTTATTTACTCATTCATTCATTCATTCATATTATCCAGTAGGATCTTATATGATTCTTACAGGAATCTTGTTTAAAGCAAAACATAAAAAGATAATTCTGTCTTTATATCTCACAATTGCAATTTTTATTTCTTGTAATTGCTCATTTTATCCTGGAATTGCGACTGTATTGTATGAGAAATAATGTTGCAATTGTGAGAAATACATTTGTTATCGCATGATATAAACTTGCAATTATGAGAAATAAAGTTGCAGTTGTGAGATAGAGGGTGCATTTGCAACTAGTAGAAATAAGAATTGGAAAAATAAAATATTTGGTAAAAATAAAGCTGCAGTTGTAAGATGTGAAGCTGTAACTGCAAGATATAAAGTCACCATTGCAAAATATAAACTTGCAGTTACGATAAATAGTTAGATAAATAGCGATTTGCTAGCGCTCTTGCGATTTCAAGAAATCAAGTCAAGACTATGAGATATAGGCTAAAGACGCATTTACGAGAACAAATAGTTGTGTGTATGAAACAAAGTAGCAATTATGACATACTGGGCTCTCTTTTCCTATGTGTGCCCAACGTGCAACCAGCATGTGCTGTCTTATCCAAATTTCGTTTGTGGGTGAAAGCACGTAAACTGTGGTTGTATTGTATGTTAATGAAGTGGAGCAAAGAGCAATTTGCCATTTTCCTTATGATAAGTCATTGCGATAAAATGTTTGAGAAGCACTTCTAATCTCATCGCAAAGTCTAAAATCAGTTGCTACATTTTCAGTTTGGGGATTCCACCAGCAGATGTTAAAGAGCTATCAATCACTTTTATCAATCACTTTTTGCACACACAATTCCGCCAACCCACTTGTGATAGGCATAGCGAAAATATCAAAACTTAATGGTCATGCTCTCTGACTTCATAACACTGCACTTAAGGCATAGCACTCTTTAAGTACGGCCCGTAAAGTCGCAAATAAAAGATTTCAAACTTGCATTTAGAAGAAAAAAAGTGCAACTTCAAGAGATAGTTGCAATTACGACAAATATAGTCATAATTGCGTGATAAACTCACAATTATGAGATAATTGCAAATTGCGATTACGATAAACTCATAATTGCAAGATACAGGCTAAAGACACAATTACGAGAAATTAAGTCACAACTACGAGATATAAAGTTTATTTTGTGAAACAACCTTTTTATTTTGATTAATAAAGACGCAATTGCAAGATATGTGCTAAATTTGCTACTAAAAATAGGCATGCATTCCTGTCACGTGATTTTAATTGAAAGATAATGTCTGCTCTTTTCAGCATGTTATAATTAAACACTATTCCAGACTAAATTTGACTGTTTACCTGCATTCCTGCAACATGTGAACGGTGTATGCAGTTTCAATGAATTTGATTTGGTTTCTCAAGGTCATTAAATAAATCTGAGAATGCTTGCTTTGCAGCTGACCAGAACACGCTCTACGTCTCTAGTGGATTATACTGATCCTCAGAGGTAAAGACACATTCACTGTGACAAAACCACAACATGTATTTCAAGTAATTTCTGCCATCTCATGCAAATGTTTGATGGATGTCTCTTGTATTTTTTTTGGTGCACAGAACAATGATTATATTGGAGAAACAGGACAATGAAACCTTTGGATTTGAAGTTCAGGTATGTTGATACTCATGACCAGTTTTAATATATATATATATATATTTGGTCACTGACGCCAGATGTAAATATGTGTTTGCTTTAGAAAACCACACTATAATATAAGCCGTAATCACACAGTCCATGCACATCCACTTGCAGTTGATCAGATTATAGGTTTATTTCTAAAGTTTGATTACTGATGTTATGGGATGTGTGTTTGCAGACATATGGTCTGAAGGTCAAGAACAGCAGTATGGTGGAGATGTGCACGTTTGTTAGCAGTGTGCAGGATGTCAGCGCAGCAGAAGCTGCAGGTTTGACCGCCGGTGAGCAGGCTTTCCACTTCCTGTTACTGAGAGTGCTAACACACTCCACCCATTTGACCTGAACCTGTTTACACTGCAGCTTCCTACCTGCCTAGACCACAACTACATTAAACAGCAGCTGGTACATCAATGTCTCTGTCTGGCTGGTGTGCTCTACATGGTCAGCTATTGCAAGCTTTCTCATGACCAAATTCGCAAATCAACACATATATTTTTTTTAACTTTTACTTCACTTCAATTCAAATTGTGCAAAATAAGTAAACTAACATTATTGTTTTCTTAGTAAAATAAGAATAGTGCAGTATCGAGTTATTAGTGTTGGGTGTAATATGTTAGTCATCTAACCACTTTTGCATTCAAAAAAGTTGCATTTTATTTTAAAATATAACATTAACATTACATTTAAAATTCTTGTAATCAGATTACAGATACAGACTTTCAATTAAGTTAATTACTTTTAAATTCATTACTTGGGTTGAACATATTTCTAAAAATGAAAGATATGTAGAATACATTTACAACATGAATTATGTTCATATTGATGTTTGTTTGTTTCTGTGGCAGCTGAAAGGCTTGTTTTGACAATACAATATAGACATTTCTTTAAATTAGAAATTTGTTTTAGAAATCAACTTAAAAGTAAAGTAATTATTGTGATAATAACTTTTTATGAAGTAATCAGTAATCTCATTACATTTTTTAAATAATTAACAATCTGTAATGAATTACATTTTTGAGTAGACTTCAAGTTACATTATTCAATATTTGTAGTTGTTTTTCTTTGTCACTTCTGAATTGAACTGAATTACATTTTTAAAAAGTGATGATCTATAGCGCAATAATGCTGAAATAAAGAAGTAAATAAATAACAGTGCAGAGTAAACTAAGAAAGTAGCAATCATTTAACACAAAGGAATAAATTAAAGTAGTAACAATGGTTAAACTACTAAGCAGGATAAACTAAATAAAATTCTGTATATGCACATGTGTAAAGAATATTATTGAGCATGATCCAATGAAAATGACATGACTGTGGTAAAAGTTTTTCTAAATATGACATGGTTCTTTACATGTATCGCGGCAGTTCCAAGGTGAAATGTCCACTGTGTTGGACTAAAAGCGAGTTTAATTTTCTCCCAAACAGACAGTGCTAGGTGGATTACTTGTAATCAGTTACTGATTACAAATTACATGTCAAGAAATGCAATCAGTAACGTAATTTTGTAGATACAATTTTTGGGGTAATCTAATCTGATTACTTTTGGATTACTTTGGGACTACTATCAACTTAATTCTGCATGGTTTAATAGTTTGAGTGGTGCTCAACAAATTCAGAAAAATTATCCCAAATGTAAAAATATGAAGGTTTCATATATTCATGTTTTCCCCCGTGATGCAGAAAGAGGTCTAGGTCCTCCATCAGTGACATGCTCAAATATTTTTGAGTTTAACCAGCATTTCTTATTGGAGTTCATAAAATTATGGACTGGTTCAAATATTGTCGTGCGATTTCACCACTTTACAAATGCATCACAAAAACATCTCAGTTATCACTACACCAAATGTACATTCATATACATTTTTGAAGCCGACTACAAAATCGATTTAAGAAACCTAATGAAAACTTAATTCGCAAATCAAATTGAATATGAAATGACGTGTATTTGTGCATTTTGATGTGTTTGATGGACAAAATCCTTCCAAATACATTGCAACACATGGTTATATTACACACAGAGTGATTATTCAAATAATAATTGAAAAAAAAAAATGTGTTTGAGTTGAGATTTGTGATGTAAAGTTACAAAAAAAAAACATACAAACATTCCTCCAAGTGTTTCTTTAGATTTGACAGAATCCTTTGCATGAAACATGGATATTAACTTTTGAAAGGCAGAGATTTTATTGCATGTTTGTACCACGTGTCTCCTTAAAAATGAAATTATCTCTATTGATTCTTGGTTAAACGCTGAGGTAGACCACTCCAACTTCACCTGGCTGGTTAGTAGCGTGTATCAGTTCTGAGTGCAATACACACAACCCTCCCCTCCCCTTCTCTTCCAAAAACTCTCTAAGATTTACTGAATATATCAGTGGTGTGCTGATTTAGAGTGAAAAATTTAAAAGATTTTGCATTTTTTAAATGTATTCATGTAATTTATAAAAAAGTAACTGTAGTCTGATTTAAAAATGTAATTCAATCCAATTACAAGTAATTGATTTTTGTAATCTGATTACATAATCCAGATTGCATGTAATCCATTACAACCCAGTACTGTTAACAGATGAGGTTTTTAAGGTTAATGATCTATTGAGTGTAAATCAATAAACCAGTCCTTACTCTAAACCTAACTGAAAGTGTCATAAAAGCAAATGTGAAATGAAAAATGCAATGTGTGGTGTTTTGCTTCTATGACACTTTCAGCTCACATGTT
The DNA here is from genome assembly GCA_032164185.1 of Moxostoma hubbsi. NCBI lineage: Eukaryota > Metazoa > Chordata > Actinopteri > Cypriniformes > Catostomidae > Moxostoma > Moxostoma hubbsi. The sequence goes on along the minus strand of JAVLUX010000011.1, from coordinate 46,230,011 downwards.
GACTCGTGTGCTCTACTCTGGTCCTTTACAACGCAAGTGCAACACTCTATCAGTTGAGTTATACCGTGCAATTTGATCACACTCAAAGAACCGTGTAAGTGTATCTGGATACGTATAAGGAGCCATGTAAAAAACATTTTACAAAAAGGTTGGTTGGCATAGTAACATGATTCTATGAGAACAGGTCTAATTTATCTCTCTCTCACACAGGTGACATTATTTTGTCAGTAAATGGAGTCAGTATTGAGGGATCTACACATCAGCACATTATTGAATTGATTCAAGAATCAACTAACATACTAAAGTAAGTATGAGAATCAGACACAGGATATGTAGATGAATAACACCCTGAACAATGAAAATACAAAATGAGAAGGATATAACTAAAATACAATGAAATGACCACAGAATTTCCGTACACAAAACAAAAATACACATCTCTCAATTACTCGTCTCATCGACTTACAATTTTTTTCTTGAAGATGATAAAATAAGCAATAAATTGACTTGCATAGACTTCTACAAAACCTTCATTGGCCAGAACCACTCACATTTTATTTAGATAATGTAAAAATGTATATGAAAATGCTTCTAGATACAAATAAACGAGTATTAGCCTCCTCTTGTGCTGTTTACCACATTCAACAATATATAAATCCATTCTACAGAATTTGGACATTCATGTACTGTATGATATTCAACCACTAACTCTCTCTCTCTCTCTCTCTCTCTCTCTCTCTGTATGTGTAGGTTGGAGACCGTCTGTGGGAGTGTAGTGAAAAGAATAGAATTAGAGAAAAAGATGCGCTACCTTAAGGTGTGTATTTGTACGTATTAATCTGTGGCCGTTTATGTCTATGCAGTTGCTATGTGTTACTGTGCATATTTTTACATCTGTGAAGGATAGTTAGAATAATATTTATTATACAGATCTGACAATACACACACAAACATAAGCCTTTTTTTAACCATTGGGCCGAACGGTTCTTGCTGTGAAACCGTGACGGTCTGTGCCAATTCAGGTCAGTTGGCACGGTTATGGTTTCTTTTTCCACTGTGGTGCTGTGAATTCAGGAATACACATAGCAAAATGGCGATGGATGGCGTGAGAGGTAAACATTGGAGCGAGTGCCCTACTGACAATTGTGAATCGCCACCTACTAAAATCATTCCACAGCACAGTTGAGCACGGTTAGCTAACTTCATGCAGAGAATGGTGTGTGTAATCGTACCATGCCGAATTGTGCTCAAATGCAAATTTTGCTGGAACTGTTCCTCATCGTGCTCAGAAACATTTGGCCTGATGGTGGAAAAACCCTTAAAGTTAACTCACTCTTACTCAGAAAGTTACACAGGGCAAATCCCTACTGTACTGTACTGAAAAGTATGTGTTAGCATCAGTGCTGAGGCAACACAATTAATTAATGCTGATGAACATACATAGAAATGTATCAGAATGACTCATGTCGATTATGCAATTCTCTCACACAGCAAACTCTTCGTGAGAAATGGGTGGAACTGCAATCTCTCACACTGCAGGAGAAGCGTCTTACAGGAGGTGAGGTTAAAACAAAAACTAAAAAAACATAAACGTCCCACCCTAAATGAACGCTATACAGTTAGAGCTGAGAGCTGTCAAAAAGCATCAAATATATATCGCTATCTGAAAGAGTTCCAGTAAAAAACTAGTAGGTTTTTATGAGATATGTGTGTGTTTTATCTCGGTTTGGTTGATCTTAACAATGGAAATCAGCTTTATTAATTTACTGTGGTGGATCTCATAAATGTGTCCACTGAATAAAGATCACACTGACAGAAAATGAGTAAAATGCTCCATGGTACTAGTACATACTATGCTTTTTGGATGTGAACCATGCAAGTACCCAGAAACAAAACAAACAAACAACATCTGAACAAACCATTTTACATCAATGATTCAGACTCCCTAACATATCCAAGGTAGCTTCCCCAAGCTACTGTCATGCTGTTGATAACTATAGTGAAGTTAGTAGCGTCACTACTCCCCAACACTGTTTAATACCTATTTATCATTGGAGGGAACAGAAACGGCACATGCTTTCCTTGCAGTTCTTAGCTCTGTTGCTTTATTGATTCAAAAGCAAATGTACAGAACCTGAAAAGACTTGAACTGTGCACAGATGACTTCAGACACATGCTCAAAGCCTCTACTCTCCATTTAATGTGGAGCTGATCATCTCATATTTCCTTGTCTGAGCTCCTTTATCTCAATTGGCTGAGCATGACGCTAGCAAAACCAAGATTGTGTGTTTGATACCCAGGGAACACGCAAATGAACATAAAGGTATACCTTCCTAGATAAAAATGTTATTTCACAGATGTTGCTCTTTAATAGTTGAGGAGACTTGATGGAGATCTCAATTTTTCAATGAACAAGTCAATTTAAAAAAATTAGGAAAAACCGAGTACAGTCCAAAAACGCATTTGTGAATGGAACTACTTTCTTACGTGACGTATCAGAATCTGCCGGTGCTGGTTCAAAACAAATGATGTGTCCAAGCCTTCATTAATAATTAAAAAATGTCACTTCAGAAACAGTATCATGGCTTGTGCTGTTTCTAACAATCATTGGATAAACAAGGATAGATGGATGGATGTGTGTGTTTGTCTGTGAGAGAGTGAGAGAGAGAGAGCACCTCTTGCCACACCCAAGCAAAGATGCTGTCAGTTTTCTGACGGTCAACTTTCTCAGTGGAAAACAGATGTCCAAGTGGGGGTATTCCTCCCTATTTCGCGGTAGCCAGTGCTCAAGAGTCATTCACTATAGAAACAGTGATGTCCTCTGCCATTTATACAGTATGTATCCAATGTGGAAACTCTGATAAAAGTTAACCAGCTTGAGTTCTGTAATAAATCAGTCTGAAGTGTTTCTCAGCTGTGATGAGCCTTAATCCTGATGTTGTCCGTTCAAAGCTGTTCAAAGCTATTTCCTAGCTTCGGTAATGTATTAGTAATACGAACGATCATGGAGAGCTGTCCTATGTAAACAATGACTAACGGATTCACTTTACGTCACCAACTGGCTCATATTACACACAACAATTATCTCCTGCCACCACCTGCTGGCTAACATATGTAATGTAAAAAATAAATCCAGTAACTCCTAACACATATGCACTACACTTACACTTTAGTTTAGAACAGCATGAACACAAGCGCAGTGATACACAGTGAAGCATCCGAGTGCTGATGGTGTCAGACCATCAGTGCTCATGGAATGTCTCTCGTCCAATCAGATTCGAGATCCGGAACTAACTGTGGTATATAGTATAATAGGACGCAGATGCTGCAATAACTGGAGAAAAACCTCCAAATTAAATTGCTCTTGACCCAGCTCATCAGCGCGTTGCGCACGTGATTTCAACAAACCCTCTTGCACCTAGACTTTGCACATGCTTGCACCAAAATACCAAAACTTCATGGTTATGCCCACTGACTTTGCACTTATGACTAGTGGCATAGCACTGCACCTTAAAAAATGCCCTATGTTGGTTTTGTCTCCTCCTACAGCTTTGCTACATCCACCAAACTCAGCTAGCTGGCAGTCTTACTGAAATATCTGTATAATCATCAAACTTCAAACATTCAAAACTAGTTTTAACTCTCAGACAAGACTTAATCAAGCCAACAAAGTTTGGCTTGCGTTTAAGTTTAAACATTGTCTCAAATGTTTCTACTAAAATTCCAATGAGAAACAAAAACAAGTGAGACAATTGTTGACATACCTTTGATTGCAGTCTTTGTAAATCTGAGCTGTAACCTGACTGAGAAACTGTTGAGATCTCTTCAGAAACTCTCACATGTGAGATTACTTTGGGGGTTTTCTAATCTGAGAAGCAGGAGACTTCCGGAAAAGTCTCCATTTGCTCTGCTTTTCATCTCATTGCTGTCGAATAGAAGAAATTGACATTAAAGCAATGTCTTTTTATTTTTGATGAATGTAAATGCCTGATATTGCACAAGCTGATGTTGAATGACTCTGAGGCTTTAGGTTTACAGGTATCTCTGTCTTGCAGGTAATTTGAATGAGAGTGCTCTGCACTCATCTGTGGACTCTATGATATCTCTCTCATCTCCCACGGGTCACTTTGGCCAGCGCTTCTCCAGTGACAGCAGCTACCACAGCATCATGACAGACGACAGTGAGGACGGAGCCTTCACCTCAACTGTGTTCGATGACTCGAGTCCGTTCAGCCCCACAGAAAATGCAGGCTTCTTCCAGCTGGAGGGAGGGCCATCAAGAACCCTGACCCGAACACGCAGCATCAGCCTTACGAGCAGTAATAGTTCATTGTCCCCAAGCTGGGACAATCCATCATCCATGTTTGGGACGCTTCCTAGGCGAGGCAGAAAAGGAAGCGTACGCAAGCACCTTCTGAAGTTCATACCTGGACTGAAGCACTCCGTAGAGGAAGAGGAGGCCTGTTGAAACATAATTTACACCACCAATAACTGTTGTCTGACTGATTCCTTAGTAAGGACATAGGGCAAGTACAAGGATCATGCCAACTTGTACGGTGCACAGTCTCTGGGACATTCTTGACTTTCCTGCTGTAGATTGTAGAGACTCACGTGAGCATTACAGACAGTCGTTTGTGTACATTTTTCTGGACCAAAAGCATTATCGTTTCAGAAAGATTCAACACTGTAATCAACAACTTGCATTAACAAACTTAGGAACGTGTATGCCAAAAAGAAACCTTGCAAAATGCTTCCGCTGCCCTAATTCAGTGGTTTACACTTCAGTCCTGCACATTTTTAAATGTTCTAGTTCCCACTCAAGTTCTGATGTAACTGATTATGGTCTGGCATATAAATGAGGTGAGCTGCTTCAGTGGCTGTAGCATAATTGTAAGGGTACAAAAGTGTCAGGTTTAATCCCTTGTATGGGGGGATTAATTAATAGGTTGATAACAATACTGTTAAAGCCCCAACCCCTAGGGCTGTCAACTGTCTCGTATTATCTGGGACATCCCGTATTTTGGCTGAAATTAGGACATTTATTGCCTCCATATTTCAGTGGCTAAATTATTCAAGGGGTCTAACTTTGAAACGTCATATTGAAGTGCCCAAAATGCTCAAGCTCCCACAGCTCCTTCTTAGACCCAGCCACCAAGCGAAACATCATGTGCTGTGCAATATAATATCATGTATAGAACAGAGGCACTTTACACAATTTACCTTCTTATTTCAACTCTTTAACCCTGTTGATTTCACATTACCTTCGAACCTCAAACCTGTTTAATCGTTGACTATAAAACGGGACTGATCAAATAACTGTAGTGAGTGGTGTGAAAGTTGAGCTGATGTTGTCATGAGAGGACCGAGATCAGTCAGAGCTGAGAGTGTGTCAGAGCTCCAAACCGCAGAAGTAGAGCAGAAAACTTCATAACAGGATGTGGTGAGATAGAGGTGCTACTTTACCAACTATTTTTTGCTTTCTTGAATGATCTCTTTAACGGATAGTTTCACTTAAACCTGAATGTAAATAATACATGCAACTGCACCTCTTAAATTTGAAAAACTTGTGTTCGGGGATGTCATACATGTTTTTTGTTTATTTGTGTTGATGTAGGTGCATTTAAAAATGATCATGCAAAGAGAGAGATTTTCTCAGAAAACCCATTGAGATCTGATTTGTCTTCCTGCTGTCACTGCAAATCACCTGCACATAATTCAGTGCATGTGTTTACAAAGAAAGACTCTTCTCCTGGTTCCCTCCTCTTTATGTTTCATTTGTAACAGATGGATTGGACTCCAGGCATCATCATATTTTGCAATAAAATCCACACTGAATAATGGGCAACTCAGTAAATCCCACTCTACAGCAAACATATCCATGACCCAATTATTTACAGTATATGCAGGTATATATATATACAGTATATATATATATATATATATATATATATATATATATATATATATATATATATATATATATATATATAACAAGTATCATGACTGACCTATATTAAAGTCCTTTTAAGGCAAGTCAGGTCACTCGGCAGCCATATTTGTAATGCCGTTGGGCAGTTACTTTCAGTCCTGTAAGTACAGCTTCCATCCCAAGACAGAAATATATCAAAAATGGTTGGTCATGTAAACCAACATCTGACAACAATATGGTATCATATGTGGGGTTGCCCACTGTATCTTATTAGGCAGAACATCTGGTATTATGGCTGAAAATGACAACATCCCACAAGGGACGCCTCATGTCCAAATTGTCCTCCTCCTGTCCACACATTTTCTGGTTAGTCCAAGCAAATTCTCAGGTAAACAAACAGGCAATGCCTCACTTAGGACTACAGCTGCTATATTTAGCATTAAGGTTTCTTCCATTCCTACAGTACAGTATGTATAAACTTTATTCACACTAGTGCCATCTTTGATTTTAATGGGTATGAAAATGAGGCTGTGAGGGTTAGATGTTCATTTTCTTCAATTGCAACTGTATAAAGCTCCTAGAAAACATCTGATTTTCCACAACTCATGTTGTCTGGAGTTCTTTGTACACTGAATGTTCTTGAACAGATATTTTATCCATGTTTTGTCCACGGAACGATTCAAAAACACTTTGAAATCCAGTATAGCCCATTGAAGAGACTGTATGTCAAGTGTCTCATTTGTAAGGCTGTGTCCACCGGAGGTCGCATTTTTCAGACGCATACGTCATCGAGGCTGATGTTCAAATGCAAAAAATGTTAATTCCCAAGTTGAAGTACCTCAGTAGACGGGTGCATATATATATATATATATATATATATATATATATATATATATATATATATATATATATATAGAGAAAAATTATATTAATATATAATTAAAATAAAGTATTAGACTAAAAGAACACCTGTAAAATCTATTTTCTTTTCACTTTACATCATTATAAATCTCCTAAAATTTACCTCATACATTCCCTTCCAGAGGGACATTGATCCCTTATCACTCAAAGCGCTTGCACTTGTCATAGCAATCACGTTATGTTCCGTTTCCGTTTGTCCTACAAAGGCCGTCTCCTTTAAACAAGGCTTGTTTAAAAGAGGGCACTCAGTATACTGCAGCCTTCAAAGAACGTATCCTACCTAGCATGCAGCCTTCGAAAGGACACACAGCCTATCCCTCACAGCCTCGCTGCATTTCTATTAAAAATCAAAGATGGCGCTAGCGTGAATAAGGTCTAAACGGGTAAGTTGTGGAAGTGTGGGGACTGTGTAGTGACCAAAACAACAACAACAACATCTTATATTTTAGCTTCTTCAGAGTAGCCACTCTGTCTATATTGCAGTTCTGGACATTCTAGGTATTCTCTTAAGCAACTTGTGATGCTTTTTAAACAGTATTGATGGAGGTCCCATGTATGCTGGAAATTCGTGTGTATGTACTACATAAATAAAATTTAGTTTAAAGATTGGTAAAGTCATACATAGGCACACACTTTATATTTCCCTTCAAAACCAATGTCATTTGAAATAGATATGCACTTGTCTTAAAGCATTTATTGTCTTTTCTGCATTCTGAAAGAAAGTTTTTCTAAGGACAGCAGCAGCAAGATAAAGCGCTTATAACAGCATACTGTGTATGAAAGAGTTTATTTTGAAAACTTAGTGAACAGCACCCTCTAGTGCACAGACAGAGGATGAACGAGTTGCAAGCTCAGGCTACCCCTCCATCCCAACCAATTTAGAGGCTATAATAACAATATTTAACATTTTGAATTATTACAATAAACAATGATAATAAAACACTTCATACTACTTTTACTGTGAAGATATACTGTAATATGATTATTTTGTGCAATTTTTCCTACTTTTAGGCACTTGTGAAAAATGTTGCATAGTGAGGATGTCTTCAGAAATAATGACAAATATTTTTCATTTATCAGTTAACAGCATACAGTAAACAGTCCAGTAAACATAAACAAATCTAAATCAATATTTGGTGTGACCACCTTTGCCTTTAAAACAGCACCAGTTCTCCTTGGGACACCTGGACACAGGTTGTTGGTTGTTGGTTGTTGGCAGATAGGATGTTCCAAGCTTCTTGGTAAATTCGCCACAGTTCTTCTGTCTATTCCGGCTGTCTCATCTGATTCTGTCTCTTTATGTAATCTCAGACTGACACAATGTTCAGTGGGGGGTTTTGTGGGGGCCATGACATCTGTTGCGGGACTCTTTTCTTTTACTCTAATCTGTTCTATTTGCCAAAGTAATGTTTGGGAGTCTAACATTTATGTTTCCTATTGACACACTAAAACTGAAGCTATAAATAACCATCTTAAGACAAATGCTTTTGTGAAACATCTTATGTGCCTTAGACTTCTGCACAGTACTGGATAAAAATTCTAAATAGATGTCAGATAGTAAAAATGATAATTTTTAATATCAATAATTACATTGTCACTAGTGCAACTTTGCACAGTACTCTCTCTCTCTCTCTCTCTCTCTCTCTCTCTCTCTCTCTCTCTCTCTCTCTCTCTCTCTCTCTCTCTCTATATATATATATATATATATGGTGGCCAAATGTTTGGAATACTTTACAGATTTTGCTCTTATGGATAGAAATTGGTGCTTTTATTCACCAAAGTTACATTCAACTGATCACAATTTATAGTCAGGACATTAATAATATGAAAATGACTATTACAATTTGAAAAAAAATTCAGAACTTCATAAACTACAAAGGGTTCTCATCAAAAAATCCTCCACGTGCAGCAATGACAGATTTGCAGATCCTTGGAAATCTAGCTGTCAGTTTGTCCAGATACTCATTTCACCCCACACTTCCTGTAGCACTTGACATAGATGTGACTGTCTTGTCGGGCACTTCTCACACACCTTACAGTCTAACTGATCCCACAACTGCTCAATGGGGTTAAGATTCAGAACACTCTTTTCCAATTAGTTGTACATATGGACTTCCACATCTCTTTCTGTCCTTGTTAGAGCCAGTTGTCCTTGTCCAATCATTGACTAATGAGTTTCTAGAGAAAGCTGTTTCTTTTTTGCCATTTTGTTTGACCTAATATTGACCTTAAGACATGCCCGTCTATTGTATACTGTGGCAACTCAAAAACAAACACGAAGACAATGTTAAGCTTAATTTAATGAACCAAATATCTTTCAACTGTGTTTGATAGTATCAATTTAGCATGATTACTCAATGATAAGTTGTTGTAGTGATGGCTGCTGGAAATGGGGCCTGTCTAGATTTGATCAAAAATGATTACTTTTTAATTGAAATTTTGAAATGTGAAAAAATTAAATACTTTTTTCAAATAGTGATGGTGCTGTTTTTTTACATCAGTAAAGTCCTGACTATACTTTGTGATCAGCAGAATTCTACTTTGTGTGAATCAAATTACCAATTTCCTTCTGAAACAGCTAAAAAAAACTGATGCACAAAACGACATCCACTCCATGAGGGCTTGTTGATAAAAATGTGAATTGAGTACCCAAACCGTAACAAGATGACACCAAAAATATGGTATGGTATAAAAAAACAAGAAATAGTGTCAGATTTAAGCAAACAATTCTTAAGTCTTATAACTTAGAAAAAGTAGTTTAAATCAAAAAAGTAAAAGTTCAGAAAACTCTTTTCTGGGTAAAAGGGTTTCTTTTCTTGAATGAAGGTGCTTTTCCCCTATACAAATCTAACAAACGAATCCTATTTTTCTTGAAGATAATGTGCCAATGCAGGATAAACAAATCTAGACACCCCTTCTGCTTTATTTAAGAGGACTCTGGTTATAATAGTCAAATCCCTTTGCAAACAATTGTTAAAAATGAATTGAGCTTTCCTTAATTTAGGGGAAATTTGAGAGATTTTTAGTAATTGATATTCCCAAATATTTAACCTTCATTTTAACAGGAATATTCCATAAAGCAGCTTCTTCGTATTCATAAAGACACAATGATTAACATTTAGACACATTAAGGTTGAGTCCAGATGCCTCAGATCATGTAGGTTCTAACTGAATCGCTGCAGGTAATTGATTCTTCTTATCTTTAAAAAAAAAGTTCAGTATCATCAGCTAGCAGGGTTATTCTAATTTGGTCATTCTAAACACAGTAATACTTCAACTGGTCAAATGAAGACACTAAGATAGAAGTGTGGAAAGTTATTCCACCCCCATAAGAAGAAGAAAAAAGGAGATGGGCGTTGACGTACCTCTCTATGAACAAGGAATCTCTTTTTAGTATTTGGGTATACATTTATAGAACTGTTGATACCTCTGTGAAACATTTCAATTATAAAGATACATTTATCACCAAACCAAAGGTTTTCAATGCATTAAATACAAACTGGTGTTTAATTGTAACCAAAAACCTCAAGAAAAAAGCTCATGAAAGTAAAAAAAAAATTCAAATAAAAATCAACCACAATCAATCAGATTAAAATCGTCCAAAAGGTCCAGAACCACTCTTATATTGTAAGCATGTGTCAGACAGTCATGAATCTGGTATTCACTTATCATTTCACATAAGCCTTTCTTTAAAGGAATAGTTCACCCAAAAATGTAAATTCAGTCATTGTTTACTCATCCCTGTGTTGTTATAACCCAATGTGATTTTCTTTCTTTTTCTTAACAAAAAGAGAAGAAAAATTGTAGAAAAATGTTGTGTTGTCATACAATGGCAGTTTATGGTGACCACCTCCTCAAGCTTCACAAGGACACACAAGTGTAAATCAAAAGTCTAATAAATTATTTCATTGGACTCATGATTGCTCTTAATGCATTCGTTAAGGTTTGGTGAGAAATAAACCTAAATCTAATGTATTATTTAGTGAAAATTTTGACCGACCATTGCTCTCCAGTGCGCATTCATGAGACTTCACAAGACCAACAGTTCACACAGCTGTTGAAATGGAGGGTCAAGCGAAAATGCATTCTGTTTATCTAAAAACAGGTCTGCTAAAGTGATAGTGACAACAGAACACAACACAGCTGAACACAAACCAGAGAACAGAACTTACAAAACATGTCTGAAGAGTTTGTAGACCAAGAATTGATGCATTTCTGTGCCCAGCCTTATTTTGTTTGAAACAGGGTAATCAATCAAATTGAGAGAGAGAGAGACAGAGGATGCTGAAGGCCGCCACATTTACACCATGTGAGTGTGTGCATGTGTGTTTTTTTGTAAGGGTGTGTCCATGTTCATATGTATGTTTTTTGAGTTTGTGTCAGTGTGAGCAGTGTTGTTTAAAGTATCCATTCATCATTTACTCAAGTTAAAGTAAAGATACCTTCATGACTCAAGTAAAAGTTAAAGAAGCCCAAGAGAAAAATACTTCAGTAAAAGTATTAAAGTAACTGGTTTTAAATGTACTTAAATATCAAAAGTATATTACAAGAAAATTACAAGTACAAGTAAATTGCATAAATTACAGAGCAGCTAATTAAACCCATGGCAACTTATTTGACTGACGGTGCTCATCATTTACTCTCTATAATTTTTTCTTCTGCTGAGTACAAAAAAAGATTTTTAGAAGAATATCTCCGCTCTGTAGGTCCATACAGTGCAAGTGAATGGTGACCAGAACTTTGAAGCCCCAAAAAGGATATAAAGGCAACATTAATGTAATCCATAAGACTCCATTTGTTTAATCAATGTCTTCTGAAGAGATCCAGTTTATTTAGGGTGAGAACAGACCAAAATATAACCCCCTTTTCACTATACAGCTCACCATTGTAGTCTTCAGTCACTATCATGATTTCAAGCTCGATTACACTTCCTAGTGTTTGATGTATGCACAGAGTGCTAGATGGTGCTGTAGGAAGTGTAATCGAGCTTGAAATCATGATCGCCAAGGAGACTGCTATCAAGATGTACAATGAAAAAGGAGTTACATTTCGGTCTGTTCTCAATCAAAAACCAGTGCCGGGTAGTAACGATTACATGTAATCTGGATTACTTAATCATATTACAAAAAACAAGTACTTGGATTTAATTGAATTAAATTACATTTTAAAATACTTGTAATTGGATTACAGTTACTTTTTATAGATTACATGATTACATATTAGCAAGGCGACGGGAGTAAATTGATATTCATTTATTGATCATCCTAATCATTCAGTTTTTTCAATCTTTACATTTTTCATTCTAAATCAACACACCGCTAATATATGTTTTGTTGAGTCTTCAAGTGTTTTTGAAAGGGGGGGGGGGGCTGTTGCTTGGGTGTCTAGGTGGATGTCAGGTTGTTGCTATGTTGTTGTTAAGTTGTTTGAAGTGTGTTTTCAGTGCATTGCTGTGCAGTTGCCAGGTGTTCTTTGTGGTTTCTTAATGGCCCAAATGAAAAGAGTTCAGTCTGTTCTGGACACTAAAAACACCTTCTTCAATGTTACAATAAGTTATAGACTGTTTTGTTTTTCAATCATTTCTCTATTCCACATATGTTTAACACACACACACACACACATATATATATATATATATATATATATATATATATATATATATATATACACTATTATGTGTTTACAGTTAGGTTGTGGTTTAAACATCTCATTTCGTAATGAGCGTTCAAGTGATTTTAGTTAGACAGAGTTGGCCCGCTTCGCAATTTTTCATCTTTTTCAGCATCGATGCAATGACATTTATATGTATTCACATACACACTGCATATTAGGTGTGTTTTATTTGATCATTCCTGTGTGGCCACATATACTGATGGGACATGTTATTCTGTTAGCCTGTCACCTCTTATAAACTAGATAAATGAGTCTTATTTTCTGGCAAGCTTTATTCTTCATTAATAGGACAAAAAATACATTAAATCTAAACTGCACAGTCACCAATTTGCTTGATTCTTGCCATGCCTCTTAAATTGACATGCCCCATCTCAGAAAATCAGCACTCCAAGACAACCTCACTGGATTTATGACTTTGCTGTCCATGTACACTAATCTCGTAAATATGATCATTCTGGCATGACTTGAACGCTTCATTAAAGGGATAGTTCACTCAAAAATGAAAATCCTCTCACCATCCCTAATCCCATCCCAGATATATATGCACATTTGTTTTAGGAGAATATCTCTGTTCTGTAGGTCCTTTCAATGTAAGTGAATGATGGCCAGACATTTGAAGCTCTGAAAAGCACATAAAGACAGCATAAAATACAAAAGACTCCACATACTGTAGAATCAATGTGCTAAAGAGCAAAGAGAACACTTTAGCAACCACCCAGAACACCCAAGTCTATGAAATATATCATGAGCGTTTGGTTAAATGTAAAAGGTAAACGCAATTGATTGTTTTTCATATAAACAGGTTTCCTGGAAAGGCGGGAGACTGATAACATACAACTTCACTCAACTATTATTTCACAACTTTCATAATGTTAAAAGTTTAAGGTATAAACTTGTCAAAAAAACAAATGTAAACTTACAAGAGCAGTTTCTTGAGCTGACAGCTGACAGATCACGTTATCTGGCGCACACTTTTATTGTGATTCTGATTTGTGATTCTGAATTTGAATCTTTTTGATCAGTTCAAAGGAATCAAAATGTAAAAAATTCAACTCAGAACATCACTATCACCGGTCTGCATGCATTTTTCCCATGTACAGCTTGTTATTGCAGTCGCAGCAAATTTACCAAACCAAATAGCTTTCAAATGTCAATTTTCTCTTCAAAATGTAGTGAATAAAAGTCCAAAGAAATATATATACTCAAGTACAAATATTGATAGTGTTTGTACTTCGTTACTATACACCTCTGTGTGAGCGTGGGTGAGACGAGAGTGAAAAAGAATGAAAGAGGGAGTGCAAGAGTGCTTTTCAACAGAAATGTTAATAAATTAAGGATATATAGATATTGTTTGTCATTCTTATCTGATGTACTTAACCAATGTCTTTGTTTTATTTGGTTAGTTTGCTGTTGTAGCCTGTAGGGCTCTGAAATATCTCAAATAATTTGACAAAGTGATATTGAACCGTTATATGGTCAAGACCTGGAACTACTTCATAGCTGTGCGTTTACTTGAAAATAATTGCACGTCTCAGAACATCTGTCAGCCAATCAGGATCAAGCTTTCAACAGCCCTGTGGTATAATCATCGCTTCATTATCAGACAATACACAAACAGATGCCCACTGATAGCTCTCATCTATGGCCTAATGCCCTAAACACTCTCACCTATGACCACATGTGATTTTTGCTGGTATGAAAATTGCACTTAGAAATAACAATCTCTCACAAAACTTCCTACATATCATTTAACCTTTTCATAAATCATGGAAGTGTTCCGCGATTTATAACGGATGCTTGTTTTCAATCTTCTGTCTCAGGTGTTTTCTATCGCATCGGTGTACAGTTTGTTCTTAGCTTAGTCATGATGACATGTTTTTTGACGGTGCCTCACCTGATAGGGTAGATGACATGAAGCAATGGTCTGATGTTATTTTGATATCATTGAAGGGATTAGTTCATCCAAGTATTCGAATTCTCTCATCACTTACGCACACTCATATCATCCCAGATGTGTTGGACTTTCTTCCGTTGAAGACAAATGAAGATTTTTTAGAAGACAATTTTTGCTCTGTTATTGTTGTTGTTGTTATGGCATGTTACTCACCTTGCATTTCGACTGCGTGCATTCGTTTTCTCCTCTGTGTTTACACAGATTATTGCATCAATCTCAAGGAATCACCACCACAACAACAAACAATTGCATTAAATCATGGCATCCGCTCATATTATCACATTGTGCATTGCATGCCATATGTTTACTATAGCTTCTTCCATCAGCTGTGAGGAATTCACATGTGATAAATGTAAGGAATTAGTCAGGCTGACGGAGAAGAAAATGAGTTATTGAGACTTTTTGGGGTAGACCTGACCTGCTAAAGAGAGACAGACTCCATCCCTCCAGGGAAGGTGCCACTCTCCTCTATAGTAATTTGGCTCATAGTCTTAATAGTTATAGTATTTGACTAATTGGGTCTCAGGTCAGGAAGCAGACAAACTGGCTAAACCGAACATCTACAAGCTGCCTTGAGAAGTCACACAGGTAACATAAACTACAACACACTTGATCACATTTTGTGTCTGTTCCCCGACCTATCAAACACAAACCCCTCTCTGATAGTTGTGAGGACACTACCTTTTCTGATATTTTACTATGTTATTTTCTACAGAGAAATTGTATATATGAACAATTTCGGTTGTAAATAAATTTGCTAAGATTTCAAACAAACTTCATGTTGTCATTATGGGGTATTGTTTGAAGAATTTTGAGGAAAATAATGAATTTAATAAATTTTGGAATAAGGTTGTAACATAACAAAATGTGGAAAAAGTGAAGCGCTGGGAATACTTTCCGGAGGCACTGTACATTGCCATTAGTTCACATAAATTTTGTGCATTGAACAATGGGATGTTGTTATTTTAGAGATGTTATCAGCAGAGTTACTATGTTAAAAAATGAGTGTATGCTAATACTTGCTAATGTTGAGTAAATGGTTGTATAACACTGCAGTTCTTTATTAGGGAAATATAGGAGTAACAAAAATCACAATAAAATATATTTTTGTAAGTTTATTTGTCAAAATGAAAGTTTAAAACAGGCTTGCAGACATTTTTTTTTTCTTCATAATGAGAACATTACTTTCCAAAAATGGGTTTTACAGGCAATATTACAGATGTGAGGTTGAACAATTAGGATTTATGCAGGTACGTATGCATATTTCCATTTCATAAGCAAAGTTTTAAGAAACTATTTGCAATAACATATGCTAACCTAACAAAAGGTTTTGAAGATTTTGCACTGCAAGGCAAACAAAACACTTGCATGAAGACTAACCTCTGAAAATAATCGTACAAACATGCCGCTAAGCCCAAAGGAGCTGCTGTTGAGACAATACGGTCTCAAAGAGAGCTTTAAGATGAAGGAATACAGAGCCACATATCCAAAACTAACTGTTCATGAGCACATTCCAAAGGGATGAATACACAATACAGGAATGCATGTTAGAGAGACAAAGAGAGAGATGGACAGACTGAAGTGACTGATTTATGGTGCGTCGAGCTGTTCTAAAAGAGTGCGTCTCCTCTTCTCCAACTCTCCTTCACTCAGTTCACTACCAGACGTATCCCATCCACCCTGAGAGACAGAGGGAGAGAGATTGATTAAACAAAGTTTGCCCATTTTTGTCAATATTTCATATTATATTTATTAACTAATTAATATTAACATGTTACTCTTAACTAAAATGTCATTTTAGTCAACAATGTGCAAAATGAAAAAAAATAAAAACATGTTTCAAACAGTAACAGACAAAATTTTAATGAAATATTCCAACATTTTGAAAAATAATGAAACTACTTAAAATTACTTCAACATTAATCAAACATGTTAAAGATTCATACGTTTATTATGCAAGATCAAACAACCTGAGCTCTTGAAATAATTGCACATGAGCTACTTTTTAGAAGTTCCTCTGTTGGCAATCTGTCTCGTGACAGTTAGACAGTGTATGATATTGTTGTGTTAATAAAACGGTATATTCACAACACAAGTTACACATTCTGACTAGCGTGTAACTTAGTTCACCTGTTCATTGGCTTCACAGTTTGTGCAGATGCAAGTTATAATATTACGTTTATGTTGTGATATAGTTGATCAATGTCACATATATATGATGTGTTAGAGTGAGCGAATTAACCTGCTAGTAAAGTTCATTGTACAGGTGTTCAGCAATTTCAGCAGAATATTCTTCATTTTCTCGTCATATTATTGTCAAAAGTACGCTTTAATGAAAGGCATTTGATTATCATCAGGATGCATAATTTTTATCTTAAAGATGCTTTTGTTGACAAAATCAAAATGTGTTTTTCTAATCTAAATTGAAGTTCTCTCACACAGCTGACAGCTCTTCTCGTTATGTGTTAGAACCCTCGTCCAAGAACCGCGTCACATCCTTTCTTATATCCGATTGCTCGATTCGGAAACTTTGTAATCGAGGATTTTTTCAAATAAAAATAATAAACTTTATTTTATAAAGCACCTTTCTTCTCAAGGCACTTTACATAGAAAGGAATTCAAATACAGAGCTTAATAATCTAGTAATCAAATTAAACTGAGTCATCGTGACCGCCCTAAATTACACCCAACGTCGCTCACCTCTTCTTTAGCACTCTTTCTTTTGGGGGATTTCTGTTTGGATTCTCCACGTGATTTCCCTCTGGATTTGTCATTCTCTATTTCCTTCTCTTTCTCTCTTCCCTTCCGATCTTTCTCTCCATCAGACTCAGGAGAGGCCTGCGGGATGAACAGAAGTCTGTCATATCACACACACACACAGATGACCTTTATTTGTATTAATAAAGTGCTCAATAATGAAACTGATGACATCTCCTGAAATCAACTCTAGAAATCTTAAAAAAAGCATTTTATTTGTGCTGCTTTGTTCCATCAAAACAAACATTATGCTGGTTTGTTCCAGAGATCTTGAAAAATGTTTGTGATGTCCATCCCCCAAATCACACATCAATCCAAATCACCAGACTGGTCTTGTACACGTGTGCTCAATTTGTGCCGTTAAAAACTCCACAAATATTTCAAATGGTCAGCGCAAAATTAATTAATACCAAGTGGAAACAAGGTCAATACTACAGATGCTTTATATACAAGAGATGATTTGAAAACATGAGAAACGTTTTGGTGTCTATTTAAATCTCGAATATACATTTTCATTTTTCTCTATCTTTAACTGATATGTGGCTTGGATACGTGCTCTCTCACTTTTTCTCTCCACACTCTTCTGTGTGCGCACGAGAGTTTGCTTTCACAATCGCTTGTAAGTCATCCATGTTTTAACGTACAATTCAGAATGTTTTCTATCATTTTGAAAGATACAAAACAGCAAGAAAAGAAAGAAATAAAGAGAAAGCGCCTTCAGACTTGTGCCGGATGGTCCCTGCTCAGTTAATGGTTCCAGCAGTGGGGGAAAAAGGATCCAACGTGACAAAATCGCTCTGTTGCCGAGGTGGGGTCTTGTGTTCTCTTCAAGTTTTCATTGCACTCAGTTGCATATCATCACAAATGCTGATTGTAATCCAAAGTGATTCTGTCACAAAGCGTTTTCCCTGCCTTTTTTTTATATACACTAAAATTTTAAATGAAATCAGAAAGCGGAGGTACAAAAGTCTGTTTTTTTTATCATCAATTTCTTTACTCAATGAATGCTGCATATGGACATCCATTTTCTACGGCAAGCAGCGAGGGAATAAATACACAATCACAAGTTACGCCACGAGTCACTTCCTAAATCAATCTATTACAACAGTTTATGCTCATGCAGTGCTCCTGTTGTTATTTCAGCTCGCGCTACATGACGGAATCAGAGAGGGAGAGTTGCGGTTAATGTCAGTATGTTTGTAACTCCTCCACCATTCTGAATAGACAAATGTGACTGAAGAGCGGGATCTCAGCAAAACAGTCTGCATGTGTGACACCATTGGCCAAAAAGGCTGCTAATGTGGTGCTGGCTTAAAAATATGTGTGTGTGGTACTTGTATCTCAAGTCAATATATCAACGTACAGTTGTAGTCAGCAGTTTACAAACACTTAGTTTGAAGTCTTTAAAACAAATTTTTTAACCACTCCACAGATTTAATATTAGCAAACTATAGTTTTGGGAAGTCATTTAGGACATCTACTTTGTGCATGATGCGAGTAATTTTTCCAACAATTGTTTCCAGACAGATTGTTTCACTTTTAATTGACTATATCACAATTTCTAGTAGGTCAAATGTTTACATTCACCAAGTTAACTGTGCCATTAAGCAGCTTGGAAAAATCCAGAAAATTATGTCAAGCCTTCAGACAATTAACTTCTGTTTGGAGGTGTACCAGTGGATGTATTTTAAGGCCTGCCTTCAAACTCAGTGCGCCTCTTTGCTTGACTTCATGGGAAAATCAAAAGAAATCAACCAAAAAAAATTGTGGACCTCCACAAATCTGGTTCATCCTTTGGAGCAATTTCCAAATGCTTTATGGCACCACGTTCATCTGTACAAACAATAGTACGCAAGTATAAACCCCATGGGACCAAGCATCAGCTCAGGAAGGAGACACATTCGGTCTCCTAGAGATGAACGTAGTTTGGTGTCAAAAGTGCAAAATCAATCCCAGAACAACATCAAAGGACCTTGTGAAGGTGCTGGAGGAAACAGGTAGACAAGTATCTATATCCACAGTAAAACGAGTCCTACGAGTCTTTGCTCCAAAACCGCAATAAAAAAGTCAGACTAAAGTTTGCAAGTGTGACAAAAATCTTACGTTTTGGAGAAATTCCCGCTGTTGTAATGAAATAAAAAGTGAACTGTTTGGCCATAATGACCATTGTTATGTTTGGAGGAAAAAGGTTGAGGCTTGCAAGCTGAAGAACACCATCCCAACCGTGAAGCATGGGGGAGTCAGCATCATGTTGTGGGGGTGCTTTGCTGCAGAAGTAACTGGTGCACTAAACAAAATAGATAGCACCATGAGGAAGTAAAATTATGTGGATATATTGAAGCAACATCTATAGACATCAGCCAGGAAGTTTAAGCTTGGTCGCAAATGGGTCTTCCAAATGGACAATGACCCCAAGCATACCTCCAAATTTGTGGCAAAATGGCTTAAGGACAACAAAGTCAAGATATTGGAGTGTCCATCACAAAGCCCTGACCTCAATCTTATAGAAAATGTGTGGGCAAAACTGAAAAAGCATGTGCGAGCAAGGAGGCCAACAAACCTGACTCAGTTACACCAGTTCTGTCTGGAGGAATGGACCAAAATTCCAGCAACTTATTGTGAGAAGCTTGTGGAAGGCTACCCAAAACATTTGACCCAAGTTAAACAATTTAAAGGCAATGCTACCAAATACTAACAAAGTGTATGTAAACTTCTGACCCACTGGGAATGTGATGAAAGAAATACTATTCTGACATACTCTCTACTATAATTCTGATATTTCACATTCTTAAAATAAAGTAGTGATCCTAACTTACCTAAGACAGGGAAAGTTTTCTATGATTAAATGTCAGAACTTGTGAAAAACTGAGTTTAAATGTATTTGGATAAAGTGTATGTAAACTTGTCAAATGTATGCGAGTTTATGGTCTTGTGTAACCAGGCTTTTTATTGCAAACTAACCAATTTCAGCTTAAGAGGCAACAGTTCTAGTAAACACTCCAGTTTTTCTGACCAAGAACAGCACACTAAGAGTGAGCCATTTATCTGACATGTAAAGCCATCAATCACAGTTGTATTGCTTTTATATGCCGTTCAGGGACTGGGCATCTTAAAAAAAGACCTACATGGATAAAATGTACATAAATGTGTAGAGACTAAAAGTACAGTAGTGTTGAGAACCTTAAAATTTAATGACTGTTCCCAAATTCCTTAACAGTTCTATGAATGATACTTTTGACTATGAAATATTTGGATATAAGAAATACAATTTTCATTGCATTTACTGCCCTCTTCAGTCTGTTGCCAAATGATGAGATCATTTCAGATTTCAATAGGAGCATATATAACAAACCCAAAATAATTTTTGGTAAAAGGCCTGTTTACACACACACTTTGAAATGTTTTTTAAAGACTTTAGAAGCAGAAAAATCATCAAATAATTGAGACATTAACCATATTAGGTAAAAATTCTTAAATGATTAAAAGATGAAGATTCAATAGAACTGACTCACAAGAGTCATTCAATTGATGGACAATATTGGTCACGCTGTATGTTTGGTGCTGTAGATTCAAAAGACCAGATTCATAGGAGTCATTTGTTCGAGAATCAGTCTACACTGGTTGCACTGTATGTTTCAAAAGACCAGATTCAAGAAAGTAATTTGTTCGAGAATCAGTCTACACTGGACGCGCTGTATTTTTTGTGCTGTAGATTCAAAAGAACAGATTCATAAGAGTCATTTGCTTGAGAATCAGTGTACACAGGTCATGCTGTATGTTTCGTACTGTAGATTCAATTGAACCAACTCATAAGAGTCATCTGTACTAGAATTGGTGTACACAGGTTATGCTGTATGTTTCGTGCTGTAGATTCAAATGAACTAACTCATAAGAGTCATCTGTACTAGAATCGGTGTACACAGGTTATGCTGTATGTTTCGTGCTGTAGATTCAAATGAACCAACTCATAAGAGTCATCTGTACTAGAATCGGTGTACACAGGTTATGCTGTATGTTTCGTGCTGTAGATTCAAATGAACCAACTCATAAGAGTCATCTGTACTAGAATCGGTGTACACAGGTTATGCTGTGTTTCGTGCTGTAGATTCAAATGAACCAACTCATAAGAGTCATTTGTGTTATAATCAGGGATTCACAAAATGTTCTTAAGAAATTTCAACAAATCGTTGTAAATAACATCTTACATTTAGGATAACCTCACTGTTGTCTTAAATCCTAAAAGGTAAGATGTTTAATGAATTTACTAGGTTTCTCATGTTGAGTCTCAAGTCGCAATGGCCTCTCTATGTACAAATGTGATTTTAAAACAAAAAACATTTATTCTATTTTTATTTTCAGCTTATAAACCATGTAACTGTTGTCACCAAAATCAAACAATAAATGATGTTTTGAAGCTTATTAATGTGGTGACCAATTATGCTAAATCAACTAGATGCGCTGCATATAGCGCTCTCTCCCCGCGATCTTTAGAGTTCATAGAAACCCATTTATAAAATTACAAAGCTTATCCACATCCCTATCAGAGTTGGGCACACCAGAGACAGCCTCCGCCACTCTTTTCCATTTACCCGCCTCTTAATTTCCGACGAGATATTATCATCATCAAGCTTCCAAGGAGAACTTTTTCCTTGTAGTAATTTAAAAAATAACATCCAGCTCTTGTAGATCATTCTTTTCTTTTCCTCCTAAGCAGAACAACTGATATCCAGCCTTTGAATTCACAATGGTCTGCGGTCAGTTATTTCTTAAAATACAACTTGGTTTCAAAATGATTTAGGGTGGATAATCACATCACAGAGCCCCCCAAAAAACTAAAACAAACAAATGGTATATTTTTGTTCACTATTTAATCATGTGGTGTCAATTGCAGACACTGCTGTTACTTCACTCACTGATTTGTGTCTCCTCTTCTTCCCCTTCTTCTTGTGCTTCTTTGATTTCTTGTAACTTCTCTCTGCAAAGATCAATTTGAGATCACACAATCAGTCATCATTAAGTGGAGCAGGGCTCTGATTGGTGTTTAACAGCATGACGTCATTAGTATTGATGAGCGGTGCATTGATATTGATCAGAAACAACACTGACCGGATTCTCCGGAAGATGAGTGCTCGGATGCAGATTTTGATGTCGAACATTTCTTCTTCTTCGAGTGATAGTCATCGTCCTCAGACTCTGAACCCTTTCGGAACACACACACAAGACACAGGTTAGCGAAGTGTGTGTGTGTGTGTGAGAAAGTAAATCAAGTCAGTTATTGGCAATACTTACAGATCGAGATCTGGAGCGTTTTCTGTGGTGTTTCTTGGATTTCTTTGAGTGTTTTTTAGTTTTGGAGTGATGATGCTGACACTCGTGCTGTGAACATAAGACAAACATTATAACCATTATATGAATCTGCCTTGAAAGTGAATGTGAAGCAGCATTTTTTGATTGTGAATCTTGATCTTATCCATTAGGAATTGGTTGGATGGTGAAAGGTGGATGTGTCATATCAGAATAGAGTGAGTGAATCATTCAGACCGATTTGTGAACCGTTGTGGCTATTCATTAACAAGTATGGACTCAAGTGAATGATTCACTGACAAATCAGACACAACTATGTTTTCATCTACATGAGAGCAATATCTAGCTCACATAACATTTTAGAACAGAGAAAAGCTAGAAAAATACATATTAACTATAGAAATTAAGATGTTTTTTATAAAAAATGAACAAACTGGCATAATTGATTGAGAACATAAACAATCAGTGTTCACAACACTGCCCTTACCTTACAACACTTCACATTGGTGTGCCTATTCAAATTATTTGTATTTTCAAGACAAGTCGGATTTGGCACAAACTCGCTGGCTTACGTCGTTAATCCTTGTGTCATTACATCATGTCAGTAAACACAGGAAAGTACCACCGGCTGTAACGTGTTCCGGCTGGGGAAATTACGCTGTTCAACTCTGTTCAGGACCGCATTCGCTGCAGTCTGATAGATGTTCATCTGTTAACATTTTGGTGAAGATCTTTACTTGCTATAATGTTTGATTATGTTTTCTGGTAGGGTCGAAGAAGCTTACATTGCTTGTCATACTCATATAAATCGAACAATACACGTGTTAACTGATCGCGATGTATCTATATTGTCGGGGAAGTTACTGTAACATTCTGAAATTGACTTCTTGTACTTTTTATATTGTATATTTCTGCATATAGTTTTTATGTTTCATAAAGTATATTTAATCCCCATCATTACTGAATCCTTGTTTTATGTTTTCATTTACAGTGTTATTGTTTGCATTGCCTAGACATACTATTGTAGTAATACGGTTTTACTTGCATTATCAACTGAGGCTGCACAATATAATAACAATATTAAAGTCTTCCACTGAAATTATATCAGTCATATTATGAGTTTCACCTCTTAAATGGATAAATGTAGTGTAATATAAACATTAATAGTAGATGAAACACTTGAATAATCATATTAAAATATACCGGTAACTGGAGGTTGAGGAGAGTCTCATGTTCTCAATGTAAAGGCACTTTGAGTGTACTGCCAGAAAAGTGCTATACGTGTAAAATTCCTTCATTAGACGTAAATAAGAGTGTTGTTTATCTTCATCAAAGCAAGTAATATTTCAGTTTATAATGTTTAATAGAATACCGTAATATCAACATGAAAACAGCAGGTTATGCTCAGATGATCACACAAAGGCGATGTCCAGGCAAGCTCACACATTGAGATTCATTTGCCAGAACAGCAGTGCAATCTATCAAAGACAGTCTGATGCATCGATTACAGAATCTATAATGGTAAATGGTCTGCAATTATAGAGCACTTTTTTAACCTTAGCGGTTTTCAAAGCGCTTTACAATCTATGATTCATTCACCCCTTCACACACACACTCACACCAATGACGGCAGAGCTGCCATGCAAGGTGCTAGCCTGCCATTTGGAGCAACTTGGGGTTCAGTGTCTTGCCCAAGGACACATTGGCATGTGGAATCATGTGGGCCGGGAAGCGAACAGCCAATCCTGCGATTAGTGGCCAACACGCTCAGCCGCCCCAATTATCATTACTATATTAATACCCAATGTGGCCGTGTAATATACGCAAGCCTTCTCGCAACAGACACAGAGCGGAGCATGCGAGACTGAGGGGGGAAAAAGCACACTTTAAAATAAACAAAGTTTAAGCCGCCAAGTTTACCCTGTGGAGCTACATTAGATAAAATTGATGAATGGATGCTGCCGAATTCGGCTTTGTATCATTATTCAAAATGGTTTGCACCCATCTGACCAAAATAAGTTTATTATGGCTGCCTTCTTCCTAGATTACGATATATAATGTTAATGTTGCTTTTGTATCTCCAAAAAATTTATTATTTCTCCATAAAACAGTTTAACCACGAAGAGAACTCTTAATTTAATAGCTTAATGTGATTTGGTAGGCAGAAATCTGGCTGTAAACAAAAACAATCACTTGTTCATTCATTCTCTTTATAGTGAATGTCACAGGGAATATGGTGTGTCTTCAGACTGTTCTGAAAGGAACCAACCAGCTGATTAGAGTCACCTGTGATTGGTCAATGAAACGCATTAAGCCGCAAAAAAAAAAAATAAAAAATGATGGTTTGTGCTTGCAGTGAGACCTAGGAGGGATAAAAGGGCAATCCAAACTGCCGGAGGAGAGCGAGAGACGCACATAGCAGAGATCTTGTGTGCTGCTGAAAAGCAATAGTTGGGTGTGTTGCACTGAATAGTATGTGAAATAAAGAATTATGTTGGATTGCTTATTCGGCTCCCGCTTCCTCCAAGCAAGAGACCTTTTCACACACCCTGCTAGATGGATCTCATCTGCCTGCACATGACATTTCATTGTAATTATTGGTGCAATAAATGTTAATGTTACATGATATGCAAAACCGCTTATTTTGCGGTTTACCGTCTGTTTGTCCGTGTTTGTATCAAGTCATAATGTTGCATCAGACATTGTCATTTATTCCTATTGTATATATATATATTATGCATGCAACATACAGTAGTATCTATATGTACCACATGTCTATATGTAACACTCATATTTTTAATGCATATCATGTAATGCATTTTTATGTTAATATATGCAGCCACATATACCATAAACCAAACCTCCTTGATCCTAAATGCATCTGTGACTCTGGAGCATCTGTGCTGTCTACATTAGGAATGTTCAGTAAAAACTTTATATTTTTTTTCAGCATATTTTTGAAAAGAATTATGAATTGATCCAAAATAATCAAATTTAATTTAAATGAATCATGACCAAATTTCAGATTTCCAGGATTTAAACCTTGCTATTAAAATGCATATGAGAAGGGTTGTTGTGATAATGCGGCTCAAGTATTTTAACAATACGCGGAAATCCCACATGAACGCCCCAAGCGCTTTAGTTATTGCTTCATGTCTGTCCGAATTTGCACTGAGTGCCTGGTTAAAAATGGAAGGGAGTGTGTGCAGTTTCAGCTCCCCTGCGACTCTTTCCCTGGGTGATGTCGGTGTATATGATTAATCATGTATTACTACAATGGCATCTTAATGCATTAATCAAAGCAAAGCATATTTTTGAAAACAACTATGAATCGGATTGATGCATCGTAATTAGGGGTGTCCATGGTTAACCGATTAACCGTTAAAAATTGCGTAACCGAGTGAAACATTTTGCTCGGTTAAGTGGCGTCAATGGCGTGCATTGAATTTAGTTGTAATACATTTTTGCACCACCAGAGACTGCCAGAGCGCTCCCAGATATTTGTAATGTCCACAAGAAGTAGTCTTGACCAGTTTTCTAATATGAAGCGGGCAAAGAAAAGCACAGCGTGGGAGCACTTTAAAATCGAGAATGACAGGGCAAAATGCAAGTATTGCAATGCAGTGCTTAGATATACTTCAAGCACAACCTCGTTGTTGTACCATCTCAACAGCCAACACCCGGGCACACCAGGGATGGAAATTAGCACCAGCCAAATGCGGGTGATTTTGTGTTGTGGCGGGTAAACTCGCTTCACCTACCGGCCACCGTGGCGGGTAAATAAAAATAGCATCATGCGACGTTCGTCTGTTAAAGGACAAATTAGTTTGAATAAACGAGGAGACACTGATTAGCAAGACAACTCAGTGAATGTGCTTTCCATTAAATGAATCACACACACAGTAAACAAATCCTTAACAAAAAAACAGGGCTATTCTGGTGGGTGCGGTGACACGCTCATGTAAGGGTGGCGGCGTGGCGCTGTCAATAAAGCTCCTAAAATCTGTCACAAAGAACCGGCAAAAGTAATGATTATGAATATGTAAAATATAGCAAGGAGAAATTTTAATTATTTATTAATAAACAAGTTTTTTCTTTGTCCGTGTCATTTGCAAAGATGAAGTTGACGATGCTGACTCGCGGTCTTCGCAGTAACGCACCAGAGAGAAATGCACATTTCTTACGGATTACATAAGCAGAGAGCAGTCTGTGTCTGTTTTCTTTAGTTTTGAATTATTTGTGAGGCAAGGCTACCTTATACACTGAGTTTCGGTTCATTTATGAGACGAGCTCCAGTTCACGCGCCAGCGCCTCCGCTTTGTGATTATATCGTCTGCTATATTTAATTCTTATTTATTAAATCCAGGCAAT
The DNA here is from genome assembly GCA_032164185.1 of Moxostoma hubbsi. Lineage (NCBI taxonomy): Eukaryota > Metazoa > Chordata > Actinopteri > Cypriniformes > Catostomidae > Moxostoma > Moxostoma hubbsi. Next base: position 46,203,102 of record JAVLUX010000011.1, on the reverse strand, counting down.
TGGTTGATGAAACATTGATTAAAATTAAGACACAATTAATACAAAACGAAATTCACTTTAAAGAAAGGTTTTGTGCTTTCTGTTTGATGTCTCTGTGGAAGTTTTAAAGCATCTTTCAGAGCGCTCACGTCCGTAACATTGTGTTTTCCTCGTATGCGAACTGAAATGAATATCAGTTCATGGATTGTGTGTGTAGGCTATAAGAGAGAAAGAGAAAATGCCAGTATTTCATTGAGACTTGAGATTAAATAAACGGCTTAAGTATTGTAGATCTTGTAGTATTAATTTTCACATGCAGTTACACATTGTCGGTTAAAAACAAGAAAGTGGCTGGTAAAAACATTGAGTGGCTGGTAGATTTTGAAATCCACAGTGGCCGGTGGACAAAAAAGTTAATTTCCATCCCTGGCGCACACTATGGTTAACCGAGTATTAACCATTAAGGGCCTCGGTTAACGGTTAATGAAAAACTTGAAAACGTGCAGCCCTAATCGTAATCATTAGGTAAAGAGTCGTAATCGAATCATTGTCAGAGTAAATTGTTTATGACAATGAGCCCCGCATGTGCACAGAACAGCGTGTCCCCCAAGCACAGAGACCATGTTCATCTGTCTTTAATCGCAAACTTTTGCAGTATAATAATCACATATGACATACTGACATTTTGTTGTAATTCTGATTAATTGTGCAGCCCTGAAGGATGGTGAAATTAGTCTACTGATGCGCTCTTTAAGAAACTTGATGACAGTACAAAAGCACATTAAAATCATTGTGATAATCCACGATAATTTGATATCATCATCAAAATCAATGTGATTATTCAGTGAATATTAGGTATCGACCAGCCCTAGTGTAAACCCTTCATAAATCTCTCCATCAGAACTCTTTCATACCTCTAGAACATGCATAAAGTCTTTGAATATCCTCTTCCTCTCCGACTCCAGTGTGACATCCTCAAACGCCGTCTCTTTCAGGAACCGCTCACGCACCTAAATGAGTGTGACAAATGCAATTCACAATGTAAAGGATCAGTGGAGAAGAACAAATAACAATCTGTCATGAGGCCACAGTTTATTAAATATTTATTCATTTATTTCTCAAACTGTTATAAATGTATTAGTAATTATATACAGTACTATATATTTATAGATATGTAACTATGTATTATATGCATTACAACAATTTTTTATACCATTATATTTTTATTATCATCATTTGTATTACTTTATCATTTATTATTAATATTATTTTAACTGTCGTACTCCCTCCCATGTGGTATCAGGTTCCAGAGGGGGCGTGGCCTGTTTCAGCATGCTCTTAAATGCCGCCTCCTTCCTCTTCATCTTCCTCGCCTCTTCTTTCTCCCTCTCTCTTTCACGCGCTTCTGCCTTCTCTAGCAACTGGCATGTCAGCGGAAAGAGATTAAAACAAATCAATGAAAGAGAAAATATTTAATGTTTTCTCAAAATTAATCTGCAACTATGAACAAGAAACCCTAGAGCTCTGTTAAAAACTTTAGTGAGCTTCCTTTCCATCTAACTTGTAAGGCAGCATCCAAATGGAATCTCAGAAGTGACTGATCATACAAATAGTGTTTCTCCTGCGAAGCACACAAGACTTAATGCACAATATATCCCAATTGCTGTTAGCATGATAAGCATAATAAGCACAAAACACATGGTACACATAAACTTGGGAGATAAATCTATTTCATTTCTAAATAATGCTCATTAGGGCTTAGGAATAGAGCTAATATTGAGATAAAGTTAAAGTAACAGGTATTTATTTTCGGGCAGTTAAATTTGTCTTACGCTGTTAAAGGCCAGTTTGATGTTTCCTGCATCCAGAGTGGTTGCACGTTTATCAGAGCTGATCACGGAACCGAAGTCCTCAAAGCATGTGTTGATCTCAACCAGGAAGCCTTTATCCTGCACACACACACACAGTACATGAAGAGTTTCAGATCTGATCAGCACTAATCATATCACAGTCTGAACCGCACGCTCACCTTCAGGATGTCTTTAATGATCCTCTTCTCGTCATGGTAACGAGCTTTCAGATCCTCCACATAAAACTTTAATAAGTCCAGAGGAGTGGAGCCTAAAAAAACAGCATGGCACCATATTTAAACATTTGTAAGCTTCAAGTGGATTTTGGAATAATATGTGCTGATATGAATATTTAATGGTGAGCAATGACATTTTATCCATTTTTGGAGAAAAAGTTGGATAAGTTAGCTAGCAGTCCATTAACTTTGGATTGACTGGTTCTGAACTCAAAATTCTCAAATAATAACCTGTTTGGTAATGCTAACATGATTCTCAAGATCATGATTTAAAAAAAATTCCCCAATGTGGAATGCCCAATTCCCAATGCGCTCCAAGTATTCATGGTGGCGTAGTGACTCAATCCGGGTGACGGAGGACCAATCAAAGTTACCTCCGCGTCTGAGACCTCATCTCATCACGTGGCTTGTTGAGCGAGTTACTGTGGAGACATAGCGTTTGTGGAGGCTTCAAGCTATTCTCTGCGGCATCCACACAAAACTCACAACGCACCCCACCGAGATCGAGAACCACATTATAGCGACCATGAGGAGGTTAACCCAACATGACTCTACCCACCCTAGCATCCGGGCCAATTGGAGACCTGGCTGGAGTCACTCAGCACACCCTGGATTCGAACTTGCGACTCCAGGTGTGGTAGTCAGCTTCAAAACTCACTGAGCTGCCCATGCCCCCTAAAATTCTTAAGATTTTATTTCTGATGTTCCAACTACTATTACTCTGCTGCTCAGGCAGAGAAGTGTTCCATTGACAATTCTCATTTCCGTTATAAGCCAACAAATATCAACAAATTTGAAGAAACGTAATAATTATATACAATGCTTGACAGCATGGGAACAGAAAAAAGCCAGTTTTTCTTGGACTGAGAAGATGAAAAACATACCAGTATTTTTAATAATTAGAAATGGATGTTGAATCAATGCGTTCTTTTAGTGAGATTAATTCTGTAAAAAATAATGCGCTAATTCCATAATAAGGAATTCTCCTAACATTGGAGCAATTAAAGCTTAAAGTACCGCCTTGATGGTTTTTACATATCAATTAGATTTTTACAAATTAATCTGGCATACTGGGCATTATCCCGGTGGGCTGATGCACATTTGGGGCCGATCAGGGATGGACTGGCCATCTGGAGAACCGAGGGGGCCGGTGAGTCAGCCGCTAAATGCGCCGAATGGGCCACGATAAGATAAAATGAGCCGGCGTGTTATGCAGAACGGACCACAAAATGATGGTTACTACAATTACCGTTAGTACAGTTTTACTAACGTATGTTTTAAAAAAGCATAATTTCTGCCAAAAATCTAAGGTTACTGCAGCCTACAATATTACAAAAGTAAAACCATGTTTCCGCCAAAAAAACAGACAACAACAAGGTTAGCCTACTACAGTCATGATTACTACAATATCACTACAGTAAAACCATGATTTCTGCCAAAAACGATGGTTACTACAATTAACGTTAGTATAGTTTTACCAAAGTAAAACCATACCCTGTGTCTCAATCAGCTCCTGATTTCGTGAATCAGTATATCGTGCACATGACTGCAGGCGCTGGTAAGGGTACTGATCGTACGTTGGGACACTGATGACTCAATCACCCACGACACATAAACGAACTTGCGCATTGTAGCGCAGCTGTTATTAATCAGCACCATCGCTGTATAAATGAAACTTTCGTTCATTTTCGTTGAAGACATTAAATCGTACATTGTTATTATAACATAAATGGCATAAAGTAATAAAAAAAGATTAGAGTGTATTTTAAACCTTTTAACAACTCATCTAACGATTTGAAAGACTTCAGAAGTTATGACGATGTTTCTGGTAATGGAACATAGTGAGCAATGATGCTTCCTGGTTTTTACGGTGCATTGTGGGATTTTTTAGAAAGCGAACGTATCAGTGCACTAGAATGATTTGTGATTGAGACAGCCCTTGAAATAAAATGGCTGACTCACTGATCAGTGCCCTGACTACTGAACTAAGGAATTGATTGAGACACACTCAGAGTTTCCGCCCCAAATATAAGGTTACTACAGCCTACAACATTACTAAAGTAACTCCTTGTTTCCACCAAAAAAGGGCACACAAAAACTTCAGAAAAAAACCTGCCCAGTCCTCCAAGTATTTGCATTGTAAATGACTATTCAAATAAAATTTATTTTTTTTTTAAATGGGTGAAAGGTCCAGTACTTAAAAATATTAGGCCTATTTTTAAATTATAAAAGGACCTTTTTTAATCAGAAATTTCTGAATCACTTTTACATAAATGTGTGTACATTGTGAAGCATATTGTAATCTACCATATATATATATATATATATATAAAAATATACTTTTCTGCTCATATCGCCAACTATAAGCACTAATCTAGAGGACAGTCACAGTAGTAAATTTATCTGCATTGCCTCACATCTTTAAACATGGCTCATTTAGTTTTAGAGGGATCCAATAATGAAGAGCGCAGGAGATTTAAATATTGTTTTATAATTGCTGATGACATGAGTTATGTAGTGTTCACAGACTGTACTGATGAAATGGAGAATGCACACACACAAATAAGGACAGGACCCTTTTAGATATATTATTCATTAGAGTTGTCTCTGTGTGTGTGTGTGTGTGTGTGTGTGTGTGTGTGTGTGTGTGCGCGCGCGCTTGTTAGAGAGACCTGGCTGGCCCAGCATATTGTTGAAGCGGATATCAGCGCTGACAGTCGGATACATCTCCATCCAGGCAGACATGGAGTGCAGCTGCCCGTGATCATGAAGCTCATCCAGGAATTTCTGAAACACACACACACATCATGGTAAACTTCACTGTTTATCAGTGTGCTTTGTTAAAATGGCAGACCAGTGCTTTATTCACCAGTTATCAATTATTAAACAGCTCTCCAGAAAACTTGTTTGGACTGATTTTTCAATCACATAATTTTACTGTCATATATTTTCTATCTAATGACCACTAAACTGTATAAATTACGTTGCTGTGCTAGATACATGTCTGCATCACTGTCTGTCTATAGATGCATGTCTGTGTTGTGTATCACTCCTTGTGTTCCCTCTCCTTATAAATAAATAATTTACCTTCAAATCAATTCACGTGCATCTATTTATTTACTTGGTAGTAGAATGATATTTATGTATCTGCTTTGAAGGGGCTCAAATGTACTAAAACATGAAATGAAACTAAAACACAGTAAAAACCTAGTTAGAAATAATCAAACCATTTTTCAAAACTATTAGAGAATAATTATTTTCATTTATATGCACCAATACAACCATTCATAGTAACAGACATGAATGTTTACCTACATATATTGTACTCAATGAGATATAAAAAAAATGAAAATGAATACATGATCCCTTACATCAGGTTTCTCTATACTCTATGAACCGTGACAGAATAAACAGTCAAATATCTCTCAGTCAAGTATCGGTCACACTTATCAGCTGATCTCCAGAATCAAGTTCCAATTCATCATGATGAGAGCTTTTCAAATGAGTGGTAACAATGGATAAATGGACACGGGCACTTGTGTGTGTGAATCACCTGGAAGGACTCTCTGTTTTTGCGCTGCCTGCGTCTCTCTCGCAGCAGAGTTTTCTGCTTTTCGTCCTCCTCCTCTTTCTCCAGTGCACGGATGTGTTCCTCAAAACAGATCAGGGCATCCTCCTTATCCATGTCTAACACACAAACACAGAGAGAGAGGAAGATGAAAGCTTCTTCCACATCAAACACACTCACTCATTATACAGGATCAGAGCAAGTTCAGTGTGTGTGTGTGTGTGTGTGTGTGTGTGTGTGTGTGTGTGTTTGTACTCTGCAGCTCCTCGTCCTCAGCAAAGGTGGGGTTGTCTAGCAGGTACTGCTGAGCTTCAGACCAGGTGGTTCTGTACGTCACATTGGCCATATTGTCCAGTATGTTCTTCAGTGCCTCCCAGTTCCTCTTCCTCAGCTGCTTTGCTTGTTCCTGACACATTAATATGCAAATTGTATATAGAATATTTAATGGGATAACTCTTCCAAAAATAAATTCTCTCTCCTAAACCTTTCTTTTCCTTAGAATTTTTAAAGAATATCTTGCCAACTCTTTTCATATAAAGAAAGGGAATGGGTACTGTGGTGATAAAGTACAAAAATAATAATAATTAAAAAAGAAAACTTGGGCACACAATTAAAGTATTTTTTTATTCAAGTCGTTATTCACTGAAAATCTACCCCTACACCAGTGGTTCTCAAAATGCGAGGCACGCCTCACAAGGGCACTGCAGGGGAGGCGCAGTGAGACGGTGGGATTGGAGGTGAAGTCCATAAAAAAATAGCTATATTATTAAGCATAACATTTAGAAGCATGCTTCCACAATCCAACTGATTGATATTTAAGATGGACTGTTGAGTCAGTAGAGGACAGAGACTCTCAGTGAAGCGAGATGGCTGCCATGCCAGTTTGTTTTCTTGTTATACATTATAAAAGTATTACATTCACTGTTAAATCCTCTGCTTTTGTGAGAACAGGTTTTTTCCTGCAATTAAATTTTTTTGCCGGCTTTTGCCATTTTATAAGTGCTAACTATGCTTCTCGTCTGCAACATGAATATGAGCGTAGGGAGCTTAAAGACTGGTTTCGTGCGAGTGTTGTGTGATCCATTGAGAATCACATGCAAGATGCACTCTGCTCTATCCAACTGTATCTCTGGAGCACGCAGGTGCATGTGCGCGCAACACTTCCCTCGATATGTGAGCTCCGGTGACAGGATAGGGCAGAGCGGATCACATGAATGTCTCATTAAACTGGGCTTCTCTCAATATCGTGGCGCAGATGACAAAACTTATCCGACCCCCACTTGAATTCTACATGAGAACTTTCTATTTTAAAGGCTATGGAGCAAGTTGAAATGGCTACAGCACTGACATTCTGAACAGCTCTTATGAGGGAAGGGAAAACACCTGCTCTTCTCCAGCATTATTTACAAGACCTCACATCTACACATCAACACCCTTACTAACATTTATCACAGTAATTTGTAACATAATTTGTCATTACAACAGTGGACATTGTATTAAAGTGGTATTAAATGTGTTTAGGCTATTCAATATTTATATTTAACAAATAAAGAATTTCTTTTTTTAAGAAAGACTAATTACCTAACTAACCACTGTAATGAGTTTGCCAGGCATGGTCTTTCTTGTGATTATGGCAGCTCAAATGCAACTGTTAACCAATGAAATAACTATGTACTTGCCCATTTGTTAACCAATGTAGAAAAAAAGTCTGGACTGTTATGTAATTAAACGTAACATTTTTTACAAAATGTTTCGATTTGTAAAGGGGGGCTTGACTGGGAAAGTTTGGGAACCACTGCCGGTCATATAAGGCAACATCAGACACATGGTAGACTTGACGTTTGTTCACAAGACATGCAATGACCCCCAAGATGTCTGAACAATTATTATAGTCAAATGCTGCATTTTTGTAGTCCATTTGACTTTTGTAGTACATTTCAGGGAAAGATTAAAGATAAAAACTTACACAAAGCAAATGCAAAGCAAAACACTGCTTTAGAACAGTGTTGGGTAAATTATTTAAAGTAATCTCCACCAAATTACTAATGACTCTACAAAAACTGTAATCAGATTACTTTGATTACTTATTGAAAAAGCAATCACATTAATAATTACTCTCAAGTTACTTTTAAAACACTTGTTTTTCTGCTAAACAAATACAAAAAAGTATATTTCCTTGTGCATTGTCGCAAGTAAGTTATGGACTCGTTTTTCCCTTACAATTAATTGCTAGGGTGCTCACTGTATTTGTTATATTTCTCACTATACTCTTGCTCTTGCTGAAATCTGTGTGCCAAGCAATAAACAACCCCAATTCCAAAAAAATAAAAGCAAAAAGGAGTGATTTGTAAATTATATTCACCCTTTGTTGTATTGAAAACACCACAACTTCACATTATATGATGTTTGCCCTTGCGAATTTAACAGATTTTATGTAATTTAAAATCAGATGATTGCAACGCACTCCAAAAAAAGCTGAGACAGGGCAATTTAAGACTAATAACACAAGTTAAATTTAATGACGAGTTAAAATAACAAGGTGAAACAGATATAGATTATATAAGGAGCCGCCAAAACAGCCAAGTTCTTCAAGAGCAAGGATCATCCAAGACTTGTCAATTTGCCAACAGATGCGTCAGCAAATAATCCAGCACTTTGAGAACAATGTTCCCCAAAGAAGGATTTTGACCATTTTACCCTCTGCAGTGCACAATATCATTAAAAGTTTCAAGGAATCTGGTCAAATCTCGGTGCATAAAGGGCAAGATGAAAACCACTTCTGAATGCGCATGATCTCTGATCCCTCAGACATCACTGTCTTAAAAAACATAATTCATCTGTAATGGTTATCATGAACATGGGTTTGGGATTACATTAGTAAACCTTTGTTAGTCAACTCCATTCACCGCTGTATCAACAGATGCAAGTTAAGACATTACTATGCAAAGTAGAAGCCGGACATCAACACTGTCCAGAAGCACTTCTGACTTCTCTGGGCCCGGTCTCATCTTAGATGGAAAGTAGAACAGTGGAAACCTTGTTTTTTGGTCCGATGAGTCCACATTTCAAATAGTTTTTGAAAAACACAGCCGTCGAGTTCTCCGGGCCAAAGAGAAAAAGGACCATCCAAGCTGTTATTAGCGTCAGGTCCAAAAGCCAGTGTCTGTATGGGCCAGGGGTGTGTCAGTGCCCATGGCATGGGTAACTCACACATCTGTGAGGGCACCATTAATGCAGACAGATATGTGAAAATTTTGGAGCAGCATATACTGCCATCCAGCACAGTCTTTTTCAAGGATGTCCCGACATTTTCAGCAGGACAACTTCAAACCACATACTGGCCAAATAAGTAGAGAGTGCGGGTGCTAGATTGGCCTCCCTGCAGTCCTGACCTGTCTCCAATTGAGAAGGTGTGGTGTATTATGAAGCGCACAATACAGCAACAAAGACCCCATAAAATTGTGTAGCTGAAAATCTGCATAATAGATGAAGAGGGGAAAATTCCACTTTTTAAACTTATACTTGTGTCTTCAGTTCCCAAACGCTAAATAAGTGTTATTAGAAGAAATGGTGGTTTCAAAGTGGTAAACAATCGACTGTCTAAACTAAATTGGAGTGTTTTGCAATCATCAGGTTTGAAATTACTGTACATTAAAAAAGGTAAATCATCATATAATGTGTAGTTGTATATAATATAGCAAATGGTGAATATAATTTACAAATCAATCCTTTGTTTTTATTAGCATTTTTCATACAATCCCAACTTTTTGGGAATTGAGGTTGTACTTTGTAATTAACATAACTGGAAGTAAGTAATTGTAATCAGATTACAAGAATTAGAAATGTGATGTAATGCATTACTTTTTGACTTATAGGTTATTAGATTACTGTAACCAATTGTTTTAATCAAATTACTCAACACTGCTTCAGAAGACTTCTGTCTTGGCACGTTGTATATGGAAAAAGAGAGGCTAGGATGTTCTTCAAAAATTCACCCTTTGTTTCTTTAACATCGGGCATTTTCATGTGTTTTTATTATTAAAATGAACATATTTTAACTTATTATATGAATGTCACATTAAAACTGAATTGAAAAAGTTGAAATTTAACCCAGAGTTAAAAAAAAACCCTTAAAAGCTCTATAATCAATAATATTATACAATTATTTACATATTACATTTATATACTTTAAAGTGCAAAAGTAATTAGCAGGTTGAGCTGTTTAAGCAACACCCGTCAGGTATAGTCAATGTATGTATGCAAGAGCTCTGTTAAACACGGTCAGTCTGATGTCAAACCTTCTCCTTCTTGGCCAGATAAAAGAGCACGTCCTCATAGATCTCCAGTCTATCCCTCTCTGGAACACATGACCAAACCTCCTGATCACCAAACATCTGCTCTGCTTTCCTGTAGAACAAACAAATACACAGAAAACCTTTAATTACTTACACTGTTTGTATCACACTCTTCAAAGCCTTTATATGAGGACGGTGAATGGTGATATCTGAGATGTGCTGGAAACAACTTCAAACAGCCAGCACTACTTTAAAAGCACTGCTGCATTTGATCAGAAGAGGGCACTTATGTTACGCCACATTACCATCATGTAACCATTAAATAATAAGACAATGCATCACAGAGACCTTGTCTGATAACAGGTGTGATTTACACTAATATCAACACTATTTAATTCAAAACCTTGCTACATGTCACCATGACAACACTGATGAGATTTTACTAATATAAATAAGTGGGGCAGTGAAATTCAACTGCTCTGATTCAATGACAGATTAAAAAAGAAAAGCAAAGGATGAAATTAAGTAATATTCATTTGGACATGTGACCACGATGATGGGGGACCACCCATATGTAGCATAAAACAGCTTTTTCTACACGGAGGGAAAAAAACAAAAACATTTTCAGTGAAGGCAACGTGATTGAACGTGACGTGGATGAACGCCGTTAGCACATTCACGCCTTTAGAATAGGTGGCGCTAACCGACAAGCAATTTTTATGCTTTGAGCTCCCCTCTTTACTCTAACCCATTATTAGATAATTTAACACTTGCCAACAACAGCACAGCTGTTAACAATTTAGTGAAGACACAACCACATTTTAGGTACAAAAAAGGCATTTGGATGCAAGTCACAGCATTGTTATTAATATTTGGCAAAGATGCCGCAATAAAAGCGGCCTTGGGTAGCTCAGCGAGAAAAGACTTTTAACAGCCACACCTGGAGTCATGAGTTTGAATCCAGGACTCCAGCCAGGTCTCCTAAGAAAACAAATTGGCCCGGTTGCTAGGGTAAATAACATGTGTTAACCTCCTCGTGGTCACTTTAATCTAGTTCTCGCTCTCGGTGGGGTGGATGCCGCAGAGAATAACATGAAGCCTCCACACGCGATTCATCTACGTGGTTACGTGCCACAAGCCACGTGATAAGATGCGTGGATTGACGTCTCGGACATGGAGGCAACGGAGATTCGTCCTCCGCCATCCAGATTGAGGCGTGTCACTACGCCACCACAAGGATTTAGAGCGCAATGGGAATTGGGCATTCCAAATTTGGGAGAATAGGGAGAGAAAAAAAAGAAAGAAAAAGATGGCACAAAGATGGCATTAAAATGTTAAGAGCACCCATATGAGAAATGTTTCTGTTTTTAAGGCATTTGATGCAAATGAACTACACATCCTCAATGCTAGATTCAGGATTTGATCCTTAAATTACTTCAGCATTTCATAAAAGTGGTCAGAACAGCTTTCTGTGCTTTAGTGCCAATTGTTGTGCTGGTTTTGGTAACTGCAGCAGCCCCTGACATGTGATCCAAAGCTCATATTTTATTGGTCAGGGCATTTCATTGCCCAGTGGGTAAAATAACAAAATAAATTGACACCATAAAAAAAGGCTATGTTTTGTCAGCATGTGATTCGCCAAGAATGTTCGCTCCAGCTGAGAATGGCTTGTTAGTAGTCCATTGATTTGATTCAAAATGTCAATCACAGTGAAGATTTATGTTTGGTGTGCAAAGACTTTAAGAAGTGCAATCACAATCTGAAATTCATGGTGTTTTTTTTTTCATCCAACAATTTTCAACACATTAGTAATAAATGCTTGGAACAGAGCAAGGACAGTTCTAGGATGGCGCGCTCAATGTACACTCGTGTGCTCAAGCAACTGTGCCTCGCCACATCCAGTATATTATACGCATGCTCAATATAATCGTGCTTGTTAACAAGACTGTTATTTTTGTGCTCTCTCGTCGTCTGCTTGCACTAGCATTATAAGTGCATTATAATTTTGAGCATGCTCAGTTTGACTCTGCACATGAGCAATGTGGAAAACTGCAGCGTTGACTCACTTGTATCTGGTGGTTGAAGTCATCTTCTCATGGTTCTCCAGGAAGCGCTGGAACGTCTCTTTAGATTCCTTGTACTTGATTCTGGCTTCTTCCTTCTCCTCTTTCTCTGTCTGGACTTTATAAGCATTGAACGCCTGTTTCTTTTCACTCAGCTTGGGCAGGGCGCTGCATGCGCACACACACACACAATAAAATTTAGAGTGGACTGCAGTGGTGAACATCAGCAGGGACACATTTATATGTACACAGGCTGTAAATGCTATTAAATAATAATATAGTGCAGTGTTCAAATAAACAAACTTGTTTTATATCATTGTGGGGACTCTCCATAGACTTCCATGCATTTTATACAGATCTAACGATAATTTCTATCCCTACCCCTAAACCTAACCCTCACAGAAACCTTTTTGCATAAAAAAAAAAAGTTATGTTTAATAAGCCATTTCCCTCGTGGGGACCACTGGCTGGGCCCCATAAGGTAGACGAACTAAAGTTTTACTATCCTTGTAGGGACATTTGGTCCCCACAATGTAGTATTAACATGTATACCTGTATCGGGGGTCGTTAATGATCAGCTTCATCGCCTGCTCCCAAGATGCATTGGAAGAAACACCCTTCAGTCACATGGAGGAAAAGGAGGAAGGTTATTTATCAATCAGAGTACAAGAGATTCCTCTGAACAATAAAAAATACAACTTCTGAAATATGTCCTAATTGGTAAAGCACTGTTTGGATCCTTAACTTTTAATATTCCATCTAAAACGCTACTAGACTAGCAAATATTAACAAACGTGGCCAGCTACTTAGAAAACCTTGCTGTCAAATTTTACAATCATGAGTCACTGCATATGAAAACCATTCCACCAGCACGGTTTAGGTCGACGCTCGCTCTCGTCCCTATGTACCTTCCTGTACATTAATAACACTTTTTATGAATTTCTGCTAAAAAGTTTTCCTGTCTTTGCCAGGAAGTGAAAAAAAAGAAACCTGGAATTGCCCAAAGCTTCCAGCTTATTTCTATCAAAATCACTTGAACACACATCATATCGTAATTATGACTTAAAAACTTTGAAAGTATGAACTTCAAGGCATCACAACTTTTAATAATTCTATTCATTAGCAAATCTATATAATCAAGAAATTTTAATGAGGATATTTTGCATCAAGTTGAATATATAGCAGAGGTATTAATTTGAGTGAATAGATAATTAGATTGATTTCTCAAGAGATTGTTTAATGGCTCAATGGGGTCTCCATAGAAATGTGCAGATTAGCGCGAGTGTGTTTATGTGAAAAGCCGTTTCTGTCAGGGGTCTGGTGAAGCGTAAGATTTCACTGTCTTCTGTTTCACTCACTCCAGTCTAATCACACACATGGCAATTAAACAGCGGCCGCACTCACAGGAGCACTTTGTGTGCCAAATTAAAACACACTAAATTTAGAAAGGCCCAGATGGAATATCAACACCTCCCTCTGTCACTGGGGAGAGGAGAGAGAGAGATTTACCTTTTCTTTCAGCAGTTCTTTAAATGCCTGCTTCGCCTCCTCTTTTGTGTTCCATTTGTAAACTTTCTTCACAAGCTCTGGTCTCTCCTCCTTAGATACATCATTACTGCCAAAACAGAAAATAAATGATAAAACAACTTCTGTATATCAATACATCACTTGATAGAAATTCATGAATTTCATCTTGAAAACAACATTTGCAATGAATTTAACTTTCGTAATGTGACGGAGTAAAAACAGAATATTCAGCTGGAAATAATGTAGACTTGATTTCATCCATCAGGATGTGATTGGCTGGAAACATGTTAGGCTTTAATACTTTTGGTTAGTTTTTTCCCCCACCTAAAAAAAAAAAAAAGTAAATCAGTAATTTTTGTTAAGTCCCAATTGTTTTCATTTGTGTTATTGTTATTATTATTCTTATTGCTGGGAGTCTATGGCAGACTATAGAACCATACATAGAAAAATTCCGAAATTTGGTAGGTATGAAAAGCACCTAACCATTTGGGGTCTCTCTTGGACAAACTCTATAGCACCACCAGTTCAAAAGTGGACTTTTTAACAGCAAATAACTTTTCAACAGTGGCGTAAATACAATGAAGGCAGAGTGGGCAGCTGCCCTAGGGCCCAGGGTGAGAGGGGGGCTGTAATGGCCAGCCAAAAGGGAATGATGAAAACAGCTTTAAGCCTGACGGGAAGTGAAAAACACCAAGGGGGAGCCACCACCCTTAAGGCAAATAGAGGCCCGACGGGTGCTTTGCACTGGACCGTAAGATCAAAGTTACGCCACAGCTTTTGAACCATTGAAAGTTTGGCCAACGCACATAAATCATACACTGATGAACCAAAACATTATAACCGTGAGTGAATAACGTCAATCATCTCTTAAAGCCACATGTCAAGGTCTGGGTAGATTAGATGGTAAGCGAACAATTGGTTCTCATAGTCAACGTGTTGAATGCAGGAGAAATGGGCAGGAGTAAAGACCTGAGCGACTTTGACAAGGGTCAAATTGTTATGGCCAGACGACAAGGTCAGTGCATTTCTGAAACGGCAATGCTTGTGGGATGCTCCTGGTCAGCAGTGGGGAGTACCTACTGGTCCGAGGAGGGACAAACCACAAACTGGTTACAGGGTGTTGGGTGCCCAAGGCTCATCTATGTGCAAGGGCAATGAAGGCTATCCCGTCTGGTCCGAACCAACACAAGGTCTGCTTTTGTACAAATCACAGAAAATGTTAATGATGCTTACGGAAGGAATGTGTCACAACACACAGTGCATTGCACCCTGCTGCGTATGGGGACGGCTGTTCGCAGACCTCTCAGAGTGCCCATGATGAACCGTCAAAAGCGCCTACAATGGGCACACAAGCGTCAGAACTGGATCTTGGAGCAGTGGGAGAAGGTTGCCTGGTCTGATGAGTCCCATTTTCTTGTACATCTCGTGGACGGCCGTGTACATGTGAACCGTTTACCTGGGGAAGAGATGGCAGCAGGATGCACTGTGGGAAGATGACAAGCCAGTGGAGGGAGTGTGATGCTCTGGGCATTCTTCAACTGGGTCCGGCCATTCATGTGGATGTCAATTTGACACGTGCCACCTACCTAAACATTGCTGCAGATCAGGTGCACCCCTTCATGGCAATGGTGTTCCCTTGTGGCAGTGGCTTATTTCAGCAGGATAATGTGCCCTGAAACACTGCACACCTTGTTCAGGAATGGTTTGAGGAACATGATGAAGAGTTCAAGGTGTTGCCCAAATTCTGCAGAACTCAATCCAATTGATCATCTGTGGAATATGCTGGACCAACAGTGGCTCCACCTCACAACTTAGATGACTTGAAAGATCTGCTGCTAATGTTTTGGTCCAAGATATCACAAGGGTTTACTCATCAAGGGTCTTGTAGAGTCCATGTCTTGGTGGATCGTTGCTGTTTTGATGGCACAAGGAGCATATTAGGCAGGTGGTCAATGTTTTTGCTCATCAGTGTATATATCTCATTGGTCTGCTCGCATATTACAAACGGATCATCGAATTTAGCGGAGAGGACACCAAACAGAAAGTGAGACCAACGCTTTGTCTTATTGAAATTAAACTTGGTATGCTTCATAAGCACCATGATCTGAGGATACATGCCAAGGTGTCACAGTGCCACCTACGGGTCAAGAAATATACAAAATGGCTACATTTGTCACATCATTTCGAACTTGTACGACAGCTTTCAGTAAATCTTTCAAAAATTTTGCTCAGATAATTTTGAGACCCAGCTGGCAAAAAGTTATCAAAAGATTTTGCATATTTCAAACCTTTATCCTGTAACACGCCAACAAAGTTGACCATGAAGATGTCCATCAAAAGTGAAACTTTATCTAGGCAATGCTTTGGTCAATTCTCACTGCATTTGGCTCAAATCATGCCAGACAAAAGTTAATTTATGCTGTATTTTCACTCAAGCTTGCAACGGCAGTATCTTAGCAATACTTTTGTGTGCTGCCTCACATATTTGTATGCCTGTTTCGCTATAAGAGACGAGTGTGTTTGGTGTGGCTCAGAGTGTTGTAGCGCTGACTTGTAATCAGATCATTTATTAGAGCATGGGTTAGATTCCAGTCTTGAACAAGATCACAAATGCTTATGTTGCTCTTGAATTTGCATCTTGCTGAGCACAATAAAGGCTGATCTCATGGTCTACATGTCTTAAGTAATCAAATTAATACTTTAAATCAGTGGTTCTCAATTTTGGTCCTGAGGACCCACAACAGAGTTCAGTTAATGGATCTCTCTGCTAACAAGCTGATGATTTGAATCAGGTGTGTTAAATAAGGGTGACATACAAAATGTGAAGTGCTGTTGATCCCCAGGAATTTTATTAATCTCTTTTGGCCATTCTGCAATTTTTAGCTATGTCAGCTGCGTGTAACACTGCAAACGCACTACAGTCGGGTGTTCAAGACCCACCTAGACTGTTGTGAAAGTTTAGAAGACCATAGAGTCTTCACATTGTGTTTACTGAAACATATCCCTTGCTTTATATTTGCTCGGCCCTGATAATTGCAGCTTGAAGCTATAATTTACCTTAGAATAACATGTACTAAAAAAAATGCAAAATAAGACCAGAAACATGAATCTTTGTGTCACTAGAAGATACAAACAAAAATGTAAAAAAATAACAATGATTTCCAAACACTCTTGTCCTGCCCCAATTTGAGCCAACATTGCAGTGTCAGGCTTAATAACACCACAGCGCCACCATGTTTACACTTTTCAGGAAAACTTGAAACCTAGTTTGAAATCTTGCTCACACAGACACACATGGGACATTTGGGCATGTGAGAGTGTGTTGTTTGTAAGTTATGCTGTTTTTGTGCACAGACTGTGCTGTGCGTGTTCATTACCTGGGTTGTGTCTCTACTCTGGGCGTTTCCTCAGTGGAGTTCACAACCACATCACTGCTGACCTCAGCAACCTGAGCGGGCACGTGAGATGGCTGCTCCTCTGTGGTGCCTGTCACCATGGTAGCCTCTGTCTCAGCAACTGCAGCCATGGCAACAGAAGCCTCACTCGGAGCCATAAGGACAGGAGTGGTGCCCGGAGCCACAACATCAGCCGTCCTTGAACATGAACACAAAGATCATGGGTTAGACATTTTAAAAAAGGTGTATGGTAATGTTTCATGTACAAGAAACTCACAAGACTATGCAAAGACTGTTTCTGCAAATAACTTGCCATTAATTTACCTTTAATTGTCATTAATTAAAGGTGC
This sequence comes from Moxostoma hubbsi, assembly GCA_032164185.1. Lineage (NCBI taxonomy): Eukaryota > Metazoa > Chordata > Actinopteri > Cypriniformes > Catostomidae > Moxostoma > Moxostoma hubbsi. The sequence continues at coordinate 46,185,839 of JAVLUX010000011.1, read as the reverse complement.
ATCCAGTAACTTTTGGTTTGTGTCATCTTGTACTTACAGTGACACCTACTGTAGTGAATGCTGCATCATTCAAAGTCAACAGTTTTCAGTTACAGATGTCATTGTAGAAATTCACTATTCACAATCAGCCATGATTCATTTAATCCAAGAGTGACAGTGTCCAATGACAAGACGGTTACTGAGATTAAAAGAGTAGTATTCAGCTGGTCATGCTCCCCTGCCCCATGTAGAATAAAACAGCTTTTATAAGGTTACTTTAGGAGTAAATCGTTTTTGATGGGGAAAAAATGACAGTGCACCTTTAACAGCCAACCTTTGGCAAAGAGTAGTCTGCCAATACGGCTAAACAATTATGTAGCAAATTAAACACATCTGTCAAGCTTTCACTGAAGTGAAAATAAAGTGATTCATTTGATTTTGTCATGGTCAAAAAAATGACAGGTTAAAGTGAAAACATTTCAATTCACTGAAAACAATTGCAAACAAAATAATTAAAATGCACAGTTCAAAAAATGAATGTGAATGATGAACAAAGATGAACAAATTTGCATCAGCAAATAATATTTGTGTCATATTCACTTTCTCCTGAAGCCATTACTACATTTGAAAACAAAGTTGCAGCAATGTTTCTCTGAACCTGTGTTGCTATTAATATTTGGAATTCGTGTGAATGTTGCAAAAGTGAACCTGAGCTTTTTTTTTTGTTTTTACACAAGATCACAGTCATCTGTTCAGTCTGAAGTGCATGTATATGTATTTATTTGTCATCGTTTTGGTTATTTATTGCAGAAGGCCATATCACATTCGGACTGTATTTTCATTATTGTGCACCCCTACAAATATTGCGAAATTGTTCAATTGATGAGCTTTAGTAAACTTGCAGGTAAAGTGCCTTAAAATCACAGCTTAGACGATTTCAAAAGAATTTTGGGACTTGCTTTTTACAGAAAGAAATTCTCATTCTTACCCTTGACCTGTTGTCATGAAAATAAACATTATAATAATATCTAATTTATTCAAATCTTTATAAATAAACGTGACACTCACCCATTTTCCTCTGCCTTTATCATTGCTGAAGAAAAGAAAAAAAGGAAGTTAATAACCATTGGTGAGATTTGTGTTCTGAATGTTTTCTTCTTGTATAATGCATGTATGCACTGACCCTCCAGATCCTCCAGTTCTTTGGGTTTAGTCCAGCGAGACTCTTTGCTCTGTGAGTTGTAGTAATAGGGTTTCCCAGTGTCTGACTTGTACTCCTTCCAAGGGCACTTGGACAACATTTGCTGCAAAAAAAAAAGACATCACCAACTTGGTTTCAAACTGCATGAGTGAAAAATCTTCTGTCAAACTCGAATCAGAGATATAATTAGACGTCGACCGATTGTGCATATTGCGATACGATAACTAAAGTGGTTGTTAAGGTAGATAAATGATAAATCGGCTGAAGGTTTTTAAAATCGAGATTGTTAAAAAAAAATCTTAATGTTTCCTTAGTACAGTGTCTCTCAACCTTTTTGGAAGTGCGACCCCCTTTTAAGAATGACAATATTTCACGACACCCTAACCCCCAAAAGACAAAAAACAAGGTGCGAATAGCCCTCTCATTCACCATAACAGCTTTCTGAAGGAGTTCTCTTAAGGACCTCTTGTAGTTTTCATTGGAAAAACTCCAGTGTCTTTGTAATGATTCGTGTTTAGTTTTTAAGTGCCTAAGCATATTGGATGGTTTAAGGCTCTCATTTGCTGAAACGTCGCCACAAATCACACACTGTGGTCGTGGATCTCCATATTCCAAGTACTTTTTGTCATATTTCCTGCTTTGGGCTTTCTTTACATTTGACTTTCTGTTGGACACTTTTTTTAAATATCAGCACCAATTAGAAATCAGACTACAAGATGACTACAAATATATGAATTACTAGACCCAGGTCACATCTTAACATCTTATTTAAAAATAAATAAAGTTATTATTATCTTACAATAAGCAGTAATTCGTTTAAATCAAGTCGCCAGTAGGTGGTGCCACGATGCAAGTATTTTTTACACTCGTTAAAAATAAAAGTTTTTCCTTGACCCCCAAGATAAGAACCACTGCCTTAGTATGCCAGGAACAGACAGAGGCTACAAAACTTCAAAATGAATAAAATCCCTAGTGAAATGCATTGTTCTACCACAAATCCCAATAATAACCAGAAGAAAAAAAATGGTGCATAACGTAGGACTTTTAACAAAAAACAAGCCCGAAACACAGAGACTTATTATGCAGACTCTTATTTTGAAATGATAGAAACTTGGCCACATACAATGCTGAATATGAACTATTAAGCAAATTAAGCTTTTAATAGCCTTTATATTCACCAAAATGAAGCATTTGGGTGGTTGTGGCTCAGGTGGTAGAGTGGGTCAGCCACTAATCGCAGGGTTGGTGGTTTGATTCCTGGCCCACATGACTCCACATGCCGAAGTGTCCTCGGGCAAGACACTGAACCCCAAGTTGCTCCCAATGGCAGGCTAGCAACTTGCATGGCAGCTCTGCCGTCAATGGTGTGTGAGTGTGAATGGGTGAATGAGTCCGCTAAGGTTAAAAAAGGCGGTCTAGAAGTGCAGACCATTTACCATTTTGTACGCAATATCTAATTTTTTTTTTTCTTTGAATGCACTCGCTTCAAATTAGAACACTTGATTATCTAATTAAACAATACAAATATCCACTGAAGTGAGGATAACAGATTAAATCACAGCACAACAAATCACTGATGAAAGATTTCGATACAGCAAATCTGCATGAAGTCTCAGTGATTGTTTTTATTTAACTTCTAGAGGTCACTATTATACCGTAGAACCAATCCACTCTAATTGTAGGATCTTCCAATTCCGGCCAAAGAGGAACACGGGGAATAAAAAAGAAGAAAAACTATCTACAACTATTGCCATAGAGTTTTGACGAAAACCGATAGTTCTAAAAAGCAAATATCGGTAAAACTGATATATCAGTCTACCACTACATTAGTTATAATTGTACAGTAAACTGAAATAAACTATCATGCAAAATGAATGGAAATGTTTACATAACTGTCAAGCTACCTTCTCATGTCACAAGACCCACCTGCATCATCTAAACCTTAAATGTCTTATTTTAGATGTACCTTTTAGATGTTTCTTCCTTATTCGATTCTTTTATAATAACTAAATCTGAAACTAAAATAAAGTTGAAAGTTGAAACTGAATTACTGAAATTAACACTAAACTGAAAATTAAAGAATAATACATTCAGGAAAGCAAAACTACAATAAACCTGGTCATGTATGCTATTTTTTTTATACGTATCTATGATCTATAGGTGTTAGTTGTATAGCATTAGACTTTTAAAAGCAGGTGTGTGTGTGTTATGGATGTGTTGACCCGGCTTTACCTCAGCAGGAGATTTGAGCTCATCGGGTTTCTCCCAGGTGGATTGTTTGGTCTCTGTGTTGTAGTAGTACGTTTTTCCATCCAGTGATTTGTGCTCAGTCCACATTGACTTCTGCAATACACATTAACAACAGTTCACTCATCACATCATTACTAGTCTTTTCATCAGGCACATCCTGCAGTCACTAGTGAGGTTGCATATAACCCGTACATAAAAACAAGACACCTGTGAATTATTTTCATTCTTCAATTCAGCAACTGTCCCCTACTCTGTAATGTACAATTTGACATCTCACATTTCCAAGGTTTGAGTTTCTAACTGATCAAGACATGGTTTGCACTATTTTTCCGCATTAGTTTGCAGGTGATCAGGGTAAATATTAATACAATGGCCCCAAAAAAAGTATCTGAACACTGAGGTCACACATTAAAATGTCAGTTTCTAATCGTTTTCCTTGCATGTGTCCATTATCCATGTTGTGATTATTTCCATGTGTGGGCTACAAACAAAATTCAAGTTGATTCTTGCCTTTTTTGTCTGTTCATCAGTTGACAACTCAGTCGACGTGGTGCTCTGGGAGGGACAAGAGAATGTAGTGACATACATGTAATCATTAAATACAGCTTAATGAGACAAGAGCCTCATTGAAATAAGCTGTGCAATAATATTAATGTGTGTGGTTATATGTGCTTACTGCAGCTCCAGGAGCAGCTGGAGCTGAAATGAAACAAATACACTGATTATATTTAGAAAGAATAATCCACAACATGAATGAGTCAATATCATTCATCTTTCAACTCACCAGCAGATTCTATTGGACCTACGCCAGGCTGAGACGGACAGAGACAAGAGAGTTTCATTACAATACAATGCAATTTAGACATGCTGATTTACATTTGACATCAATTTTCTTCCCAATTTGGAATCCCCAATTCACAATGCACTCTAAGTCCTCGTGGTGGCGTAGTGATTTGCCTCAATCCAGATGGCGGAGGATTAAATTAGTCCATATGTACATCTAAAGATATCACCGTTAACTTCATTAGCAGATGATATGAAACCCTCCTTTCCCCAAGTACCGGAAGAGGAAATTACATCGTGACATAGGGCAGTTTGATTGACAGCTCTGGTAGTGTCAGCTGCTTTCTGCATCTGATCAGACGTTTCATCTGCAGCTCAAAGCCGATGCTAATTATTACAGATGCTATCAATATTTAATATGGTTAACTAACGGCAGGCTGTTTGATGCTCTAAACAGCTGATTAAATTAAAGCAGATTTTATTCATCACTGACTGTGGAGGTGTGTCATCCACAGCACACATTTGGTTTGTTTTCTCTATATTGAACATAAACCGCCATATGTGTTCCTCCATTCACATTCAACTGCGATGCAATCACATTAACTGAAGCCTACATGTGTTTATTGATCAGATGTGATCTTAAGTTCCACATAGTTTGATTTGAAAAGAATTTATAGCAAAAGTCTAAGATACGCAATGTCTTTCCAGACATTAAAGGGATAGTTCACCCCAAACAAATCTCATAATTTACTCACCCTCATGCCATCTAAGATGTGTATGCCATTCTTCAGCAGAACATAGATTTTTAGAAGAATAATTCATCTCTGTTGGTCCTCAAAATGCAAGTGAATGGAGACCAGGTATTTAAAGCTCCAAAAAGCACATAAAGGCAGCATTTAAGTAATCCATACGATTACAGTGGTTAAAATCCATATCTCCAGAAGTGATGCAAGCGTGGGTGAGAAACAGGTCAATATTTAAATTCTTCTTTACTATAAATTCTCTGCCCTGCCCAGCAAGTTGCAGTATGCATAAAGAATGTGAATTGCCAAAAACAAAAGTATGTGAAAGTGGAGATTGATGGTAAAAAAGGACTTACATATTGATCTGTTTCTGAACCACACTCATCATATTGCTACAGAAGACATGGATTAAACTACTGGAGTCATAATGGAACAATTGTATGCTGCCTGTATGTGCATTTGGTGCTTCAAAGTTTTGGTCACCATTCATTAGCATTGTATAGAGCTACAGAGCTGAAATATTCTTCTAAAAATCGTTGTGTTCAGTAGAAGTCAGTCAGTCATACACATCTGGGATGGCATGACGGTGAGTAAATGAGAGAAATTTCCATTTAGGGTGCACTATTCATTAAAGCGGCCATATTCTACACTTTAAGCATTTCATTTTTTCCTGTGAAGTCCTCTTATGTTGATCAAGGCATCAATATCATTAACATTAATATGCAAATGATCTCTGTCAAGACTGCTGTTATGATCAGTGTAGTTCACACAATTTTTCATCAGGGCAAATCTAGTGCATTACTGAGTAGGCACTGACATGTCTGACAACATTTATCTCATAACTGATGATTTCTGAACGAGTCATTTATTTCAACTCAGAAAGTGGTTTGTACACAGTTAACAGTGATAAACAATCAATTATATGCAAAACATCAATAAATAAATAAAATGTAAAAAAATAAAATAAATAAATGCACAAATAAGTCTAAGTTCCAATAATAATACAAGTTTTGCAAACGTTTGCAAGACTAAAACATGGCAAGTGTAAAACATGGTGATCAGAACAAATACTCTTGATATCCTTGCGTAGTTTATCCTCCGTAAAACAGATTTTTTTGTTGAAAATCAAACATAAGCGTAGCAATTTCGTTTTTGATTTCTCCTAAACATTTGATTCCTAAATGGTTTCATTAACGATTCATACTTTCAAGGAAGACATATATGTCATGATGTCATTTCCTCTTCCGGTACTTGTGGAAAGGAGGCTTTCTATCATCTGCTGAAGTTAACACTGATATCTTTAGATGTACATGGTTACATATGATGAGATCATTTCAGGTTTAACAGTGCGGATATAACAAATCAGAAATTCATTAAATAGAATTCTTGAAAAAGGCATTTGCACAGACTATATAATGACTTTTCAAAGATTTTTGCATAGCCAAGTAGGGAAAGTGTTTTTGTACACTGAAATGAATTCAAGTAGATCAAGGCAAACTTTCTTGGTACTATCACTTGTGACACAAGCGCTATAAAAAATGTTTTTGATTCTAAATTGGTACATTTTCCCACTGTGCAGTGTGTTCAGTCTGCTTATTCCGACACAGCTGACAGCGTGAGGGTTTATATTTAACCACCACCGCAGGAACAGCGAGTCATATACAGGCTGGTTTACCGGTCCTGTAGGTTGAATGGACGCAGCGGGCATACGGGGGGGCATCATCATCCCTGGCATCATTGGTGGTATCATGGCTGGCATCTAAACAAATGAGATTCATGAAAGATTCATGCTAATTTCCCTCCTGCACTGCACAGGGGGAGAGGTGTGGTATTTATACACACTGAGAGCGGGCTGTGAAAGCACAGTGTGTGTGCTCGGTAGTCCCTAATTATTACTGTCTGATCCTGACAGTCAAACACCTCAAACATCATGCCATTCACCTCATCACACACACACACAAAGCAGCATCAGCACCAATAATACAGCACTATTGCAATCAATGCTCTTATGTGTTTATATTCATGTTCAAGCATATATCCCTTTATTAGGATTAATTAAAAAATGAAGAAATGTCCAGGTCACATGTTTCCCTCAGAACCAGAAACGTGTGATTTTCATTATACACAATTTAACTTCTATTTAAAAAAAAAAAATATTGTTTGCCGTGAGACCACACATTCAAGTAAATTTCCCCACAATTTCTTTCTGCAATACAGTAAAAAAAATTATCTTAAAAAAAAGTGGAATTGTTTGTATATGTTGACATCAGCGTGAGGATGTGTAATCAAGCTTCAAATCAACTAGGGAAGAATGGTCGACTAGTCGCTCAACAACTAACTAGGTGATTAGTGATGTCGACTTGTAATTTCTAAACAATAGAAAAAGTTGGTTGTTAATACTGGAATTATTGTAGTTTAAATATTTTCTAATCACAAATACAAATGTCACGTGATATGAGCTCATCTGTGTTCTGCAACAGCTTTCGGGTCCTTGAATAACGTATAACGTACTAGTAAGGAAAGCCGGTGGACTTGCTGGTGCCCTCCCCAGACTGCGTAGCCTGCTTATAGGGAGTGGAGGTACTGGGCAAGGAATACTACTCAAATACACTTAGTCAACCTACAGTTGGAGGAATATGACAAAGATCACCCTCTCCAATGGTGGATGAATGAGTCTCTCATGCGGTCCCTTCCACATCTGTCCCAGCTGAGAGTGTTTTCTGCAGCAGGTGTCAACAGGATCGCTCGCGTCTCCACCTTAAACATGTAGCTTTTGTTTCTGAATAAAAATGTTGATGAATTAATGATTAAGCCATTTTATGTCTGTGAAATATCAAGACTATTTTTTATTATTTACTGTTTGCGGGTTGTTTTTTTGGGGCGAAACCTTTTTTCTCTCTCTCATGAATAATATAAAATGGTCTCAGCGAATTGCAAGCTTTTAAAACACATTTCATTTAAACATGGTGAGGCCTGCGATTAAAATTCAATGCTCTGTTTTGTGTTTATTTTAAAAGCATCGACAGATTTATTTATTTTTTGGTCATATATACAGACCTATTAATTTATTATTGTGGCATTTTGAAACACTGACTATTGGCCTATCGTCCAAGTGTATGGTAGGACAATTTTGGATTGTTCTAATAAAGTTGATATTTGATATATTTGAGGTGTCATTTTTATTTCTATATTTAGATTAAGTGTAGTTTAAATACTCTGTAGTTGAAATTAGAAGGTCAAACACAGAGTTTAGCTGTTGGAATTCATTTATGAAATAGAGCTAGGCTAAATTTGCTGCTCATTAAATTTATATTACATTTTTTCATGCCTATGTAAGTTTACTAGGCCTATTCCATCTCTGTTAGCTATATTATTAGTGCTTTCTCGTTTTGTGCTCAGTTTATACACCCGAACGCCATCACGTCGGTTTTATGAGCAGTGATACACGCTGTTTTAGGGATTCTGTGTGTTATTATTAGTTCAATTGTTTTTACTTCATTTATATTCACTTTTATGAATTTTACTTATGTAATGAAGACATAAATAACAAAAGGTGTTGGCAAAACATGCATTTAAGGTGATAAACACCACAGCAAACAAAGCGGCACAACAATATTTTACTATCATTCTACTGCTGACTCGGAGCAACGTTCCTGTTGTTTAAAACAAAATCCACAAGTATCTATTTTGATGACTTTGTCATTTTTGTGCACAAATGTTTTAGTTAAGCTTTTTTATTTTTGGAATAGCCCATCTGTTTGAGGCGGTGTGCCAAGCGTCTACAGCCCATATTAAGAAACGCGTCATGGGTCTGCGTAGCTCAACGAGTACTGATGATAAATACCACCCCTGAAGTCACAAGTTCGAATCCAGGGTGTGCTGAGTGTCTCCAGCCTGGTCTCCTAAGCAACCAAATTGGCCCGGTTGCTAGGGAGGGTAGAGTCACATGGGGGTAACCTCCTCGTGATCGCAATTAGTGGTTCTCACTCTCAATGGGACGTGTGGTAAATTGTGCGTGGATCGCAGAGAATAGCATGAGCCTCCACATGCTGCGAGACTCCGTGGTGTCATGCACAGCAGGTCACGTGATAAGATGCACGGAATCTCAGAAGCAGAGAAAACTTAGTAAGCAGTGGCCTAATGGGCTGTGCTTATGACATGTGGTGTGGATCCCCTGAGTGACCGGATTTCGAGTCCCGGCTCATGAGGTCCTTTCCCGATCTCATTCCCACTCCCTTGTCATTTCCTGTCACCTCTCCACTAACTCTTACAAAATAGGTATCTTGTGGAAATGACTCAAGCCTAATTATTGTGATGAGGAGGGCATGACCAGGCCGTAACAATTGATTCCGGCACTGAATCAGCCCAATCAGGGAGAGGGATAAAGAGGAGCCGGGGACGCCAGTATGAGAGAGAGAGATGCACTTAGCAGTCTTGTGTGTGTGCTTTGTGTTATGCTGGAAAGCAGTATTATGTTGTGTTTGTATTTGTTTATTAAAAGTTTACGTTGACTGCTCAGCCGGTTCCCACCTCCTCCTTGCCCATTGTGTGAATCCGTTACATTGGTGCTGAAATCTGGGAAGGAGAGATGCGCTGTCGGACAGCAAACACTGTTGGCCGCCAGAGGCAAAGGAGCCACTGCCGTCTGGCTGGAGGCGAGGTCCGGTGCCATCGGCCAGCGCCGCAGAGGACCGCTGCACAGCTGGCTGGGGGCCAGTCAACGGCATGTTTGGGTAGCTGTGAGCCAGTTTTTTCTCTCTCTCCACCCTTCCTCATGATCACGCAGCAAGCTTTCATGAGCTGAATGGGAGGCTAAACAAAAAGTTCAAATGTGACGAGACTGGAGTATACCCAACAGACTCGTGCAGCACATTCAAGCCATTTGTGCGTCACAAGACGGCAGCGCTTCACTTTTGGTTAATCGTGCGAGTAAACGCGCCCACTTTGCTTCGGTCAGGCTGTGCAGATGATTAACAGCCTACATTCAGTCTTTCATTTCTTTCTTTTTGCTTTCAGAACAACTCGTGTTGTATTAAGGAAAACACCACTATTAATCCTTGATATTTCCATCCCAGCATACAGGCACACCATCCTTAAACCATGGTCAAACTCCAAATTACTTTAAAAGATTAAAAGACAAAACATAATCTGATAAAAATCACAATCACAATAAGAGTCCACAATTTCGTGATCAATTAATTAAAGAAAATGTGTGACATTAACTGCGTTAACTCATTTTGTTCAAAAGGACAGTTTTTATTACTTAAAGCACACAGATTTTTCACATGGTGGTTTTGTAAATAAAATTCACTCAAACTGATATGCTGATCATATCTTTTTTAATGAAAAATAAATGATTAACATAGAAAAATGCAAAATATAAATATTTTCATAAGTGGACTTGAACTTCAGAAAATCACCAACACAGCCATTGACTCTGAATTTGAAATGATGCCATTTTGTACATACCTAAAATCAACATCACACCAAAGAGACTCAAGATTTATGGAACTGTCCCTCACTGGTTGTTTTTTGTTTTTGGCACCATTCTGAGATAGTTGTGTGTGAAAATCCCAGGAGATCAGCAGTTACAGAAATACTCAAACCAGAAATACTTAAACTAGCCCATTTTCACACACAACAGTCTCTAGAATTTATTCAGCAAGGTGCCAAAAATAAAAAAAACATATAGTGAGCAGCATTTCTGTGGACGGAAATTACTTATTGATGAGAGAGGTCAGAGAATGGCCAGACTGGTTCATATTGACAAAGTCCACGGTAACTCAGAATGCTATACTGAGATGTGGGTTGGTGCTGTTTTGGTGACACGAGAGGCAAACACATAATATTAGGGAGGTGGTTTTAATGTTGTGGCTGATCGATGTACATGTATGCATGCATGTACAGTATATACTGTTTGTATGTAGATATAGATGGATGGACGGATCCATCTGATCGCTTATCTCTACCTGCTTTGTGGCAAAACTTTGCCGATAAGAGAGCAACAGACGGAAACGGGGCTCAAAGGTCTTCTCGTGAGAAATGCTAATTATAACGACTCAAACAAAAATATGATTATAATAATTATTTTTTAACGTGCATTCTCTGCAATGCAGCAGGATTTTGCTTAACCACAACAGAAATGATTCTTGAAAACGTCTAGCAGTTGACCCTTATCTAACTACAATTTTGGCGATTATCGACATAGAACCATGCAGCTCTTTGATGGTCTCATTATAAAACGTGTCAACAAAGTTTTCAGTTTTAAAAGGTTTTGCAGTGTGTGGTGAAGTGGGCGGGTTTACCCCCCCTCTCTAGATCCTTAACTAATTTTCACTTTGTCTTTTGCATTTGGAAATGTGGAGAACCTTGTCTTCAGTAAACTCTCTCTCAACTGATTGAAACTCAACTTTAACTCCTGGTCATCATTGTTCATGTTCATAATGGACTCTTTACAGGGCACAGTATTCCCCTACAGTGGTCATGTAGTTGTAGAAATTTGAGCATTTTTAAGATCCAAGAAAAAGAAACTTACAAGCACTTAGTAGACCAGTGGTTCCCAACCTGGTGACCACCTCATGCAATTTGAGGAGGTCAGATACATAAAATGCGCTATAGTGATAAGACATGTCATGATGTCAATGTGCGCATCTAACTTGATGAGATAAAAGCAAAAGCTCAACATAAACATTAAAAAAACTGTCCAGAGACCTTGACACCATTGAAACTGTAGCAAAACATCATTAAGTGTCACTCTACCAACCAGGGCTGCGTTTCCCAAAAGCATCTTAAGCCTATGTTGATCGTAGAAGCTATTGGCACCAATAGTCTCTACGATCAACTTAAGCTTGCAATGCTTTTGGGAAACGCAACCCTGGATGGTAGAGTGAGACTTAATTAATTTGCTACAGTTTCTATGGTGTCAAGGTCTCTGGACAGTTTTTTAATGTTTATGTTGAGCTTTTGCTTTTATCTCATCAAGTTAGATGAGGACACTGACATCATGACATGTCTTATCACTATAGCGCATTTTATGTATCTTTGACCTCCACAAATTGCATGAAGGGGACCCCAGGTTGGGAACCACTGGTCTATGCGATGCAATGGTGGAGATGGTGTCTAGTTCATCTTGTTAGATCTTACATTGTGGCATTAGATAAATCTTAGATCATCGCAATAGTTTGCGTTGGGAGTTTGTGTGGTTTGTGTGCAAATCTACAGTAACTGCGGGGAAAGTAGGTGTTAGAGCAGACGTAATAACAATATGGCTGAGCTGTGAGATAACAATTTATGTCAAATGCTGAGTTTGTCCTGATCCATCCATCCTGATGGAAATTGAAATGAAAACTCTCCAATAATAATTTCTGAAACGGGGGGTTAACCCCAAAAACTGCACTTTTTGTGCACTTTCAGCTTAATTTATGCAAAGCGCCCATTGACGGCAGTACCCAAAGAACTCTGAAGTGCCGGAGCTGAGCGTTTGACTGTAAACGATAACTTCATCTTTTACTTTCTTTTGATTTTGGGGTGAAATATGACCTGGACATTTCTTACCATACATCTTCTCATTACTATTCTAATGCAATCCTGATGGAAGGCTTCGTGGCCATTATGAAGAACATTAGTGAATAATGGAGTCTAATGCTGTAAAGAAAATTTAATTTATTTCAATATGAAATCTGGCTGCCATAAACTCTCACCGTTATAATTGCAAATAGCTCTTACCTGTCCCATAGGTGGTGCTCCCATTGGGGGCATCATGGGGGGCATGATTCCCGGAGGCATAGGAGCCATACTCGGTGGCCTCTGGCCCATGGGTGGCATTCCCATTGGAGGGAAGTGAGGCGGGATTCCTGGTGGTCCCATCTTTGGAAAACAAACATATATTCCAGACGTGAGTGATGTGAGCAGAGCAAAGCAGCCACATAGAGAGATGATGGCTTGACGGGAAAGGCTTTCTATCACCAACTTACAAAGGGCGGGGGGATTCCTGAAGGTGGAACACCAGGAAAAGTTGCAGCTTGACTGGAGCCACTATTAGCATCAGTCGAGGACTGTTATGAACAAAAAGTCCAATACAGTTACTACTACAGGTCTGATGAAGATGCTACACATCACTCATCCATAGCGTGATCTTTACTCAGTCTACTCTAATAACATTGAGCCACCCAACACATCCCAGCTTATATACGGTGCATTCATAAAGTATTCAGATCCCTAAAAAATTCTCATATTTTGTTGTAGCTTTATGCTAAAATGTTTTAAATTATTTTTATTTTTTTTCACGTCAATCTACACTCCATACCTCATAATGGCAAAGCAAACTTATAAAACTTTAAAAAAAAAAATGAAATTGACAAGTATTCAGACCCTTTGCTACGACACTTGAAATATAGCTCAGGTTCATCCCATCTCTCTGGAACATCTTTGAGATGTTTCTGCACTTTGATTGGAGTGCACCTGTGGCAAAATCAATTGATTGGACATGATTTGGAAAGGCACACACCTGTCTATATAAGGTCTCACTACTGAAAATGCATATAAGAGCAAACACCAAGCCATGAGGTCAAAGGAACTGCTTACAGAACTCAGAGAGAGGACTGTGTCGAGGCACAAATCTGGGGAAGGCTACAAACGTTTTTTAGATGCATTGAAGGTTCCTAAGAGCACAGTGGCCTCCATAATTCTTAAATGGAAGTCTGGAACAACCAGGAATCTTCCTAGAGCTGGCCGCCTGGCCAAACTGAGCAAATGGGGGAGAAGGGCCTTGGTAAGAGAGGCGACCAAGAACCAGTTGGTCACTCTGGTTGAGCTCCTGAGATCATGTGTGGAGATGGGAGAAACTTGCAGAAGGACAAGCACCACTGCAACACTCCACCGATCTGGGCATTATGGCAAAGTGGCCAGACGGAAGCCTCTCCTCAGTACAAGACACATTAAAGCCTGCAAAAAAGTACACAAAGGATTCTCAGACTGTGGAGAAACAAGATTCTCTGGTCTGATGAACCAAATTTTGAAGGCCTCAATTCTAAGAGTCATGTCTGGAGGAAACTATGCACTGCTCATCACCTGCGCAATACCATCCCAATGGAGAAGCTTATGTGATGCTGTGGGGGTGTTTTTCAGTGGCAGGCACTGGGTGAACTGTCAATGTTGAAGGAAAGCTGAATGCAGCAAAATACAGATATATTATTAATGAAAACCTGGTCCAGAGAGCTCAAGACCTCAGACTGGGCCAAAGGTTGACCTTCCAAAGGACAATGACACTAAGCTAGGGCTGCAATGGTACATGAATCCACGCCGTACCAAATGGATACAGGGCCTTCGGTATAGTACACACAGTCTCACGAATGATTACATATCTTAGCATGTGTGAAACCAATATTAAAATAACATAGAACTAAAATTGAAAAAAGATTGCAACTTAAAAACTTATGTTAAAAACTTAACAGAACAGAGCGGCAGATGGTACACTAAAAACTGCTGATCAGATAAATGCATGTGAAGTTTATGCGGACAGTCCTTTCATCAACGCGCTTGATGCCCCAGTGGCTTTAGAGCTTTGCCTCCGTGTTTATATCCGCATCTCCCGCTGACCACACTTAGATGCGATATGGAACAGGCTTTTTGTCAGGGTCAAAAGGTCCAGTTATCCCCCCTTATTGGCAGCCCTGCTCAGGAAGCACATCTACCATGACGACTCATTTGCGGTGACACCCCAAACAAGAATTAATCACTCAATTTTTAAGTTTAAGTGGTGAGCTGAAAGGCAAGACACAAATCTGCACTGATAATGGCTTAATTGTTTTACAATTATTAGAATTGCACTTTTTTTCCCTTTTATTATTATTTATGTTTGTATACAATGAAGCATATTAAAGGCTCTTAAGTATTGTAATTTCATTGAAGAAATATGCATAGTGCAGTCATTTATAAATGAGCCTTCACAATAAGAATTGTTGCCCATCATCCACTGTGTTTTCAAAATAAATAATTTAAAGATTCTTTGTTTATGCTGCTGTACCAAAACATGACCCCAAAACAGAGGTACGTACCGAACCGTGAATTTTGTGTACCGTTGCGGCCCTACCCCAAGCACACACGCACGACAATGCAAGTGTGACTTAGGGACAACTCTGTGAACGTCCTTGAGTGCAAGCCAGAGCCCAAACGAAAATCTCTGGAGAGACCTGAAAATTGCTGTCCACCGACGGTCCCCATCCAACCTGACAGAGCTGGAGAGGATCTGCAGAGAAGAATGACGAATTCCCAAATCCAGGAGTGCAAAGCTTGTACCAATCATACCCAAAAAGACTTGGTAATCGCTCCCAAATGTGCTTCAACTAAATAATGAGTTAAGGGTCTGAATACTTAGCAAAATTATTAAAAAGAAAAAGATGAAATATCACATTATTATTGAATAAGTAACACAATTTTTTTTCCTTGTCATTATGGGTTATGGAGTGTAGATTGATGTGAAAAAAATATTTTTTTTTAAAGAAATTTAGCAGCAACATAACAAAATGTGAAAAAAGAAAGGGTTTGAATACTTTATAAATACACTGTAAGCATAACTTGGAGTTTCAGAAGTGTCATAAAGGAATAGTTCACTTATAAATGAAAATTCTGTCATAATTTGCTCACCCTCATGCCATCCAACACGTGTCTTCTGCAGAACACAAATTAAGATTTTTCGAAGAATATTTCAGCTCTGTGAATGGGTGCCAAATTTTTTAAGCTCCAAAATGGACAAATAGCCATCATAAAAATAATCCATACGATTCCAGTGGTCTAATTAAAGGGTTAGTTCACGCAAAAATGAAAATTATCCCATAATTTACTCACCCTCAAGCCATCCTAGGTGTATATGACTCAGCCAAACACAATCATAGTTATATTAAAAAATATCCTGGCTCTTCTAAGCTTTATAATCGGAATGAATGGTACCTTAGATTTTGAAGCCCAAAAATGTGCATCCATCCATCAAAAAAGTAATCCATACGGCTCCATGGGGTTAATAAAGGCCTTCTGAAGCAAAGTAAAAATTTTTTTGTAAGACTAATGTCCATATTTATAACTTGATAAACTATAATCACTGGCTACTGGTAATGCACATCCGCATGTTCATGAGATTGTCGAGTAGTGACGAACGCAGAAGCGCAGAGGATAGAGGACGGCTGTTACCAGAAGCCAGTGATTATAGTTTATAAAGTGATAAAGAGCCAGGATATCTTTTTTTTTATTTTTTTATTTAACTCCAATTGTGTTTGGATGACAGAAGAAAATCGTATACAAATAGTATGGCTTGAGGGTGATTAAATTATGGGATAATTTTCATTTTTGGGTGAACAAATAGATAAATATTTAAATAGTTTTTACTACATATGTTCACTTCCGGCCAGTAGGGTTGTCACTGTGTACGGTTTTACACGGTACAAAGGATCAACGGCGGTGTGAAATTTTATACCGGGTAAAAGGGTGTCAAAAGTACATTGAGTCGATCACAGCATTTCGCAAGTCACCAGTACACTGAACTGAGAATCGCCTCTTTCGGACATAATACTGAGAACTGCTGATGAGCACGAGTGAAACAAGGACTTGAATGAGAGGTTGAAACATTTCCGTCGAGAGATGTAAACTAATATTATTGAGTATTGTGCATGCAGTTATATGTGAAGTTGTAATGAGCTGGAACATGTTTTCTGGAAAAAAGGAGTTAAGACTCGTTTAATCACTTTTTATGCTTTAGAAAAGCAGAACATCTACATTTGTATATCAGTGTCAGTATTGGGTGCTTTAAAGGTGTAAAACTTTAATGTAGGATCTAATGTAAGATCACTAAATGAAACCGATATAAACACCCTTAATATTATTATTATAACTTAAAGAATATGTAATAATCAGCAATATGCCCTTACATATGGCTTTATTGAATGTGTTTGTGCGTGTATTCTACGATGCCGGTGAAATAGCATTATATATAGTGGTCATTACATGATGTAAATGAACTGGTGAATTGTTTTTTTGAACCAGTTCATTGAAACGAACTGTCCAAAAGAACCAGTTCGACTTCCCATCATTATCATCATTATAATTATTATGGTACATTTACATTTACGCATTTGGCAGACGCTTTTATCCAAAGCGACTTAGAGCCCTTATTACAGGGGCAATCCCCCCGGAGCAACCTGGAGTTAAGCGCCTTGCTCAAGGACGCAATGGTGGTGGCTGTGGGGATCGAACCGGCGACCTTCTGATTACCATGGTAAATGGTCTGCACTTACATAGCACCTTTTTAACCGTAGCGGTCCCAAAGCGCTCAACACTGTGACTCATTCACCCATTCACACACACATACTCACACACCAATGACAGCAGAACTACAATGCAAGGTGCTAGCCTGCCACTTGGAGAAATTTGGGGTTCAGTGTCTTGCCCAAGGACATTTCGGCATGTGGAATCATGTGGGCCACGAATCGAACTGCCAACCCTGCGATTAGTGGCCAACCCGCTCAACCACCCGTTTTGTGTGTACATTTAGAATGTAATATTTGTCACAGATGGATACTTGCATGACGGTAAATGGAAAGGTGGTTATATACGATTTTTTTTACAACTTTGTTATTTTAATTTTAAGGTTTTCGTTTTGAAATAAATTAATAATTTTCTTATTATTAGCAAAAATAAATAAAAATATTGTGACCGTTAGAGAATGCATGGATGAAGTAGATTAAAAAGTAGATCCAAAATATTTTGACCTTCACAACTGCTGAAAAGAAATCTTTCTGAAAGTTGAACAAATATATTTTTAGTTAAAATCAATAAAAACTAAAGTTCAAAGTTTGAAATTAAGCTGCCTTGCATTATTATGTAGGCTACTGCTTAACGAAAATGACCCCATAGTACCACCTGGCGTCCATCCAGCAGTAATACCGGTGTTAGTCAATATGAACGTGAACACCGCACCGGTGTGAAAATTATGATACTGTGGCAAGTCTACCGGCCAGCTTGAGGTTTGTACATTGACGAGGGTTGAGTCCAAACCAGCCAAATGAGGCTTCTACAGTTGAAGTCAGAAGTTTACATACACTTTGCTGAAGGAGGGACTGGTGCACTTCACAAAATAGATGGCAGCATGAGGAAGTGAAATTATGTGGATATATTGAAGTAACATCTATAGACATCAGCCAGGAAGTTAAAGCTCGGTCACAAATGGACAATGACTCCAAGAATACCTCCAAAGTTGTGGCAAAATTGCTTAAGGACAACAAAGTCAAGGTATTGGAGTGTCCATCACAAAGCTCTGACCTCAATCCGACAGAAAATATTTGGGCAGAACTGAAAAATCATGTGCGAGCAAAGACACCAACAAACCTGACTCAGTTACACAAATTTTGTCTGGAGGAATTGGCCAAAATTCCAGCAACTTATTGTGAGAAGCTTTGGATCACACGAAGAACCTAAGCTTTTTCTTTGATAGTAGCCTAAAGTTCAACAAACAAATTAACAAAGCGGATAAATCAAGTTTTTTTCCACCTACATTGGAACAAAATATTTTCTATACAGGAAAACTTTTGAAATTGTGATCTATGTGATATTTATTCATTCTATGTTTAACTGTAATTCTCTGTACTCTGGCCTGCACAAATCAGCTCAATCCCGCCTGCAGATGGTCCAGAATGCTGCGGCACGACTTATAACATGAACACATCACTCCCATCCTGATCTCCTTGCACTGGTTGCCTACCAGATTTCAAATTGATTTTTAGATTTTAACATTTGTCTATAAATCCTTAAGCAATCAGGCAACCCATTATCTCTGTGATTTGGTTCCTCCGCATAACCCAACCAGATCACTCAGATCCGGGGATCGTGGGCATCTGTCTGTTCCTAGATCCAGGATGAAGCATAAGATCGTGCTTTTTGTATCACTGGGCCCAAACTATGGAACAGCTTCCCAGATTACCTCAAAACCACCCCCTCTCTATCTGTTTTTAAATCATTGCTTAAACCTTTCTTATTTTCATTAGCTTTTAATTTACCTAAAATCATGGTTATGCTGTGAAATTGCCCTATTACCTATGTTTTATTTCTGTTATACTGTCTTGCCTGTGATACCACTGTACAGCATGTTGGTCAACCATGGTTGTTTTAAAATTTGCTATACAAATAAACGTGATTTAATGACTACCCAAAACGTTTGACCCAAGTTAAGACCCAATGTAAAGGCAATGCTACCAAATATTAACAAAGTGTATGTAAACTTACCCACTGAGAATGTGATGAAAGAAATAAAAGTTGAAATAAATCATTTTCTTTTCTATTATTCTGACATTTCACATTCTTAAAATAAAGTAGGTAGGGCTGGGTATCGAGTTTGATACATTTTAGGCACGGACTGAATTGCCTCTAAACAATCGAGTACTGAAAAATGTCTTGTCTTTCGGTGCCAAATTTCGATACCTAAGGGGTTAATCTCGTCAACGTTAGTGATAAGCATGTAGCATGCTAGATGTGCCCAAATCTAAAAGTGACGGTGATTGGCTGTGTTTAGGCATTAAGGAAAAACACTAGTTTACGCCGGTTACACCCAGAGATGCGGCTCACATGCGAGGCTGTAGTGTGTATGCGCCTCAACCACCATAGATGTAAAAGATGTGGAAAAGATCAAAAGTGTGGCTACAATTAACAGGCTCGATGCCAACATCGCAAAATGCAATATTTGTGACACGACAAATCTGATGAAGCACTTGACAGTGCACAGAATAAACTTAAGAGCAGATATTTTGTTCCGTCTACAACTGCAAGAAGACCGAGCCGATACGGTCATCCTCTCAGCATCGTCCTGCCACAGAACTTCATTTAACATGCCCACACGAGTCCTCCTCCAAAACTTCTGATGAATGCAGCAGCACTATGCCTGGGACACTGACAGGTAAGGTTAAAGTTTAGCAAACAGACCAACAAACAAAATAGGCTAACTTGTAGTGGTGCATGCTTGTGTACATGTTAAATTAACGTTTCAGTGCACGGTGACATAGTCCTATAAACTAGGACCTACGTAACATTAGATAATGTTTGGATGTATGGCTATAGATAGCTAGCTAAATTTATGCTAAAAAATGCTTTAAGGTTGACAGTAACTTATCAAGTTTAGCTCACATTAAACTAGTTATCTTGTTAAACCGTACTCATCCTTAGGGTTGGCTGAATTAACGGTTTAGCTTTCTTGTTTTGTTTTTTTCCTCTTCACATTGTTATAGCATCTACCCTGCCGACCCTGGCATGAGGAGACCAGAAGGCTCAGGAGAGGAGTCTTTGAGGCTGTAAAAAAAGTCAACAAACTCAAAAAATAACACCAACATTTTTTTGAGGTAATGTGCAATGTTTGTAATTTTCTGATTTCACAAAATTGGTATCGAAAAAGTAGCGTTTAGAAACCGGTATCGAAGTCAAGGTATCTGGGGTTTTTTTTAATGATGCCCAGCCCTAAAAGTAGTGACCTAAGACAGGGAATTTATCCTACGATTAAATGCCAGGAATTGTGAAAAACTGAGTTTAAATGTATTTGGCTAAGGTGTATGTAAACTTCTGACTTTCAACTCTTTGCATGATTCTCTATGCTCCAATGTTGTAAACAACACTGCGCTTCCACATTTTCCCCCGTATTTCACGTGTCAGTTCTTACGTGAACTTGCCAACATGCTTGACCTTGACCCTCGTGAGTTTAGTAAAACAAAGTTTTAAATATTGATCTTTTTCTTACACACACCTAGCGTTTTGCTTCAAAATACATTCATGTATCCACTGTAGTTTTTTGAAGCTTCAAAAATTTGCCACCCATTCACTTGCTTTTGATGGACCTACAGAGCTGAAATATTCTTCTAAAAATATGAATGTGTTCAGCTGAAGAAAGTCATACACATCTGGAATGGCATGAGTAAATATATGTGTAGCTGAGAGAGACGATATATAATGTGCTTGAGGACTTTTTTTTAATCATGATTTTAGTTTGTATAATTATGGTAAAGGAAAAGTGAAACGTAAACGTTAAAATACTATTTAATAAGTCTAGCCTATCATTGACGAATTAGAATAGTCTGATATTGACGCCTTGTTTCATTTGAAACGTGAGTATTATAAAGTTTACAGACTGGCCCCACTCACAATCAATTATTGATACATCAAAAGTTACCTATTAAACTTAATCGATCGTTCAAGAGTTTCTCTCAGATCGTGCGGGATCGATTAAATATCAACCGTTGATCAGGTTGATTGCGTGGTGACTTTTTTCAATCTTAGCTAAACGTAACCGATAGTCATAACACCTTACAAACACAAATTTATAACAACATCAGAAATGTGACACACGTGTATTCATAGACAAAAAGAGAATCAAATCAGAATAAAACTCTTTCTGCCACACATTAGCTTTAGCATTAGCATCAGTCACTTATTCACACTAGCTCGTGCGCTAACCCGCCTTTCTGTCATTCATAATACATAGATTGCTTCACTATGACTGCCAATAACAGGAGCGAAAACAATTGTCATATCGTAAACGTGTAGTCTATATTAGTTATTATGAGACAGCGTTGTGTTCATAACAATAAATTAAATGTTTTGTTGAACTCACCATGTTGACTGAACATGCAGCGGCTCTGCGCGAGACAAAAACGTGCGCTCTGATTGGCTGCTGCGCGCCGGTTTCAAACTACAGCAGATATGTTTTAGCGAACCCACGCCCGCAAGAAATACGCAGAACAAAGTAATAAACACAGGTAAAGGTTCATTGCACTGCGCAAGAAATGCACAGACCGAAGCCCTGAGTTTCAGCACAGATTTTGTTTTTTTAGTTTTGAATATTTTTAGTTTTTATGCTTTATTATCAACAAATGGCATGTACAAGAGTGACTTCCAAATTACAACAGAGTAACATATCACATGCTTCACAATGCAATAGAATTAAAGAAAAGAAAAAGGGCAAAACAACAACAACAACAACAACAACAACAACAACAAAACAGATATATTTTAAACAAGCATAAAAAGATACTTTTATATGAAAATATTAAATGAAGAACATATTGCAGATGTTTTAATCGCTTGACTATTTTTAGATTTTTACAGTTTCAGCACAGATGTATTGTATTGTTATTTTAAATCTATGATTAAAACAAAAGTATATAATGAATAAAAGTATTTTTTTTTACTTTATTTTTTCCCTTTTTTATTACCTTTAGTCTTTGTAAACCTATACGCTATACATTTGATTCTGTGATAATGACATAGGAATGATAAAGTAAATAAACATTAAATATATTTATTTTATAAATGTATTTCTATTGGAAAAATTATTTTCAACATAACATACAACAATAGAATATTTTCTAACAGTTACCTATAAGAATTGTAAGTTCTCAACAGGATATAGGCCATCACATGAAATGTAAGAAAATATTTTAGTTCTGCTTCAGAGTATATGATTATAGGATTTCTCTAAAATCCTTTAATATATATATATATATATATATATATATATATATATATATATATATATATATATATATATAATCCACTGAAAAAGTATTTAACTTTAATTTTCGTATCTTCTTTTTGATCCTTCAGGAATGGTTCCAAATTATGATAGAACTTTAAGTAAAGAAACCTGCACACATTTATTTAGCTTTGGGGTAAATGCTTGAAATTAGTTTTGTAGAAAAATATGTAAGATAAGTTTTAAAAAATGTAATAGTTTAAAAAAAATGTTTTGTATAAAAGTGCATAGTATTACTAGTAGTAATTTGGTCACTAACATTTTTTTTACTAAATATGTTTTTGTATTATTTCTGCTATGTAATAGTTTTAAATCATTTTATTCATAAAATGTACAAATATAATTTTTTCTGTTGCCATATTTCACAAACCACTGGGTTTAACAAAATGGAGTAGAGAGCTGTTTTAAGGCCCCTTCACACTTCCTACAAATCGAAGAATGAATGGCTGTGACATCATTTAGAACAAAATCAGTTGAAAGCCATACATATTTCTGCCAAAGTAAGAAATGCCTCTTATCATAATTTTTTTTGTCTGTATTCTATACCCATTAACACTCTGTGGTAGTGGGGGCATGGTAGAGTGCCGGCTTGTGAATGGAGAGCCAGATTGGGAGATGAGAATGGTAAGGATCATACCCTGTCAATGATTGTCTCTAACAGATATTTGTCATTCTAGTGAGAGTGGAGACGGTGTTAGAAGAGAGCCAGATGCCATTAAAGGGGAGAGAGAGAGAGAGCCCTGCAGATACACCCGCTGAGTCTGTGTGATTGTTAAGATGAAAAGCTATTTCTCGTTTGATTGTGAAAATAAAACATACCGTTTTAGTTCAAGATTCTGTCCTCCGCTTCTTCCTTGTCGACATGAATAAGAACCCTGTTCCACTGGTGCTGAAACCTGGGATCTTTGAAGGAAGAGCTGCTGCCATGGAATCCTCACCACTGTGCGATGTCATCTGAGCCCTTGCAGATATGCAACAGATGCAACATCAGGCCCTCCTGGCCCAGGAGCAGCACTTCCAGGAGGTCCTCCAAGCTCAAATGGAGGATTGGCGGGCATTACAGAGCCTGGTACCCCAGCAGTCCTCAGCCACGTCCCCAGGGGCAGCGATAACAATGTCCCAGGTCATGTTGACCATGATGGGGCATCAGGATGACCCAGAGGCATTCGTGGGGCTCTTCGAACAGACCACGACTGTCTCCAGATGGCCAAAAGCCGCATGGGCGATTCGGCCGCTTCTGCTGCTGTAACTCCCCGCAGATATCCGAGTGGAGTATTATAATAATTAGAATAATACGTTTATTTTATATAGCACCTTTCTTCAAACTCAAGGTTGCTCTACAGGATGAGAGTAAAAAAAAATATATTTTGTTTTTATTTTTTTCAAAATTTTAAGAGTCAGAGAAGCATAGGTCAAAGAGATATGTTATGAGATTAAATTTGAAATCATGTATGGAGGAGAGATCACGGAGAGAGTGAGGGATAGAGTTTCAAAGTAAAGGGGCAAATGTGCAAAAAGCCCTACCAGCTAGTGAGGTCAGCTTGCAATGTGGAATGAATAACAGGCCCAAATCAGATGACCTGAGTGAGCGTAGTGGGGTATAGTGGCATACAAGGTCAGTGATGTATGAGGAGGCAAGACCACGTAAAGCTTTGAATGTTGTAAGGAGAATTTTTAATTGGATACGATAGGAGACAGGTAGCCAGTGTAGCCTACAAAGTATGGGAGTGATGTGTGAGTATTTCTTTGAGTAGGTGAAAACCCTAGCTGCTGAATTCTGGATGTACTGCGGTTTGTTTATTGTTTTAGTTGGGAGGCCTGAAAAGAGGTCATTACAATAGTCAAGTCTAGAATTAATAAAGGTGTGAACAAGAGATTCTGCATCTTTGGTACTAAGAATGGGGCGGAGTCGTGCAATGTTACGTAGATGATAGAAAGCAGTTTTTGTGAGAGAGGAGATGTGAGCATGGAAAGAGAGTGTGGGATCAATGATAATGCCAAGATTATGACCAGGACACCATTAATATTGACCAACTGATCAGAGAAACGTGATAGAACACTTGGAGACCCAACTACCAGTATGTCAGTTTTATCAGTGTTGAGTTTTAGAAAGATGCTGATCATTGATGAATTGATGTCTTTAATACATTCAGAGAGGGAATTGTGGGGAATGAGGCAGTGTGCCAGGTTAGAGCTGATATAAAGGCCATGATAGCAAATAATGTGACCTAGAGGAAGCATATAGGCGATGAAGAGCAAAGGACCAAATACGGAACAGAATTTGATTTATACTGATGAATAGAAATTTAATGTTGGTGGCCAGAGAGGTAAGAGATGAACCAAGACAGAGCAGTGCCTGAGATGCCATTTGCAGAGAGCCTAGCGATGAGTATAATATGAGAGATAAAATGTTGTCCTGTTGATAAAATGGGAAATAGGCACTGAGATTACAGGCAGACATTGTTTATGCAAGACAGTGGGTGCAGGATCAAGCTAGCAGAAAGTAGAAGTTGATTTGCTAATTAACTCAGAAACTGTAGATGGGGTTGTGGCAAAATCAGTAAAAGTGGATCAGGAGGAACAGTAGAAGTGAAAAGTTTGTAAATAGAGACAAATCTGACAAAAGTTCAGTAGAGGCTAAAAAAAAGGGGTGCAGGTGTGATGAGGCTGCCATAGGTGGGGATCAAACCAGGGTCTGCAGTGCTCTAGTGTTAGGTGTCTTACCACTGAGCTAACTCCCCAATAGTTGAACCCAAGAGCAGAAGAGCAATGAGTCAGGAAACTTGCATTTCTTCCAAAAAATATGCCAATGCCTGTAGCCAATGCCTACAGTCCTCCAATGCCATCTTAATGGCCAGCAGCTCCCTGTTCCCAATATCATAGTTCCTCAGAGTTGGGGTAAGCCGATGAGAGAAGAATGCACATGGGTTAAGTTTATTATCACACTTACTCCTCTGTGACAGGACAGCTCTTACCCCCACATCTGAGGCATCCACCTCCAATACAAAGGGTATCTCTGGATCAGGGAGAGTAAGGATAGGGGCAGATGTGAAGAGTCGCTTTAATTTATTGAAGGCCTGGTTAGCTCTGCTGGTCCACGCAAACTGTCTGGTTGACTTTTTGGTGAGTGCAGAGAGAGGCTCTGCAACAGACCTGAAGTTTCTAATGAACCTCCTATAAAAGTTGGAGAAGCCAAGAAAGCGCTGTACCTGATTAACTGAAGTTGGACAGGGCCAATCCAAGACTGCCCAAATCTTGCCAGGATCCATCTGGAGACTGCCCTTGGACACACAGAAGCCAAGGAATGAGACTGCCGGGACATGAAATTCACTCTTCTCCAGCTTCACAAAGAGCTTATGCTTCAGCAACTGTACTAGGACCTGCCGAACATGCTGAACGTGTTCTTGGTAGTTGCGAGAGAATATGAGAATGTCATCCAGATAAACAAATACAAATCTATTCAGCATCTCTCTGGGAGCATCATTAATAAAGGTCTGGAAGACGGCTGGGGCATTTACCAGGTCGAATGGCATTACCTGATATTCACAGTGGCCCGTCGGGGTGTTGAACTCTGTCTTCCACTCATCTCCCTCATGGATTCTAACTAGGTGATATGCATTCCGAATGTCTAGTTTGGTAAAGATGGTGGCACCCTGCAGGATCTCAAAAGCTGTGGACATGAGGGGAAGAGGGTACCGGTTCTTGATAGTTATATGGTTTAGACCTCGGTAGTCAATGCAGGGTCGGAGGCTGCCATCCTTCTTTTCAACAAAGAAAAAAATGGCTTCTGCAGGTGAGGTGGAAGGACGGATGAATCCACTGTCCAGAGATTCCTAGAGGAATTTATCCATGGCTAATCTTTCAGGACCAGAGAGAGAGTAGAGCCTTCAACGAGGTGGGCAGGTACTAGGAAGCAGATCAATAGTGCAGTCATAAGGTCTATGAGGGGGCATTGAGGCAACTCTGTCTTTACTGAAGACTTCATGGAGGTCCGCATACTCTGGGGGTACTCGGGATAACTCGGGAAGATGCGTTAGAGACTTGGGTTTTGCCGGCTCCATCTTAAGAGGAGCCATGACTTCCGTGGACAGGGTCTCGGGAACAGAGGTACAACTCCACCTGGAGATATCTGGCGAAAGTTCTGGGAATGATCTTAGCAGATTGGGGATACAGCAAAATGTGACATCTGAGACACGGCAGTTGGTTCCCCAGGTTCTAACAACCCCTCGGGACCAGTCGATGTGTGGGTTGTGAGCGGTCAGCCATGGGAAGCCAAGAATTAAAGGAAGCTTAGGAGAGTGAATCAAAAGGAACTGTATCTGTTCCTGGTATTGCCCCATCCTTAGCTGGAGAGGTAGGGTACATTGACAAACCTGTCCAGAACCCAGGGGACTGCCATCAACTGCCGTAATGTTAAGGGTTTTTTGAAGGGTAACAGGCTGAATAGATAGTCTCTTGGCCAACTCAAAATCCATAAAACTCCCGGCGGCCCCAGAGTCTACAAAGGCACAAACTTGATGATGTTGAGTGCCGTGGGTAAGGGTGGTATGGATGGTCAAAGCAGATGTCGCCGAGCAGGGGATGGTTCCTATTCTCGCCATAGTTCCCCTCCTCCTGGGCGAGAGTTGGCTTTTCCCGACAACGCAGGACATGCAAAGCGAAAATGGCCTGACTTGCCACAATAGAGACAGCACCTGTCCATCATCCGTCGGTTGCATTCTGCTTGGGATATCCTGGTTCTACGCAGCTGCATGGGTTCCTCGGATTCGCTAGAGGATGAAGGCAGTTTAATAGGGTTGGCAGACTCCAGCAATCTGGCCTCCTGCTGTCGCTCCTGTTGGCGTTCTCTGAGGCGATGGTCTACCTGGATGGCCACGTCAATGAAGGACTCGAGATCAGGCGCGGGGTCTTGGAACACCAACTCGTCCTTGAGCTTAGGAGACAAGGCATGGTGATAGGTAGCTCTCAAAGCTCATTGATTCCATCCACTCTCTGTAGCAAGGGTGCGAAACTCAATGGCAAACTCTGCTGCACTCCGGGTACCTTGAAAGAGATGAAGGAAGCGATGATCCACATCTCCCCTACTAGCTGGATGAAGGAATACTCTCTTCATCTCAGAAATGAAATCTTGACTGTTGGTTGTGAGTGGAGATTTCTGGTCCCATAAGGCTGAGGCCCAGTCCAAAGCCATCTCTGTATGAAGGATAATGATGTAGGCCACTTTACTACTTTCAGCGGGAAAGCTGCTGGGCTGGAGCTGGAAGGCCAGGGTACACTGTGTAATGAAGCCTCTACATCTGTCAGGACTGCCATCAAATCGTTCAGGGGCTGGTAGTCTGGGCTCTGATGGCAAAGAAAGTATAGGTCCTGGTGAAAGATCAGGAGGTGGGTCTCGGGATGAGGCGGCTTGAGGCTGGTGACTCAGAAGGTGAAGGATCTCTGACAGAGCCTGGTCATGCCTCTGAATGGTTGTGGCTTGATCAGAGAGCAAGCTTCCAAAAAATATAATGACAGAATCCATTCTATGTTTGATGAAGACCCTTCAGCTGGGCTCGCTCCCATGGTTCAGTCTTGCTGTGATGAGGCTGCCATAGGCGGGGATCGAATCCAGATCTGCAGTGTGCTAGTGTTAGGTGTCTTACCACTGAGCTAACTCCCCGATAGTTGAACCCAAGTGCAGAAGAGCAATGAATCAGGAAATTTGCGTTTCTTCCAAAAAAATCTAATCTTTACTTGATGAAAATGGCAAAGTTCAAATAAACAAGGAATGCCGAGCTTTCACAAAACAGAGAAATAAAATAAACACAAGGGTCAAAAAGGTATAACAAGAAAAACACTTAGCTAGAGAGCTGGTCACTCGAGGCACAGGGTACATAGGCTCAAGACTGAACACATAAGCAGGGAACAAACAGACTTATATAGGGCTAGACACAGGTGAAGGGAATGAGGTAAACGAGCAGGGAGTTGAACTAGGTTAGGGGCGTTGGTGCCAACTGCAGTGGAAAGGACAGAGCTCAAGGTATAAGTGCCATCTGCACGTCTGGAAGGAGCATGGAACGGACAACACAAGGCAAGCACCCTCTGCTGGTCTGGATGGGAACAGCACCCCAAAGAGGAGATCCCTTATAGCAGGTGGGTTAATTAATTTTTTTTACAGTAGAAAAAAGTGTTTTAGGTCTAGAAGATGCTTTATTGATAATGAACAAAAAGTTCATTCAAGATGAGCGTGCATCATTTAGTTCTGATTTGTATGACTGTATATGGTCATTATAGGTGGTTAGGTGAACTGATAGACCAGTTTTCTTGTAAAGACGCTCAAGGAGGTGTCCTGTAGCTTTAACAGCACTTAAATCAATGCACTACCAAGGACTCCTCTGTCAAGCTCCTGAAGTTTGCAGAGGACACTACTTTCATCGGCCTCATCCAGGATGATGACGTGTCTGTATACAGAAGGGAGGTTGAACTGCTGGCTCACTGGTGTTGTCAAACAACCTGGAGCTGAACACGCTCAAAATGGTGGAGATGTTTGTAGACATTAGGAGGAACACCCCAACACTGATCCCCTCACCATTCTAAACATCACTGTGGCAGCAGTGGAGTCATTCAGGTTCCTGGGCACTACCACCTCACAAAACCTGAAGCGGGAGACCCACACTGACTCCATTGTGAAAACGGCCCAGAAGAAGTTGTACATTCTTCACCAGTTGAGGAAGTTCAACCTGCAACAGGCGCTGCTGTAACATTTCCACTCAGCAGACATTGAGTCTGTCCTCTGCTTTTCAGTAACTGTCTGGTTTGGTACAGCTACAAAATCAGGTATCAGAAAACTAAGGACAGTTCGGACTGCTGAGAGCATTATTGGTTGCCCCCTGCCCTCCTATCAAGAACTATACACTTCCAAAGTGAGGAAAAAAGTTGGAAAAATCAGTCTGGACCCCACTCACCCTGCCCACTATCTTTATGAACTGTTGCCTTCAGGCTGACGCTACAGAGCTCTGAGCCCCAGAACCACCAGGCACAGGCACAGCTTTTCCCCCAGGCTATCTATCTCATGAACAGTTAAAACTGCCCTATTGAGCAATAATTATGTGCAATTCACAGTTTAGTCTTTTTATATTATCCAACACATCCTACCTCTTCTGTCATTACATTCCCTTGCACTGTATATAACAGATTTGTATTTGCACTGTGTGCATGTATGTATATATATATATATATATATATATATATATATATATATATATATATATATATATATATATATATATATATATATATATATTTGTCTTATTGTGTATTCTATATATACTTTATTTTCTATTAAAGTTTATTTTTTATTAAATTTGTATTTATTTAATTTTTTTAATTATGTTTTATTTTTATCTCTGTCTTGTTGCTGTAATTTATTGTTGTGATTGGAAGCTCCACCCACCAAGACAAATTCCTTGTATGTGTATGTATACCTGGCAAAAAAGCTGATTCTGATTCTGAAGTGAGAATGATTGATGGTCAACATCTTCAGCCAAACATTGCACTCGCATATCCATAGTTTTCTAATATACATTAATGGTTGTATCGAGTGATACAGGACAAAAGTATATACAACATATTTATTGATATAGAAGAGCCATTGAGAAATGTTATTCCAGACGGCTCATTATAATCCACTTCCTTTGAACGAGGTCCCCTTCGAAATAATTGGTATGGACCTCCTCGGTCCATTAGAGAGGACAGCACGCTGACATCGCTTTGTGTTGGTACTGGTGGAATATGCAACACGATATCTAGAAGCAGTGCCTCTACGCAACATTTCAGCACTTAGTGTTGTGGAGGCACTCTTCAGAATTATCTCCCAAGTGGGGATTCTGAAAGAAATCCTCATTGATCACTATGCGAGCTGTACAAATTATTGGGAAGTAAATTGATTTGGACAAGCATGTACCACCCACAAACAGACGGCTTGGTCAAACGGTTTAATAAAACCCTGAAATACATGATTCGTAAGTTTGTGCACAAAGATGCTTGGAAATGGGATAAGTGGCTTGAACCCCTGTTATTCGCAGTACGAGAGGTCCTGCAAGCCTCAACGGGGTTCTCTCCGTTTGCATTATTGTATGGTCGTAAGCCTTGCGGTGTCTTAGACATTGTGAGGGAAAATTTGGAGGAGGGACCTTCAAACAGGAAAAAATAAATTCAGTGCATTCTTGACCTGAGAGCAAATCTCCACACACTGGGGCAGCTATCACAAGAGAATTTGCTACAGGCTGAAGAACGTCAAAGCCAACTGCATAACAGGGGACCTCGGCTATGGGAATGTACACAGGGAGATAGACTCCTTGTATTACTATCCACATCAAGCTCTAAATTACTTGCAAAGTGGCAAGGGCCCTTTGAGGTCACATGGCGAGTCGGGGAAGTCGATTATGAAGTTAATCGAAAGGATGGGGCAGAGCACGGCAAATTTAGCACCTCAATCTCTAAAACCATGGAGGGAGGTGGTCCCTGTGTCTTTGGCGATGGTGGTTCTGGAGAGGGAGGCGCTCCGGCCAGAGATGAATGTAAAAGAATATCGAGGTTACTTGCAGAGACCGTGTCTCACCATCGCAAGTCATGGACATGGCCCGGTTGCAAAGTGAATTCTCCGACATGTTCTCGGCCCTTCACAGTCGTACTCACCATACTGAAACAACCCGAGGGGTAGCGTTAGGCAGTCGTCCCTACCAATAACTGATCACAAAACAAAAGTGGTTCGGGAAGAATTAAAAGCCATGCTCGATATGGGGTTAATAAAAGAATCCCACAGTGAATGGGACAGCCCGGTGGTGCTGGTTCCGAACAGAACAGGTTTCTAATTACAAATGCATTATGAACCAGTATACGCAAATATACAGTAACAAGAATAAAAAGGATGACTGTCATGTTATACTTGTTAAATAGTGAGCATTTTCACTTACATGTTATACATGCTTAATAATACACTTATTCAGACCTATATTAATGAAAAAACGAAATGCCCTAATTCATGATTTGTCACAACGCAGCAAAAATGTACCATTAAAGTGAAATTAAAAGGAGGAATTAGGTCATTTTGCTGCAGTCCACTTTGTGTTTATTTAAAGAACTGTAAATAATATCTTGATTTCATGCTCATTCACAGCATAAATAATATAATATAGCCTGAGGGCCATTAAATCATGCAGCAAGTTATGAATATTGGTTTCTAATGTTAGCAACTTCTTAAAGAAATATTCCGGATTCAATACAAATTAATCTCAATGAACAGAATTTGTGACATAATGTTGATTACCACAAAAAATAAATTCAACTTGTCCCTTATCTTAAAAAATGCAAATATCTGGGTTTAAGTTTAAGTTTAAGTGTGAAATGGATGTGAATGCAGTAAATGTTTTAATACCCACTTTTTAAAAAATATATTCCTAAAATATAAACAAAATATGTGTTAACATGAGTGTAATAAAATAAACAAACCTTTTCTGTGTAAAGTTACATCCAATTTTACAACTTTGTTGCCATGACAATGTAAAAGAGTAAACCCTTAAATGAATGTAAAAAAATACAATATAAACAACTTTACAAAATTATAAGTTTCAAATTTTTGCTTTGAACCCTATAAAAAAGGGCTCCATTCACTTCCATTCTTCCAGTTTTGTTCCATTCCAATTTGTTTTGTTTTTTAAAGAAAAGAATGGACAGATCGAAATATTTTTTGTAATCAACATTATGCCCAAAATGCTGTCCAATGAGCTTAACTTCTATTGAACCTGGAATATTCCTTTAATAAACGCTTAATTTGTGTCCACTTTACATTAAAGAGATAGTTCGCCACAATATGAAAAATTCTCTCATTTACTCACCCTCATGATATCCCAGGTGTGTGTGGCTTTCTTTCTTCAGCAGAACACAAATCAAGATTTTTGAAAAATATTTCAGCTCTGTAGGTTCATACAATGCAAGTGAATGGTGACCAGCATTGAAGCTGCAAAAAGCACATAAAGGCACAATAAAAGTAATCCATGAGACCATAATCCATCTTCATATACAATAAACAGACAATCGGATCAATATTTAAGTCCTTTTTTTATTACAAATCTCCACTTTCACTTTCAGATGTGAAAGTGGAACTAAACAAGCTTTGAGATGTAAACGTATAAGAGAAGATTTATAGAAGGGGTCCACTTCCAAGATTTAGATATTGATCTGTTTCTCACCCACACTAATTGTATCACTTCAGAAGACATGGATTTAACTTGTGGCATCGTATAGATTACTTTTAAGATGTTTTTAATTGCTTTTTGGAGCTTCAAAGTTCTGACATCTATTCACTTGCATTTTATGGACCAAAAGAGCTAAAATACTGTTGTAAATATTTGTTTGTGATCTGCAGCAGAAATTCATACATATCTGGTATGGCAAGAGGGTGAGTATATTAAAGAATTTTCATTTTTGGGTGAGATATTCCTTTAAGTTTCAAAACTAAATGATTTAGAAATATGTGCATTAAGTAAGTTACCCCGCATGCTTTGAAAAATCTTGAGGCTTTTATCAGCAGAAGTGAAGTGGTTCGACTTGGGTGGACACTATGTTGATCCTGAAAGTAAATTTTTCATCTTGTGTTAAATGTTGAATGTGTTATTCAGCCTAAACCTTGATCTAAACCCTTTTAGTTCCCACCTAAATTCATAGCTTTTTTAACTTTCACTATAGTCGATGATAAAGATAGAAAAGCTTTGTCCCAGGCAGAATCTGCAGACCTTTTGGGCACTTTCTAAGCAGATTGTTAGGGAAAATTTTCCGGATGGGATTTAAACATTGTAAAATGTGTTAAATGAACCCGAGAGTACTGTACTATTAATGGTTGCTAAATGCATCACGCAATTAGCCACAATATTACATAAACAACATGCAAGTGATGGGGAATTTGTAGAACATTTAGAAATTATAAATCTTGCAATTCTGCTGAGTTTTCTATGGAGTTCTGCGCGAACAGTGACTGTCTTGGCTTATTAAATAAATATATTCTAACATAACATGTGAATACAACTTTTTAGTACACTTATCATTGAAGGGATAGTTCATCCCAAAATGAAAATTCTCTCATAATTTACTCACCCTCATGCCATTCCAGATGTGTATGTCTTTCTGTCTTCTGCAGGACACAAATTAAGATTTTTCAGCTCTGTAGGATTATTCAATGCAAGTGAATGGGGACCAAAACCTATGCTCCACAAAACACATAAAGGCAACATAAAAGTAATCCATTCAACTCCAGTAGTTGAATCTATATATTTTGAAGTGATCCAGTTGGTTTTAATGTTGGTGAGAATAAACAAAAGTATAATATATTTTTCACTATAAATCTCCTTGGTGATCGGTTACACTTCCTATAGCGCAATCTACCGCTCTATATATGTGTCAAGCACCAGTAAGTGTAATCAAGACTTTATAGTAAAAAACAATCAAGAGAATCTCAGCAAGGACATCAGAAGCCTTTTCCATCTTCAGTGCCTTCTGACGAGATAATAAATCATCAGCGAAGACTGTGCCGATCAAGTCAAGTAGTTTGTAAAGCACTACTCAGCAATCACCTGAAACATTAAAAGACAGTCTTTGCCAAACTTATCAAACTTGTGTATGTACACAACATTTTTATTTCTCTTCAACTTGCCTGGCAGTCAAACAATCCAATGTCATATAAAAGGGGGAAAACCAATTATTTCCAATGTTGCCCATTGACTCTCCATTGACATAATTATTTTTATACTGAACAAACTATAGCTTCTTTCCCCTAACCCTAAATCTAACCCTAACATATTCAATAAAACATTGTTTAGTATGTTTTTAAGTGATTTGCATTATGGGGACACTAGAATCTAGAAACCACAGTTTGTAACCTAAAAAAAGTAAACCACCTAAATCCAAACACACACACACACACACACACACACACACACACACACACACACACACACACACACACACACACACGTTACTTACCTCTGAAACTTCTACCGTGCAAAACAACAAAATACATCCACCTTGTCCAAACTAGGGCAGGAAACTAGTCCAAACATGTCCTTTGAGCTCTCAATATTCTTTAGAATGGGTAGAAAACAAGTCTATCAGTTAAATTACACAGCAGTAACCTCAATCTTTTACAGTAACCGCAAAATTTAATTTAGTATAAATAATCACTGGCAAACT
Source organism: Moxostoma hubbsi (assembly GCA_032164185.1). NCBI lineage: Eukaryota > Metazoa > Chordata > Actinopteri > Cypriniformes > Catostomidae > Moxostoma > Moxostoma hubbsi. The sequence continues at coordinate 46,151,104 of JAVLUX010000011.1, read as the reverse complement.
CCACTAAACAAAGTCCTCAATGTTAAAATGCTTGTAAAATTTAGAAATTGTACCTCGATACACAGAGGATCTGCTTAGTTAAGCACATGCTGTATCATTTAAAATACTATCCTGTAGATAGTATTCTATCAGGGTTCTCAACAGGGGTGTTTATTAGTCACAATAATCAAATCTATCATCAAGTTTCTCTTTGTATTAAAATGTTTATCTAGACTTGGAGTATCATTTGGTTCTCGATTATACAGGTTGGTACGCATTTGTACCACAGTTCATCTGATTTTGAATTTTGATAGTGACGCATCTTAAGTATCTGTTTGAGCAGTGTCAAATACACAGGCGGAGGCACAACCTCGGCTAATGCACCTGTATGGCTCTTTAGATGGATACGGCTCAGTGGACAGAGCAGTGTTAGTGCAAAGCAGGTGTGTTTTTACTTACAGACTGGTCTTGAGCTCTTAAACTCGAAAAAGCCAAAGCTCTTAAAGCCAAATCTACACCCTTGATTCTACATATCCTAAATTATCATCATCAAGAGGTTACTTCAGTTACCTAAACCAGAAACTTGCTGTATGTCTCCTTTGAACATTGAGTACTGTTTGGGATAGTTCCCCTTCTGTCACTCACTCGACGTTGTGTCGAATTAAGTGACACAAGGGGTCTACCCGGGATGCCAAATGTACCACTGATCCTGAGAAAAGGCCAATGTCAAGTTGGCAGACAGAATTTGCATGCCCTGCCCCGGACATACTGGTATAAAAGGAAGCGGGGCAGCGAGTGCCAGTCAGAATTTTTCTTCGGAGTTCACCACTGTTCCACTCATCTCTACTGGCAATAAGCACTGCAGTTGGATCTACGGCGCGTTTCCAGCTGGCGTTCTCTCCCTCTGCACGCTGTGCATTCCATGCCTTCGACAGCGCTTTCATTGCCTGAAAGAGTGTTTCTCCTCCTAAAAAGAGTTCATTTTCTCTAAAAGAGTTTGAGTTCCCACTCATAAAAGAGCAATACACAGCAGCCATTGAATGTCCTTTTCAGGACGTGTCTTTTTAAAGATGTCTTTCCGCCTCTGTGTAGTTCCTGGATGCGGTTGATTTCTCTCCACTTCTGACGGTCATAAAAGCTGCCTCGCGTGCCTGGGCTGCGATCACACGCAGGCAGCATTTTATGAATGGTTCATGTTCTCAGTGTGAGAACATAGCCATGGCAAAATTGCAATCGCGGCTTTCTTTTCTCACGAGAGACCCCCCCCCCCCCCCCCCTCCCCCCACCCCGCGTCGTTCCTTCTTCCCACGGGATTGATGACGACCCGGCTGGCTATGAAGGCAATTTGGGGATGACGACGGGCTGGGTTTCGCCGGGTAAATCCTCACGAACCTCCCTCCCCCCGGCACGCTTGCTTGCTTCCGTCTGAGCTCGGGATTAGTGCGGCTCGTCTCGCGGCCAGCCGGCATTTTCCCTCGAGCCCCCGGAATTGGATGATGACATCGCCGCTGCATCAGAGAGTGTCACAGCAGCATCTGATGCTGATGACTCATTTGGCTGCCACCTTCGGGTCTGCTTACCCAGTCTGAGGCTGACGCGCAGATGTCCGCTATGCTTTCCCGGGCCGCCGTGAGTGCGAGGCTGGACTGAAAACCTCCATCACCCCCTTACGGCTACTCAATCGGCTCCTCGGGTCAGGGCGCCGCTCATAACCACGCATCCCCCCCCAGTTCCGTTCTTCCCGGAAGTGCATGATGAGCTGACGCGGTCATGGAGGGCACCTTTTACTGCCCGGAACCGATCCCTCCACTCGTCCACTCTCACTACCCTGGATGGCGGGGCGGCCCACGGGTACACAGAGGTACTCCACTCCAGAGCCTGTAGAATTACTTCACCACTGACCTTGAAAGTCTACAACGGACAGGCCGCCTCCACCCTGCATGCCATGGCTCTCCTGCAAGTATACCAAGCCAAGGCACTCAAAGATCTGCACCTGGGTAGCTCTGACCCCGACGTGCTGCAGGAACTGCTGCGCTCTGCCACCGACCTCGCTCTCTATGCCACGAAGGTCACAGCACAGGCACTTGGGCGGGTGGACGATGGCCACCTTCATGGTCCAGGAGCGTCACCTCTGGCTGAACATGGTCAAGATGTGCGACGTTGACAAGGCATGCTTTCTCAACGCCCTCGTCTCCCAGCTTGGCCTCTTCGGCGAGACTAACCTCCGGACCCGCGACTGCTCAGTCCTGGCAGGGCAGTGCTGATGAGTTCCATAGACACCTCTCTAGGACCTCTTCCTCAATCTCTAACCCGCCCCCTGCCGAGTGCGCGGAGCAAGGTAAGTGCTTTGAGTCTTTTCTCAGCACCCAAGCCTCGGGACGCTCTTCTGCCTCCTGATGTGCTATTACCTGCTCCCACCCTCGAGCGGAGTTTGGATGCGTGGCTTTCACTGCCCAATCCATCGCGCAGGCTGGACCATCTGACTCGGCTACGCGATTCAGTTCGCCTGGCTCCTTTCAGCGGTGTTCGCTCCACTTCCATGCGTGGCGAGAAAGCGCGTTACGAGCAGAGATCACGACCCTGCTCCTCAAGGATGCGATAGAGCCTGTCCCTCCAGCTGAGATGGAGAAGGGTTTCTACAGCCCTTACTTTATCGTACCCAAAAAAAAATGGCAGGTTGCGACCAATCTTGGACCTGCGATTTCTCAACAGGGCCTTACACAGACTCCTGTTCAAAATTCTCATGCAGAAACAGATTCTTACTAGATTGCTAGATTGGTTCGCGGCGGTAGACCTGAAGGACGCGTACTTCCATGTCTCCATTCTGCCTCAACACCGACCTTTCTTAAGGTTTGCGTTCGACGGCCAGGCGTATCAGTACAAGGTCCTCCCCTTCGGCCTGTCCCTGTCCCTCGTGTCTTCATGAAGATCGCAGAGGCAGCTCTTGCCCCGCTAAGGGAAGTGGGCATCTGCATACTCAACTACTTCAATGACAGACTCATCCTGGCTCACTCTTGAGAGTTACTGTGTGCTCACAGGGACTGGGTGCTCAGGCACCTTAGGGCTTCAGGTCAACTGGGAAAAGAGCAAGCTCGTCCCGGTTCAGAGTATCCCTTTTCTCAGCATGGAGATAGAGTCAGTCTCAATGACGGCGCGTCTCACCAATGAGCGCGCTCAGTCAGTGCTTAGGTGCCTCGCTCTCTTCGAGCATGGCATAGCGGTTCCTCTAAAATAATTCCAGAGGCCCCTGGGGCATATGGCATCCTCAAACGTGGCCACGCCGCTGAGGTTGATAAATATGAGACCGCTTCAGCACTGGCTACAGACTCGAGTCCCGAGATGGGCATGGTGCCATGGCACATACCATGTGACAATCACCCCTTCTTGCCGTCAGACTTTCAACCCTTGGACAGACCTCTGTTTTCTGTGGACCGGAGTCCCCTTGCAGCAGGTGTCCAGACGTGTCATGGTGACCACAGATGCCTCTCGACAGGGTTGTGGCGCCGTGTGCAACAGGCACGCTGCCGCTGACTTCTGGACAGGACCCCGAAAGTGTTGACAAATCAACTGCCTAGAGTTGTTGGCTGTATCTCTTGCCCTATGGAGGATTCTCCCACTAATCCGGGGCAAGCACGTCTCGATCCGTTCAGACAGCACCGCGACGGTAGCTTACATAAATCACCAAGGCGGCGTGCGCTCTCATCACATGTCACAACTCGCCTGCCATCTCCTCCTTTGGAGTCAGCCATGACTCAGGTCGCTGTGTGCCACTCACATCCCTGGCAACCGCAACAGGTTTCGCCCAGCGGAGATTGGAGGCCTTCAGAGACCCCCCTTCGAGCCACTTAATTCAGTTGAGCTCAAGGCCCTCTCCCTGAAAATGGCCCTCCTGATCGCGTTAGCCTCCATCAAGAGGGTTGGGGACTTGCATACGTTCTCTTTCAGCAACATCTGCCTGGAGTTCTCACGTTATCCTGAGGCCGCTACCGGGCTACGTGCCCAAGGTTCCTGTGACCCCCTTCAGGGACCAGGTCGTGAGCCTACAAGCAAGCTGCCCTGGGAGGAGGCAGACCCAGCCTTCTCATTGCTGTGTCTGGTATGTGATTTGCGTATCTATTTGAACCACACGCAGAGCTCTAGATGTTCTGAGCAGCTCTTTGTTTGCTTCGGCGGATGGCGGAAAGGGAACGCCGTCTCCAAACTGAGGTTAGCTCACTGGGTCGTTGATGCTATTTCCTTAGCTTATCACACCCAGGCCATGCCCGCCCCCTTGCAGGTTCAAGCACACCCTATGAGACGTGTGGCATCCTTGTGGGCACTGGCCCATGGCACCACCTTAGCAGACATCTGTAGAGCAGCGGGCTGGACAACAACCAATACCTTTGCCAGATTTTTCAGTCTCAGGGTTGAGTCAATTTCGTCCCGTGTTTTGTCAGGTCCGAGCCGGTAGAACTCGGTAACGCAGCACAACCGAACGGGTGTTCCGCTTGCACACAGCGTCATTCACCAAGTTGATCCAGTGCACCTTCTATCCCAGGTTAGCCACTAAGCATCGCTCCCTGGATGTTCTCCTCCCTAGCCTTCTGGCCTGCGAGTTCAGCAGAGCAATTCGTGGCCAGACCCACTACGAGTCACAGGTGCTCTGTACTGGGGTCGGGCTCCATGGGCTTAGTTCCCTTTTAAGGCAAACTCCCCATGATGTATTTCCCTTGGTACGGTCCCTCTGTCAGCGGACCCATGTTTTCCTTGGGCAGCCCCGCTACCCCAGTCACCGTGCTTGTAGATTCCCCCCTCATTAGACTAGACCTACCACTGCGGCATTTCCCATGTACGGCTTCCCACGAAACAAGCTTTCAAAATGAACACATCAAGTTCCGCCAAAGAGTCAACTATTCAAGTCAGTTTAACATGATGCAATCATGTTTGAACAAGAAACCTGATACAATGAGGTTAAATTAAAATTAGTTGTTTAAATAAAGTGAACAGCCTCCAAAAATATATATTACTTCACATAACAGATCATTTAAACTCACCCCTCTCGTGACGTGAACGCACATACTGCTGCTGACCGTAAGCGATGATTTATAGTTAAAAAAGTACATAAATATTGATGTTTTTTGCACCAAAATGGATCATATCGCTTTAGAAGACAGGAGAAGATAATCTAAGAAGATTGAAGTCATATTGATGACGTTTATGCTGACTATCTGTGGTTTTTCAAGCTTCAAAAGTCTGATCTCCATTCACTTGCATTTTAAGGACCTACTGAGTAGAGATATTTTTCTATTTTTATTCAAATGTGTTCTGTTGAAGAAAGTAAGTCATACATATCTGGAATAACATGAGGGTGAGTAAATGATGAGAGAATTTTCATTTTGGGTGAACTATCCCTTTAAACATTTTCTTTTAATTCTGTTCAGATTTACATTTTATATTCACATCACATCATTCACATTCAGGTATACTGTTTGATCCTAAATTACATTATAATCATTAACAAATCAAGCTACTTTCTCAGGCATTTCAAACAGCAAGCTCTATCAGTTTTCTTATAAGAAAATAATGTTTCATCACATTTGTTATTCACAGACATCAATATGAGACAGGGACACCAGGGTTATTTATGGAACAGGGAGCAATTTTCATGTAATTGGGCATCATCAGTGGGTTCTGGAAGTTAGGCTGGCTTCAAAGCCATCGGAAAATCATCTGGGTGGGTGTCGAGTGGCTCACAGCCTATTGTGAAGTTCACCACTGCTGCACTCATGATGCCAGCCACTGCTCTGGACATCTGCAACACAAACAGGATCTGAGACTCATTAGAACAGGGTCAGATACACACAACACACCTCATTAACATGCTGACAGCTCCAGACGTCAGCGTTTGACTGTATCTATCACACTAACATTCTCAAAAGTGAGCGTGAGATAGTCTGAACTGTCACTCATCTTCAGACACAATCAGAGGTTTTTGTGATCAGACGCTGTGTAAGAATGGGTGTTCAATCACTCATCTCAGTCCTTTATGCTTCTGAGACCATTTTCACCCTCTCTCTCTTTCGCTCTCTCTCACGCACGCACGCACACACACAAACAAGCACGTACACACACAAACAGACACACGCACACACACACACACACACACACACACACACACACACACACACACACTCATAAACAAAATCATATTAACACATACACGCCCGCACATACAAGCACTGATGCTCTGCTATCTTAAAAAAATGGAGTGTGCTTTCTCTCACCTGAGCCCCAGATGCTAAAGAGGAGATTTTACAGTGTGTCCTGGGAGAGAGATATAATCAGCCCACAAGACCCCCAAAAACATAAAAGAATGTGTACTCCTATTAAAATTTGGAGCATAATCTAAAGGGTCCTATTGGGAATTTCCAACATTTTCAACACACAGTTCGCAATTAAAATATTACCAATAGGATAAATTCCCCATTTTCACAAGGAAATTTTATAAAATATGTTATGATTTCATTATTCCAATTCAAATGAATCTCCAAATTAAGAAGATTCCTGTTCCTTGTTTCATTCCTCCTATATTCCTATAAGGAGACTGAATGTACAATATGTAGATAATTACCAGCAAATTGCTAAATGAAAAAGAATTTGTGGTGTTTTGAGGTGGTCATCAGATGAAGAGGAAAGTTATTAAAATTATAAACATTTTCTTTAGAACAACATGCACTGATGAATCTTGAACAATAAGAGAAGAAACTTAGTGCAAGCAAGTAATAAGAAAGTAAATAGGGTCAATTCTAATCTCACGTTGACTTGAATTGAATACATATCACAAAATTGGTTATAATGCCACATTCTACAATGAATTTCACTATAAATGTACAATTCATTTCCAATGATTATTTAATTAACAATTTCACAATTGTGATTGTTAATGAAATAATTCTGATTTCCTCTCTTATTTTTGCCTTTTTCAAAACAGTCAGTAAAAACTTTTAAGAATAGTATGAAATGGTCAATTCGAAAGAAATCGTACAACTTCGTTTGTACAAAAACAACTTATACACCAACAAATCACATACACTTCCCTTCTCTCCTTCAAAACCCTTATATTTAGTTTCTTCCATTAAACAAAATAGATAAATAATTATTTATCAATTAAAATCATGGCCACATGTTCAAATTTATGGTTAGGTTTAGGTCTGGGGTTGGGGTTAAAATTATGAAATATGATTTTTCCAATGATTTTCAGGTGTTAGCTTTATTAACATAATCACCAGCCAGGCAGAGGGAGACAGAGCGCACAGTAGTTTGAGTAGGTTATGCTAGTTCTTGATCTCCTTAATCCAAGTATGACTTACCATTTATGGACACCTAAATGTGGGACTCAGTAATCATTTAAGAAATTGATAAATCAGTTACAGCACCAAATCTATAAATTGACAGGGAAATAAATTAAAAATAACTTTTGAAATATTGATCTATTGAAATAAGTCAAGTTCACCTTTATTTATACAGCAGATTTAGAAACAACAGCAGTTGAGGCAAAGTGCTGCATAAAGAAAACAAAAAATAGGTAGTAGAAAAGAGAGGAAAATAAAATTGTGGCAGGGCGGAGGACGGGGCCAGGGGACCGCAATTCGAAAATCAAAACATGTTAGAATCATCATATCATCAATATGTTTCGAGCAAGTTTTCTCAAATAAGTGGCTCAACCTTCTTTAAAGGGCCAGTAAAAGGCCAACAGTGAAGACAAAGGGTCTCTTTGCTCTTCATCCCTGGGATGAGAAAAAGGCCAGAGAAAAAGAGTAACAAAAAATAATGAAAGAAATGCACCTAAAGTAGAGACAGCTCCTGATGGAGAGATACAGAAATGATCCAGCTTTAAAGCATATTTTAATAAGCAAACACAACCACTTTTACAACTCTTCCAACACCATTAGTTAGAGCTTTTCCAGCGCTACAAACATCAAAGCAATGTGCATCTCTAAACACAGGCTTTCATGGGTTGTCTCTTTTCATACCAGGTGGATAGATGGACCAAATTGGATTTATAATCTTCATGTGTGACTGAGCTCCATTTCCCTCAACCCCCTCACCTCCATTACTCAGTCACTCATTACGTGACAAAAAAAAAAAACAAAACAAAAAAAAACAAATAAAAATTACATTTTTACTTATTTACTTTACTTTTCTCGGAGTGCATAAGGTTCCAATGGTTAAAAATACACACGCACACACGCGCGCGCACGCGCACACACACACACACACACACACACACACACACACACACACACACACACACACACACACACACACACACACACACACACACACACACGCACACACACGTGCGCGCGCGCGCACACACACACACACACACACACACACACTCTTGTTAATTTTGCACAGCTGAGTGCATGTGTCACTCAGAAATACACTTTGTCATTTTTAATGTGTAATTTCATGTATTAATACATGCAGAATTGATTCCATTTGCACTCTGACACAAAAATATACATACATTCACTTTTTGCATTTGATACTTTACTGTATGATTCACGCATAAGCATGACTCTTGAGTGCAATGCTCATGGAGCGTCAGGAGGACAAGGTAAGATCTCTTTATTTGCATATATGTTAATATATTTTCATGGTCTGGGTATTTCAGGTAAGTTGGGCCCCCCTTTCCCCATCCAAAGCAACTTTCCAAATGAGGAAAACAAGCAATTATTATAAAGAAGTCATATTATTAGCAATAGGCCTATTAGCTATTTTACTGTAACAGTAAACCAGAACTGTACACAACTAGAGCAAAAGTGTAATTTGGCCAACATATAAGATTATAATCCATCCATCTTCTATAGCCACTTATGCAGGATATGTCATATCCCAGCAGTCTTTGGCCAAAGGCAGGGAAACACCCTGGACAGGCGGCTAGTCTATCACAGGGAAATACACACAGACTTACACATCCACACTCTCTCTCACACCTACAGGCAATTTAGGGTCTCCAATTAACTTAACATGATTGTCTTTTTGGACTCTGGGGGAAACTGGAGCACCCAGAAGAAACCCAAAGAGAGAACATGCAAACTCCACATAGAAAGACCCAGTTGAGCTGTAACTCAAACCCAGAACCTTCTTGCTGTGAGGCAACAGTGCTAACCACTGAATATGTTTCTCGCTGATTGAGTGCCCTTCCGCCCATCAGCCAGCAGGTCATCCCCATTTTCCTGGATCTGGGAGGGGACAAGGGGATGGAAACAACAGTAATAAACACGGTACTATCACACAGTAACAGTGATAATACAAACCAAAAACACAATCATTATATTTCAAAAGTGAGGGAAAGGTTAACGCGGACCGGCAGTGAGAGAGAAAAAAAAATTTTTACTCGCCAGTTCTCCGAAACGCCGTTGCCTGGTCCTCGGCCACTCCTCCTCCATATAGTGGATGACAGCCGCACCACCCCGGGTAGATCAGATGCAGTCGCGTGTTTGGTGGATGAAAGGGGTCTCCCCCACAGCTCCGCCCCTGGCAGCGGTCCTCCCTCTCCAGGCAGTCGGTCAAGAGCCCCTCCCCGCTCGCAGTCGGCAGTTCTTTGACACCGCCACATTTTAGCTGCTGGTAGGGTTCTCCTCCACCCATGGCAGCAGCCCTGACCGTTCCAGGTGGTCGGCTAGGAGCCCCTCCTCCCCTTGCAGTCAGCGGCCGTTCCTCCGTCCCCCGGCGGATGGCCGTGGCTGCTCCTTTGGGGTGGATGGTAGTGGCGAGGAATCAACTTCGTCGCATCCCTCCTTATTCCCGCGTTGTGGCACCAGTGTAACAGTTCAATGGAAAGGAGGAGGTGAGAACCAGCTTAACAACATAAATAATGTTTTAAAGTTAAAATAATTGTTCTAATAATAAACTAAGTATCCTGATTGATACAATCGCTGCAGACTCTTGGAATAATATTAAATAATACTTGTGTATTAAAAAGCTTCATGTTTATTGGCTGTGAAAATGGGGTGTGACAGTGAAGTGTTAAGAAAAGTCTAATGCCCTCGTTAAGTGTGACACCTTCCCTCTGTTTTGAATTGGTAAGTGTAACAGGCTCACTACGAGGGCAAGATCAGCGAAAACAGTCACTAAGTGTGACACCCCCAACCAAAAACCAGTTGTTCTGAGTCACCAATAAGTTAATTTAACTATAAAAAAATATTGAAACTGATTACACTGAACATTTTTAGTGAGAAGTTAAATAAGCTTTTTTATCAAGTAGCTTTTACTAGATAATTTTAAGTGACACTAACGTAATTTTAGAAGTTAAAGAAACATTCTTGATTAAGTGTCACAATTCCCCTTTGTCTGCCTCGTGTTTTTCCCTCACTATCACACTAAACTATGTTTCCCACATTCCCAGCCCTCATCACATCCAACTATCCCTCATTGTTTGCACCTGTCGATCGTTGTTTGCATGTTACCAGAGTTCCAGCCCGAGTTCCTGCTTGTTCCTGTTTGTTCCTGTCAGTTTATGTTTTCCTCTTCGTTACTTTCGTTTTCCCATCGTGGACCTTTTGTTTGTTCCAGTGTTCTCGTTGTCTTTTTATCAGTTCAATAAAAGCTGCATCTAGATCCCCACTCCTCGTCTGCCGCCTCTACGTTACATTAAGTCATTTTTGATAGGTATTTTGGGTTCAGATTACAAATTAAAATCAGATAAAGTACAGATAAATAAAATGTTTTTATTATATTTATCATAAAGTATTTATTTTCTTGGTAACAAATACTTAACTTAATGTTAAATTAATTTGTAAAATTGTTTTATAGTGTCCTTAATTTCTTTTTTTAAACTGAAAACAAAAAAATGTGTTTAGTAACTTTAACTAAAAATGACTAACTATAAAGATTTTGAAAACAAAAAACAGTTTAACGCAGACAAATTAAACGCAAGTTATTCTTTTATTAAGTAACCATAAAACATTGGCCTAACATCAAAGACAAATGCACCAGCCAATCTTATCTGGGCAGAAAAATGTGACATCTGTTGAATTGAGAGGAGCCCAAGTGGTATGTCATCGATGTCTGGTTCATAAGACTGCACCACCTGAAGACAAGAACAGAGAATACATATTACTCCAAATTTTCAAAGGTTGACTGCTAAAAATGCACCAGTGACACGGAGACAGTCAAAGAGAGCCATCAATATAATCACAGTCCATGAATGTAATTTCTTTCAGGGGTCAATCAATATGAAAACAGATGCACATCATATGTGTACATTGTGTTCACATGTGACACAGCAATTGTGATATAGGATCAAATTGAAATTTGGTAATTTTGCCATTGCAGAAATTTTGCATTATGGAAAATTGTTGGCTGAGATTTCTAAGATGCTTTGCATCAAATCACAGTAACAAGAAAATTCTTATTATTTTTGATATATATATATATGAAAAATAGTACAGTCAACTCAACAGCCCTTATGAGAAAAGGTCTGTGAGAAATAGCTGCTAAATATGTTACAACATATACTTGATTAACTGTGGATGCTAATCAGCACAGCCACACAATACAATGCATTACCCTAACATGTCTTTATAGATGAGAGTTCAACCAAAGATAATCCAAAATCCACTGTATTATCTTAATCAGGCATCAAGAGGTGTAACCAACTGACCTGGAAGTCACAAATCCTGAAGAGCTGACCCAGAACTTAAGACAATTTCCCTGTGCGAGCAGATTTCTTCCTGAATGAGCTCTGAAGACGGAGGGCATGTCGGCCTAACACAGAGTTCTGTGGGGAGCTGGAGGAATGGGGTCTTGAGGCGTGGTCTGGCATGATAGGGCATAGAGCATTGGATCATGTTGGAGCCATGAGAGGCTCGAGGGGCAGAGCCGATGGGGCCGAGGACCAAGGTGGAGTAGGGGCTTGGAGCTGACACTGGCTTGGCTGTGACATGGCCTGGAGCTGACACTGGCTTGGCTGTGATGCGGCCATGTCATGGAACTCTGGCTCGGCGGCGGCCATGTCGTGGAACTCTGGCTCGGTGGCGGCCATGTCGTGGAACTCTGGCTCGGCACACAGTTAACGTGGAACCGATGATCTGTAGGGCGAAGTCGATATATTGAACCAGGCTGTGGGTACACTGACCACCTGGCATTAACAAAGAGATTGAGGGCAACCTCATTAAAGACTACTTTGTATGCCAGAGCACAAAAGTCCTCCACATAATTCTCCAGGGGTTGATTCCCCTGACGTAGATGCAGGAGCCGAACTGCTGGGTCCATAATGGGCGGTCGAGTATTCTGTAACGTTGCTGGCCGGCAATGACACAGGAGCAGACGATGATATGATAACGAACCCAAGTGCAGTTTATTTACAATAGTGAATATCCAAAAACCCTAACTAAAACCATGAACTAGACTTGACTATGACTTGAAACATCCATGAAACAATATTACATCAACAATACTCAACAAAGGACAATGGCAAACATGAAGGCTTATATACATGACATGGGGGAACATAAACCAATGAACAAACAGAACTCTAAACAAGATAATTAAACTATAAACCAATGAATCAAGACACATGAGAATGGAGGGAAAACAGGACATCACATGACTAGGAAACAGGAACTTAACTTTTAAAAATAAGCAACCAACAGAATAAACATGACAAGTATAGCCTGTTGAAGTTCGTCAATGTTTACAAGGGAATATAGCTGCCCATCAAAGTCTGGATCTACATATGATAGGCTAGAGTCTAAGTCTAGCTTAAACGTTTTTTTATCATTGTTTTTAGCTCATCCACACATTCTGGATGTGAAAATAAAGTCATCTTCCTCACAATGTCTGTGGAGGTATGGACATGAAATAGGAAGTTTTGAGCTGCCATTTCCTATGGTTAAAATGAAAAGAGAGAATGCATTAATGAGTTGATATTAATTAGTGTGAATGTTCTCCACACTGTTCCAAGAGGCTTTTAAGGTCCCCATTACTAAATGCATTTTAATTCTCCAAGTCTCTGATCAAAATAGATGTGTGTTAATAGCAAATGTCCACCGATAGTGTATGCTGTGAGACATACTGTGTAATTTATATAAGAGAGAGCTGATGCCTGATGAGAAGTTGTCTGACAATGTCAGCACAAATGATCTTAAATGCTCACCGTACCAGCACTTGTATGCAAAGAAATGAAGCAGAGTTGTTCGCAAGCAGTATATGTTAAATCCTGCTGAATTTTGGAAGTCCTCCTGTCTGGCCTGCAGAAACAAACATTCTATTTGCATTCTCTGTGCCATTTGTGGAGACCTTTGATGTACTGTATAATTTTGGCTATATGTCTTGGTCTCTTTGAAGTATTTTGACACTTGAGGTAGAGTAGCAACTTGGACAGAGGTGACACTTGATGCTTTAATGTCAGGTTTGAAAAATAACAGTGCATTGAGGTGATATGCCATCATATGCTGATGCCTGGTAAAAAGAGTTATCAAGACGTTCTTGAAATTCTGTGTGTCATGTAACACCCTTTTGAAAAAACTATGTTTCCCCTCAAACCTCATGGTCCATAGGTGAACCAGAGGCCCAAAACACTTTGTCAGTTCTATGTAGTGTTCTAAGTGATATAATGATGCGTGGGTCTGACCTTAAAGTCTGGAAACACTGCTCTCTGTGATCACTTATTTTAGTCTGCATGTAATGGATGGATTCCTCTGTGAAAGATGACGTTTGCTGCACAATTTCTTTAAGGTCAATCATTATGGCCCATGCTTACTCTCCTTCAGAGACTTCCTACCATAAGTGGTACTAACCTCAGCAAAGTGTGATTTTCATGCCCATACCCATCAATGCTTAGTTTGGCTGCAAAATTCTTTGGGATTACTTGTGGTATATCAAGCCTATCAGAGTGCTGATATGGAAATGTGAAAATTTTTGTGTTTAGATATTTATGAGTGAAATACTTCAGTCTTATAATTTCACGGATGCACAAGGTCAACTCAACAGGCACAATACCCTCAAACAGATTGTGCAGTATATCAGGTGGCAAACCAGTAATAGGATGAAAAAGCTGCAATGTTTTGCTTGGCGCACACTCACCCGTAACACCGAAATGGGTTTGTGGCAGGGCGGAGGGCGGGGCCGGGTCGTGATTCTACACACCCGGTCCCTAATCAGGCTAATTAAGCTTCTGAGAGGGATAAAGGCCGACTGCGGAGGATGGTGCGGGAGAGAGAGATCATTTACGGGCAAGTCCGTCATGTGTGTGTTTGTGTCCTTTGTTTAAGTTTCTCATTAAACTATTATTTATATTGTCAAGCTGGTTCTTGCCTCCTCCTTGCCCGTCTAAATCCCTTTACAGGGTTACATTTTCCCCTTGCACAATATTTTGCACATGAAGAAACTTCATGTGCAAAAGAGTTTCCAGCTCAGGAAAATTCTGCGAGGAACCAGCCTCATCAGATTCAACTTAACTCTGCATTGAGGGGGCTGTCAGTTTCTGTCAAGACAATCTCGTTCTTAAAATCGGAGACATCACCATCTGGATGAGTCCTACATTTGTGGGCATTGAAGGAGATATACACATTAGTATGGTAGTGACAATTTTTGAATGGACAATCCACCGTCTCGTGTTGTTTTAAATGTGTCCATAAATGACTGAAAAGAGTTTTACCGTTAAACGACTGCTTGAATCCACATATAGGACAGATGAATGATACACATTCCATTTGATTTCCACTATGCACAACTCTCAGGGTATGTAACAGTGTTAAGTGAATTTTCAAAGCATTTACTGACTGAAATGTGTAGACACATTACCAGGAGGCAAGCTATAGTGTTCAAGCACCTGTGCCCTTTTATCAAAGGCAGCAGTATAATTCTGTGCTGAATTCAAATGGTTGCCTCTTTAAGAGCATGAGACCGGTCTGTGAGAAAAAACGCACCTGATTTGCACTCGCGCTGCTCTGTCCATTGAGCTGTATCCACCTACAGAGCCATAAAGGTGCATTAGCTGAGGTTGTGCATCCACCTATGTATTTGACGCTGTTTAATCAGATACTTGAGATGCATCACTACACTTCAAAATCAGATGAACTGCGGTAGAAATGCATACCAACCAGTATAATTGAGAACCAACGGATATACTCAATGTCTACATAAACGTTTTAATACAAAGATGAACTTGACGATAGAGTTTATATTTGACTGATGAACGCCCCCCATTTGTAACCTAACGCCCACCTCTCTACTAATTTGCTTGCAGTGCCCTCTGGCATCCTGTGAATGCCCCCTGGGGGGCAGTACTGACCCCATTGAGAACCCCTGCTCTATGCAAACCTCATCAAGTCAAGTCAAGTCAAGTGGTTTTTATTGTCGTTTCAACCATATACAGTTAGTACAGTACGCAGTGAAACAAGACAACGTTCCTCCAGGACCATGGTGCTACATAAAACAACAACATAGGACAAACACAGAACCACATGACATTACACAGACTAAATAAAAATACCTATATAAAGTGCACATGCAAAAAAGTGTGCAAAAGTACGGGACAGTACGTTTCTAAAAATGAACATTACAATAGGCACAGTGATAGACAGTGCAGCGCCGACCAGTACACAGTAGTGCAAAAGATGACAGTTACTAAATGCCAAATGTAAACATAACATACTATGATATAGTGTTCTATGCACATAGCAGTTATTGAGGTAGCAGACAGTTATAAAGTGGCAGTTATTAAAGTACAACTCAGGACACATATGTGTGTGTGTCAAACCAGTCTCTGAGTATTGAGGAGTCTGATGGCTTGGGGGAAGAAGCTGTTACACAGTCTGGTCGTGAGGGCCCGAATGCTACGGTACCTCTTGCCAGACGGCAGGAGGGTAAAGAGTTTGTGTGAGGGGTGTGCGGGGTCCTCCACAATGCTGGTTTCTTTGCGGATACAGTGTTTTATGTAAATGTCTTTGATGAAGGGAAGAGAGACCCTGATGATCTTCTCAGCTGTTCTCACTATCCTCTGCAGGGCTTTGCGGTCCGAAACGGTGCAAGTCCCAAACCAGGCAGTGATGCAGCTGCTCAGGATGCTCTCAATAGTCCCTCTATAGAATGTAGTGAGGATGGGGGGTGGGAGATGTGCTTTCCTCAGCCTTCGAAGAAAGTAGAGATGCTGCTGGGCTTTCTTGTTAATAGAGCTGGTGTTGAGGGACCAGGTGAGGTTTTCCGCTAGGTGAACACCAAGGAATTTGGTGCTCTTGACGATCTCCACAGAGGAGCCGTCGATGTTCAGCAGGGAGTGTTCACCTTGTGCTCTCCTAAAGTCAACAACCATCTCTTTTGTTTTGTTGACATTCCGGGACAGGTTGTTGGCTCTACACCAGTCCATTAGCCACTGCACCTCCTCTCTGTATGCTGACTCGTCGTTCTTGCTGATGAGACCCACTACAGTCGTGTCATCGGCGAACTTGATGATGTGATTCGAGCTGTGCATTGCTGCACAGTCGTGAGTCAGCAGAGTGAACAGCAGTGGACTGAGCACACAGCCCTGGGGGGCCCAAGTGCTCAGTGTGGTGGTGGTGGAGATGCTGTTCCTGATCCGGACTAACTGTGGTCTCCCAGTCAGGAAGTCCAGGATCCAGTTGCAGAGGGAGGTGTCCAGGCCCAGCAGGTTCAGCTTTCCAATCAGGTGCTGGGGAATTTTTGTGTTGAATGCTGAGCTGAAGTCTATGAACAGCATTCGAACATATGAGTCCTTTTTGTCTAGGTGGGTGAGGGCCAGATGGAGGGTTGTGGCGATGGCGTTGTCCGTTGAACGGTTTGGACGATACGCAAACTGCAGTGGGTCTAGTGAGGGGGGCAGTTGCGTCTTAATGTGTCTCATGACGAGCCTCTCAAAGCACTTCATGATGATTGGTGTGAGTACAACGGGACGGTAGTCATTGAGGCAGGACACTGAAGACTTCTTTGGCATGGGAATGATGGTGGTGGTCTTGAAGCACATTGGAACGACGGCGCTGCTCAGAGAGATGTTGAAGATGTCGGTAAGAACATCTGTCAGCTGGTCTGCACATCCTCTGAGCACTCTGCCAGGAATGTTGTCTGGTCCAGCAGCCTTCCGTGGGTTGACTCTACGTAGAGTTTTCCTTACATCCGCTGTGGTGAGACAGAGCACCTGGTCGTTGGGAGGAGGGGTGGTCTTCCTCGTTCTGCACTTCAAACCGAGCGTAGAAGTCGTTCAGCGCATCTGGAAGGGAGGTATCTTTGTCACAGGCAACGGATGTTGTCCTGTAGTTGGTGATGGCCTGGATGCTCTGCCACATGCGCCGCGTGTCACAGCTGTCCTGGAAGTGACTGTGGATTCTCTGGGCGTGTGCGCGCTTTGCCTCTCTGATGGCCCGGGACAGTTTGGCCCTAGCTGTTCTTAGGCCTGCCTTATCGCCTGCTCTGAAGGCGGAGTCTCGGTTCTTCAGCAGCGTGCACACCTCCGCAGTCATCCACGGCTTCTGGTTGGAGCGTCTTGTGATGGTCTTGGAGAAAGTGACATCATCAATGCACTTGCTGATGTAGCTGGTCACTGATGCTGTGTATTCCTCCAAGTTGGTAGAGGCGCCATATGTTGCAGCCTCCCTGAACATGTGCCAGTCAGTACACTCAAAACAGTCCTGAAGACCAGGGATGGCTCCTGCTGGGCACCTGCTTCACCTGCTTTTGACGAGCAGTCTGTATGCTGGAATTAGCATAACAGAGATGTGGTCTGAGTAGCCGAGGTGGGGGCGGGGCTCCGCCCGGTACGCGCCTGGGATGTTCGTGTAAACAAGATCAAGCGCGTTCGCCCCTCTCGTTGCAAAGTCCACATACTTATGGAATTTAGGGAGCACTGTCTTGAGATTCGCATGGTTGAAATCTCCGGCGACATTAAACAGTCCGTCGGGGTGAGCGTTCTGCAGTTCGCTCATAGCCCCATACAGTTCAAAGAGCACTTCCTTAACGTTAGCGCTGGGGGGAATGTAAACTCTGGTTATGCAAACAGTGGTGAATTCCCGTGGTAAATAAAAAGGTCTGCATCTAACAGTCACAAGCTCTAACAGCGATGAACAGTAGCTAGAGACTAGCACAGAGTTCTTGCACCATTCCGTGTTGATGTAAACACACAAGCCACCACCGCGAGTCTTACCACAGAGAGCTGTATTTCTGTCGGCACGAAACACGGCGAGCCCATCTAGCTGAATGGCGGCGTCCGGAACTCTGTCGCTGAGCAACGTCTCCGTGAAAACAAAGACGCAGCAGTCTCTAAACTCACGCTGCGTAGCCTGCTGGAGTCGGATATAGTCCAGTTTATTGTCCAGGGAGCAAACATTTGAGAGCCAGCCGGCTAGGGTTTGTTTTTAGCCTAGCATGGACCCCCGCCCTCTTTCCGCGCTTCCGCTTCCTCGCACACCGCTTACAACGTCCTCTCTCCCGGCCACCGGCATCAGGCAACGCCGAGGCCTCGAGGCCTGGTCTCCGTAGCAAGCCGAGTACGCATAGCGCCTCCCGCAGTTCATCATGCAGCTTGGTTTTTGCATGAGTCTTATATCTTAGTAGTGTTTGGCGATGGTAGACACGAACACCGGTTGCTCCGATGTCCATGTGCCGCAAAAGTCGTGCTTATTATACAAAAATAGCACCATTTTGGATCCGGAGTGGCTGCTGCATGCTACCGCGCCACGCCGCCATCTTGGATCTTATGCCCACACATGCATTCCAATTAAATATTACAGCCCATCGTTTTTTGTATAGGCGAAGCATAGGTGTGGTTGAACATGCCTAAATCTGTCTTTCTGACTGTATCTCTGGATGTTGTGATTTCACCCTATTCAACTTCAGCACAAAAAACCTTATTACTGAGAGAGAGAAACAGAAAAGAGAGAGACTCCCTGCCTCTACCTCTCCAAAGATGCCTGATTTCATGAATATCAATCAGTATGTCTCTCTCTCTCTCTCTCTCTCTCTCTCTCTCTCTCTCTCTCTCTGTCTATTTCTCACATTCTCTCTGTGATAGAATAAAGATGTCATTTCATTATTAGTGTTTTATTTTTTTTGGCTAAATCAAGCATCACCATTACTATTGCTCATTCTTTGGCATTAAATCTGTTCCACACATTTTTGCCACAGACATGAACAATACTTCAAATCATGTGGCTTGTTGAATAGGAGGGTGCTATTGCTTTTCTAAGCAACTGTACTTCGTATCTTTGTCTGTATCTTCGTCTGGTGGACAATAATCCGTAAGCCATGTGTGCAAGCCAGAACATCATCTAGTTTTTTTTCCTTTTTTTTAATGATAAGAAAGCTTGCATCAGCTTGCTTACTTCTGTAATTGCAAATACAGAAGACTTGCTAGGATATTAAACATTTACCAACACATATTACAATCGACTCTGATTGGCCAATCGTGGCATTCTGCTATCAATATTTTTTTGTATAATGACTGTTAAACTGTATATTGGTTCCTATAAACAGCATTGCGTTAGTTTCATATCTCTTGTATCACTCTGCATTCTATATTTACATACACAATTAAATCATTGCAATACAATGCCCATGTATTTATTTTAGGGCTGTCAATCAATTAAAAATTGTAATCGAATGAATTAAATAACATGGTGATTAATCAATTGAATTATTCACAATTAATCGCATATCAATATTTGTTAAAAAAGCCTCCTCTAATAAAAATAATTCAGTATATACTAATCAAAATTATTATAAAAAATAATATATTACAAATATAAAAATTCAGATAATTTAATGACAAAAGTGGCTTTAGAAGTCAATGTTTTGTTTGTTTTATTTACTGGTCTACAGCACACAGCAATCCATTTTGAAACTGAGTTCATCAAGATCATCAGTTCTGTCCAAGGTAGATTTGGGTCGTTCCCACAGGAAGTTTTGCATTTCATCTGTACATATGTGTCAGACGAGAGCTTTTTGTACATCTCACTGTGGTTTTATCGCTTTGCACTGATTTTCAGCTTCTCTAGCCATTAATACCATGAATTAGGATGTTGCATCAAGTAAAATATAGTGAAGTGAAACAAGGCCCCTGCACTCTTCTTTTCAGTTTGTTGCCTGTACAGGTGTGAGTTGTGCTGACTGCCCCCTGATGACTGCAAGTTGAAAAAACATTGAAGTGGTTCTTCAAGTGCAAATTGCTACTTTATGTTGGTAGGAATCGTCATTATTGTGGAATATTCTGCGGTCAGGGTGCTTGATTACTTGTGTTAATTTTTAATATAAATAAAACATTATTTCTTCTATAATTAATCAGACTAAATTAACACATTAAATCAAGAGCCTTAATATTTTGATTTGGTAAGTTGCTAGGTAACAATGTACAGTCATGTCTACACATTTACACAAACTAAAGCCACGATAATACAACAATGGCCTGATCACCCTCTCTGGGTTTATTTTGCAATAATGAATGTGCATTATCCCTTATTGTAATGTTTGACATCAATACATGATGTGATTCATTACACAGATAACATAATTTGCTAAACAAGTCGCTGACATCATTGATTGTCCATGTAACTATCAGCAACTTTCATCTCTTTGAAGCAACACAGTGATTCTTAATTGTGAAAATGCAGAACAGTTACAGTACCTGTAGAGTCCATGGAAATTAAATGAGATTCGTGATAATGATATGATAATTCATTGATATGAGTTGTTTAAAAAACATACTAAGACTTGAAGTAAATATTAATTGCTGCTAATCTTTTGACATTTTCTTAAGAAAATGTGAGTAGTGCTTGCATGTGCAAAAGTCACCTTCACAATGGAAAGTGGTTGCCATGACATTGCTATTTGGGTCCTAAGGTGTTTTGAGTGATTTTTAACACAATGCTATGTGGTTGCAAAGGTGTTCTGGTTGGTTCCTTACAAGACCAATAGAGCGCAACAGTACCCATCTACTTTTTCAGCTGGCTTAGTTCAAGAAGTGTTTTCCCCATTAATTTTTCTCCACAGGGAACCAGCTCTGAAGAGAATCACAACATTACAATATTTGTATTTAAAAAACCAAAAACAAAAAAACTGTGCACATACCATCTTTAATATATAACTTTAATATGTTATAATATATAAATTTAATATAAAGTTGATATAACGTGGGCTGATGGGTATACTGTATCATCAATGAACGACCTCAAAGCTCACGGTAGTTCCATCTTTCAAGTTGTTGTTAAAATATATGGAAAAAATAAATAATGGGATTTTTACAGAACCAGACTGTTGCATTCTATTGGGGCTTTTCCACTGCACGATACAATATTATGGTACTCACTCTTTTGGGGGTTTCCACTGTGGATAGTATCTGATACTTTTTTAGTACCACCTCGGTCGAGGTTCCAAGCGAGGTGAGCCGATACTAAATGTGATGTCAAAATCCTGCAGATCACTGATTGGTCAGGGAGAATCGTCACTACCAGCATCACTGGATTTCTGACACGGGACATCAACTCGCTAGTTTTAAAGTTAGCAACAGTGATAACAGTATCATTTGTTCACGCGACTTTCGAATTGTGAAAAAAGAAATGGCTGTGCGCAAAACCACATCATGTTCAATAAACGAGGTGCAGACGGTCCACTCGTCAGCGATGAGCGAAACGAAAAAGTCTCTCAGGAAGTGTCTCAGCTGTTGTCCGCTCACGGCTACCACCGGACCTACCAACAGTGTAGGAAAAACTTAAAAGCGACTACAGAACCATCAAGGAAAAGTGGAAGTGGCTCGACCAAATGGATGAGATCTAAACCGGCGAGCAATGGGAGGGAGAGTGCCCTGGACTGGTGTTGATCCACGATGGAGGATGGTATGTTCCCTTTACAAAAAGCTTCACTTTGATGCTGCGCTGCTAAGCGCTATGGGGAAACAATCTTATTGTGAGCTGCTCTGAACATGTGTGTAACACGTCAATGTAATTGACTGGAATTTATAGCCTCGGTTGGTGAGATCATTGGACGCACCTGTGGCCAGGCTATAAATAGGAGGCGTCACCAGAGTGTCGTCAGACATTTTTCTTCAGAGCTTTCTCTCTGTGTGTTTTCACAAAACTCTTGTTAGAAAATTGTTTAAAAATCTAAGTCTTTTCCTTCCTTCTCTCTTTTTATATATATATATATATATATAAAAAGAAAAGAAAAAGGGGAAAATGGCGGAAAAACAGGGCAAACAATGCGTGTTTCCTTGTCAGCGTTCTATGTCTGACAGGGACACGCATCAATTTTGCTTTGTTTGCTTGGGGGAAGAGCACGCTACTCTCGCGTTGGAACAGGGCGGGTGCGCGCATTGTGACGTACTTTCGGTCGGGATGCTTCGCGCTCGCCTTGCTTACTTCCGAGAGCTGGCACCCACACTTCATTCGTGGGGCTCTCGCATGGATCTGGCTGAGGAGCGAGAGACGGGTTCGCCCCTTTTGCTCGCTCTCTCCCCAGATCCTGCTGGTCCCTCGCGTGATCCTGAAGCGTGCTTCGGCGCCTCTTCAGTTCACGAGGGGGACCTCCATTCCCTTGGGTCAGATTCCGAGTTAACCGCATCTGAGCGCTCCAATCGCGATTCTAAATCTTCGGAGGAGCTGCTCGATGTGGTTACTCGCGCGGTGGCCAGGCTTCAAATAGACTGGCCACGTGACCAAGTTCCCCCCAAGTGCTCTAAGTTAGAGGACAGATTTCTGTCTGGTGACCAAGGGAAGGGAACACCATCAGTCCCTTCCCTTCTTTGATGATCTCCATGACGAGCTTTCTCGTTCTTGGAATAAACCTTATACCTCGCGCATTCACGTGCCCTCGACGTCAATATATTCGACTATCGTGGGCGCTGAGGCGCGAGGGTATTTAAAGATGCCACCGGTCGAAGAGACACTTGCGGGTTATCTCTCGCCGGGTTCGGCATCGTCGCTTAATAAATCTGCTCTCCCTTCTAAGCCATGCAGGGTAACCTCCATGCTGGTCGGGAGAGCATATCAAGCGGCGGGTCAGGCTGGTGCTGCGCTGCACACCATGGCTGTCTTGCAGGCGTACCAGGCTGACCTACTAAAAGATTTGAGTGCTGGAAGAGGCCTCGACGACAAAGCTTTTTCTGAACTTTGTCGAGCTACGGATTTGTCTCTCCGTGCCACCAAGCAGTCAGCCCGTGCTATTGGCCGGTCTATGTCCGCTTTGGTTAGCACTGAGAGGCATTATGGCTTAATCTATCCGGCATCAAGGATAAGGACAGAGTTTTCCTCCTTGATGCCCCAGTTTTGCCTTCTGGTCTCTTTGGAGACGCCATGAACACGGTTATCTCCAGATTCCAGGAGGCGAAAAGCCATGAGGAAGCCTTTGGGCAATTCCTTCCTCGTCGCACTCAGGGGGCGAGGCCGTCGGTCACCCAGTCTCGCCCTGATTCTGTTAGGAGGGAGGTTCAGAAACAGAGCGTGGCAAGTCGTGCTCCCCCTCGCAGAGATTGGGGACAGGCTCGTCGCCCTCAGCAACCTCCCAAACAAGACCTCAGGGCTTGTATCTCCAAGAGAAAGAAGCCCTGACGGTCTTGTATCCAACCCTGTGAGGGTAGTTCCCTTCGGGACGGGGCGCGTGTATCATTCACTTCGGCCCTCCCGATACCCTCACGAAACCTCTTCACTCCCGCCACCCTTGGTGTTTCGGGTGACAGGGGTTTCCAACAAAATGTTGAATGTACCGTTGCTCCCTGCCATAATCCAGGACACGGAACATTCGACACCCCCTAGACAGGAAGTCTTGAAATTAGTTCCCATCTCAGAGAACCTGGCAGCGTGGAAACTTCTGCCAGGTATTTCTATGTGGGTTCTAAAAACAGTAGAAAAAGGCTACAGAATTCAGTTCGCTTGCCACCCTCCGAGCTTCAACGGCGTGGTTTCCACTACCGTAAGCCCGGAACAGGCATGTCTACTTCAGGTAGAACTGCAAAATCTCTTGGAAAAAGGGGCCATAGAACATGTTCCCCTTCCAGAGAAAAAGTCTGGCTATTACAGCAGATACTTCCTGGTCCCCAAGAAAGGGGGGGGGGGGGGTTGCGTCCCATCTTAGATCTTCGTGCCTTGAATCGCTCGGTCAAGACGCTCAAGTTCAAGATGCTAATAGTCAGGTCCGTCGTGTCTCAGTTCCAACGTTTCGATTGGCTGGTCACGATCGACCTCATGGACGCATACTTTCATATTGGAATTCTGCCACAGCACAGGAAGTTCCTGAGGTTCGCTTTCGGGGACGAAGCCTTCCAGTATCGGGTCCTTCCATTCGGCCTAGCCCTATCACCCTGCACATTCACGAAATGCATGAATGCAGCACTGGCTCCGTTGCGACTCCAGGGCATCCGCATTCTGAATTATCTAGACAACTGGCTGATCCTAGCCCAGTCTCAAGAACTGGCAGTTCATCACAGGGATATCGTCTTGGCTCATCTAGGTTCTCTGGGTCTGAGACTCAACGCCAAAAAGAGCGTTCTTTCCCCGACCCAGAAAATTTCCTATCTAGGGGTTATATGGAATTCGATCACGATGCAGGCACAGTTGTCTCCCGCTCATGTCATCTCCATTCAGAACTCCCTGAGCATTCTCAGGCTAGGTCAAGGTTGCACTGTTCTTCAGTTCCAACGAATATTAGGTCTCATGGCGTCTGCGTCCACGGTGATTCCTTTGGGCCTTCTCCATATGAGACCGTTTCAGCTGTGGCTAAAAGCCAGGGGGTTTCATCCAAGGGCCAGTCCCCTCAGGCAAATAAGGGTTACGCGCCCAGTGCTTCGTTCCCTTTCTATGTGGTTCAGACCCCGGTTTCTCACCTTGGGTCCCACTCTTGGTGCGTTGTGTCGTCGCAGGATGCTTACGACAGACGCCTCCCTGACGGGTTGGGGTGCGGTCTTAAGTGGTCGTCCAGCCCAAGGGGAATGGGAGAGTCATCAACTCGATTGGCACATAAACCGCCTTGAGCTGATGGCAGTATTTCTGGCCCTGAAATACTTTCTCCAACATTTGAGAGGCTGCCATGTCCTTGTGCGGGTGGACAACACAGCAGCAGTCTCCTACATAAATCATCAAGGAGGCCTACGTTCTCGCCACCTCAATTTGCTGGCACGTCGGATTCTCCTTTGGGCCCAGGGCAAGTTACTGTCACTCAGAGCAGTCTATATCCCTGGACGCCTGAATGTGGGAGCAGATTTTCTGTCCAGACAAAACTTATCATCGGGCGAGTGGAAACTCCATCCCGAGGTAGTACAACAGATTTGGGAGAGATTTTACAGAGCCGAAGTGGACCTCTTCGCCTCTCAAGAGACTGAGCAATGTCCCCTCTACTTCTCTCTGAGTCACCCAGCCCCCCTGGGTCTGGACGCGATGGCGCATACATGGCCCAGAATGCGCCTGTATGCGTTCCCTCCGGTTTCTCTGCTCCCGAGAGTCCTGGCCAGAGTTCGCCAGCAAGGGTCTTGCCTCTTATTGATAGCGCCTCGCTGGCCGAACAGGGTTTGGTTCTCAGAGATGATGTCTCTCCTAGACGGCTCGCCCTGGGCGATTCTGGACAGGAGGGACCTTCTGTCTCAAGCACAGGGGACAATATTTCATCCCCGGCCCGAATTGTGGAAACTTCACGTTTGGCCCCTGAAGGGTACCAACTGAGGGACACAGGGCTGTCGCTTGGGGTTATTGAAACCATTCTTAGTGCTAGGGCTCCCTCCACCAGAAGAATTTACACCAATAAATGGGGTGTCTTCGAAAGGTGGTGCAGTTCACATGATGCAGATCCAGTTAACTGCCAAATTGTTTCAGTTCTGGAGTTTCTGCAGGAAAAACTGTCAGCAGGCATATGCCCCGCTACTCTCAGGGTTTATGTGGCCGCCATTTCGGCTTGCCACGCCTTGATTGACGGGGTGCCTTTAGGGAGACATCCTCTACTCGCCCGCTTCATTCGTGGAGCCAGGCGACTGAGGCCTCCCGTTAGGGCCAGAACTCCTTCGTGGGACTTAACAATAGTACTGGAGGCTCTGGTCGAGACCCCTTTTGAACCTCTGGAGTCAGCGTCTGACAGACTTCTGACTCTCAAGATGGTCTTCCTTATGGCTATTACCTCTCTTAAGAGGATTGGGGATCTACAGGCTCTGTCTATTCTGCCGACCTGTTTAGAATTTGCCCCCGGTATGGCCAAAGCAATTTTGCATCCTCACCCTGATTATCTTCCTAAAGTTCCTTTTTCGACAATACATCCTGTCACTTTAGAAGCCTTCTGCTCCCCGCCGTTTTTAACGCCGGAGCAGGAAAGACTTCACGGACTCTGCCCAGTCCGTGCCCTTCAGATTTATGTCCACCGCACAAGCCAGTGGCGTAAATCAGGGCAATTGTTTGTTTGCTATGGGGGCCGCAACAGGGGGGCGGCCGCTACTAAGCAGACTATGTCACATTGGGTGAGGGATGCTATTGCCCTGGCCTATGAGGCGCGCGGTCAAGCTTCGCCAGTAGGTGTCAGGGCTCACTCCACCAGAGGGGTCGCTTCCTCTAAAGCCTTGGCTAGAGGGGTCCCTCTGCAGCAAGTTTGTGATGCGGCAGGTTGGTCCTCTCCGCACACATTCATTAAATTCTATAGTTTGGATGTTCATGCTACTCCGGGCTCTTACGTCCTCGAGTCGACATCTCAAACTCATGCAGGAACAAGTTTGTGACGTGGCGGGCTGGTCCTCTCCACGCACATTCTACAATTTTCTACATGGGCTAGGATGTTTTGCTACCCCGGACTATGTCCTTGGGTCGACATCCCAGGCTCATGCCAAATCCAAGTTCATGGTACGAACTTTTGAGTTAGAGCCCTTGGATCGGCTTCTCAAACTCATCTTTTGACTTTGTGGGCTAGATGCTCCGCTACTCCGGACTCTTATGTCTTTGAGTCGACATCTCAAGCTCATGTCTAACCAGGTTTGTGATACGGCAGGCTAGTCCTTTCCGCACACACTCTTCGGATTTTATGGTGTTAGATGTTCTGCTACTCCGGGCTTATGCCCTTGAGTCGACATCTTAAGCTCATGTCTGGAACCTCTCGCATTCTGTGAAAACACTTCACAACGATCAGGGGTCCGGACAGCCCCAGTGCGGCGGCGTGGGCATTTTGTTCCCCATAGCGCTTAGCAGCGCAGCATCAAAGTGAAGCTTTTTGTAAAGGGAACGTCTCGGGTTACTTGTGTAACCCTTGTTCCCTGAAAAAAGCGGAACGAGATGCTGCGCTTCTTTTGCCGCACTGGGACGTCCCAGGACCGCTCTTCAGAAAAATAATCTGACGACACTCTGGTGACGCCTCCTATTTATAGCCTGGCCACAGGTGCGTCCAATGATCTCACCAACCGAGGCTATAAATTCCAGTCAATTTCATTGACGTGTTACACACATGTTCAGAGCAGCTCACAATAAGATTGTTTCCCCATAGCGCTTAGGAGCGCAGCATCTCGTTCCGCTTTTTTCAGGGAACAAGGGTTACACAAGTAACCCGAGACGCTTTGTTATGTTAACTCTATACTCTGCTTGAATACTTCACTTTATTTAGTTGAACAGCTACTGGAAGCTTCTAAAACAACCAGGCCAATTAAACTGTTACACTTGTGTAAAATCACCATGCAACAAATGCTTTTAACAGCTAGCGGTTGTGTTATTGTTTTGGTCAGTTTGTGTCGTGTTTAAGATGCTGAAACTTGTTGGGTTTCCATGTTTTATGGGGACTTTCCATAAACATAATGGTTTTTATACTGTACAAACTTTATATTCTATCCCCTAGCCCTAGCCCTAACCCTAACTCTAAACCTAACCCTCACAGAAACCTTTCTGCATTTTTAAATTTTCAAAAAACATAATTTTGTATGATTTATAAGCTGTTTTCCTCATGGGACCGACAAAATGTCCCCACAACTTCAAAAATGTTCGGTTTTACTATCCTCATGGGGAAATTCACACACACGCACACACACACACACACACACACACACACACACACACACACACACACCAAAATCTGCATTATCCCCCCTTTCTCTCTCTCTCTCTCTCTCTCTCTCTCTCCCTCAAAAACTAGGACACCCTAAAACACTGACTGAGGCCTCCAGAGCAAAAACAAATGGGTTCCATCATTTGCTTTGGCAGAAAGCATCTATAATTGATTAATAAGGATGACAGTAAGAGGATGTTGTGCTTTATGAACTGCAGGAGATAAACCTGAACCTAAATTGATCTGAAAGCATATTAGCAACACTGAAATCTGTAATTTCAGCTGTGTTTTCAATTCAAATAAAAACTCTAGCTTGTGTCCATTTATTCATGAAATGTATTCTGTTCATTTTGTTCATATATTTGTCTTTTTCTGTCCGATGTCTCAGCGTGGGTTTGGAGAGCTTCTATCAGTGCCTGTCCAGTTGGGGGCAGTAAATGTGTGCACATTAGGGGGCTGAAACTGGGCAAACACACGCAGTTAATGCTCATAACACAGATGGCTGAACATGTGACAATTCTAAACTATCTGTAACAGGAACCTGATTCACAGGAGTTACATTTTTGCAGGGTTTTAAATCAATGGCACTTTTAAGCTATATAAATACTGCCATGCTGTATTTAATTTCATTTTTCATTTTATTTGATCCAGTCTAGTTACTGCTATTTTTTAGCAGCTAGCACTGCAGCAATAATGATAATTAAATTCCAATAGATTTGAACACATCAGAAGATCTTTTAAGTTATTTTATTTCTATTTTATTTCATTTCATATTTTTATTTAATTTAATTTAATTTAATTTTATTGTATTTTATTTCTTTCCCTTAAAAAACAACAACAAAAAAGTCCTACAGGAATTTTCTGCCATTATCCTACAGGATTTCCGGCTTATTTTCCTGTTGAAATCCTGCAGGAATATTATGAAGGAATGGAAAGAATTCTATCCTGCAGGAATTGTCTAACAAGTCATTTGGAATTCGTCCTGGAACATCGAAGTGCCATTTCTTCAGAAGAGGAACAGGTCAGATAAAAAGTCCACTCTATGTACTGTAGTGTACATTCATAAAAATAATCAAACTTGATTGGTTTTTCTGACTTTGTGTAAAACTCTCATTTCTGACATAGCACACTTGCAGTGTAGACAGCTTTATTAATTAAAATGGCAGCGTTCACAGTGCTTTCAGCGTGGAAAGAAATTCAATATGTCTTTCAATAAAATATGGTCATAACTGACCATGAGGGGGAGTCTAATACTTATGGGTCATTGACAAATAAGGTTGTCTATGGTGTTAAAATTATAAATGTTAAAAATGTTGTTTAAAACACGTGTGTCATTTTCTAAGAAATGTAATCTTTGTCTCCAATTTGGTTTCATAAATTTTAGAAAAACCTTTGGTAACACTTTAATTTGATGGTCCCAAGTAGATATTTAATTGACTATAAGGCCTTGTTCAGACTGCCACTAAAAATCAGATTTTTTGCATATTCTGATTATATCCAGATGAGTGTTTGATTGTCTGGACAGCAAAAAAAAATAATTTTTCAGAATCTGATTCAAACCACATTGGGAGGTGGTTTCAAATGTGATTGAAATCTGATTTTTTCGGATGCGTCTCAGTCCGGACGCTATGGCTGCTCAATTCAGATTTCAAATGGTCTTTTGCATCACTCCAAACGTGACACACAACGATGACGTCAAAAATCAGTGACTGCAGCACGGAACATCACAATATTTACCGGCTTGTATATCTACTGATGAGTCTTCTTGTGCGACAGAGGATTTCTGCACTGTGAATGGACAGGGCGCTTATTTGGAGAGTGAGACGATGCACCTCCATTTTCCCCGCATCTGTTTGAAAGCATCATCTCGTGGTTACACACATCGTTACCAAAGCAACCCATGCAGTTAGGTTGGTTATGTCTGAACACGCACATCTGATTTGATCACTTATAAAATTAATAGTGCGGACAGTCTGCCAGAAAAAAATCTGATTTACCTGCAGTCTGAACATAGCCTAAGTGACTATTTAACTGACTATAAGTGACTTATCAACTGGCTTTCTATAGCTAGTAAAGTTTTTCAACAAACATGCAGTAGACTATCAATAGCCTGTATAACAGCAGCAAAATAACAGCTTATCGAATGACTTGCTATAGGTAGTAAACAGTATTTCAACAAACATTCATTAGACTCTCAGTAGCCTGTATATAGATCTTTATTAATGACCTTTTAATGAACTGATGTTTTTAACAATCATGTACGTAAGTAGGTCATTAATAGAGATCTATATACAGGCTAATGAAAGTCTACTGAATGTTATAACAATAACAATAAAGGGGGGGCTGGGTAGCTCTGCTTGTATTGATACTGACTACCACCCCTGGAGTCGCATGTTCGAATCCAGACTGTGCTGAGTGACTGCATGCCATCATCTCACATCCCCCCTCAACTCAAGCCCAGGGTATTAATATCTTGACACCATCATTGTACCATGGTTCTGCCACATTATTGATGTAAGCTCCAAAATATTAATGGCAGAATTTTTGTATAATAACATTATGTTATTATGAAAGGAAATGAAGAGAAAGTACTATAAAAAAGTGGCAGCTGTATAAAGCAGATGATGAGGTCAGAGTGGAAGCACAAAAGATGACAGGATGAAGTGAAGCAGCAGAGATGACTACTACGAAGTTTCAAGAGTGACAACCGCATTTGCATGCAGGAGTGAATCCCCTAAACTATAGTTCCATATGTGTAGTGAATACAGCACTGACTCCTGGAATTGCCATGAATGACAAGAGTAGCCATAGCAACGCTGCAGAGTCTCCTGCCTGTGAAACATGAATGCCAGAGTTGTAACAATTTTTTTGTTTGCTGTTTTTGAGCAAAGACATTATTCACCACAGATGCATTATCAAATGACAATGTTTAGTTAGCTGCCGTCGACAGAACTGCTGTGTTTTGTTTATGCGCGCATGTTGTTAAACAGCCTCCGTGCTTTTAAAGGCTTAAAAGGGCACCTTTACATTTGTGAATGAAAGTCAGAAGTTTGGAATAATGTACATATTTTGCTCTTGTGGAAAGAAATTGGTTCTTTTATTCACCAAAGTGGCATTCAACTGATCACAATATATAGTCAGGATATTAATAACGTGAAAAATGTATATTACTATTTAAATTTTTCTTTTTCTCAAACTACTTCAAAGAGTTTTCATAAAAAAAATCCTCCATGTGCAGCAATAACAGCTTTGCAGATCCTTGACATTCTAGCTGTCAGTTTGTCCAGATACTCAGGTGACATTTCACCCCACACTTCCTGTAGCACTTGCCATAGATGTGTCTGTCTTGTCAGGCACTTCTTACACACCTTACAGTCTAGCTGATCCCACAACTGCTCAATGGGGTTAAGATCCAGAACACTCTTTTCCAATTATCTGTTGTCCAATGTCTGTTTCTTTGCTCACTCTAAACTTTTCTTTTTGTTTTTCTTTTTCAAAAGTTTTTTTTTCTTTGCAATTCTTCCCATAATGCATCCCTGAGTCTCCTCTTTACTGTTGTACATGAAACTGGTGTTGAGCGGGTAGAATTCAATGAAGCTGTCAGCTGAGGACATGTGAGGCATCTATTTCTCAAACTAGAGACTCTGATGTACTTATCCTCTTGTTTAGTTGTACATCTGTCCTTCCACATCTCTTTCTGTCCTTGTTAGAGACAGATGTCCTTTGTCTTTGAAGACTGTAGTCTACACATTTGTATGAAAGCTTCAGTTTTTTGGCAATTTAAAGCATTTTATAGAATTCATTCCTCAAAACAATGATTGACTGATGAGTCTCTAGAGAAAGCTGTTTCTTTTTTGCCATTTTTGACCTAATATTGACCTTAAGACATGCCGGTCTATTACATAATGTGGCAACTCAAAAATAAACACAAAGACAATGTTAAGGTTCATTTAATGAACCAAATATCTTTCAACTGTGTCTGATATAATGGCAAGTCATTTTCTAAGTATCAAATTAGCTATTTAGCATGATTACTCAAGGATAAGGTGTTGGAAATTGGGCCTGTCTAGATTTAATAAAAAAAAAAATTCAAATAATGATGGTGCTGTTTTTCACATCAGTAATGCCCTGAAAATAATTTTTGATCAGTTGAATGTCACTTTGGTGAAGTAAAATACCAAATTCCTTCCTATATATACATATACAATAAGTGCCTTTTTTTTAATCCTTCCGCCCCTGTCCCTGCTGATGTCTGTGCATGCCACTTCACAGCACAACAAAAATAGGATAAGAGTTTAGAATGATACTGTATGTACAAAATAGTCTAGAGGTGAAGCTCTGTAGTCTGGTATGTAGCCTACTATATAACAGGACGTAGTCACAGGACACGTTCATGGAGCACAATGAAATGGAACAGAACACAGCGGCCTCTTGACACGTCTGAAAGATCTTCTTGTACTCTTTCATATCTAAATTTGCTCCGAATCACTTTCTATGGTAGTCAAAAGTATTTTAACATCAGTTACGACCATTACAAATGCATATCAAAATGAATTTATTTTGTTTACAATATACAATATAAGGCTTCTTTCAAATTTCAAGTCTTAAAACAGGTTTTGATATTTCAAAAGTCTGCTCTGACACATTAGACCCAGCACCCAGAATATTAAAGATTATTCTTTGACTTCAAATATATATTGATAAAATAGTAAAAAAAATGCTAATATTCTGATTTATGAAAGTGTGAAAGAACCGTTTGATTGTGCCGCTTCTCTGTAGTTAAGGAAAATTTGGTAAAAAAATATTTAGGCAAACATTTGGCCCATCCATTTTCATTGAGGCCCACCCAAAAGTACATTCCTGGCCACACCCTTGCGTACAGGGAGATAACGGAAGGCCTGAACAGCCTGACAAAAACACTTATTGCCATATGTACTCACGTGCATACAGTGACTCAAGTCAACATGTACATACCAAAGTAAATAGATAAATAGATTATGTAGTCTGATACATGATAAAATTTAGCATTTGAATTTTATGTTAAACACTGCAGCATATCTTTTACTGCACACTCTTAACACATAATATGCCATTTTCAATATTTGTTTTAAAAATAGAAAAAAATATTTGTTTACTTTAAATGGTGTCTCTTCTTAAATAATTGTTAATGTTTTTTAAAATAAATGATTTTCTTGGTGAAATGACAGTCAGTGACTTTTATATGTAGTGTTAATATATGTTTTTACAGTTATTACATCAGTGCTGTGTACTCCTAGTATCCTGTAGGACACCGTTTTATACCTGCAGGAAATAAGCAGGTGACCTGCAGGATCGATTAAACCTTTTAGTACCTTATTTTATTCATGCAGGAATTTTATCCTGTAGAAATGACAAAATCCTGCAGGATTTTTCTCCTGTGCAGGATGTGTGCTGGCTATTCCTGCATGTCTCTGTGGTTTTTAAGGTTCCGTTCTAAAACATGTAGAATTCCCTGCACAGGGTGTCCATGTGTCTTGCAGGATTTCATCATTTCTGCAGAATACCTGCAAACATCCAGCAGATAAAATGAAAATCCTGCAGGATTCCTATAGGTTTTTTTTTTTAATTGTTTATTTGTAAGGATTATTTCAAATACCTGCCACATCTAAACTCTTTAAATACTGCCATGATGCAATGCAATGCAACTGCAATGATGAATTGTTCCAGATTGGAACACACACACACAAACACACACACTTTTTAGCCTACTGTAACGTAGTTCAATGGAATGGAGGAGGTGAGAACCGGCTTGGCAATATAAATAATATTTTATTTATGAACTTAAACAAAAGATAAACACACACACATGACGGACATGTCCATAAACAATCTCTCTCTCCCGCACCACCGCCCGCAATTGGCCTTTATCCCTCTCGGAGGCTTAATTAGCCTGATTAGGGACCGGGTTTGTAGAATCACGACCCGACCCGCCTTCCGCCCTGCCACATTCCTCCCTCGTTCTCTCAGGCGGGGGAGCCCCCGGCATGACGTACATCCCCCCCTTTCCCTGGGGAGGAGTGTGCCATTTTCCCCGTCTGCCGGCAGGTCATCCCCATTTACCTGGAAGAGGGAGGGGACGACCTTTGAATTATTTAATAATTAAATAGGGCGGGTACTTCCTGTAAAGTGTAGTACCCCCCCCCAAAAAACACTGTAAAATTTAAACTAGAGGGAAAAGACCAATGTGGAGTGGCAGTGAGAGAGAGAGAGGAGAGAGGGATGAAAAAAAAAACCACTTACTCGCCAGTTCTCCGATATGCCGTAGCTTGGTCCCGGCCACTCCTCCACCCTCCAACAGATGACAGCCGTGCCTCCCCGGGCGGATTGGAGGCAGACCTCCAGCCCCTGGCAGACGGAACACCCCGCCGCATTCTCGGGGAAGAGAAGGGATCTCCCCCGCACCTGGCAGCGGTTCTCCTGCTCCAGGCCGTCGGTTAGGAGCCCCTTCTCCCCTCGCGATCGGCGGCCATTCCTCCGCCTCCAGGCGGCTGGTCTCCTCTGCTCCGTTGGGGTGGATGGTAGCGGCGAGAACTCTACTACGGCGTATCCCTCCTCCTTCCCGGATTTCGGCACCAGTGTAACGCAGTTTAATGAGAAGGAGTAGGCGAGAACTGGCTTGACGATATAAATAATAGTTTAATTAAAAACTAAAACAAAAGACACAAACACACACATGACGGACGATCCGTAAACAATCTCTCTCTCCCGCACCACCGTCCGCAATTGGCCTTTATCCCTCTCCGAGGCTCAATTAGCCTGATAAGGGACCAGGTGTGTATAATCACGACCCGGCCCCGCCCTCCGCCCTGTCACACCTACTTTTAAGATTTATTCATAGAAATTTAATAACAATTCCATCAAATTGAATTGTGTAATGTTTAACTAAATGAAATTAATAAAACTTAAAATATTTATTTAAATGTATTTTATATTTTAGTTTCTGTTTTCATTTAAATTAATTGTATCCAGTATATTTACAGCTATTTCCAGTAGTTAGCATTGCTGCAATAATGTTAATTAAATAAATTAAAGAATGAAAACAAAAACAATCCTCCAGTTTGCAGAAACCTTTGAGTCGAAGCCAGACCACAGCCACACACTCCTCCCCCACACCATTCAGGCTGGGGGGCCATCGGACTGACCTACAGCGAAAAAGACTGCCTAAGGGAGACGTGGGTCAGCTCGTAAGGTGACCGTACCACGGAAGTACACACAGGATGAGTCTGTGTAGGAGGCCTAACCTGTGGAGCACCTATTCCAGTAGGGGTAGCCTGTGGTACCCGTAGTGGACTGGGCCGGCAAGTTCCTCCGCTGAACTGCGGACCCAAAAGGGCTAGGGAGGAATCAACCAGGGACCTAAGGGGGGTCTCCTGGGAAAGAAGGCGCACTGTTTTACCTCGGCAGAGGAAAAAGGCGCTGGAAACAAGCGATTCACCCGGTCAGACCGTCGACGTGTACCGAGTTCTTCGGGCTCGGACCTGAGAGAAAACGGGATGAGACTGACTCAACCCTGAGATTGTAAAATCTCGCAAAGGTGTTAGGTGCTGCCCTGCCCGCAGCTCTGCAAATGTCTGCTAGGGAGGTGCCCCTAGCAGGTGCCCATGAGAATGCCACGCTCCTAGTAGAGTGAGCTCAAACCCGCAGAGGGGGTGGCACGGTCTGGGTGTGATAGGCCAACAGAATGGCATCCACCACCCAGTGGGACAACCTTTGTTTGGAGACAGCGTTCCCTTTCTGCTGTCCTCCAAAGCAGACAAAGAGCTGCTCAGAGCGCCTGAAGCTCTGGGTGCATTCCAGGTAGGCACGCAAGGCACGTACCGGACACAGCAGTGAGGGGGCTGGGTCTGCCTCCTCCCGGGGCAGCGCTTGCAGGTTCACTACCTGATCTCTGAAGGGCATGGTAGGAACCTTGGACACATAGCCCGGTCGAGGTCTTAGGATCACATGAGTGTCTGCCGGACCGAACTCCGGGCAAGTGTCGTTAGTAGATAATGCTTGCAGGTCCCCGACCCTCTTGATGGAGGCGAGCGCAATCAGCAGGGCCGTCTTTAGAGAGAGGGCCCTGAGTCCAGCTGATTCTAGCGGCTCGAAAGGGGATCCGGCGAGGACCACCGAGAGATCCCAGGAGGGGTACAGGTTTAGCCAGGAACCTGACGATTAAGTCGTGCTTGCCCAGAGACTTGCCGTCTACTGGGTCGTGGTGAGCTGCAATAGCGGCAACATACACCTTCAAGGAGGAAGTGGACAGCCTCCCCTCCAACCTCTCCTGTAGGAACAGGAGCACCGACCTAACTGTGCACCTCTGTGGGTATTCGGCCCGGGAAGAACACCAATTCACGAACAGATGCCATTTCAGGGCGTAGAGTTGCCTGGTAGAAGGGGCTCTGGCTTGGTTGATCGTGGCTACGACCGTGGGTGGTAGACCAGCTAGATCTTACGCGTCCCGTCCAGGGGCCAAACGTGGAGGTTCCAAAGGTCTGGGTGCGGATGCCAGAGCGTGCCCCGTCCCTGAGAAAGAAGGTCCTTCCTCAGGGGAATTCGCCAGGGAGGGGCTGTCGCGAGGAGTACGAGGTCCGAGAACCAGGCCCGGGTGGGCCAGTAAGGAGCCACGAGAGTGACTTGCTCCTCATCCTCCCTTGGTGATTTATGTACGCAACTGCAGTGGTGCTGTCTGACCTGACCAGGATATGTTCATCTCGAACTAATGGGAGAAACTTCCGCAGGGCCAAAAGGACGGTCAACAACTTGAGGCAGTTGATGTGCCAATGCAGCTGGGCCCCTTTCCAACGGCCTGCGGCTGCGTGCCTGTTGCAAACAGCGCCCCAACCCGATCTGGAGGCGTCGGTCGTGACCAAGACACGTCGGGACACCTGCTGTAGGGGTACTCCTGCCCGTAAGAAACAGAGGTCTGTCCAGGGTTTGAATGTTTGGTTGCAGGCGGGGGTGATTGTCACCCGATGCGTGCCGTGGCACCATGTTTGTCTCAGGACTCTGGTCTGAAGCCATTGTTGGAGTGGTCTCATATGCATCAACCCCAGCGGCGCGACCGACGCGGAGGACGCCATATGCCCCAGGAGCCTCTGGAAAAGTTTTAAGGGGACCGCTGCGCCCGGCCTGAAGGCGGCAAGGCACTTCAACACTGACTGGGCACGCTCGTTGGTGAGCCGTGCTGACATTGAGACCGAGTCTAACTCCATACCGAGAAAAGAGATGCTCTGGACTGGAGTAAGCTTGCTCTTTTCACAATTGACCTGAAGCCCCAAATGGCTGAGGTGCCTGAGCACCTGGTCTCTGTGGGCGCATAGTAACTCTCGCGAATGGGCCAGAATAAGCCAATCGTTGAGGTAATTGAGTATGCGGATGCCGGCTTCTCGGAGCGGGGCAAGGGTCGCCTCTGCGACTTTCGTGAAGACGCGAGGGGACAGAGACAGGCCGAAGGGGAGGACTTTGTACTGATACGCCTGGCCATCGAACGCAAACCACAGGAAGGGGCGGTGTCGAGGCAGAATGGAGACGTGGAAGTACGCGTCCTTCAGGTCTGCCGCTGTGAACCAATCTAGATGCCGGATGCAGGTTAAGATGTGTCTCTGCATAAGCATTTTGAACAGGACGCTTGGTTGAGAACTCGCAGGTCCAAGATCGGTCGTAAGCCGCCGCCTTTCTTGGGTACGATGAAGTAAGGGCTGTAGAAACCCTTCTTCATCTCGGTTGGAGGGACTGGCTCTATCGCATCTTTGGCCAAAAGAGTAGCTATTTCCACGCGCAGGGACTGGGCATGTTCGCTGTGTATTGCGGAAAAGCGGACGCCCATGAAGGGGGGCGGGGGCCTGGCAAACTGAATTGCGCAACTGAGTCGGATGGTCCGGGCCAGCCAGCGAGAGGGGTTGGGAAGTGCAAGCCACGTGTCCAACCTCTGCACTAGGGGCACCAAAGGGTTGATTAA
Source organism: Moxostoma hubbsi (assembly GCA_032164185.1). NCBI lineage: Eukaryota > Metazoa > Chordata > Actinopteri > Cypriniformes > Catostomidae > Moxostoma > Moxostoma hubbsi. Next base: position 46,113,156 of record JAVLUX010000011.1, on the reverse strand, counting down.
TTTTGACGTACCCGGCGGGGCTTCGCAGCGGGGCGGAGCAGGTAGGGCAGCGTTGGGTGGCGACAGGGCAACCTGCAGCTCGGGTGCAGAGAAAAGACTCAAACCACTTACCTTGCTCCGCACACCCGGCAGGGGGTGGGTTAGCGACTGAGGAGGAGGTCCAGGGTAGGCGTCCTCTAGACTCGTCGGAGCCGGCCGGCCGGGGGACAGTCGTGGGGCTGGAGACGGGTGGTCCGTGTCCAGGAAGCCGGGACTGTTGAGATCTGGTGGCAGAGTGCCGTGAGAATGGCATTTGCGGTCCAGGTGACCCAGAGACATAGGAAATAGCTCTTTCATTGAGAATGTGGATACCGCAACCCCATCTAAGGGGGGCGGCAAATGAAAATTATTTAAAAACAAAAGATTCTCCTTCCGGCCCTCCACCGGGGGATGGAGCGGTCTTATCACCTCCGGAGCTAACGTCTGTGTCACTGGGTCGTCCGTCTCAGGAGCGCCTGGGAGCCTTACGGGTCCGGGAGGGGGTCCGAGAGGCGGGGGGCATCTGCTTCCTGCGGTGTGCTCGATGCTGGGGCTGAGAACTGGGCCCAGCTTGAGGCGGAGCAGATTTCTTGGCAGCAGGGGGACGCCCTCGGCGAGCAGACGGGGCAGTGGCCGTGGCGGCAGGTTTGCGGCGAGGCAGGATGTGAGAGATGGCCTCCGTCTGCTTTTTCACCGTAGAGAACTGCTGGGTGAAGTCAAAGCAAACTTTGTCGGCCTCACGCATTTCGACCAGGTTGAGCCAGAGATGACGTTCCTGGACCACAAGGGTGGCCATCGCCTGTCCGATGACCTTCGTAGCTCTGAGGGCAAGGTCGGTCGCTGAGCACAGTTCCTGCAGCACATCGGGGTCAGGGCTACCCTCACGCAGATCCCTGAGTGCCTTGGCCTGGTGGACTTGCAGGATGGCCATGGCGTGCAAGGCGGAGGCGGCGCTGTAGGCTTTTGAGTTTAACGAGGATGTCGTCCTACAGGCCTTGGAAGGGGGTATAGGGCGCCTGCGCCAGGTGGTAGGGTTACCGGGACAACCGCCCTATCCACCTGGGGAATCGCCGTATACCTGTGGGCCGCCCCGCAATCGAGGGTAGCGAGAGCGGACGAGCAGGGCTTTTGATGAATGGAGAGTGGGGCTCTCCATGAAGACGTCAGCTCGTCATGCACCTCCGGGAAAAACGGGACCGGAGGGGGGCGTGGCTGTGAGCGGCGCCCAGACCCCAGGAACCAGTCATCCAACCGTGACGGGTGCGTGGAGGATGGAGGGTTCCAATCCAGCCCCACACCGACAGCGGCCCAGGCAAGCATGTCGGACATCTGAGCGTCAGCCTCAGCCTGGGCGTGCTGGCCCGAAGGCGGCAGCCCAGGGGAGGAGTCAGCGTCAGACGCCGCGCTCTCCGATGGAGTGGCGAGCTCATCCACCTCAAGCTCCAGAGGATAGGCAGACCAGCCCGGAGGCGAGTCACCGTTGCCTCGAGGCTGGACGGAGGTCAACGAGCGTGTCGGGGGGGGGGGGGGGGGTTGGTGTTCCGAGGGGGCGTACCCGGCGGAACTGCACCCGCTGCCCTCCCCAATTCGCCTCCATCACCAGCCGCATTTCTATTGAAAGCAAGCCACGACCGCAACGTTGCAGTGAGAACATGAACCATCCACAAACGCTGCCGCGGTGTGATCGGCGCCCAGACACACGAGACATTGCCTGTGGCCGTCAGAAGCGGAGAGCACTCTACCGCATCCAGGAACTACACAGGGGTTGAATGGCATCTTTATAAAGCCGCGTCCTGAAAAGGACATTCAACACCGCTGTGTATTGCTCTTTTAGAGAAATAAACTCTTTCACAGAGAAAATTACTCTTTATAAGGAAACTCTTTTAACTCTGTGCTGTCGAAGCGCCCAGGGGCAAACTGCACGTCGTGCAGAGAAGAGAAAAGCCGCTGAAGTGCGCCGTAGATCCAACAGGTAAGCAGAGCGTCAGATGATAGAAGCAGGATCAGTTGTGTCATTCGCAGCTGGCTGCACACACGACCATCGGATCCGAAGAAAATTACTGAATGAACAAGCGTATTTCCCTCGCCTTTATATCCGTATCCGGGGGCGGGGTATGCAAATACTGTTCGCCAACTCTCATTGGCCTTTTTTCATAGATCAGAGGCATCTTTCGGCGCTCAAGAGAGACCCCTAGTGTCGCTTCTTCGACACGACGTTGAAGTGAGGGACAGACGGGGAACAGATTTTTTTCCTCTACATAGAGAGTGCATTGGAAGAGAACACTGTGTGTGCCATTACTGTTGCAACACCAGTGGTTGTAACTGGTATTTTGACAGAAATGTTGGAGATTTATACTGAAACTACAGTATACGGGAAAGGAGGGAACTCTGTTTGTACAATGATGGCAGTTTTAGTTATTGATTCTGCATCTGTTTAGTATTGTTTTGTTTTGTTTTGTTTTTTTAGTTAGAAATGCCACAGTTTGTTTTATAGAAACCATAGTTACATTGACCTAGAATCATAGTTACACTGACCTACTCAATGACGAATCATCCATTACCTGTGGTAATATCTACAAATAAAAAAAGTAAAATCAAAGGCTTTAAAATCTGGACCTTCATAAACTGTGGACCAAACTATCAGTTCCCTATCTGTCACTCACAGGGGCTTTCTCCCCCTCTGCATGATCAATGCAGAGTAAGCCCCTGGGTGCTTCGACAGCTGAAAGAGTATATATTCTTGCAGAAAAGTGTATATTTTCTTCTAAAAGAGTGTGCACTGACAGAGAGCATCTTTTTATAGACCCGAAGGACACGTACTTCCATGTTTTGGTTTTAACTGGGCACAGACCCTTTCTGCGGTTCGCTTTCGAGGGCTCTGCATATCAGTAGAAGGTCCTCCCCTTCGGTCTGTCCCTGTCGCCTCCCATCTTTATGAAAGTCGCAGAGGCAGTCCATGTTAACCTCCCCTTCAGGCTGGATGTGGTCTCTGCGGTGTCTTTTCCTCCTGGGGAAAGAAGACCTTCCCCAACGTGAAAACATATGGCCCCAGCCGAAAAAAGTTTCACTCTGAGGGGAGAAAAAAAAGAGAGAAAATACAGCTGCCATGGCCTGTTCCCATTGTAGATACTTCTTGTGAGGGACTGTTCTTGGGGCGTTTGTGGAGGATGCAAACCAGATGCACCTGATATTAGGCATGCAGCGGCTTGCTTGGACTTGCACCATAAGTCCACGTAACACAGTTCCGCTGGATGTGGTGTTTCGTGTAGGGACCCCTAGTGTCACTACATCAACACAACGTCAAGTCAGTGACAGATATGGAACATCTTGGTTACTGTTGTAACCTCCGTTCCCTAATGAAGGGAACAACACTTTGTGTCCCTCTTGCCACAACACTGTACTACCCGCTGAAATGACCGGGACCCTGTCTCGGTTCCTCAGTGCAAAACCTAAATGAGAGTGGTTGAGATTCAGCTCCTTTTATACCCGTATGTCTGGTGGAGTGGCTTGCAAATTCCACTCGCTAATTCTCATTGGCCTTTTCTCAAAAATCAGAGGTGTTTGAGGCTCCCAAGAGTGACCCTAGTGTCACTACATTGACACAACGTCTCATTCCCTCCATCAGGGAACGGAGGTTACAACAGTAACCAAGACATTTTCCTCCAGTGTACAATCTGTTTTCTAGTCTTTAAGGAGATCTATGAGTGCACACACAAAGAGATTCTAAAAACTCCTCATGATTTACCTTGTGCAAATGGTTCCTGACAGCACTTCCTCAAGAGTAATTCATTCTCTCTGTTGCTGCTCCTGTTTTCCACTGATATCTTTATTTCTCCTTTGATTTCATTGAAAAGCTAAATTTTCAGTACAGAGCAGGCCTATCACTAAATGTTTTAGAGGGTTTATGTAAACTTTTAATGGGATGTGAGCACTTCTGTGAGTTGCTGTAGTCATGGAAATTATTACAGTGGTTGCTGTGTGAGCGAGGCTGGTAACCTGCTCTCTGACTGACAATGCATTATACTATTCACTCATGAAAATGTGCCTGCTCCAGCCTTTAATGAGCTGGTAGGGTTGGCCTGCCATGAACCCAGAGCTGCAGCACCTGATGAACGCCTGTCCTTTCTGGCAGGATAGAATATAATGACACACACACACACACACACACACACACACACACACACACACACACACACACACACACACACACACACACAAACCCAGAGAGATATCAGCCATAGTGTTATGTTTGTGTGAATTATCGTCTGATATTTCATTAGAGTCAGCTCAGAAATCTACAAGGCTTAGATTAATCAAGACCTTTATATATAATGGTATTTATATTTTCTATAATGTTAGATATATTGGTATTATAATGGTATTTATATTTTAGGAGGAATGTACATTTTATTGGACACAAATTTGAATACGTCCCTGAGAGCAAAATTCATCAATATTTTGTTCCAATTTGCAGTGAGAGAAATGTTTATTTTGAATGCATATCTGCTGAAAGGTAATTTTGTCAACTTTTAAGAGTACACTAACATATATATGTAGTCTCAAATCTATGAGGCATAATCTAAAAGCCACAAAACTCAAATTTTTATATCACGGAATCTTCAATGTAACACAATTAATGTTACAAGGTTATACCAACAAAATTCATTTTAAGGGCCAGATCAGTTAGTAATAGCTCCTTAAGCTAATAAAAGCTCAATTTCACTTTTAACAAAGTGGTATTCAACTTTTTCCTGAATGCAGAAGTGTTTCATGATTCATAACGGAATATTCCGTTCTCCAGACTTCAGTGTTTTGTACTTGTAATGGTTCTTGTGTCTGGATCTCTCATTTTAATACTTTTTACATTGCTTCTTATGGAGACCGGAACCAGAAAACAGTCCAGCAGCAATCAGAATCATCATTGCGGTGCCTAATAGTTGGTTGGGACAACCACAGAAACATGGCATTCAAAGGTTCTTTAAAGAATACTGTGGTACTTCCATGATACATACTGTATCCACAAAACATGGTAGTATCATGTTACTTTTCAGTCCATCTTTATTGGTCAAGTACATACCAACATACATTGCCTGGTTAGCATGCTAACCTATCTATCTAACCTATGCTATTATCTATCTTATTTACAAGTTAATTTATTGTAATATATTTTGTCATTTTTCTAGCCAGTTTTGTTTCTAGAATCCACATAAAATCTGTAAAAGAAGCTGTTTTAACCACTCAATGATGATTTAAAGTAATATACAGTATATGCAGTAGATAATGTGTAATTTGTCATGTTTACATTCTGCATTCATGGCGCTAATGCCAGGGGTGTAAAAAGTACCTCGAAATTATACTTAAGTGAAAGTATGGATATTAAGTGAAACTTTTACTCAATTAAAAGTCCAATTATCTAGCCAAAAATATACTTGAGTGAAAGTAAAAAGTATTCACATTAAATTGTACTTAAGTATTAAAAAAGTTTTTTACTCAATTACTTTACACCCCTGACTAATGCTAATGCTAACATACTATATGTGATCATAATAAGCTCCAGTTAGCATCTGTTAATGCGTTTTATAATGAATTTTGTGAAAAGAATCCAAGATCATGAAAAGCTTTTTTATACTTGTTTTTTTAAAGAAAGATACTTGATACTTCTGTAAAGATTGGTGTATAAAATGGTGGGAACTATGCACTCCTGTGTGTTCATGTTGACTGATCTCGATTGAGTGAAGAAATTAACCAGAAAAAGATGTCTGTGTCAAAGTAGGTGGTTACTTCTTTATTATGACACCATACAACGGACCTATCAACTCCTATGCACCTATTTCAGCCTATTCACAGCCTGCTGTCTTCTAAACTACCTTAAATAAAATGGTATAATACTGCCAACATGTACAATGACCTACATAAATGCAAAAGGGACAAAGGTATAATTTAATTTGTTCAAAAGTTTGTTGTCAGTCACATAAGAATAGATACTCTCTTTGCATTATTATATATGCTGCAATTTCTTGATAACATCCTATAGTGTATTATCAGACTGACATGAAAACTGCACCACATCCCAGCCAAACATTCTCCACAGCCGGTTTGGTTGGAACTTTTTGTTGTTGACGACATTGTGTTCAGAGTTCAGATTGTTAATTAGATAGAGCTGAGCACTATCTCCGTCTTGTTATATTAGAGGCATCTGAAGTGTTCTATGTGTGTGCTTATCTTTGGGAAACAGTTGGGCTGCTGCCAGCGCTAGACTGCCTGCCTGACAGAGTGTTTGTGTGTGCTGCCACGTACTTGCGCGTGTGTGGGTCTATTATTGACTTCATGCATGCAGTGAGTGCGCTTTGTGTAACTTTACAGCCCTGCAGACAAATACGTCTGTCCAGCGCAACAGAAAAAGTGTTTTTCATTAAAACACTGCTCTCCTCGTGCAGTTGTGCTGCTGTCACAGAGTGGCACAGACACATTGATCACATAGAGGAGCAGCTCAGTCCAAACTATTAGAACAGTCTCTTTTTTGTAAAGAGTCTCTCTCTCTCTCTCTCTCTCTCTCTCTCTCTCTGTGATGATGATGTGTGGGTTTTTGGAAACAAAAGACGAGGAAGGCTTCAGGCCCAGATGGCGTCTCACAAGCGTGTCTTCGATCCTGTGCTAACCAATTGGCCCCCAACTTCACACAGATCTTCAATAGATCACTGGAGCAGTGTGAAGTCCCATGCTGCTTCAAATGCTCAATCATTATCCCTGTCCCAAAGAAAACAAAAATGGGAGGATTTAATGACTACAGACCTGTTGCCCTGACATCTGTGGTCATGAAGTCATTTGAGAGACTGGTGTTGGCCCAAGTGAAGGACATCACTGGACCCTTTCTAGATCCCCTTCAATTTGCTTATCAAGCAAACAGGTCTGTGGAAGATGCAGTCAACATGGGATTGCATCTTATCCTGCAACATCTGGATAGACCGGGGACATACGCAAGGATCCTTTTGGTGGACTTCAGTTTGGCTTTCAACACCATCATTCCAGCTATTCTCCAGACTAAATTACACCAACTCTCTGTTCCCATGTTTATCTGTCAGTGGATCACCATCTTTCTGACAGACAGGCAGCAGCTTGTGAGACAGGGGAAATTCACTTCCTGCACCTGTACAATCAGCACTGTGGGCTCTCCCCACTACTCTTCTCCCTCTACACCAATAACTGCACCACCAAGGGTCCCTCTGTCAAGCTCCTGAAGTTTGCAGAAAACACCACTGTCATCTGCCTCATCCAAGATGACGATGAGTCTGTATACAGAAGGGAGGCTGAATGGCTGGCTGTCTGGTGCCGTCTTAAAAACCTGGAGCTGAACACGCTCAAAACGGTTGTGATGTTTGTGGACTTTAGGAGAAACAACACAACACTGACCCCCTCACCATTCTATACAGCACTGTGGCAGCTTTGGAGTCATTCAGGTTCCTGGGCACTACCATCTCACAGGACCTGAAGTGGAAGACCCACATTGACTGAGTGAAAAAGGCCCAGTAGAGGTTGTACTTCTTTCGCCAGCTGAGGAAGTTCAACCTGCCACAGGTGCTGCTGATACAGTTCTACTCAGCAGTCATTGAGTCTGTCCTCTACACTTCAAAAACTGTCTGGTTTGGTTCAGCTATTAAATCAGACATCAAAAGACTACAAAGGACAGTTCGGTCTGCTGAGAGGATTATTGGTTGCCCCTTACCTCCCTTCAAGAACTATACACTTCCACAGTGAGAAAAAAGGCTGTAAAAATCACTCTGAACCCCACTCACCCTGCCCACTACCTTTATGAACTGTTGCCTTCTGGACGACATTTTAGAGCTCTGAGCACCAGAACCGTCAGGCACACAAACAGTTTTTTCCCTCTGGCTATCCATTTCATGAACAGTTAAAGCTGCCCCATTGAGCAATAATTATGTCTTTTTTATATTTATCCAACACATCTACCTCTTCTGCCATTTCTGCAATTTCATTCCTCAAATCCTCAAACCGTAAGTTGTAGAGAGCTGAAACTTTGAGGGAAGGTAGTCCCCCAGAGTACTACAGTGTATCAAAGTTTTGGCCCGAATGGCCTCAAGGTGGCGCTATAGTGATCATGTTTACGTTTTGGCCCATAACTCCTAAACCGTTAAGAGACACTCAAGTGTCTTACATCTTTGGATTCCTTGTCTCAATTCGAACAAAACATTTTTCTCCGATTTCATTTCCATCATGAAAATATTCACGCTAATTTGCATAATTCGAAAAACCTACTTTTTCGAACTCCTCCTACATCGTATGTCCAATTCACACTTGAATTGGCGTATGTCTACTATGAAACCTCCTGACAAAAAGTTATCAAAGGAGTTTTGATTTGTCAAAGCGTTACGCAGATATAAGCCAACAAATTGTCAAGTGTCGACCATTTTATACGTATTGACCAATATCTACCGAACGAAAAGGCCAAATGTTACGAAACTTGATACACATATACAACAACACATTTTGAGTCTGCATACAAAATTATGAAAACATTAGCCTATAGGGGGTGCTACAACTAAAAAATGCTCATAACTATGCAACTGTATTATCAATGAAGTTGAAAATTGGTATGCTTCTTGTAGGGGCCAAATGCTTATATATTCTACAATATGACTCAGCCAAATAAAAAAACATGGCCGTCAGCAGCCAATAGTTATCTGCTATTGTGATCTACATCTAGGACTCCCTAAGTTGAACTTGAGTTATTTATTTAGGTATTTAGGGGTTGCATTTATCAGGTGGGTTTGACCAAGTGTATCCAAAAGCCTATAATTCCTAAAATAAATATTTGAACTTCTAAAACCTGGAGACTGGGTGCTTTGTGGCTTTATAACAGTTAAAAAGTAAAAGAAACAACAACACCATAACAGTTATCCTGTTTCAGGTTCGTTGAACACAAGACATCAGTCATATTTAACACCAGTTCAGCAACTTACAAAGTACATATATGTGGAGTGGAGGGGGGCGGGGCCGGGCTGGAATGTTGCACGCCCGGTCCCCAATCGGCCTGATGGGGCGCGCGAGGGATAAAGGCGGCCGGTGACGACGGTTCGAGAGAGAGAGCTTAATCACGGACATGCACACTGGTGCACTATGGCTGCCGTCGCATCATCCAGGTGGATGATACACACTGGTGGTGGTTGAGGAGAGTACCCTGTTCAATCAAATTCTATGGGTGGCCAGGGCCAGGCCACTTTTTGGATGCGCCCCTGATGGTATGGGAACTCCTCCCAGGAGCATTGTGCTACTGATTCACACACACAAGACAACATCTACTAGCCATAAGAATAGTTAAAATGCATCAACATGTTCTCCTTTCATACTGAAAAAAGAAAGGAAAAAGAGAACTTCACTAATCACATATGGTTAGAAAATATTACAATAACACTACATAGAGGGTAGTAAAACATTGAACAGAAATACTCACCTGCATCGTGGTGGGAAAAGACTAGAGAATGGTAAATGATGGACAGAATAATACAATACCAATATCCAACAGGGTAGTGAACATTAAAAACATTACTCTTCACACCAGAAGTCAAAAAAGGCAGTTCACAAGACTAACTGCCAACACACATTGACACAAGCCCTCAGAGCAGTGAACATAGGGAAATTAACTCTCCTTTTCTGCAAGGACTTGGTAAAAAATAAAGAGTAGAAAAATCCAAGTTATAAAACCTGTCAAAGGTATGATGGGAAGCCCAGCCTGCAGCCAGACAGATGTCCTCCAAAGACACACCCTTCACCCATGCCCAGAAGGAAGCCAAGCTCCTTGTCAAATGGGCTTTTACCCCTATGGGATAATGTACACCCTACAAATCGTAAGCAGGCACAATGGTGTTGGCAACCCAGTTTTACTTGGAAATGACAAAACCCTTCAAATGGTCTCCAAAGCTGACAAAGAGCTGATCTGTCAGCCTGAGTTGACTAATACAGTCAATGTATGCATAATGCCCTCACAGGACAGAGTATGTGTAGTCTCTGTGCCTTGTCTGAATCAGATGGAGGAAGGGAGAAAGCATTTAAGGTTACTACATGAGCTTTAAAGGGAGTGGCCAAAGCCTTGGGAACATAACCCTCCCTAGGCTTGAGGGTGGTATTAGACAAGCCAGGTTTGAATTCTCTAACACCCTTGACCGAAGCCAAATCGAGAAACAGTGCAGACTTCAAAGAGAGTACATGCAAACTTACCACATCAAGTAGCTTTTAACACATTTGGAACAAGCGGCAGGTCCCAGACTAGGACAGTAGCGCTGTGAGTGTGTCTCAGCCATCTCACTTCCCGCAAGAATTTAATGACCAGAGGGTGCTTACCTACAGACAAACGTGACCCTTCGCTATAGCAGTGACATACAATTTGAGCTTGGATGGAGTAAGTCCTGCATCCAGGCACTCCTACACAAAATAAAGAGTTGTATGCACAGGACAGTGCACTGGGTCCTTACCCCAGGAGGAACACCATTAAGCAAAAACACACAATTTTAATACATGCAGTATAGCCTCCTCATCGAGGGTGGGTGATATGGTGTTGAGCACAGGCTGCTCTTAGAGTCATGAGGACTGCATGCAGTTCTAGGCGATTTATGTGCCATGTAGTTTGCACACCTATCCAGGTGACAAAGACTGAGTGACCAGGGCTTCTCAGCCTGTGTCGAATGCATCCGTCGTGACAACTTTGTGTCTAACCACTCTGCCGATCGCAACGCCTTTCTGATAGAATGCGGACATTCTCCAGATAGCAAGAAAAGCTAACAATAGTGCGGCGCACGCCTCGCGAATTGAAGCACATATCAAATACTATAGTTAAAACATGGTTAATGTTGTAAAACCATGGTTAATTTTTGCAAGGGATGGATGAAGCTATTTTTTAGGGAACTCAAATCTATTTCAGAAAAATAAATTCCCTCTGTCCTCTAAGAGGCTCTGTAGTATCTAATAAATTACAACTCAATAAAACTAGTGAAGAATATTTGAAAATGCAAATACTACTATTTAGCTGACTAATGTTACAGATGTTCTTGATGTATAATGTAATAAAGTAATGTAAAGATATAATGTAATTAAAAAAATATATGTAACTTATTAGCAACTTATATTTTCAACTCTTAACCCATGTCTCATGTTAATTCTCTTTCAGGTTTTAGCTCTACAAGCTTGACAATTCTATTTTCTCCACAAAATGTAAACATCTATGAGTGTAAAATACAGTTTCCAACTATCTGTGTCTTAGACATTCTCATGTCTGAGAAGAGATTGCTTGGTGGTGGCTCCATTTCTCTCAAATCTCATAAAGATAAAAACATTTACTCAACAGGTGACAAACTACCTGCTGATTAAAAATGAGAAAAGGAGAAATCTAGAGCTACAGAAAACTGTGTGAATCATTTCAGGGCATTTATTTAATTCTTCCTCTCTCTATTTTCTGTGACAAGCTCAGAGAATCTCTCTCTCTGTCTGGAGAATGTCAGCTTGCCTGATAGTAGACAGGTGTACTAATTGTAGTTGACATCCTGTCACAATGTATTTATGTCTTTGTATGAAGCAGCAAATATTAAAACACGCAATGAATATGTGTCTACAGCCGTAACGCAATGCTTGCCATCATGCTTTGACAGAATACTCAGATGAACTGCCTGAAAGCTCTCTGCTGTGATTGTGTCACTTACAGAAACATAAAACATTACAAAACAGGTTTCTTATTTTTTTTCTTCATGTGGAATAATGCAGCCTGCCTTGTATCTTGTCTAGTGCCCTTAAAATCATTTTCAGAGAAAGAAGAAAACAAGAAATTATGGGCAAGCATAAAGTTAAATGTTCAAAACATTTTACTCTTAAATCTGTGTACGTGTATGTGCACAGATGAATAATGTCACCCAATAAGAAATATAATACTTTAATACTGCAATTGTTTCTCCTATATAGCATTAAGGAGCGCAATCGGAGACTTTTGATGGTATTTTCAGATGTAATCTCACACCTATAGAGTTTAAGAAGAGGTATCAACAATGTCTCAGACTGTGCTCTGATTTGCAAAGATACCTAGGTCTGCAATCAAAAGCCAGAGATCACACTGGAGGCCAAAAGTTTGGAATAGTGTACAGATTTTGCACTTATGGAAAGAAATTGGTATTCAAAGATCAGCATTCAACTGATCACAATGTATAGTCAGGACATTAATAATGTAAAAATGACTATTACTAAAAAAAACCTCAAACTACTTCAAAGAGTTCTCATCAAAAAATCCTCCATGTGCAGCAATAACAGCTTTGCAGATCCTTGGAAATCTAGCTGTCAGTTTGTCCAGATACTCAGGTGACATTTCACCCCACACTTCCTGTAGCACTTGCCATAGTCTGTCTTGTCGGGCACTTCTTACACACCTTACAGTCTAGCTGATCCCACAACTGCTCAATGGGGTTAAGATCCATAACACTCTTTTCCAATTATCTGTTGTCCAATGTCTGTGTTTCTTTGCCCACTCTAAACTTTTCTTTTAGTTTTTCTGTTTCAAAAGTGAGTCTTCTCTTTACTGTTGTACATGAAACTGGTGTTGAGCGGGTAGAATTCAATGAAGCTGTCAGCTGAGGACATGTGAGGCGTCTATTTCTCAAACTAGAGACTCTGATGTACTTATCCTCTTGTTTAGTTGTACATCTGGTCTTCCACATCTCTTTCTGTGCTTGTTAGAGCCAGTTATCCTTTGTCTTTGAAGACTGTAGTGTACACCTTTGTTTAAAATCTTCTGAAAAGAAAGTATGAAAAGTTTGAATGCAAGCATTGTATAGCCTTCATTCCTCAAAACAATGATGAGTTTCTAGAGAAAGCTGTTTCTTTCTTTTTTTGACCTAATATTGACCTTAAGACATGCCAGTGTATTGAATACTGTGGCAACTCAAAAATAAACACAAAGACAATTTTGAGCTTAATTTAACAAACCAATAGCTTTTAGCAGTGTTTGATATAATGGCAAGTGATTTTCTAGTACCAAATTATAAATTTAGCATGACTACTTAAGGTGTTGGAGAGATGGCTGCTGTAAATGGGGCCTGTCTAGATTTGATCAAAAATGACTTATCAAATAGTGATGGTGCTGTTTTTTTACATCAGTAATGTCCTGACTATACGTTGTGATCAGCTGAATGCCACTTTGGTGAATTATAGTTCCAATTTCCATCCGAAACAGCAAAATCTATACATTATGCCAAACTTTTGGCTGCCAGTGTATATTTATATTTAAATATGTGAGCTGATCCCACCTCTACACTTCCTTGATATTTTGAGATATCATTGTACTATAAAAACATACTGAAACTTCCTCTCCAGTCCAAGAGGAAGAGCATCTATATTTCCACCCTGCTTAACGAATCATTTTGAAATCGGCTACATTGTGACATCACAGTGCAGTGTCATTTGAATATCCCACCTCCACAACATTTGTAATCGTCACTGTGAAAGAGAGTGCAGCTGAGGTACTCCAATTCTGAAGGTGGTACTATTGTGGTTTTGTGTGCTTTTAACCAAAGAAAAGAATAAGATTATTATTAAGGTCCTCAGATGTAATTGTGTTCCTGGTTGTGGAAAAACTGCATCTCTGCATAGACTTCTGAAGGATCCCAATGTTAAGAATGGGTGGCTTATTCAAATAAAGTTCCTGAACGCATAAATGTAGAATTATGATACATTTCTTTTGAACATTTCTCTGGAGATTTTTGGAGTCTCTGGATCAATCACCCTGCTGCATTATTAACCTCATACTGTCATAAAAACATGCACATGAGCATACACACACAAAGACACACACAAAGCTAGGGAAACTGTAGGAAACTTAATGTAAGATTATATATGCAGAAGAATTGCAGCAACATGATTTGAATCTAGGAAGAAAAAAAAACAGCCTTTCAGTTTGGAATGTTTCAACGTCATAAATGAAAGGTCCTCAGCAGGAACCCCCACACAGAGTTAAACCAGGCTTTTCTGTGTAAAGTTACAAGGACCATCAGATTTGCGCAACTCCAAGACAATTCATCTTAATCTAGCCTTGCTAGATAATGCTGAAAATGGCTTTGAACTGTGGTAACGTTTACACCTGACAAATAAATAATTATAGACTGATGGACCTCTTTAAAATGTGTGTAGCGATGTGCAATCACTTATAATTTATAAATATAATCTTTAATTTTGTATGATTCATCTCATTCTACAAAGAATGGTAACTATAAGGCTTAACTTACATACCCATACAATATTAACTTACATACCCATACAATATTCATGAAAGAATGTAATATTTGGCATGCAAGCATTTGTTTGGTAACATAGAGAAAGGTGATGACAACGAATATCATATCTCTTGTACCATTTGCAAGACATAAAGTTCAGGATTAAATATGCACTATATTTATGTGGGAAAATAGTGAGGAATCTCAAACAAAGACTTATAAATCAGCTATCAGAAAGGAAAGCCCAGTCATCCATGTGAAGTCACTTCTGATTGGCGCAGGACACCTTTGTTGATGTGGCCAATTTCAGTTCAAACATTTCCAAACAGGAAGAACACGCTCTGTCTGCTCTCTTGCTCTTCTCTCTTCCTCTCTTCTGCCTGCACGTGCTTCATCTGGTCGCTCCACTGACTGTCCATGCCATGTGAGGCCCAAGGAAGCTCTGGACTCGATGTCCCAAGATAGCTTGTCACTCTCTATGGTTCACACAACCATGAGAAGGCCTCGCTTACAAGCCGACCTTGTCATTCATACAGACAATAATTCAATCATGCAGAGGTCCAAAACATCGACGGAATGGACTTTCGACCAAGCGCCAAGAACCAAGCAACACAAAGAATGCAAGGAAACATCACAACATGCAAGTACATCTCCAATATTGTGCTCAAAGTGCTGGTGTATTAATTAAATAATTTGGGTAGTCCGATACAAAATCGATGTAGACTCAAAGAAGGTTAAATGGTTCTTAAGGTATTGTCAACAGACTCTGTAATGTTCATTTTCAATGTACTGATCATTTATTTCACATTCTGTCACTTTTCACCAACCTGTCTCATGTATATATGTGTTAGATTAGATTTATGTTTAGAATAGCAATAAAGTTTTCTGTGTTCAAAGATAATTTGACTGTGGTATATTTTGATAAATAATCTCGTCCGTTTCTAAAAGATTTTGTTTCAAAGCTGTACCTAAATATGTGTGATATTATTTTCAAAAAGACATGAGAATAATATCACTCCAATAAATGAATTAATCAAAATTCACTTATTAAAGCTAACAGTAGAAATTGTGAGCTGATACAACTAGACACTGTATTACGATTTCAATAGTGGAGAATAATCTAGTTATTTGTTATTCATCTAATTTATAATGGTTGTCGAACGCGACTAATTCCATTATACATTTCATTACCTGATAAGGACAGTTTAATTTAGTTCAAAGCTCACATATTTTGAGACCCTAAATTCCCTTCTAAATTTAGCATAACAAATATCCTTACTTATAATGTGTGAGAATGAGGGTACTTTAAAATTCCCTCCTAAATGTTTTAATTTTTTCCATTCAAGAGATCACGTGATGAGCCTTGCCAAACCACAGCCTCATATTCAGCTTTTTAGTGATTATGTATTTCTATTGCTCATACTTTCGGTCAGTGATTTGAACAATCCCATAACTCAAAGCATGGTAACACTTTACATTAATGTTCCCTATGTTAAGAGTTTGTAAAGGGGTTAAGTAATGACTAATAAGTCTTTTATGAATGCATTATAAATAATTCATATGTGTTTATAACAGTGTGAATAAAAAGGGGGACTTCCATATATAATTCCAATAATTATAATAGGTTTATTTTATATAACACCTTTCTTGAACCCAAGTTCGCTTTACATGAGAGCAAATGCAAGAAATACTGTAAATGGATAGATAACAGAGCTTTGAAAGTTATCAGCAATATCTTGTATTGAATGCAATAGGTAATTGTTAGCCAATGGAGCTGTCACAGAATGAGAATGATGTGTGGAGACTTTTTACAGGAAGTAAGAACTCTAGCTGCAGAATTTTGGATGTATTGTAGGCAATTTAGGGTATTAGTGGGTAAACCAAAGAAGAGTGAATTACAATAATCCAATCTAGAGGAAATGAACGCAAGGACTTGTGTATCTGCATCATTCATATTGAGTACTGGACGGAGACGTGCAATAATGCGTAAATGAAAAAATTACATCTTTATAATGTCATTAACATGAACCGAAGGTGAGTGATGTGTCAAAAATCACCACAAGGTTATGAACAGTGAGAGAGGGCTTAATGGCAGAACCATCAACATCCAAAGTAAGGTCTGAACAGTGTGATACCAATGATTATCCAAATCTCAGTCTTCTCTGCATTGAGATTCAAGAATTTTGCATCTAACCAGTGTCTTAAATCATGGAGATAATTATGCTGATAATTATGGTGGTGGGAATGGTGTTGAAGAGCTATAACTAACATAAATCTGGGTGTCATCCACATAACAGTGGAAACTAAGGTCATGTTTCTATATAATTTCGCCAAGTGGAAGGACATAATTAACAAAAAGAAGGGGGCCCAGTACTGACCCTTGAGGGACTCCTCTTAAAACAGAAGCAATTGATGATTTGTAATTCTGTATTGAAACAAACTGCTGCCTATCTTGTAGCTAAGATTGAGTAGAAGAAGAATGTTGAGTGAACTTGTGTCTGCAGAAATGAGAAGGTCATTTACTACCCTTAATAGAGCTGTTTCCATGCTGTGTAATTGGTGTAAACCTGACTGAAAGGGCAGGAAGATATTGTAAGGCTTCAGGTGCTCCTGAATTTGGGAAGCAACTACTATTTCAAGTATCCATGGAATACCTGACAAATTGTGAGAATTTTAACATACATGATATAAATGCTAAAAAATAAATGTATTTATACTTATATTGATCAAACAAAGATTAATGAACTATGTCATACTGAGTAAAAATCGACTATTATAAAGAGATTATAAAGAGGGATTGTGTAATTTAATTTTGTGTTTAAATTAATGATTGTAATGTCTTGACTCACTTGTGTTGTCACTTTCTTGTCACAATGATGTCAAAGGAATTTCCTAATTCCTATTTACCTAAAGTCACTTTTTAGGTCTTTGTGCCCCTTCACAGCATATATTATATTAAAGCCTGATGACCATTAAACCATTCTGACCTTTATGTACAAGTTTATAAAGTTGGCAACACCTTAATATATTCTTCATATTTGTCCACTTTACATTACATTTGTTATGGGTTAGTAATGTGGAATAAGTGTTATGAAGCAATTATAGAATGAGAAGTAAAATGGTTCACTATTTGGGAGGTTCTGCCTGACAGTCGCCCATTTTCACCTTGTTAGAATCAGTGTGTCACGATTCACTGTTGTCTGCCCTGTGTTTTACCTCTGTCATCTGTTCCCCAGGGACTACACTTCCCATCATCCCCTGCTCTGATCACCTCCAGCTGTTCCTTATTGTTCCTCACCTGTGTTTAATGTTCTCATTTCCTCTGGTTCGCTGAACGTGGAAGCCGGAGCCAAGGAAGGTTCTGAGGACGGAGCCATGGAAGGCAGAGACTGGAGAGCAGAAGCCTTTCCTCTTCTCCAAATGAGAACATTAAACACAGGTGAGGAACAATAAGGAACAGCTGGATGTGATCAGAGCAGGGGATGATGGGAAGTGTAGTCCATGGGGAACAGATGACAGAGGTAAAACACAGGGCAGACAACAGTGAATCGTGACACAGTGATTTATAATCAGCAGTGATTTAAAATGCATTTTTAAATTAATTATTAGTCTTTAATGAACCCCTTTATAAACCCTTAACAAAATACTAAACTTCACTGTGTAACTCACACAGTGTTTGTGCTACAGACATGAATAATACCTCAATCATGATGTTTGTTGAGGAAAGGTGTGATATTACTTTTCTAAGTAATCAGACTTACAATTTTACACCTGGATGACAATAAAGTGGGTGGAAAAAATAACATTGGCTTGCATTGAAGAACGGACATGAACCATATTTACCAGACCAGAATATCATAGAGACTCGGGGATGAGCATCACACACTTTTTCTTCTAGTCTTTAACTCTCTCTCTCTAACTCTCCACCAGTATTTGGGTAACATCTGCTCTCTCTGTGTGTGGTAGAAAGCAGGACACATCAGGGATCATATTAATTTTTAATATCTGATTTGAGGTCAGTGAGCTCTCTGCCATCACACATCTGTCAGAAGTGTGTGCTGTTCGTTTGGCTCTATCAGTCTGCAGTAGAGTGTGTGCTGCGGTGACCTGCTGAGCTCCACCCTCAAACATCATCCATCACAACACAGACAAATTAGACACACATAAAAACTCAATACTTTCAAGAGGAAGTTCAGTGACATTTTATAATAACTTTCATCAAAGTAATAACTCATATAGACCATTTATAGGATGTAAACCATAAGAATGGAATTAGAATGCTAATGCAACAAAGCATTTCCAGTAGCTGTATTTTTATAACCCAGAACTGTAAAAATTAAATGACTAGCACATACTTTTAGAGTCTCTCTAAAACAGAACAAACAAAATATGTGCAAAAACTCAAAATAAACAATGAGGTGTCATTACTGGATCCTTTCAATAATACTATAAGTCAACAAATTTCTCAAAGGACTTCAAATGTTCAGCTGCAGTGGCTTATCCAGACATGTTGTTGATACTGAGCGCATCTATGTGAGAAAGGCAATGAAAGTGTATTGTAGTTTAAATGCTCATAATTATTTCCACAGCAGAAAGATTGGTGGAATAGTGGATTGATCCTATTATAATCAATGTAGCTGTTAATGCTGCAAGTATGTGACTTGTGATTTTATTAATTATTATCTTCTTCTTCTTTAGTGCTGCCTAACGGCGTTTGCGACTTCACGATAATATTGGTCTCGGTCTAGCACGGCGTGTAGAGTTTGTGCTGTTGTTAATTGTAGCCATGTTTTGATGTTACTGAGCCATGTCGTTTTTGGCCGTCCTGGTCGTTTTTTCCCTTCAATTTTTCCTTGCAGGATTTGCTTTAATAGCTGGTATCTGTGGTCGTTTCGGGCAATGTGGCCTAAGTAGTGACACTTCCTGCTAATGATGGTCTTCAGCAGTTGCCTGTCAGTGCCCATGTCTCGCAGAACTTGTGTATTGGTGATTTTGGCTGCCCATGGGATTTTCAGCATTCTTCGATACAGCCACATTTCGAAAGCTTCGAGCCTTTTTGTTGCTGTTGTTGTTAATGTCCACGTCTCTACTCCGTACAGCAAAATTGACCAGATGTAACATTTCAGTGTGCGCAGTTTCAGTGGTATACTCAAATTGCGGTCTGCAAGGAGTGTTTTCCATTTAATAAATGCTTGCCTTGCTTGTTCAATTCTGCTCTTGATTTCGACTTCATGGTTCAGCTGATCGTCAATAATTACGCCAAGGTATTTGAATCGGTGTACTTGTTCCAATTTTTCAGTGCCCAGCTTGATTGTTGTTTCACTTAAAGTTCGGCTGACCTTCATAACCTTTGTTTTCTTTTTGTTAATTCGTAGACCCCATATTTTACTTTCTGCGGCAACTTCATCCAAGATTTGTTGTAGATCTTGTTCCGAATCGGCCAGCAGTGCAGTGTCGTCAGCATATCTGATGTTATTGATGTATTGTCCATTGACTTTAATACCAATGTTTTTGTCTGCTAGTGTCCTATCAAAAATCTGCTCCGAGTAGATGTTGAAAAGAATCGGTGACAGTGGACAGCCTTGTCGTACACCTTTTTGTATTGGTATTGGGTCTGTCAGTTCATTGTTATATCGGAGTTGGGCTGTTTGCTTCCAATAAAGAGCAATGATGAAATTGGAGTCGTTTTTATCTAGTCCCAGTTGTTTTAATAGAGCTGCTAGTCGGTCGTGGTCTACTGAGTCAAAGGCTTTCTCGTAATCTATGAAGCAGATGTACACTTCTTTCTGATGTTCGTAGCATCGCTGTAGTAGTATCTGTAAACAGAAGATTGCTTCTCTTGTGCCTAGTCCTTTGCAGAAGCCAAACTGTGTGTTCCTCAGTGCACCCTCGCATGTGGAGCGTATGCGCTGTTGGATCACTTTTAGGAAGACTTTCAGCACGTGGCTCATCAAGCTTATCAGTCTATAGTCTTCACATTTCCGGCTTGTTGCTTTCTTTGGTATGGCCACAAAGATAGTGTATTGAAGTGGGCTTAGACGAGGGAGTGAAGATCCAAATGCAGTTTATTTGAATATTAAAAGTAAAAGCAAACACTTAGAACACTTAGGCAGGAACTCCGACCAAAGCAGGATACGAGACAGAGATTCAAACATCTAACATCAAACATCAAACAACGACCGACAAAGGACAAGGTGAACATCAGGACCTAAAATACAAAACAAGGGAAAACATAAACCAATGGACAATCAGAACTAATAACAAGGTGAAGAGGTAATTAACTAAAACCAATGACAAGACTAGAACAGAGAGTAAAGTAGTTAAACAATAAACCAATGGGGAGCGGACACATGGACGAGGAGGGAGGACAGGACATGACAAAACTTCAAAATAAGAGTGCTTAAAACAGAAAGCAATACGGAACATAAAAGGTGCCAAAACTCAAAGAGTGCATAAACAAAGAACAATGTGGAACATAAAAAGTGCCAAAAACTAAAAGTAAAAAGGTAAACAAACCAAAGACGGTGTGGATCGTTACAGAGCCCCCCCTTTAAGGAGCGGATCCCAGACGCTCCTAATCAAAGGAGGGGCAAAACGACAACGAAAACAAACAGGCAGATCTAGGGAACACGAGGGGGACAGAGGGACAAGACGTGGACAGGAAGACAGTGACAGAACAGATGGGTGGTCAGGAGAACAAGGAGGCCGGGTAGGTGCCCAGGGGACAACTTGAAGGAGGGGACCGGGTCGGGGGACCTCCATCGGGCAGGGACTGGGTCAGGAGGCCGGGGAGGTGGCCGTAGGGCAGGGATCGGGTCAGGTGGCCAGGGAGGCAGCCCCATGGCAGGGACTGGGTCTGGAGGCCAGGGAAGTGGCCGTAGGGCAGGGATCGGGTCAGGTGGCCAGGGAGGCAGCCCCATGGCAGGGACTGGGTCTGGAGGCCGGGGAAGTGGCCGTAGGGCAGGGATCGGGTCAGGGGGTCTAGGGGATGGCCACAAGGCTAGGGCAGGGTCAGGAGGCTTTGGAGACGGCCTCAGGACTGGGACAGGGTCAGGAGGAGGCCACGGGATAGGGTCAGGAGACCATGAGACAGGATCAGAAGGCCTGGGAGGGGGCCACAAGACAGGGTCAGAAGGCCAGGGAGGAGGCCACAAGGTAGGGTCAGAAGGCCAGGGAGGAGGCCACAAGGTAGGGTCAGAAGGCCAGGGAGGAGGCCACAAGGCAGGGTCAGAAGGCCCGAGAGGAGGCCACAAGGCAGGGTCAGAAGGCCCGAGAGGAGGCCACAAGGCAGGGTCAGAAGGCCCGAGTGGAGGCCACAAGGCAGGGTCAGAAGGCCTGAGAGGAGGCCACAAGGCAGGGTCAGAAGGCCTGAGAGGAGGCCACAAGGCAGGGTCAGAAGGCCAGGGAGATGGC
Source organism: Moxostoma hubbsi (assembly GCA_032164185.1). NCBI lineage: Eukaryota > Metazoa > Chordata > Actinopteri > Cypriniformes > Catostomidae > Moxostoma > Moxostoma hubbsi. Next base: position 46,091,464 of record JAVLUX010000011.1, on the reverse strand, counting down.
CACAGGACAAGGTCAGAAGGCCAGAGAGGAGGCCACAAGGCAGGGTCAGGAGGCCTGAGAGGAGGCCACAAGGCAGGGTCAGAAGGCCTAGGAGGCCACAGGGCAGGGTCAGAAGGCCTGGGAGGAGGCCACAGGACAAGGCCAGAAGGCCTGAGAGGAGTTGAGGAGGCCCCCAGGGACGGTGCCATAGTAGGCAGTGACCAAGGAGGCTTGGAAAGTCCTGGGGTTTTAGTAGGCGAAGGCAGAGCCGTGGGAGGTGGAGCAGACAGAGCCATGGAAGGCGGAGCAGACAGAGCCGTGGAAGGCGGAGCAGCTGCAGGCAGAGCCGAGGCAGTCCTCTGAGGCGGAGACCTGGGGGACTCTGGCAGCAGAGGCGCGGAGGGCTCGGGAGACAGGGGTGCGGAAGGCTCGGGTGGCTGAGGCGTAGGAGGCCCTGACCTTGGTCTCAAAGGCTCGAGAGGCAGTGCGCTGGGTGACTCGAGAGGCAATGCGCTGGGAAGCTCTGGAGGCGGAGCTCTGGGAGGCTCGAGAGGCGGAGCTGTGGAAAGCTCTGGAGGCGGAGCTGTGGAAAGCTCTGGAGGCGGAGCTGTGGAAAGCTCTGGAGGCGGAGCTGTGGAAAGCTCTGGAGGCGGAGCTGTGGAAAGCTCTGGAGGCGGAGCTGTGGAAAGCTCTGGAGGCGGAGCTGTGGAAAGCTCTGGAGGCGGAGGAGTGGAAGGTGGAGCCGTGGCAGGCTCTGGTGACTGAGGCGCGGCAGGCTCTGGTGACTGAGGCGCGGCAGGCTCTGGTGACTGAGGCGCGGCAGGCTCTGGTGACTGAGGCGCGGCAGGCTCTGGTGACTGAGGCGTGGCAGGCTCTGGTGACTGAGGCGTGGCAGGCTCTGGTGACTGAGGCGTGGCAGGCTCTGGTGACTGAGGCGTGGCAGGCTCTGGTGACTGAGGCGTGGCAGGCTCTGGTGACTGAGGCGTGGCAGGCTCTGGTGACTGAGGCGTGGCAGGCTCTGGTGACTGAGGCGTGGTAGGCTCTGGTGACTGAGGCGTGGCAGGCTCTGGTGACTGTGATCTCGAAGGCTCGAGAGGCGGAGCCGTGGGAGGCTCAAGGGGCGGAGCCGTGGGAGGTTCAGGAAGTGTTGGCTCTTGGACGGTCGAGGCTACAGGCGCTGGCTCTGGCTCTTGGACGGTCGAGGCTACAGGCGCGGGCTCTGGCTCTTGGACGATCGAGGCTACAGGCGCGGGCTCTGGCTCTTGGACGATCGAGGCTACAGGCGCGGGCTCTGGCTCTTGGACGGTCGAGGCTACAGGCGCGGGCTCTGGCTCTTGGACGGTCGAGGCTACAGGCGCGGGCTCTGGCTCTTGGACGGTCGAGGCTGGCAACGCCGGCTCTGGGACGGACGAGGCTGGCAACGCCGGCTCTGGGACGGACGAGGCTGGCAACGCCGGCTCTGGGACGGACGAGGCTTCCAGCTCGTTGGCCGTGGCAGGCGTGGGCGTTGGCTCGTTGGCCGTGGCAGGCGTGGGCGTTGGCTCGTTGGCCGTGGCAGGCGTGGGCGTTGGCTCGTTGGCCGTGGCAGGCGTGGGCGTTGGCTCGTTGGCCGTGGCAGGCGTGGGCGTTGGCTCGTTGGCCGTGGCAGGCGGAGACCGGGAAGCAGAAGCCTTTCCTCTTCTCCTCCTTCTCCTGGCGGACGGGGTTGTCAACACTGGCCCTGGGACAGACAAGGCTGGGGGCATGTTGGCCGTAGCAGGCGTGGAGGAACGAGTCATGGAAGGCTGGGAGGTGACCTCTGTGGGGGGAGAGATAGCGGCCTCCTCTGCGATGCCCACAGTCAGAGGAGAGCCACAGATCCTCAGGGTCACTTCAAGGAAATCAGAGAGCGTCCAGCCAGGGGTTGCTGGTGGTAGCCGCTCCTTCAATGAGGTGTCAAGATTTGCCCTGAAGAAAACCACCAAGCTGTAATCTGGGAAATCCGAAGAGTTTGCCAGCTCGAGGAACTCAAAGACATGGACCTCTATCGGGCGGTCCTCCTGTTTGAGGCCGAGGAGGAGGAAATTCGCCTGTTGGGCGGTGAGGGCTGCTGGATCCATTGCGGGTCGGTCGTTCTGTATTGAAGTGGGCTTAGACGAGGGAGTGAAGATCCAAATGCAGTTTATTTGAATATTAAAAGTAAAAGCAAACACTTAGAACACTTAGGCAGGAACTCCGACCAAAGCAGGATACGAGACAGAGATTCAAACATCTAACATCAAACATCAAACAACGACCGACAAAGGACAAGGTGAACATCAGGACCTAAAATACAAAACAAGGGAAAACATAAACCAATGGACAATCAGAACTAATAACAAGGTGAAGAGGTAATTAACTAAAACCAATGACAAGACTAGAACAGAGAGTAAAGTAGTTAAACAATAAACCAATGGGGAGCGGACACATGGACGAGGAGGGAGGACAGGACATGACAAAACTTCAAAATAAGAGTGCTTAAAACAGAAAGCAATACGGAACATAAAAGGTGCCAAAACTCAAAGAGTGCATAAACAAAGAACAATGTGGAACATAAAAAGTGCCAAAAACTAAAAGTAAAAAGGTAAACAAACCAAAGACGGTGTGGATCGTTACAGATAGATTGTAGCCAGTCGGATGGAATTTTGTTGCCGTTGTATATTTCATTGTACCAATTAGTCAGTTGTCGCATGTTATTGCTGTCTAATAACTTGAGCAATTCGACATGGATTGTATCGGGCCCGCACGCTTTGCCTGGCTTAGCTATTTTGATTGCATGTTCTACTTCTGAGGTTAAAATGAGTAAAGCGTCTTTTGACGTCTGTTGGTCTTTTCCTGCAGATGTTCTTGCGGCACCAAAGAGCTTGTGTATATATTAATTATTATAAAAAAAAAAAAAAAAAAAAAAAAAAATGGTGTGTCTCTTTCTTCAGAGCTAACTCCAGCTACTCCGAGAACCTGGTGCTTGTAATGTTCCTCATTTGTACGTAAAAGTGTTTCCACAATTACTGAATGTAAATGATTTGCACAGAGCGATCTATAGTCCTTTTTAGAGCCTGTAAAGAAATACTCTGACTTATCTAGCTAGGTAAACTCTTCCTATCAAAGTTACTATTAGTTTGCAAAAATGTAGTTCATGCACTACGAGATAAGATGTGTGCTGCAGTTGTTAATACTGTACAGATCCAGCCATCTTGATTCATTGCTGCAGTTCATGTGTCCAGTTGTGGTTGCTCTTTCGGCAATCTAAACGCTATAATTTCCGTTAGTTCCTGGCATCCATGGAGCATCAAACCACCAGAAAACATGTTCCACATTTTAATAATGACATTCTATTATAATCTTATTAATGTTAGTAATGTTAAACGTGTTTAAGTCCTTATGAATGGAGCACCTCCCGCTGCTTTTTTAAATGGGTTTGACAACTAGCCAGAAATGTTAAAGGAACAAAGACGTCGGGGCCTGGGTAGCTCAGTGAGTATTGACGCTGACTAGCACACCTCTAGTCGTGAGATCGAATCCTTGGCGTGCTGAGTGACTCCAGCTAGGTCTCCTAAGCAACCAAATTGGCTCAGTTGCTAGGGAGGGTATAGAGTCACATGGGGTAACCTACTCGTGGTCACTACGATATGCATTTCTCGCTCTCGGTGGGGCGCGTGGTGAGTTCTGCGTGGATGCTGACGGAGAATAGCGTGAAGTCTCCACATACTCTATGCGCCAAACAAGCCATGGAATAAGGTATGCGGATTGATGTCTCAGGCACGGAGGCAACTAAGATTCATCCTCCACCACCCGGATTGAGGTGAGTCACTATGTCACCACTAGGACTTAGAGCGCATTGGGAATTGGGCATTCCAAATTGTGGGAAAAAAAAAAAAAAAGGAACAAAGATGTCCTTAAACTGATGAAAAGTCAATAAAATGGGCTTTGTGGCAGCGGGGGCATGGTCAAGCATCTGTCCGGAGAGAGCGAAAGTGGTAAGGGTGACAGAGGCATATAAACGTCCACGCCGCCACCAGAGATGGAGAGAGAAAACGACACGAGTTATGTTGACAAAGTTTGCGGGACTTTGATCTGATTGAACTGAGAAAAACTCTGAGAAGAGTGCCCGCAGAGTGTTGAAGGCAGAGAAATAAAGAGCCTTACTTGATTGCATCATTGCTCTCCATCTCCCTTCCATCTCCGAACTTGGAGCTATTACAGGCTGTATGGATATTATATGTATATTGGGTAACTTCAGCTTAATTGGGTCACTTTTTACAATTCATATGAAAAAGAATAGTGGTCCCATTTACCTGAATTCACCCTGGATTTGAATGTACTGTTTGAATGTACATTAATTAATGATCTATTAAGGATCACATATTGTAATTATGTTTACAATTGAGAACATTTAACTTACTTTTAGTGGCACACAGTGGACATTTCACCTCAGAACTGCTGAGATACTTGTAAGTAACCGCATAACCCCCCCATCTCCCTTTAGTACCCTTCTATGAACTCATTTCAGTCTGTTAAGTAAGTTTTCCTCCCAGCTGTGTCTCCTGGACTCTGTGTGTCTCCTGTGAGTTGCTGTTTCTCCCAGAGCCAGTATAACGATAATTTGAGAGAACGTCTGGGTTCACACGCATGAAGAGACTAAACCACAGAGATAGTCCTGGTTCTAGCAAACATAATAAACCCTAACCACCAGTGGAAAAGCATTCTTTACAGCGACTCATTTTGGGGCATCACTGGCATGCTTTAATACTCTATTGAAGATCAGCTTCATAAGCACTTTGAAGGGAGAACAATCATTATAGTCATGAGGTAATGCTGTTTCATTTAGCCGACACTTCTATCCAAAGAGTCTTACAAAATGAAGAAGGATATATATAAAAAAAGATTCAACTTAAGGAGAAAGAAACATATTAGGTGCTGCAATATAAAGTTTCAATTGTAATAGAAAAGTACTAGCCAATACCTTTAGCCGTTTCTTAAAGACAGCTCACTTGTTTTTTATTCGATAAGAAGAATTGTGCATAAACTGTGATGGAAAAACATTTCCTGAATAAAGTCCTATTGACTATATTAGGAATGCAAGATATGCATCAAAAAGTCATGTGACTGAATAGTTCATTCGTAACTGTACTAACCAGCGGACCAATCATTGCATGGGGCGGCTGTGGCTCAAGTAGTAGAGTGAGTCTACTAATCGCAGGGTTGGTGGTTCGATACCCGGCCCACACGACTCCACATGCTTTAGTGTCCTTGGGCAAGACACTGAACCCCAAGTTGCTCCCAATGGCAGGCTAATGCCTTGCATGGCAGCTCTGCCACCATTGGTGTGTGAATGTGTGTGCGAATGGGTGAATGAGTCACAGTGTAAAGCGCTTTGAATACCGTTAAGGTTAAATTGGCGCTATATAAGTGCAGACCATTTACCATTTATGCAGACCATCTGAATTGTTGCTATGGTCATCCTGAAATAACAGTGTCCTGAAAATCCAAAGCCAGTTAAATTAATTCTATTGTATTAGAATTAAGTTTCTCTGCAAAGTCCTTACTGGCTTTGGGTTTTCAGGACTGTTATTTCAGGATGACCAGAGCAACATGAACTGTGCCGGAGAGCAGGATATTGCCACTTTTGAAAAATATCTTATTGATCCTCACAGTAAACTCATAAGGATGGTGGAAAGCACAAACATTGCATTCACAAAACATGACGCTTTTGCTTCCAGACATGATACAAATCTCTTTACAGTGTAACACCAGATGTGATGATTTTGTTCTTTTGTATACATGGGATGGAAATGCAGCTATTTTTGCACTTTCTTCTCACGATATTTTTCGCATAAATTAAATTAGCACAGTATTGGCCCTGATTAGCGCTGATTCGTTCAATATGCTGTCACTCAATCAATGTGATAATCCCCACCTCTCATCTCTTGTCATCGCAGTGGGACATCACAGATCGCTATGAATGGGACGAACTGATCTAAGTGGAGAAAACAACTAACCAACACGGACAACAGCACTTTTGTCACTTGCAAATCAAAATGAACTTGAAATGTTTTGCTAGTGAGCTGCTTGAGCGCTGGCTCTTAAAGGTGGCAGCTCCGTGCCATCATGAAACATGTGTTTATCAAGGAATAGATGACAAAAAAAGATGACTATAAAATTATAAGCGAACAGATATACATGAAATATGCTTGTTGCTGTATTCTTGTTGGTATTGTTTTGGAAGCAATGTAAAAATAGTAATAATAATAACACACCTGATGAGTCTGATTTGACTTGATTCAGTAAACAGTGTTAATATCAACTTACAAAAATAAGTATTTTGTCCTTTTTTACGGTGTAAGTTAAAAGGTATTTCATATGCTTTCCTGAGATGGCACTCAGCCTCCTCATTTCAAAAGTCCACCACATGCCACTGGATCGTAGGTAGACTGGTGCAGACCATTGTCTGTTCTGTATGTCAGCATCAGAGCTTTGAACTTGATACGTGCTGCAAACGTCAGCCAGTGTAGAGAGACAAGGAGGAGTGTAACATGTGCTCTCTTGCATTCATTGAAGACCAGACGTGCTGCTGCATTCTGGATCAATTGCCGAGGCTTGATCATCCATGCAGGGAGGCCTGCTAAAAGAAATCCAATCCAATCCTTTTTCCAATAGAAAAATTGATTTCTGAATGACCAATATTTTTGAGCCCCACATCTTTCAACCCTTCAAATCTCTCATAGTGGATGTTAAAGTCTTCGAAGGGAATAGGGACGATCACTTCTGAATGGAATGCACCCAAAACAACAAGCCATACACAGACTGCCGTGCCTTGACTTCTCCAAAAATCTGGCATCAAGACCTGAACACAAATCATTTTCTTTTCTTTTTTAATAAACATTTCAATTTTTTTTCTGAAACAAAATAATAAAAAAATCTGTTAATCCTGTAATTCAAATATATTCCTTTGCATTGACCAGGCAGCCAAGGTATGGCAGGGATCATACCCTCCCCCTGCAAGACAGGAAAGAAAACTGCACTTGTCAAGCCTTTTATTGGGCTCTTTAGAACAGAGCCCATGCAATTTTTTTTAAATGGTTGTAACAGCAGTTGATGTTTCAGTAAAGACATTAAGTAGCTTTATAAGGTCCTTGAAATGTGTGAGGGACAGCAGTGAGACGGATCCTGGCAGCTGTCCTGACATGGCTGTGGGTGTCTGGAGCAGACACTGGACACTGACCTTGTGATGGTAAGTTCATAGAGGTGTCACAATCATGGCAGAGCTCATGCCTCTGTAAGACGACGTCATGCAAACATGACAACCTGTGCCAAGAGAGACTGCAGCAGAACAGTGCTTATTACACTACCAGACAGAAAAACAAAGACACAGGAAGAGTTAAAAAAAAAAAAAAAAGAGAGAGAGAGAGAGAGAGAGAGAGAGAGAGAGAGAGAGAGAGAGAGAGAGAGAGAGAGAGAGCAATTAGTTTTAATAAATGTCACTTTGCAATAATGTCAAAGTTCTCACTACAGCTAAATACGGACTTCACTAATTTTCTGGTTGCTTAATCTCATTCGGTAAACACAGAGTTCAGTTATTTTTGGCAGCGACAGCTTCAATCTTCAACTGAATTCACTCTCGATCATTTTGGGTAGTGACAACCTTATTACAGAAAATCACAGTAGCGTGAACTGTTGTGAATGACTTAAAATGTGTTGTAAATGGACTTATTCACAAATATTGGTACAAGTCTGTCTCTTTTCACTGTTGCCTCATGAGCTTTGTGGTCTTGGGGTTACCCATTGTAGTCCGGAGGAAGCATGCTGTTTAAAAGCATATACAATTCACAATGCCTCTGTTGATGGCAGTTAAGCCAACATGATCACACAGGAAACTGACATGCAGCTTTAAAATGTTCCTGTATATGGAAGTCAACCCCATCTGCCGAATCTCCGAGACACGGGTTCTGGTCCTGGGGAAACCTGAAAGTAATTGTGTTCATATAACAATGGTGAGTGTGATTCTGAGGTCACAGTTTTCACTCTGAAATTAAATTTTTACTCTGCTGATGGTTGGGGGGTTAGGGTTGGGGTTTGGGGTTAGGAGTAGGGTTAATAAAATAGGAATTCCTATTGACTGTATTACATAATTTACAACTAAAAATACAACTCGCTTTGGATGCCACCTTGTGGACATTTCAACAACACTTCAAAAATCAGCCACTGGGGCAGTGATTTGAATTTCGGTAAGTAAAAGCCAATTTCACCAGTAAAATATTAGACCCACTTTCACTGAATTTATAGTGAGATCAGTTTGGATAAGCCACAAAAAAAAACAAAAAAAAACTGGCAGACTAAAACATATCTGTACCAAAGAACAAATCTTTAAAAATCTAACTAAATTTAGTGAGCTTATAATAAGAGAAAAAATATTTGAGGTACGAAGAATAAAATTGTTTGTTTGTTAAATTTTTAGTTTTAAGCATAAATCTCATATTTTGTTAGATTTTTCTGAAAATAAAAAAAAACTTCATATGAAATGGCATTTTGCTTCTCAAGTAAATATTTCTTGTTTTTCTTTATTTTTTGTTTTAAGGATGTTTTTAGACATCTTTACTGGTAAGCAAGACAAAAATACACAGTAGTAAATTGATTTATTTCAATTTTTTTTTTTTTACTACTTTAACTGTTGGCATTCATGTTTCTTGTTTGTAGCCATGAGATGCTATGGAGAGTATATGGTAATTTTGAAGAATGGCTCCTGTATTCCATACACACGGAACAATCGTTTAAAGAGTTCACTCCTACAATTAAATGCAGTTGTCCTTCCCAAAACTTTGCAGCATGCGCATGGCCAATTTGGATCGTGGTGATTGAGGATGTCTATTTGTTATGAACCCCTGAGGCATTTTTTAAAGGCCCTGATCCCTTTAGGAATATATTTACCAAAAGCAATCTGGAGTTGCCATGGTTACTCTTTTCTGCTCAACAGAGTTCCTGTCTGCAACTGTAATGAAGAATTAATGAAGCAACATCCTTAATGGCCATTAGATTGATGTTCACGTGAGCCTCATTATTTTAGTGTGTAATAAGTAAACAACTCTTTTGACTTGAGGAAACCAATAAAAAAAAAACTCAGTACCCTAGCAAATGTATAGCAACTCACTAAATACACTTTCAAACACCTTAGTAATCATAAAGTAACAACATATGATATTTTGGTGGAAATATGGTTACATGGCAAGTTTTTGTAACATATAAAAACAATGAACTCTAAACTGTGAGTGTAACTCTATGTAATAAATATCTCTTATGTTCTCTTAAATACATAATTAGGCAGTGCAAATACTGTACACTTAATGTAAAAGCCTCCTCTGCTTTAAAGTGCAGTTTATGCCCCAAAATCAGGCTGTACATGGACGAGGGATGTAAAAATGCACTTAATGCATGAGACATTTTCCAACATCTAAAAATGTAGAGATCATTTGTCATTGTTGTATGAAAATGTCTGTACCTTTGAGCACTTCCCTAAATGTCAGCAGTAATTGCTCTCCCTAAAATCCCCTTGTGACATGAGCAGAGCGCTGAGGTGATTTCAGGCTTCAACCAAACTCACAGACACACACTCAGCACTCTCAAGACAAAGATTATGTTAGGCGCTTTTCCCGGAAATGTCACCGATGATGTAATGTTGATAAGATGAATCAGAGGATGAAAAAGAAACAGCAAGAAACACACTGAATGAATTCATACAGCAACCGTGAAAGGTACTGTTTGGCCACTTGAATCACAATCACAAAACAAAATATCAAAGCAAGAGGCATTTATTGTAAAGAAAGACAACACTTTATTTTAATGTTCCCTTTGTGAAGGGTTTATAAAGGATTTATTAATGACTAATATGTCATTTACAAATGTGTTAATCACAACATGAATAAAAAGGAAAACTTTCATGCAGTACTTGACAAATAGTGATGCTGTTTTCTCAACTAATGGCACGTTTTATCACATGTTTCAAGAAAAAGTGCTCAGTTCCATTTTATCGGATTTACATAGATGTTTTTGAGGTATTTTTAGCCAAAGCAACTCCAGACTCCAGTCACATCTCAGCGATTTTTGCTTAGTTTATCAACCCTTTGCTGCAAGAATTTCTTTAATACATTTTTAAGTAGTTGTTTATGTATTGTAGATGAGTTTGTCCCTTGAAGTTCAGAGCTTTTAGGAGCTGCTTGAACGGCCATTCAACCAAGTGTTTTTTATGTGAGAAGAGTATAAGGAGGGTGGAAAGATGTATTCAGTCAAGGATTGTGTGAAAGAGGTGCAGTTTTCCCTTCTTCACTTTACAAGGGGGCATTCTCCAAGTCTACTTCACTGTCTTGTCCCGGTCAGGTTTCAAGAAGATTCTGTGGAGACTCCAGACACCATTTACTCATTTACACACACTGGACATTCACAACCAACAGGTTTAACCTTTTTAAGATACTGCAGCTGCATTAACCTTTCTTATGGGTGACACGTTGCTTCACTTACAGGTTGCGGGTTTGCAGTCAGGATGTAAACTCCTTGCCTCTGCAATAGGTATAAACACTTCAAACACAAATGTGTTTGTGATTTATTTATTCGGTAACACTTAAAAACTGCATTGTGGAAAGTATTTGTGAAGCATTAGTTCATAGTTAATTAATTATTTATAAATCATTGTTCCTTCTTTATTAATACATTAATAGAGTGTATACAAATTGTATGTTCCCCTTCTGTCACTCACTCGATGTTGTATTGATGCGTAGAGCCCCCCCACAGGAAGCTGATGCCCCCCACTTAACGGCCTGGCACGAAGGAAAAAGCGCCCCTGAGACAGACGCCCCAGTGAGAGAGATGTCTGCTGTGGAGCTGGTACTTCATCCTAAGATGGAGGGCAGGAAGGTAAATCCTTTGTTTCTTTTCATTTTGTGTTCGCCGCACACTGAATGGGCTGCGCTACCCACTCCTTGGGCCACATAATCAGTGTTTATGACCGCCATTGTCACGGTGACCAGAAACCGAGTAAACAGGTCCTCGCGAACGTAACCCCCCCTTCTCGCGCCTGGCCAACCCACACCTACAACCACGGCCAGCCGGTTGTGATGAGTCTCGAGGACGGCACAAGAGGCCCACTGCAAGGCGCACATCGCATGGCTATCACACCGATCTGCTGACACTTATTCAGCACTTGGATTCACCGTTGCTCCAGTGAAACTACTTGCACAGACCCTGTGCAAGGTCAGGGAGGATGAGGAACAAGTCACCCTCGTTGACACAGACCTCACGCCCATCGCGACAGCACCTCCCTGGCAAATTCCCCCGAGGAAGGACCTTCTTTCTCAGGGACGGGGCACAATCTGGCACCCGCGCCCAGACCTCTGGAACCTCCATGTCTGGCCATTGGATGGGACCTAAGTGGCCTACCACTGGCAGTGGTAGACACGATCACTCAGGCTCCCTCTATGAGTCAGCTCTATGCCCTGAAGTTGCGTTTGTTCGTGAGGTGGTGTTCTTCCCGAGCCGAAGACCCCCAGAGATGTGCAGTCAGGTCAGTGCTTTCCTTCCTGCGGGACAGGTTGGAGGGGCGACTGTCCCCCTCCACCTTCAAGGTACACACACATACTGTGTTTACTATGACGCGGTGGAAGGTAAGATAATCAGGTTCCTCAGAGGCACCCAGAGGCTGAATCCTCCTTAGGCCACGCCTATTCCCCTCATGGGATCTCTCTGTGGTCCTCCGTTTGAGCCGCTAGAGTCAGTCGAGCTGAAAATCCTCTCCTTATAGCCTATAGCTGATTCTTGAGATATGTGAAAAAAATGGTCAATTCTTAAAATACTTTATTGACATTTTTTTCTCTTTTCACACTAATCTGACAGTTGATAAAATTGAATAATAACCATGTGTTGTACACTGTAGCATGCTCAGATTTGTGTACAGCCGCTGGTTTGACATGTGAGTGAACAGGGGCAAGACAGTGGAAAACAGATTTGGTTTATTCTTCACAGTCTTCCAATATTTAAATGGAGAATCATGTAGCCAATGGCACACAAGAAATAATTGGAATAGTATAATGCCAACATAAGGCATGTGTGCCCAGACCAGAATGAATCAGTCTTTACTCCTCTCTTCGAAACCTCTGGAGGCAATGTCTATACCTCTGTAATATCTATAATGTCTATATATCTAGAATTCTGTTAATTTATTAAAAACACAACAAAAGCTAAATGGGAGTTTTGTGGCTTTTAATGTATGTCAGTTAGCTTTTAAGGTCATTGATATTCTTGTTACTCTTAAAATTTGACTAAATTAACTTTTAGAAAAACAGATACATTTTAAATTTACAGTGGTTCACCTCTGAGAAAAGGGGCCAACAATATGACTCAGTATGACAGTATGAGTTATGCTGACTCATCTTGTACTCAGGGGCGGATTCAAATCTTTTGTCCAGTCAAATGCTCTCTAGATTGAGAATGTCCCCTCGCCCTGCCTCTGATTAGCAATAGAGTGCAATAGTGTCTGTACACTCTTCAGCAATCATGGTTCCAGAAGTATTTTTTCCCATTAATTTCGAAGTTCAGAGGTGAATCACAACATTACAAACTTTGAATTGATGCAAAGTTTGATGGATTGGTGCACTGAACATTTTTAATGAGGGAATGAACTACAATCCCATGATGCATTGTGAATGATGTTATTAGATTAAAACAATGGTCAAATTAAAAACTTTTGATTTAAAGATGTTGATTATAAGTACAGTATAGAACAATATGTTCTCATTTTATTTCAAAATATTGAGCAATTGAGATTGCGTTAATCACAGTGCGTCCTGAGAGTGGTCGCTGCAGAGCTATGTTGACACGCTTTGTTCACAGCGATTCTATGATTGGTGGATCTTTATATTTAGGATAATGGGATGTGTAGTTCTTTACTAGAAATTCTTGATAATGAAGCTGAAATAACAAGGACTGATGAATTCAACCGAAGCATATACTGTGTCATCAATTCAGAGTTCACAGTAGCTCTGTCTTCAAAGTTTTTTTTTTCCCCAATTTGGAATGCCCAATTCCAAATGTGCTATAAGTCCTCGTGGTGGCATAGTGACTCGCCTCAATCCGGGTGGGGGAGGACGAATCTCAGTTGCCTCCGCATCTGAGACAGTCAATCCGTGCATCTTATCACGTGGCTTGTTGAGCATGTTACTGCGGAGACATAGCACGTGAGGAGGCATCCCGCTATTCTCCACGGCATCGACACACAACTCACCACACGTCCCATCGAGAGTGAGAACCACATTATAGTGACCACAAGGAGGTTACCCCATGTGACTCTACCCTCCCTAGCAACCAGTCCAATATCTTTGCTTAGGAGACCTGGCTGGATTCAAACTCATATCTCCAGGGGTGGTAGTCAGTGTCTACTCACTGAGCTACCCAGGCCGCTGTCTTTGAAGGTTTCTAAGTAATTGTTAATAATCAATTCCGCTATGGAAAAAATTTACGTTACTTCCGAAACTAGACTGTTGTGCTCTATCCAAGTAACAAGTCATAGTTCATGGTTGTATTGTAAACAAAAAACATAAGCCATTTAATAGATCCCACCTAAACCTTCTGTTTCAAAAGGAAGTATGTGCTCAACAAGCCATTTCACTGGTTAGGCTATTGTAAGATTTCAGAATTGTCCATAACAATTTAGGCTGATACTTTACAGGTTTTGTGTTCCTTGGTTTTTTATTACAACCTCCTGCCATCAATCAGATCCTTAAAATCAAGCAACATTGCTTGCAGGTTTAAAGTCTCCTTAACAGTTTCTTAAAGTACCCAAATGAGGATGAATCCTTTAGCTTTTTTGACAGACCTTGAGATTGTAAAATTGGCGCTGCCACCTCACAGCTTGTTCTGCTAATTGCTGTGAACTGGTGAGTTGGGATGTTGTGCCGTCGCCATGGTGACAGGCTCTGATATAGCTACAGGAAAGATTTTTGAACAGGGGATGCAAGTATTAGTAATTTAAAGCATGCGTAATATAAATCATTAATTCTTATATTTAAAATTGCGTTTTAACACCCAGTAACGATAATATACCCTATAAATTTGATAAAAACATGTCAAATATTTCTAGGAATATCAGATTGAGAGTTGTGATCATAAAATATATAACTGGCTATATGAAAACTTAGCTCCTAAAATAATAGCACATAAAGATTATTTATATTAAAGTATTTGCTAGTATTACTATTATATTTTTAGAAGTTAGGATGTTGTTAATCGTTTTAGAAACTGTAACTCAATTCCATGTTTTTGACAGTTGCAAAGCAGCACATATTTACACCAATAGCATTCACAATGCATTCTGACTGGCACACTTTGTTCAAGTTCACATGACTATTTCCTTCATTGTTTGTGCAGATGCAAACTGTAATATTGCATTTTAGTTATAGATATAGCTGATTGATCTCTCATAATCTATGTGAGTGAGAGAGGTAACTAACCCATTAATTTACCGGCACAAAATTGGTGAACAGCTCAACTCACAAGCAAGGAAATCCCCGAAACTATGCCTAGATCATTTTAATACATTCTTTCTTGCTTATTCTTGAAAACATTGACATTGTAAATGTCTTGCAGTATTCTTTTTTTCAGCTCACATTTTCATAAAAAGTCATTTTTTATTAAAATAATTTAATTACCAAAGTCCTCGTTATTGTTGATGAAATAAAAATACCCCTTAATATTTTTGTCATTACTTTCGTTAAAGAGATTAACAAGGAAAATAATATTAGTAGTCATTCATTCTTTAATGCATTGCATATTTTCTGACCAACTTAACAGGGTGTGCTGCAATGCCGAAAGGGGGTGCTTTAGCACCCCTGCACCCCTACATCCAGCGGCTATGGGCTCTGACTACATCCAGATTGAATATCATGCACAAATAATACTGTATAGTCTCAATTCCATTCAAATTTCATTACTTCTTTTCTATATTTTAGACATTTTGGATATGCTGTATAATGTATTGTAGGTTATTAATTATTTGAATATTGTCATGTACTATGGGACATAAATTCAGATTCAAATGAACATTATGATTAAGTATATGATGATTATGCCGATGAAAGAGAAAATGTGAATGATCTGACACATCGAAGATATCTCATGGTAAAACTTGATATTAATCTTCCCTTTGATAAGGTTTTATAAAGAGGTTCACTAATGACTATTAAGTCATCTAAATGCATTATAAATCATTAATATGTGCTAATAACAACATGCATAAAAAGCGTGACTTTCATGCAATACTTGCCAAATAGTATTTAAGTTGCATGTTATAAATGACAAAAAAATATACTTAGTTGTACTAGTATTATTCCAAAAAAAAAAAGAAAAAAAAAGAAAACGCCCATATTCATAATTAAAAAAAATAAAAAATAAATAATAATAATAAAAAATCTCTCTCTCTCTCTCTCTCTCTCTCTCTCTCTCTCTCTATATATATATATATATATACTGTAGCAAAATAGACTATTGTAGAAGATTAAACGGAGGGATTATTCCATTTTGCTAGTCTATTTGTGTCTATATTAATTTATGTAATGTTTTGACTCACTTGTGTTGTCACTTTCCTTTTCACGTCGATGTCAAAAGAATGGTTTTACCTAGTCCTAGTTACACAAAAACATGTTTCAGAGCATGTATCATATAATATAGCCTGATGACCATTAAACCATACTGAACTCAATGTACAGGTTCTTCATACATGTCCACTGGTCATTAAGGTGCATTTTCAAAGGTTACTATGAAAATGAGTAAGTGCTGAATGAGGGTTATTATGCAATGATCACATATGAGATAAAATGGCTCACTATTTGACAATTATTGCATGACAGTCTTTTTTATTCATGTTGTTACTATCACATATTAATCATTTATAATGCATTTGTAAATAATTGGTCATTAATGAACCCCTATATCAACCCTTAACATTTTTTAATTGTTTTAAAACCATGTGTAGCAGCACTTTCCACCATGTCCTCTTGAGCTCTTATTTTCATTTGGTTCATTTAAAGCTTGTGTACGTAAGGTCGGGATTTGAACCCCATTCCCCTGCATTTTGAATGAAAAAAATCTGTAACCAATTACAGAAATGCATAAATAATTACTTACAATTTGAAGCTATGTACTTCTTACTAGTAAAAATGATCATTTTATACCAATAATTACATTGTTACTAGTGGAAATGCTTATTTCTCATATCAACAATTGAACTGCAACTAAAAAAGATGCTATATAACAGATTACTAGCTGAAATAATATGCTAATTTTAATCTTAATTATGAATAAGAATTTGTGCGAGTAATTAAATATATTAACTGGCAGAAAAATGTTTGAAATTGCGTATAGATTTTGCTGTTTCAAAAGGAAATTGGTACTTTAATTCACCAAAGTGGGATTCAACTGATCACAAAGTACAGTCAGGATATTACTGATGTAAAAAAACAGCAACATCACTATTTGAAAATAGTCATTTTTTTTATCAAATCTAGACAGACCCAATTTCCAGCAGCCATCACTCCAACACCTTATCCTTGAGTAATCATCAGCATTGTTTTTGTTTTTGAGTTGCCACAGTATTCAAAAGACTGGCATGTCTTAAGGTCAATATTAGGTCAAAAATGGAAAAAAAGAAACAGCTTTCTCTAGAAACTCATCAGTAAATCATTGTTTTGAGGTGTACAATACAGTCTTCAAAGACAAAGGACAACTGGCTCTAACAAGGACAGAAAGAGATGTGGAAAACCAGATGCACAACTAAACAAGAGCATAAGTACATCAGAGTCTCTAGTTTGAGAAATACATGTCCTCACATGTCCTCCGCTGACAGCTTCATTGAATTCTACCTGCTCAACACCAGTTTCATGTACAACAGTAAAGAGAAGGCATTATGGGAAGAATAGCAAAGAAAATGTCACTTTTGAAACAGAAAAACTAAAAGAAAAGTTTAGAGTGGGCAAAGAAACAGACATTGGACAACAGATAATTGGAAAAGTGTTATGGATCTTAACCACATTGAGCAGTTGTGGGATCAGCTAGACTGTAATGTGCGTGAGAAGTGCCTGACAAGGCATCCCATTATACTAAATATAAACCAAATGCCCCAAGGTCGGTATCCAATGGCATGGCTGAAGGTCTCCTGTGTGTTCTGTCTTGATGTGCACACTAAGTTTAA
Source organism: Moxostoma hubbsi (assembly GCA_032164185.1). Classification (NCBI taxonomy): domain Eukaryota; kingdom Metazoa; phylum Chordata; class Actinopteri; order Cypriniformes; family Catostomidae; genus Moxostoma; species Moxostoma hubbsi. The sequence goes on along the minus strand of JAVLUX010000011.1, from coordinate 46,074,243 downwards.
GTTATTTAGTTACAATTAAATAACTATATTATTGAACTTGAACGCACTTTTATGAACACTGTTTATTTTATCTGTCTCCAATTATAAAAGTTTCCAAGGATATATTGTTCCAATCTTAATTATTATTATTAAATTTGGTTTAACATTTGATCATCGTATTTAACTCTACTAATTTGATATTGAACTCATTTATTCTGATTCCTGTCGCTTAGAGAGTCTCGTGCCGGCTGTGTATGCGGATCTCACGGTCACAAATATGCCAGTATTAGTCATTAAAACAGTAATTGACTAAATACTTATTAGATGGCTGCTCATGCTTGCCCTTTTATCTAAAAGTAATTTTTTTTAGTACCCTTAGATATTAAACACTTAATTAGAGTAACACACTTTCTACCCAGAGGTCATGACCACTAAATTTACAAAGGTAGACCAACAATACCTAAGTTAAAACAGCTTTATATAATCATGCCATAGTTTCCTATGTTCACTTAGCGAGAAAATATAACAATAACCGGAGGATTAGACTTCACCCTATTTAGGCTTGGGTGACAATGCCCTGTTGTCCTAAATTTGGAGTGTACAGGCTCGATATGGAATTTCCATATCGAGCCTGTACACTCCAAGTATGCTTAAACTAATGCCAGTTTGTTAGTCGGATCTCTAAAGTCTCAGTCGGTGTGTCCCATGCTCCACTCAGAACTGAGCTTTAGTCCGCTACTAACCTGGTCGTAGATTTGCAGAAACATGGACTTAAAGTAATCTACTAAAGACAATAATTTCAGAGTAAATTAGAATAAACTCAATGTTACAATTTATTTACCAGGTAAAATAATACATTCATCAATTCCAATTAGACAATAATAAGTCAAATTTAAACATTTATCAATAAGAATTGCATACCTGGTAGAGAAAAACAACGCTGATTCCTTTGTCATCTCTCCTTAAATATCAAATGATTCGATTGTTATTTCAGATGTGTGTGTTTGATGTTATTCAGGATTTGGTTTACAATTTAGCGGTTTGAATGTAGACCTTTGAAACTTGTGATTGAGTAGGTCATTAGGGGGAAAGCAGGACAAAATAGAACAGTGTACTACGCCACCCTGTTAAACAGGGAAATATTAATATTTAGTTAAATAACCCATAAAGGGCACACAGGTTCACTTGTATCACAAAAGGACCAAAGACGTGGATACCAAAAATACAAAAAGTTTTATTTACTACAGTTATCAAGCAGTCACTTTAAAACAGGTAAAACAGTTATGACCAGAGCAGAAATTGCACACATGCACATACACTACAAAACTCACATACAACAAAACAAGAGACTGAGGTTTACCAGTGGCAGGCAGGCTAGCCGACGAGCACAAGGCTCGTATCGTTAAATCTTACCACCCAGTCCACGAATTTCACCACGCACACAGCACAATGAAGTCAAGCATGAACACACGTCAAAAAGTGACAGAAGTCCCCACCACCACACATCCAGCTAGCTGCCTGCCCTGGGTCTCGGTTCCTGTAAACAGAAACAAAAGTTAATCACAAATAATAAAATCCTGAAAAACCACACTTCAACAGCACAAGAGTGTAAGAAGTTGTTTAGACAAGAAAATTAGGACATAAAACATTGTTTTTTATGTTAACTAAGTACATATGAGCAGATCAACACAATAGATTAACCTCACAGGCCCATAAATATAGCACTTGAATGGCGGTGATTCACATACTCAAAATCACAGAGTCAGCGAAGAGGTTAGATGAAACAAAACTAATCAAAATAGCTTAAGGCTAAACATAATGCAACCAATGCAATCAAACAAATCAAACAAAGCAAACATAGCAAACATCAGCAAAGTAAACAAAGCAAAGTAAACAAATCAAACATCAGCAAAGTAAACAAAGCAAAGTAAACAAATCAAACAAAGCAAACATCGCAAACATCAGCAAAGTAAACAAAGCAAACATCTACAAACAAAGCAAACATAGCAAACATCAGCAAAGTAAACAAAGCAAAGTAAACAAAGCAACAGCATCAGAGAATGTTGCGCCGCAGGCCAAATCAGCTGGAGGTTTCCTAATACCCCCGATTATTCTGCGGGGAATGTTGCCCCGTCGGATCAATCAGCAAGAGGTTTCCTAAAACCCCAAGTGTTCTTCCTACAAATAACCAAAGGAATTGTTTACAACAGAACACTTGCGCCTAAATAAAAAAATTATTGGAAAATTGTGCCTAAATAGCGATTGTTCCACATACTTTCATGTTGTAACTCCAGCTGTAGATATAAATCATACACACAAATAACAAAAAGGCATCAATACACCAATAAAACTCAGCAACGAAGAATTATGGTTGAAGGGAGAATGTTGAGGGTTGATCACTGAGGGAATGACAGCCGCCAGCCGACCACAGCTAGAAACAGTCCGTTCCGAAGCTAAATTGTCCATGTAAACAAACCGGTTACCTCAAAGCATATTAGAGTTAGCTAGTTAGCCAAACAAACATACCTCCAAAGCGGAAGCGATCAACACCAGAATGGGCGGTCCTCAGGTAGTGATGAACAAGCAGTGCTCTGACACACAAGCAGTGCCCTACAGTCCCATTTTATAGTATCCCTAAAGGCCTATGATTGGACAACTAATGCACCGAGGTGTGATGCAATAATTACAAAGAAAATAACCTGTGCAATGCTCAACGCTTGTTCCACTACAATCTACCCCCCACTTTCGGATTGTCGCCCCGACGATCCCAAGACCAGACCGACCTTCCCTAATACCAAGGCCTAAAATACTTGCTACCATACCACGCACTTGCTGAAGAGAAGCTCCGCCAATCTCTCCAACTGAACGGGGAAGGTGATGCACATTTGGATGCAGGCCCGCTGTTACACATCCAGTCCTGCGTATGACAACCTCACCAGCACTAGGCAGGCCATCAGGCAAGGGCTCCTGCAAACTAGGTGGATTCCCTTCTGGGACCCTTAGTCCTGACCAGATCACTGGAGTATGTTTCATAGGTAACTGGTCCTGAGGGCCAAGTACCCTCTCAGATAGCGCTCCCAGCTCTGGTTCAGCAGTAGCTTGGTCCTGCTCCTGCACCACAGCCAGCAAATCTACCTCATCATCCTCAGCCAATGAGGGTGTATCCCCGCCTGAGCCATGGGGGCAACCGATATGATCAACAACCCCCATTTCCTTACGGACTCGACTCTTCAGCAATGAACGGTGTACATTCTTTACCTTGGTCAGGTCACCCACAGGTGCAATGGTGTACACTACCCCACCCTCCTTGGGTGCTCTAATCACTTGATACACCACTGGGCTCCACAGGTCCTGGATTTTATGGCGACCCCTTACCCCATAGTCACGGAGGTATACCAGCTGACCCTCCACCAGTGGTTTATCTTGAACATGCTGATCATGTTGGGCCTTGCGCCTGTCTGCCATGACCTGCAACCGTTCACGTGCACCTGCAAAGGCCACCTGTAGCCTAGCTTGATGCTCCAAAACCCAGTCATGCACGCTTCCCTCCCGTGGCTGAGCATCTCTCCCCAACAGGAAATCGACTGGCAATCGTGGTTCTTGACCAAACATCAAAAAGTGTGGTGATTCCCCCATGGATTGGTGAGGGGTACTATTATAACTAAACATTACCTGAGGAAGACAGGCTACCCAGTCTCGCTTCCTAGACACTGGTAGAATGCGCAACAAAGTGCGCTCACTCTGGCCATTACCGGCTGGGTGGTAAGGAGTGGTGCGAGACTTCTCCACACCATAAAGGTTGCACAGCTGACGTATCAACAGGGACTCAAAATTTCGACCCTGGTCAGAATGGAGGCAGCCAGGAACACCAAACCTATAGAACCACTCGGTCACTAGTACCTGGGCCACGGTCTCAGCTCGCTGATCCCCTGTCGGTACAGCCAGGGTATATTTACTAAACACATCAGTCATCACCAAGATGTTTTCGATACCAGAGCTTGTGGGCTCCAACACGGTGAAGTCGACGGCAAGAATCTCACTTGGCCTAGATGACAACAACTGCCCCATAACCCTGAGCAAGTGGCAGAGTATCCTTGGCAACCTGGCACCAATCACGGCCAGTAACACCTCTGTCTCACCAACTCGGTGGTGCGCTCTATACCCTGATGTCCGTGTTGCTGATGTAATTGCCTTAACACTTCTGGCTTCAGGGCAGCCGGCAATACTACTTGCAACACCTCGTTGTTACCGTTAGCGAACCCGGCGATAAAGCATACCATCTTGCTCCATTAACCGGTTCCACTGGTGGAGCAACGTCAATGCTGACCTGGACAATTGGTGCCGTTTATCAGGGCCTGGTCGGGTATCTTGCCTCCAAAATGGCAGTACCTCCCGAATAACGGGATCAGCTGTCTGAAGCAAACCCAACTCACCAACTGAATAACCAGTCAGTGTAGTGACTACACATTGGGTCACTATCCCAGCTGGGTCAAACCCTGCTAGCTGCCACAATGACCCCGGAATAGCAGTGCCTGGGACCAACCGGTCCAACACACCAGGTTCCAGAGGATCCTGCCGTGAAAGAGCATCTGCATTTTTATTACTCTTACCTGATCGATACTTAATATCAAATTCAAAGGCAGCCAACTGGGCAGCCCAACACTGTTCAGTGGCGCCAAGCTTTGCCATTGTCAGGTAGCTAAGGGGGTTATTATCTGTAAATACCACACACTTATTACCCAACAAGTATTCACGGAATTTCTCCATCATGGCCCACTTGAGTGCCACAAACTCCAACTTCATAGAGCTATAATTCTTATAATTCTTAAAACTATATATTCTTGTTCCTGGGAAAGGACTGCCCCCAAACCTTGGTGGCTGTTGTCCACCTCCAGGATGAAGGGTTTGTAGAAATCTGCATACGAAAGTACTGGGGCGGTGGTACATTTTTCTTTTAACCCCTCAAAGCTATCCTGACACCGCTCGCTAGCAAAACTCCTTCCAGATTGCTTCCCCTTTATGCCAGCAAACTCTCCTACCAGCTTATGCAAAGGGGAAGACAACTTGGCAAACCCCTCTACAAACCGCCGTTAGTAGCTGGCAAAACCCAGAAAGGATCACAATTCTGTAACACTGGAGGGGCAACGCCACTGGACCACAGCTTCAATCTTACTAGGATCTGTTGCTACACCCCCGGAAGAAATAACGAGACCCAGGAATCTCACCTCTTGCTGGAGGAAAGCACACTTCTCCAGCTTAGCCTTCAACCCCTCCTGCTCCAAACGGCCTAGAACGACCTCCAACCTCTCCAAAAGCTGGGCAATTGAGGTGGAGAACACCACAATATCATCTAGATATAAAAGTAAAGACTGACACTGTTGGTCTCCAAATAACCTCTCTATGAGTCGCTGGAAAGTAGAGGGGGTGTTAAACAACCCAAAAGGCATCCGGTTCCATTCAAACAGGCCGAATGGGGTGCAAAAAGCTGTCTTAGGCTTATCCCCCTCTGTGACAGGGACCTGGTTATACCCACTGGCTAAATCCATGGTAGAAAACCAACAGGCCCCGGTCAACGCATCCAATGATTCCTCAATACGAGGCAAGGGGAACGCATCACGTCTAGTCTTGGCATTCAACTGACGGTAGTCCACACACATGCGTAGACCACCGTCTTTCTTCTTAACCAAAACAACTGGGGAGGCGTAGGGACTGCAACTCTCCCGAATTACCCTAGACTCCAGCAGTTGATTAATGTGGGCCCTCACAATCTCATACTCTGAGGGAGGTACACGGTGATGTCGTTGCCGCACAGGGGCTTCGTCCAACAATGGAATATCATGAGAGATGAGATTGGTGCATCCTAAATCACCCTCGTATGCAGAGGACACGGTCTGGTACTTCATAAGCAAGGCCCTAACCTTACCTTGTTCCCAGTAGGCTTGAACAGCACTGTACCACCTCTGTACCACCTGCCAACTGTTCTGCACAAGTTGCTGCAACCAATTTAATTGTACCACTTGAGACGCGGCATGCCCGAGGACCACGCACCTTTACTTTGTTTATAGGCTCAACCGGAAATTGATCGCTACTTTAATGGCAGTATTGTAAGGCTTGAAAACTGGAAGTGGTGCATTAGAAACCAGGGGAAAATCAAACAGAGCAGGACCATGTTGTCCAAAGAGCTCCTGGTAGCATCGCCCGAGTACATTCATCCCCAACATGCCAGGGACTCAAGAGCGCAAACCACCAGTAGGATCTCTGACCACCAGCACCCCACATTGCGGCACTACCCTGCCACAGAGCTCGATATCCAACTCCATATAACCCATATATGGGATGGAGAGACCATTCGCACCCCTTAGCTGTAACCAAGAACACAACCTCAAACGGTCTTGACCCCATGCCTCAAAATACTGAAAGAAACAACTTTCCGTAGTTGTTGATACCATTGAACCGGTATCAATTAAACAGGGCACCTTAATGCCACCAATTAAAACATCCAGATGTGGACAAGAGGACATTAAATTTGGAATGGAGCTGGATTGACTACCCATGTCAGAGCCAGTCTTCTCCCCAACTGAGCTGTGGCTCTTCAGCATGACGGGAACTAGTTTTCCGACAAGTGATCAGCAAGCAGCCGTCTGCCCACAGTGACTACTTGGTCAGCACGTGGACGCAAGGGTAACCGGGACAAGACACGTTCCCCCTCACATTCCCTTGCAAAATGGCCCGGTTTTTGACAACGCTTGCAAATAACCGGCCCACCACGAAAAGACTGGGTACGAGGGCGAGAATGGGTGAGATGATTTAACTGCTCCTGTTGTGCCTTTAACATTTCTCTCAGCTCACCCATTTCAGACTTCTCAGGCGAGCTACGACCACCTAATAATTGTGCACCCCCTGTACTCCATACTGAAACCCATGTGCCAAAGGAACGGAAAGATTTCGACCCCTGGCTCCACCCGGCATTCCCTCCCTCTCCCATCAAATGGCTTCGCTACGCACCTCTAATAGCGTGGAATTAGGCTGACGGCGAACGAGTTGTTTCAATTCACGACAAAGGGAACTATCAACAACGTATTCGACAAATTGGTTCCTCAACAAAACCTCAGAATTTGGCATGGCGTTATGTGATTTCTGCCAAACATTCTCTAGGAGGCCCAACAAGGCCAGGGAAAACTCCAACAAGGTTTCCCCCTCCCGCTGTCTCCTAGAGAAAAAGGCTTCCTGCAGGGCAACATAGGACTGGGAGCAACCATATAGCTCCTGAAAGATGGAAAATATTTTCTCGGGGTCTCCACGCTCAACAGCGGAGCGATATCGAATCTCCTCTTGTGCCTCCCCCCCTAAATGATCAAATAGGAAAAACACCTCATCTGCCACCGACAGATAACGAGTTCGTATACAAGCTTTTGCTTCCTCTTTCCATTCATTTATGCCAATACCCAAAATACCATTAAATATTGGACATTTTTGGTCCCTCTGAATAAATAAAAGTTGTTCGGTTAATGTGGCACTGGCACCCACTGATTGGTCAATGGAGGGCATAGGAGGTTCCCTAGAGGGACCAGCTACTGGACTAGACGGAGCAGCACGACCCGATTCATGCCGCAACTTTTCATTATCCGCCTTTAACTGCTCACAAGAGCACGAGAGGTCTCAGACATGACTTTGTGATGTAGACTCAAAGGCATAAGAGCCCGGAGTGGCATGGTCATCCAAACTATATAATCTTATGAATGTATGCGGAGAGGACCAGCCTGCCACATTACAAACATGTTGCAGAGGGACACCTCTGGCCAAAGCGTTCTAACTTCTACTAGTAGAGGGAGCCCTAGGACTTAGAATGGTCTCTATAACTTCAGGTGAAAGCCCAGTGTCCCTCAGTTGGTACTCTTCAGGGGCCAAACATGAAGGTTCCACAGCTCGGGCCGGGGATGAAATATTGTCCCCTGCGCCTGAGACAGAAGGTCCCTCCTGTCCGGAATCTGTAATCAGAACTCTGGCCAAGACTCCCGGGAGCAGAGAAACCGGGGGAAACGCATACAGGCGCATTCTGGGCCATGTATGTGCCATCATGTCCAGACCCAGGGGGGCTGGGTGACCCAGAGATAAGTAGAGGGGACATTGCGCTGTCTGTTGGGAAGTGAAGAGGTCCACTTCTGCTCTGTAAAATCTCAACCAGATTTGTTTCACTACCTCGGGGTGGAGTTTCCACTCCCCCACCAGTATTTTCTGTCTGGACAGTAAATCTGCTCCCACATTCAGGCATCCAGGGATATAAACTGCCCTGATTGACAGGAGTTTGCCCTGGGCCCAAAGGAGAATCTGCCATGCCAGTCTGTTTTGCTGGCATGAACGTAGACCTCCTTGATGGTTTATGTAAGAGAATACTGCTGTGTTGTCCACCCGCACCAGGACATGGCAGCCTCTCAGATACTGGAGGAGTCATCAACTTGAGGCAGTTGATGTGCCAATCGAGCTGATGACCCTCCCGAAGAAAGGAAGGACTGATATAGCTTTCCCTTCCTTTTATTTGTTTACATACATTGTTTTTAAGTTCAGATATCTGTCTTCTAGTTTAGAGCATTTGGGGGTCTCTTGTTTGCTTGGCCAGTCTAACTGTAGCCTGGCCACAGCCCAAGTAACCACCTCGAGTAATTCCTCAGCCGCTTTGTTATTGTGTGTGGAATGTTCAGAGGTGGGTAGCTCAAAGTCCGCAGACTCAAGAGATTCAGCATTCCCCTTGTGTACAGAAGAGGTGCCGAAGCGTGCTTCAGGCTCACGAGAAGGAGCAGTTGGATCTGAGGAGAAAGCGAGCGATAGGGACCGACCTATCCATGCGAGAGCCCCACGATGAAAGAGTGGGCGCTGGCTCTTGGAAGTAAGCGAGACGAGTGTGAAGCATTTTGACTGAAACAGATCGCAATGCTCACACCCACCCCTGGCCTAACACAAGAGCAGTATGCTCTTCCCCCAAACGCACAAAACAAAACTGGTGTGTCTCTGTTTCAGCCATAGAGTGTAAACATGGGAACACACACACTGGTTGCTTTGCTTCACACTCATTCTTGGAAAGGAGAAAAGGTTTTCTGCGTGCTGTCTAACAAATTCTAACTCCTAACAGAGGAAAAGAAAGTTCTGACAGCTTGAGAAGCACAACACACACAGAGTTGTCTGAAGACAAAAGACCTGACAATGCACCCGTGACACATCTATTTATAGCCCTGCTACAGTTGCATCCAGATGATGTTACCAGCAGAGGCTATAAATTCTAGTCAATTTCATTGACGGTTTGCACACAAATTCAGAGTTGGTCACTCCCAAAGATGCTCCCAAAGCGCTAAATCAAAGTGTAGATTTTTGATAGGGAACACTGTGGTGAGATCTGATTTCACATTTGCAATATTTGCAGAATGCTTTCTTATCATCATTTGGAACATTTTGAATCCATTTTATTAATACTTTTTCTGTCTCCAATTCTTTGTGATATTTCTTTCCGTATTGGCCCCATTTACCTGCCATTTTATGATGCTTGACTATTCATCTGCAGACCAACCAACACTTCACACTGTCACTGGTACCACTGCCTTTTGCAGATATGGGTGTGACTCACGTAATGCTCATTTAATACTGCTGTCAAAAATGTGTCCTTCCACTCCCTCGCTCGCTGCAGCAGTCCTTGGGTTGCCAGGTATTTATTCCAGGGATCAATACCCATAAAGAAACTATCATATTTTATTTTTTTCTTTGTACACAATGAAACATTTTTGCGACCATGGCATATTATGAAAGTAGCCCCAAAAAACAAAACCACCTCTGTAATTTTTCCCATGATTGCATTTTCAAAATAGCCCAATTATGCGGGAAAACCACAACCCTGGCAATACTGGCTACAGGAATTGTGGGGTAAAATGTCACCTGAGTATCTGGATAAACTGACAGCTAGAATGCCAAAGATCTGCAAAGCTGTCATTGCTGCGCGTGGAGGATTTTTTGATGAGAACTCTTTGAAGTAGTTTAAGTAAAAAAAAATTATATTTTATTAATAACTGTTCACATTATTAATGTCCTGACTGCATATTGTTATCAGCTGAATGTAAGTTTCGGTGAATAAAAGTATCAATTTATTTTCATAAGAGCAAAATCTGTATATTATTCCAAACATTTGGCCACCAGTGTATATACTGTAGATATATTTGATCTCAAGAATTAATGTTTTTACTAGTGCAAAATTGTGAAAAACTTGTTGTAGGGTAGAGTAAGAAATTTTATTCAGAGTGAAGATCTCAGAGGGCAGTGCCCACCCCCAGCAATGGCTGAGACTAAAATACTGCCAAGCATCTCCTTTTGCATTCCACAGAAGAAAGAAAGTCAAACATGATTGGAACAACATGAGGGTAAGTAAATGATGACAGAATTTTTACTTTGTGTGAACTATTCCTCCAAGTATAGTATTAATGAAGTACAATTACTCAAATATTTTACATCTGGACAGCACACAAGGAGTATTCAGCGTTCAACAGCAGACTGCGCTGCTACATCTTCACTGCTCAAGACAACAACAAGCACTCAGTGCCAGATCACATCAGCGTAAGTATTGCCTCTCTGGGCTCTGCTGCAATGGCATCATGTCAATGGATGTATTTTAAAGCACAACCTGTCCTACTGATGAAATAAAAGGATGGACTTTGGATGTTGAATAAATACAACAAACCAACTCAGTCCTGCTCATTTTAGTAACCTTGTTGTGCATTCATTTGCAAACATTTTCTCTGACAATAAACAACCCCAAAAGAGAGTATACTGCAATGACTGAGTAAATGGAAATGGATATGGCTGTAGTCCACAACAATAATTACTTTAAAGGAATATAATAATAATAAATATTTACTCACCATGCATGTCATTCCAAGCCTGTGACTATATTTTTCTGCATGTGAAACACAAAAGATGATTTTTAAAAAGATTTTTCTGGCCACTCTTTTTCCTTATAATGAAAGTAAATGGGCACTGGGTCTGTCAAGCCCCAAAATGTAAAAAAATTATAATGAAAGAATTGTAAAAGTAGTTTACAATAATAAATCATTCCAAGTCTTCTGAAGCCATATGATAACTTTGTGTGATGAACAGACCAGAATTTAAGTCCTTATTCACTGACAATCTTCCCCTCTGCTGAAGCTCTGAAATGGACTACAAGCCATATGGTTAATAAAAATGGCACGTTGATGCCATTTGATCTCAAATGTCATTGGTTATCAAATGTTTTGTGGCGAAACATCAGTGGCCCTTACCAAAGGTTTTATTTGTGACAAATTAGTAGTTAATATGTGGTAAATTTGCAGCAAATTAGTTTGCAGCTGTTCACCGCTAGCGATGAACCTGCAACAAACATTTGGCAATAATTGACAATTTGGAAGACTAGGAAATCATATGGAAAAAATTTATTCTACGTTTGTGTTGCTTTTTAGTCATTTTGGAGCTTTGACAGACCCAGTCTACTTTCACTTTAATTTTTTACAGCAGGCAGTATATTCCTAAAAATAATTATGTTCCACAAGTCATATTGGTTTGGAATGATATGAGGGTGTGTAAATAATCCAAGAATTTTCATTTTTGTGTGAACTATTCCTTTAATGTACTGTAGATCTCTTGACCTTTCTCAATAAACAGTTTAGTGTGATTTCAGTTCCAGTTGCTGACAGTAAAATGCATTATATGCTCTATATCATTAATATTATAATGCATAATGTTTACATATACCTATGGGTTACCGCTAAATGTATAGAATGTATTGAAATGTCTGTTTTGGTTAAGGCCCCTTGGCTGTCTGCACACTTGGCTGTGTGATGGTCAACTCAAGTCAATACATTCAAATGCCCATCATCAGTTGATGGAGCTTCAAACACTTAATTTCTGTGAGTACAGCATGTCCCATTTCAAACAGTCACCAGAGGCAAAAATAGCACTGGCTGAACTGGAGAGTTTGCTGTCTGTTTGACCTGAATTTACAGTAACAGTCTGTAACAGTTAAAGGACGGGCCAGGAGGAGGCGGGAACCAGCTGAACAGTCAACATAAAGTTTAATGTAAAACTTAAACTTTATAAACAAACACATGCAGCATGTCCGCGTGCGTCTCTCTCAGCCGGTGGTCCTGGGAACCTGGGGGAGAGACGAGGGGAGGCATGGGGAAAGGGAATGGCGAGCAGGAGACACAGAGTGAGAGAGAAAAACTTGCTTGCTGGCTCCAAGACACATTGTCGCTCGGTCCTGAACTGCTCCTCCGCCTTCTGACAGATGAGTGCTCGCTCCTCCTCCGGCGGACGGCAGCGAGACTTCCGACTCCTGGCAGTTCCTCCGGCCCTTGGCAGCCGGTAGCGACCCATCCATTCCGCAGTTGCTTTGGCGGACGGCAGTGGCGAGGACTTCACGACACTGCATCACTCCTCCTTCCCGGGTTCTGGCACCACTGTAACAGTTAAAGGACGGGCAACAATTAGGCAAGAACTTAAAGTTTAATGTAATACTCAACTTAAAATAACATAAAACATACATTAAAACACACACACATGCAGCATGACCGCGTGCGTCTCTCTCTCTCTCAAACTGGAATCTCTGGCTCCCCTTTATCTCGCTCTCTCGCTGATCAGATGATTCAGCACCCACCATGCACCTTCACGGCCCAGCCATGCCTTCCTTCTCATCACACAGACCAAGATTAAACATCAAAGGGATAGTGAACACAAAAATACAAATTCAGTCATCATTTACTCACCCTTAGATCGTTCCAAACCAGGCATGTGATTGGCAAAGTACAAAAAAAGCGATAAAATGTTTAGGAAAATAATAACAGGGAGACATAATTACAGAGATGAAAAGATGAAAAAGTTCTTTTCAATACACTGATCACTAGTTTAAAGCTGAAGTATGTAACTTTTTCTGTTAAAATACTACTAAAATACTCTTTGAAAATTGCTCTGTTTTGAACGACCCGTTTAGACCCGGCCCCAATAATGTTGCTCAAACAATGGTGTGAACTGGGGGCAGTACTATGTCTTTGTTTGGTTAACGTCAAACGGGTGCATATTCAGAAAGCTGTTCTGAAAACATTGTTTCTTTTTGCGATACTGTTTGTTGGCACTATGGCACAAAAATTACATAATACTGCTTTAAACAATTACATTAAAATTAGTTTATGTGTAGAGTCTAAATTTCCCTTTTTTTAATTTTCCCCCAATTAATATCAAAATCTTTTATTTTTTTGCCCAGCCCTATTGATAACATTGCATAAATCTCTCACAGCAGCCCAATAATATCAGTGATAGATAGATAAATTACAGTCTACATAATAGATATAGAGAATCTAGTAAGCAGAAATATGAAATTTACATTTATATGTTTCTTCAAATTAGATGTAGAAATCATGCTGATATCTCAGCATTATGATATCTTGAGCAAGTTAAACTCACATGACATAATCAAACTGTCCTTCTTCACTGCGAAAAGTCTTTTCAGGTTCGGCCGTGGATGTTCAGATGCTGAACTGAAAATTAGTTGCCACTGTCTTGCAAGTTCTCAGCAAAATATGTGCATGATGCAGAAGCAGCAGTGGCGTCATCCGAGGGAATGGTTGAATGACACTTATTCGGGTGGAAAGTGCTTATCAATAATGCCCAAGACAGGACATTTTCAATAAGATATTAACCCCCAATTAAATATGAATATCCCTTTAATTTTTTTAAGATTTACATAATTCACGTAGGTCACATTTTTAGGTCAGAAAAAAATTATTCTGGATTAATCTGGATGAAACAATCCCAGCAAAGCTGTATGACGTTCTTTCTTTCTTTCATTCATTCATTTTGGGGTGAACAAACCTTAAAGTCAGTCAAAAGAGGCGTTCACTATCTGTCACTCACTCGACTTTTTATCAATGTAGTGACACTAAGGGTCGCTCTTGGATGCCCCAAACACCTCTGATCTTTGAGAAAAGGCCAATCGAGTGGAATTTGCAAGCCACACCACGGATATACGGGTATAAAAGGAGCTGGCTCACAAACACTCATTCAGATTTTTTCTTTGGAGCCGAAAGGTGTTGAGCAGGGAGTTACACTGCCATTCCATTCAACTCAATAGAAGTGTTTGCTGTTGGATATACGGCGCATTTCAGTGGCTTTCTTCCCCTCATGCATGATTAGTGCAGAGTACACCCTTGGGCACTTTGATAGCTGAAAGAGTATATATTCTTACGAATATATATTTCCTTCTAAAAGAGTGCGCACTGACGGAGAGCATCTTTGTAAAGATGCCTTTCCATCTGTGTGTAGTTCCTGGATGCGGTCGCTATCTCTCCACCTCTGACTACCACGATAGCTGTCTCACATGTCTGGGCTGTAGTCACGTTGAGGCAGCATTTGAGGATGGTTCATGTTCTCACTGCAAGAACATGACCATGGCAACATGCAGTCGCATCTTTCCTTCTTCTGGGGGAAATCTGGTTACAGTTGGCTTCTAACAACAACAATTTAACAATACTGAAGTAATACGGGAGTTCTTGACGTGGCAGAGGCTGGCTTCAACACAATATTCAAACAAACAACCAGGAGTACTTATTATAATATTAGATAATATTAGAAGATTTTAATATAAGATTTATTATAATCAAACAGCAATGAACACTGCCACTACTAGATGAATATAACACAAAAACATAAAATGGAAATCCTAACCAAATTGAGGAGCTATATGCTAGTGTATGTATGTGTGTGTGTGTGTGTGTGTGTGTCTAGGTTCGGTAACAAAGACACAAAATGGTGGACTAAACTCCACGTGTGGAACCAGTTTCAAAATGGAGGATTGGTTCAAAATGGCGAACTGAATTCAAAATGGAAACTAGTTTTAAAATGGAGGATTAGATCATAAAGGGGGGAGCCAATGATTATTTGAATGTGTAGGGAAAGAAATATGGCTGGATCAGATCCAGAACAACAGAGCTTATACCACGTGTGGGTGGTAATGAGCAGACACACAAAGGAAATGAACAAAACAGGCATGAGAATTTGAAAACACCAGCCTGATTCGGACATAAACTGCAGAGTTGTTCGCTCTGTGGATTTCAGTTTGTGTGAGAGAGAGAGCGAACAAACAGGGGTGATTATTTAACAGAGGATACACGATGGTAACAGCGTGGTTGAATCGTTAGTTCAGATCACTCAATAAAATAAACATTTCACCCAAAAATGACGACCTCACAATTCAAAACAGCAATCAGTGATCGTAGTTAAACATACAAATGTAAACAAAACATCAAACATTCAGGAATCAAATATATATGATTTAGTTTTATAAGAAAAGTCACAGTTTCTAAACTAAATCTGCCTAGATATCAAGCCTTACTTGGGAAATCCTGTGTGATTTCAGCAGGGTTGTCCGTTTGAATTCCTGTTGCGTTGAGCGTTCAGGAGAAAACGATCTGGATTCGGTCCTTTGTCTTACGCTCGTCATCGAAAAGACGCGTCTCTGCGTTATTTCTCGGGTCCGGTGATGGAGAGAAATGCAGGGAGGTAGTAAACGTTGATAGAAAACAATTGAGAAGGGAAGCTGGTTTTCTAAATAAATTCACTGTTGTCTCACAGTGAAAACGAAATGAACCGGTTGTAATAAGTATACTACACGACTGGAACAAAGCTAAGTTGTGTAAATACAGTCTCTTTAGACCGCAGGCTGGTGAAGCTGTAGGCAGAGAGAGCGAAATCAAATCTGTCTGCTGGTTTTGTGGAGAAGATGACGTCATTGGTTATAGGCCGCTTTTGACCAAAAGGCCCTACACTCACATGGTCTTGAGACCCCAACCGTACAATGTGCCCAAGGTTCCCTCAACCCCTTTTAGGGATCAGGTAGTGAGCCTGCAAGCGCTGCCCCAGGAGGAGTCAGACACAGTCTTGTTGTTGCTGTCTAGTGCGTGCGTTGCACATCTACCTCGACCACACGCAGAGATTTATACGCTGAGCAGCTCTTTGTCTGCTTTGGCGGAAAGGTAGTGCTGTCTCCAAACAGAGGCTTGCCCACTGGATCTTGGAAGCCATCGCTTTGCATACCAGGCCCAGGGCATGCCCTCCCCTTTGGGATTATTAGGACACTCAACAAGGAGTGTGGCATCCACCTGGGCACTAGTCAACGGCGCCTCTCTAGCAGACATCTGTAGAGCAGATGGGCAACACCCAATACCTTTGCGAGTTTTTGTTATCTTCAGGTTGAGCCGGTTTCCCGTGTGTTGACAGGTATGAGCAGGAAATTGTTTGGGCAGCTGGCTGGGTGTACCGCTTGCGCATAGTGCCTTTCCCCTCCTTCCCCTTTTCCCCCCATGCGAGATCACGAGATGGTGAACCCTGGATGTTCTTCCTCCTTAGCCTTATGGCTGGTGAATTCAGTGGAGGTATTTTTAGCTGGGCCCAGTACATGTGCTAGTATGCCCTGTACTGGGGTAGGTGCTTCACATGTGCTGGTTACCTATGGTAACCCCTTGTGAAATATTTTCCATGGTACCTTTTCCTTGAGGGCAAATCTGTGTCTTCCTTTGGCAGGGTCCTCCCCTGCCCCCGGTCGCCGTGCTGTAGAGCTCCTCTCCTCCGGGTAGGACCTACCCAGGGGCTTCTTCAACATGCGGCTGGTAAGCCCATATGATGTATTCACCACATGTTAGCCTCTTCTTTGGGCAGGATGTGGTCTCTGTGGTGTCTTTCCTCCTGGGGAAAGAACACATTCCCTGACGCGAATACATATGGCCCCAGTTGAAAGATTTTCACTCTGTGAACAGGCTGGCACAGTCTGTTCCCATTGTAGATACGTGATGTCCCCCCACTCGGGTGTGAGGGACTGTGCAACGTTCTTGAGGTGTTGGGGGAGGCTACGTGCAGACCGAATGCACCTGTTATTAGGCACACAGTGGCTTGCTTGAACCTGCACCATTTAGTCACAGTTCAGCTGGTTGTGGTCAACACAACGTTGAGTGAGTGACAGATAGGGAACGTCTTGGGTACTTCTGTAAACTCCATTCCCTGATGTAGGGAACGAGATGTTGTGTCCCTCTTGCCACAATGCTGTACTACCCGCTGAAATGGCCGGGACCCTGTCTCAGCTCCTCAGTGCAAAACCTGAATGAATGGTTGCGAGTATTTTGAACTTATACAACTTACAAAAATCAGTCTGCATGGACACTTTTTTGGAGATGAAGAACGTCTCGAAGAACTGCTGTAACTCAAAAATTAATGACATCACTAATTACTTTGTACTTTCTAAAACACTTCACAGAAAAGTTTTTTTTTTTTCAATATTTTTTGCTGATTATTGTCCCGCTCAAGTCATAAATCCATTTCTCCCTTAAAATGACTCTTTAGGGGGCACACGTCCTTCAAATTTCACAGAAACACAAACAGACGTATATATATGAGCATAGTTCAAGTTTTAAATTCTACATAAATAATACTATTTTAGAAATGCGTATCCCAAGTAAAAAAACTCAAAAGTAATTAACTTTAATAAGTAAATAAGTCAGTAATCTGATTACTAGAATTTAAAATGTAATGTGTTACACAACTTTAAACTGAGAAGTAATTTTATTACAGAAACAAATTAATTTATAATCAGATTACACCTGGCAGAAGAAAAATTACACTGTGAAATTAATGCACAGCACAGAAATTATTCAAGCACATTAAACAAGCATATGGGTGTATAGGAAGTCTCTCATGTAATCTTAAATATAGATTTTAAATATAGAACTTTCAGTGGTTTCAGATAAAAAATACATGCCGATGCTCTTGAGACCCTGTGACACAAGAGAATGAGAGAGACTTAAAGCATCACTAAAGCCACAGTTGATGTACTTCCTCTCTGACTGAGAGAAAATATTTCTTACATTTTTTCTCCTGTGCCTCAAAAGAGAAAATTACTTGGATAATGTTGTTATCTTCTTGTCAACACATTCCCTGCATGCCCTGGGAACATAAAATCCAGTTTAACCTGTTTTACAAGTTTAATAATGAAACTCTAAAATAATAAAATGATGACAATATATTACATACTCCCCTGCATTTTTCATTGGGACAGAATAAACAAATCTATAAACGGCAAGTACAGGTGAAGCCGCAGCTGAAATGAGCTGATCTGGGTACTGTAATATGTTTTAAAAAGAATGTTAGATTCATTTTCCCGAGTGCCAAAACACCAATGTCCCCAGTCACACAGGACTATAACAGTTACGGCAGTATAATAATTTACAATACTGTTACAGAATTCTGCATCACTGATGTTCCCCCTGTGAACCACCTGTGGTTCAGCTGTGAGGTTGCCATGGTGATGCAGTCGAGCATTTACTGGACACACTCAAACACACATACATGTTCACATGCTTTTCCATTGTCACAGCTTAGACTCTCAGGAGAACAAGCTCAATCTGCAGAGTCATGGGCTGTTGTCATATCTGTTGGCCAAGGCATGACACCTCTGCCACCAGGCTGTTTCTGCAGAAGTAGATGTGCCATACCACAAACATGATGAAATATGAATGAGCTAAAACATAAACAGCCCAAAGAAAAGACACACACTGTCTGAGATCAGCAGTGTATGAATAATGTATAGTGCTATTAAACACCTCTGTAGATGACGAGGCCCTGCTCAAGTTCATCATGTATTATTAAAGGGGTGATTTGGAAAGCTTATTCTATGATGAGAGATTTGGCTGTTTTTATTAATTCAGCAGCTATGAGAATGTTTTATCAAACACATATGGAAGACCCATTTGTGACTGAGCTTTAACTTCCTGGCTGATGTCTTGAGATGTTGCTTCAATATATCCACATAATTGTCCTTCCTTATGATGCCATCTATTTTGTGCTCTCCTGCATTAAAGCACCCCCACAACATGATGCTGCCACCCCCGTGCTTCACGATTGGGGTGGTGTTCTTCGACTTGCAAGCCTCGTGCTTTTTCCTCCAAACATAACAATGATAATTATGGCCAAACTGTTCAATTTTTGTTTAATCAGACCAGAGGACATTTCTCCAATTAGTAAGATCTTTGTCACCATGTGCACTTGCAAACTATAGTCTGGCTTTTTTATGGTGGTTTTGGAGCAGTGTCTTCTTCTTCTTCACTGAGCAGCCTTTCAGGTTATTTTGATATAGGACTCGTTTTACTGTGGATATAGATACTTGTCTACCTGTTTCCTCCAGCATCTTCACAATGTCTTTTGCTGTTTCCGTGATTGATTTGTATTTTTCACACAAAACTACGTTCATGACTAGGAGACAGAATGCATCTCCTTCCTGAGCAGTTTGATGGCTGCATAGTCCCATGGTGTATATTCTTGTGTACTATTGTTTCTACAGATGAACTTGGTACCTTCAGGTGTTTGTAAATTGCTCCCAAGGATGAACCAGACTTGTGGAGGTCCAAAAAACATTTTCTGATGTCTTGGCAGATTTCTTTTCATTTTTTAATGATGTCAAGCAAAGAGGCACTGAGTTTGAAGGTAGGCCTTAAAATACATCCACTGGTACACCTCCAATTCTGTACACCTTCAATCAGAATATAATTGGCTATTTGCCTAAAGGTTTGACTATTTTCCAAGCTGCTTAGAGGCATATTTACTTAGTAAACTTAGTAAATTTTTGTGATATAGTCAATTAAAAGTAAAAAAATGAACAAAAAATGTTGGAAAAGTTACTTGTGTCATGCACAAAGATGTCCTAAACGATTTGCCAAAACTATAGTTTGCTAATATGTAATCTGTGGAGTGGATAAAAAAAGAAAAGGACTTCAACCTAAGTGTATGTAAATTTCTGACTTAAACTGTATATGTAACTTTGTTGGGAGAGTCTCCCACTGCTGCGACTGATGAGACCTCCTGACTGTGAATAAATAAATAAGGAAAAGTTATCTGTCTGAGTTATTGCTGTGCAGCAAAAAAGCAGGGTGCATGAGATCCTCAGATAAGAACATAGAGTGAGTGTGTCGGTGCTAAAAGCAGACTATAAGTCTCTTAGATTAGAACACAGCGTGAGTATTGGTGGTCAGGTAGGATGTACCAGACCTCCACTGGGGTGAGAATGTCTGAAGTACACTCTGGTCAGACGCAAACACATGCATCTGCGTACAGGATGTGTGATGCAAATTTCATCATCAGCATAGTGCTCGAGCACTGAACTTGTGCGGTATGACTTTTTTAACCATGTATACTCTGAACACACGCAGAGTATGCTCATTTGCCTGGAGTTATTTGCACTAATTAGTGGGTCCACAAGGTGGCAGCACTCACAGTTGAGCCTTTGTTGTCATGAAGAAGTGCTAGAAGATGTAATCACGCCAAACATCAGGAAAAAAAGGTGGAAACAACATGGCAACCCAACGTATGAACTAAATATTTACGGCAGCCTTCGACCAGGAGTAATGAATGGAATAAAAAAGCAGACTCATTTAAAGACAACAATGAGCTCATGTTTTGCATGACAGGCTTAAATCCTTTTGACAATCAGTATGATGTTGACATTTACACTCCTTCACATTTACGAGAGAGTAAAAAAAATATTTTAAGCGGCTCTACTGCATGAAATCGTTCTAAAGGTGCAGATTTCACGGTGCGTCACCACACATAGAACATGAACATAGAACCAGTAATCTGCAGGGCAAGGTCGATATACTTAACCAGATTGAGGGAACTGTGACCACCAGGCATCAAAGAGGAGACTGGCTCACTCAATCAAAAATGGAAATAGTCTTTGAGGGCGATGAATTTCACCTGGCAGGCCGGAGTGCAGAATTCCTTAACATAATCTCCATTCTGTGAGATCAGTCCCATTATTTAGCTGGTATGATTAAATCACTTTTTGAGACAAGTGTAAATACAATGCCAAGGAGTGAATATCTCAAGCCATTTTTGATGAGACAGTTATGTTAGTTGGATTAGGGTTGGTTGAATTCAGAGTCTTCACCCATTAGATGTTTTGTTTCACCCGAAAGCCTTTGTCAACATCTGGGTGTACTGCCCCCTGAATGCCCATAAAATACAATGTATGCCTCCCTAAGTAAGATTTGGTGACTGCAGCGAAAGACAGCACAATCTGACTTGCAGACTGCAGCTCTTGATCTCAGACATGTTCACAAGTCCCAGCAGTAGAGTCCAAGTCAAGTCTCAAGTCTTTCAAGGCCAAGACTAAGTCAACTCTCAAGTCTTTGGTCACATGTCCAAATCAATTCTTAGTTATTTTCTGGCAATAGTTTGTAATCTTCAGCTGGTGAGTATAATAAAACCTGCATAAGGCTAATTAAATTTTTAAATATTAAAACATTACTTCTAGGTATTATCTTTATCATTTATACAAACTTGTCTAATATAGTACATAAGGGTTTACTTTAATCATTATTTTTATACAGTAAACAATCAATAAACTATTAATTTCAAATTTGCAAGGTATTTCATAGTTACCTTTACTCTGGTCAATTCAATGAACCTGCAGACAGTGAACATAGACATGATAGACTTTTAATGATTAACATTTTAAACATGACAAACCATCATTGGGATAAAATAGATGAAAACCCCATATGCACGAAAACTGCATACACTTTATAAGTAGGGAAAGGGACAATATGGTTCTCACAAGATTCAGTTTGATATTTAATATAAGGCTCACGATTCAATATAATCTCGATTCAATATAATCACACTTAAATGACAAAGTATGACAGAAATGTGTGGGTGTTTTTATGTTTGAACAAATTGCACATTATAATTTTTCAGCAAAATTTTCTTTAATATAAAATATAAATGCTCAAAGTTGAAATAAGTTTTTCATATACCTTTCTCTATAAGAAACGATCACAAACAAATAAGCCTTAAAAATAGAGTACCATATTCATGCTTACCAGCTGCAGAACAAGCAATAATGTATCATTTATATTTAATGATATGTTTGTCATCATTATTATGATTACATTTATTTTGTTTTAGATACAAATATGTGAGCTGATATGAGGGGACACTGCATGAAACAATGTGTACAAATTACAAGAAATAACACTGAGTCGACGTTCATTTGTGTAACAAGTGCTATAATGGTACTGTCAAATTAAGAGTTGAACGTGCATCTCACAGACTCGAACAACTGTTGTGCTTAATTTATTAACGAAAGAGAAGCCTTTAGTTTTTTTTATCGCATCTGTGATATGTGTGATTAAAATGCATATTTCTTTTTACTTTTATATCTAACTATAAAGAACAGAAATTATATTAAAAGACACATTATTCAATGAAAGTGGAGTGCTTGAATATCATATTTGATGGACACACATTACACAGAGGAAATGGTCTGTTTTAATTTCAAGAGCTTTTCAATAAAACAAGGCGATTCTTCAGGTATTCCGGTTCTTAAAATTCTAAAAGCTAAATTCAAGCTCTTTAAGCACTTCAAGGACTTTGTGCAAACCCTGTAAACAGTGTAGAAAAAATTGCAGTAGGATTAAATCATGCAATAGAGATCATTTTGATGTTTGATGGGTCATTTATGATCACACAGACAGGAAAACATTTGTTTTCACAGCATGAAAGCCTGATTGACCTTTTCTACAATACAATACAATTAAAATGTTATTTCTATAGCACATTTAAATCAACGGCAGTTGACTAAAGTGCTTTCCAACAGATTAAATAAATAGATAAATAATGTGAACATTTACATTTAAACATACAACACATAGCCCCAGTTCATTCTGCTAAAATGCAAATACATCAAACTCAAATTAGATAAAAAAAACATAAGATCAAACTTCACAACCTTTTAACTTATAAAATAAGTCATCTTATATTATAGTTATAAAACATATACAGCCAATTAGCTCTGGTCAGATGTAAAAGACATGCTGAAAAGATATGCCTTCAAACTCAATTTAAAAATATCCACTGTCGGGGAAAATGTAATATGCAATGGAAAAAAATGTCCCTAATCGGGGTGCAGTCACAGAAAAGGACCTATCACCCTCAGACTTATGAACAAGGAGTACCATCTTGTTAGAGGACCTAAGTTATCTGGCATTTTGATGGAAAATTAAAAGATCAGTTATATATTGTGGCGCAACACCATGAAAAGCTTTAAACACAAATAAAATAATTTTAAATTGAATCCTAAATCTAACAGGCAACCAATGTAAGGACGCTGAAACTGGAGTAATACTATATCTCTTTTTTGTGCTGGTCAACAGCCTGGCTGCTGCATTCTGCACCTACTGAAGATGGGATAATTGTGTCACGATTCCCCATTGTCTTCCTTGTGTTTTTCCCTCACCTTCACTCCAAACTCTAATTCCCACAATTGTACCAAAACTCCGCTGGTGGAATCTACCGGAGGCCGGAGATTACACCTGGCAGGAGTATGTGGAGCTCTTCCTGGAGACATTCGCTGCGGAGGAGCCGCCTTTCTCAATTCCGGTCTCGGCTTCTGGGCATTCCGCACTTGCTACGGTCAACGTGCCAACACCCTGTCCCTGTCCTTTGGCCTTCTCCCTGGCCTTCTGACCCGTCACCTGTCCCGAGGTCACCTCCCAGGCTTCCTGACCCTGTCCCTCCTGACCCGTCCCCTGTCCCGTGGCCGCCTCCCAGGCCTCCTGAGCCTTTCCCTGCCCTGAGGCCGCCTCCCAGGCCTCCTGAGCCTTTCCCTGTCCTGCGGCCACCTCCCAGGCCCCCTGAACCTGTCCCTGTCCTGTCTCCGCCCCCCAGATCCCCTGACCCCGTCCCTCCTGACCCATCCCCTGTCCTGCGGCCACCTCCCAGGCCCCCTGAACCTGTCCCTGTCCTGTGGCCTCCACCCCGGCCTTCTGACCCACTCTACCCTCCCGATGTTCCCCACCCCCGACCTCCTGACCCATCCCCTGTCCTACGGCCACCTCCCAGGCCCCTGAACCAGTCCCTGTCCTGTGTCCGCCCCCCAGACCCCCGGTCCCTCCTGACCCATCCCCTGTCCTGCGGCCACCTCCCAGGCCCCCTGAACCTGTCCCTGTCCTGTGTCCGCCTCCCCGACCTCCTGACCCAGCCCCCACCTCGAGGTCATCCCCCTTGTCTGTCTGTCGGTCTTCTTGTACCCCCCCCCCCCCATTGGTCTGCCTGCCCTCCCTGAGCCCTCCTTCACTCCTGGGTTGTTCTGTCCTTTTTTTCCCCCCGTTTTTTGTTTTGGGGCGTCTGGAATCCGCCCCTTTGAGGGGGGATTCTGTCACGATTCCCCATTGTCTTCCTTGTGTTTTTCCCTCACCTTCACTCCAAACTCTAATTCCCACAATTCCTGGCCCTCATCACAGCCAACTATTCCTCATTGTTTGCACCTGTTTGTCGTTATCCCTGTTTATTTAAGCCCTGTTGTTTCTCCACTCATTGTCAGTTGTTAAATGTGTAATGTCTATGTTTTGTCAAACTTTAACCGTGTTCCTGCCTGTTCCCTTCGTAGAAGTTTATTTTGTGTTTATATTTTGATTTTCCCCTCGTGGATGTTTCTTTTGTTCTCAGTGTTTGGTTACTACCTTGTTCACCATTTTTTCGTTTCAACAATAAAGCTGCATATAGATCCTCACTCCTCGTCTGCTCCATCGTTACAAATTGGCACTGAGAGATGCCAATATATAACGAATTACAGTATTCAATGCGTGAAGATACAAATCCATGAAAAACAGGTCCCCAAGTCTTTAGTGGAAAGAACTGACTGCAGTTTAGAGATCACTCTTAGTTGATAGAAACCTGCCTTTACAACACTGGTAAACCGCTAGTCAAGTGTTAATGCAGTCCAAAATAACACCCAAATTCTTTACTTGATCAGAAACGCTTAGTGAAATAGTGTCTAGCTTACTTAAAGTCTCCTTTGTGGCAGAGGAAGATCCAAAGACAATACACTCTTAAGACTGTTAAAATAGAAAATTGCAAGCCAGCCAGGCTTATATCTCACTTAAGCAATGTGTTAAGGATAAAAGAGATTGAGAGCCACTTGGATCAAGTGGAATGTATAATTGCGTATCATCGGCATATAAATTATAAGAGATGTTGTATTTGCGAAATATTTAGCCTAATGGACACATATACATTGAAAATAAAATTGGCCCAAGAATGGAGCCTGTGATACACCACCTGAAGCTGATGAAGCAAACAAACGAACAACACAAACTGATCTATCCTTTAAATACGATCTTAACCAGTCCAAGGCTATACCCTTAATGCCCATGTCATCTTCCGGCTGCCGCAATAAAACACCATGATCAATGGTGTCAAAGGCAGCGGTTAGATCAAGCAAACTAAGGACTACCACCTTCCCTGAGTCAACTACCAACAATATATCATTAAAAAACCTTGAGTAATGCAGATTCTGTGCTACGAAGAGTCCTGAAGCTCGATTGAAATATGTCTATTATTGTATTCTCAGCTAAATATGGGACAAGTTTAGATAAAGGGGTAACTTCAATGTAGGCTGACAATTACTCAAAACAGAAGGATCTAAATTATATTTTTTAATGAGTGGCGGCACTACTGCAAGCTTAAAACAAGCTGGAACATTACCAATAACTAATCTGGCATTTATAAGTAACTGAATACTAGTACATAAAAATCTAGTAAATTTAACAGCAGCTGAAGTGGAATAGTATCAAAAGGATAGGTAGAATGTCTCGTATGAGTTAATATATTCTCCAGTTGTAGTAATGAAACTTACTACTCAAAACTACTAAATGTACTTAAACATTTTAAATGGTGAGATTTCAAATGTCTAATGAAGTTCGATGCAGTTATATTATATATTTGTTCATCCCACATGTTTTACATCCAGCATTCAGTTTATTCCGTTTACTAAAGGTTTTTGAATCCAAAAGAAGTTAGATGATGCCGTCGTGTCGAAGTGAAGATTTCAATAAATTAATGTCTCATTCTATTGTGTACCTACTAAAGAAAGAACCGATCTGTAGGAATGAGTCAGACAGGTTTATAGTGAATGTGAGCAGCATCTCTTCACTCTTTCCGAGCATTTTTCCTGCTCAAGGGATATGTTAAGAAAATGCATTTAATCCTTCTAATCACTTGAGTCTCTGATCTAGAGTCTAAGTCAAGACCCAAGTCAATTGTTTGAGTCTGAGTCGAGTCGTGAGTAATTTTTTTGCAACTCAAGTCCAAGTCACAGATTGAATTTCCATCTCTGCCTGAACTTCTACAAAAATTATTTTACTGAAGCTTTTTCAACGTCTTCTGCTCTTCTCAGTGAGTTTCCAACAGTTTTGGTGCTGCAACCCAGATGGAGTTTGACACCTGACATCAATCTAGACATAACTTACTTAGCTTACTTAGCAAATGTGTACATTTGTTATGTAAATTGTGTTGTGTAAATATGTTGTTTATTGTAAATTGGTTTATGTCTCATCACTGTCATGACTGCTATGTTGCTCGGAACTGCACGCAAGACTTTCACCTACTGTTGCACTCGTGTACACAGTAGTGTGACAATAAAGTGATTTGATTTGATTTGATTAGCTCTACTACAATTTGGGAAGTGTCACTCCATCTCCACAGACCTGTACTAAATAGATAATATAATGTCGACTAATGACAATAGTAGTCTACTCTCTACTGTATTAACACTAGGGGTCACTCTTGAGAGCCTGGAAACACCATCTTTGATAAAAGGACAATGGGAATTGGCGAGTGGTATTTGCATGCCCCTCCCACAGACATACGGGTATAAAAGGAGGGGATGAGTAAACCGCTCATTAGGTTTTGTGCTGAGGAGCCTAGAATAATTTTCCGGCCATTTCAGCGGTAGTTCAGGGTTGTGGCAGGAGGGACACAATGTCTCGTTCCCTGGAGGTTACTAAACTAACCAGGATGTTCCCTATCTGTCACTCACTCTATGTTGTGTCGATGTAATGACACTAGGGGTCCTCTACAAAAATGCTACAACTGGCTGAACTGTGTTACATGGATCGTCGGTGCGAGATGGTCAGACTGCTGTGTGCCGCTTAGCCAGTGCAACAGGCTGGCCCGTAACCTCCCCAGATGCAAGTGTGCGTGTCGAGCAGCGTCGAGTACTCAAAAGAATGGGGCCAGATTGTCCTCATCGTGCCTCTTTTCCCTCTTTTTTTTCTTTTTCTCCCAGAAAAAGAGAGAATTCACTAACCAACCGGGACGCCAGTGTCTGTGTCGGTGGGGGGGGGTGGATCACTCCCAAGGGGAAGACACCGCAGAGACCACACCCCGCCCAGAGATAGAGGGGGGTATTATGTGTAAATACCTCACATGGTCTTGCCGAGTCTAATCGGAAGTATGTCAGTAAGTATAGTCCCATGCTAGGTCCTACTCAGTGCTGGGGAGGAAGCTCTACGAGCATGGAGACTGGGGCAGAGGGGTCTCTGCCCAAATAAGACACAGTTCGCCAACCAAAAAATACATCACATGGGGTTGCCTATAGGGAACCAGCGCATGCGGAGCACCTGTCTCAGCATGGGGCGTAGTTAGCACAAGTACTGGGCTGCCAGTGAGTTTCTCCACAAACTCATCTGCCACCGCGTCACTATGTTGTGGTGTGCAGATATGGCCGCAACGTATACCTTCAAGGTGTACAAGCACCTCATAGAGGGGGCCCTGGCCTGAGTGATGGTGTCTATCACGGCAAGTGGTAGGACACTGAGGTCTTTCGAGTCCCGTCCAGGGGGAAGAGGTCTGGTCGTGGGTGCCAGATGGTGCCCCATCCCTGAAAAATAAGGTCCGCCAGGGAGAGGCTGACGTGAGGAGCATGAGGTCAGAGAGCCAAGTCTGAGAGGGCCAGTAGGGGGCCACTAGGATGACCTGCTCCTTGTCCTCCCTGACCTTGCACATGTCACTGGGGGAACGCATACTTGCGTAGTCCAGGTGGCTAGCTGCGTGACAGCACGTCTATGACAAGGGGGGCCTCGGTCAGGATGTACCAGAGCAGGCAATGGGAGGATTCTGGGGAGGCAAACAGGTCTACCTGTGCCTGCCCATATCGTCTCCAAATTAGCTGGACCACCTGAGGGTGGAGTCTCCACTCTCCCTTGCACTCTCCCTTCCCTTTGATGTGATAGAAAGTCTGCTGTGGTGTTGAGGTTTCCCAGCAATTTGAGGTGCTGCTGACTCCAGAGTAGGAGACGGTTGGCAAGTTGTGACAAGCCAGGGGAGCATAACCCGCCTTGGCGGTTGATGTAAGCGACCGTCGGCATGTTGTCTGTTCAAATCAACACACTCTTGCCCTGGATAAACAGCCGGAACCTACGCAGGGTGAGAAGTATTGCCAGCAACTCAAGGCAGTTGATGTGCCAATGTAGCCATGGGCCCGTCCAGGGGCCGGCAGCTGCGTACCCATTGCATGTGGCGCAAAAGCCTGTCTTGAAGGCGTCGTTATAACCACAACGTGCATGGAGACCTCCTCTGGGGGAACCCCTGCCCATATAAATGCAAGGTCGTTCCAAGGGCTGAAGAGACAGCGACAGATTGGCATGATGGCCACGTGATGTGTGCTGTGGCGCCATACCCATCTCAGAACTCGAGTCCGGAGCCAGTGCTGAAGCGGTCTCACATGCATCAACCTGAGTGGTGTGGCAACCACCGAGGATGCCATATGACCCAGGAGCCTCTGAAATTGTTTCAGTGGAACCACGGTCCTCTGTCTGAACACCTTCAGACAGGCCAGCACCCACTGGGCACGCTCGTTCATGAGGCGCGCCGTCATCGAGACTGAGTCCAAACTGAGAAAACAGATGCTCTGAATCGTGAGGAGCTTGCTCTAGCTGGCTGAGGTGCATGAGCACCAGGTCCCTGTGTGCCCACAACACATCCTGAGAGTGAGCTAGGATTAGCCAGTCATCGAGGTAGTTGAGAATGCGGATGCCCACTTCACTTAACAGGGCAAGGGCAGCCTCTGCGACCTTGATGTGAGGGGACATGGACAGGCCAAAAAGGAGGACTTTGTACTGGTATGCCTGATCCTTGAATGCAAACCGCAGGAAGGGTCTGTGTCGAGGTACAAACGAAACGTGGAAGTACGCGTCCTTTGGGTCTACCGCCGTGAACCAATCTTGATGCCGGACGCTCATTAGAATGCATCACCGGGGCACTGAACCTACCAGAAAGGGAGAAAGGCTGGTGTTCAGGGTGACGGCACGAACACACCAGTTATGTGACCCAGAGACTGAGGAAACTGCTCTTTTGTTGAAAATTTGGGTACCGCAGCTACTGGAGCATGCGACGAAATAAAAGGAAAAGGGAACAAAAGATTCTCCTCCCGGCCCTTCACCGGGGGACGGAGTGGTCTGCTTACCAGCTCCGGGGCAGTGGCTTCTCGTGTCCCTCGTTTGCCTGTCTCAGGGGTGCTTTGAGGTCTTCTTTCTAGTGGCCGGCCATGAGATGGGTGCCGTCTGCCCTTGGCAACGAGCAGAATATGTTGTATGGCCTCCGTCTGCTGCCAAGAATTGCTGAGCTAAGTCTTCGACGGTGTCGCCGATTAGGCCGGCCTGGGAGATGGGGGTGTTCAGGAACACCGAGGTTTTTCGCGTCCAACAGGACAGGCCCACTCTCCGATGCTGCACTCGAGAGCTCATCACCTTCACGGCACCAAATAAGAGGCCGAATCGCCCCTAGTGCTAGCTGCACTGGCCACAGGAGGCCCGACGGAGCCGCTGGGGTGGCTTGCTTTCTTACGAAATCGAGCCGCGACCGCAACGTTGTCATGGTCATTGCCTCGCAATGAGGACATGATGCATCCATGAAAGATGTCTCGGCGTGGGCAGCGCTCAGGCACGAATGACTGCGATCGTGGCCGTTAGACGGTGAGAGGTATCGACCGCAACCAGGAATAACACACAAACGGAAAGGTACCTTTAAAAAGACGCGTCTTAAAAAAGATGTTCCGATGTGTGCCGCTCTTTTAGGAATATATTATCTTTTGTGAGGGGAAAACTGCTCTTTTGGAATATACTCTCTTTTAGATCTGCTTTTTAGAAGCACCCAGGGGCAATCTCTGCATTGCACCAGTGCAGAGAGGGGAGAAAGCTGCTGTAATGCACCATAAGGATCCAGCAGAGGTGAGGGATAGAAATCGCTTGCACAGCTTGAACCATCGACCATTCGGCTCCGAAGAGAAAATCTAATGAGCGGAATGCACGTCCCCTCCTTTTATATCCATATATCCGGTGGAGGGGCATGCAAATACCACTCGCCAATTCCCATTGGACGTTTATCGAAGATCAGAGGTGTTTCCAGGCTCTCAAGAGTGACCCATAGTGTCACTATAACGTCGAGTGAGTGACAGATAGGGAACAGTCAATAAGGCTTTAGGTCCTGAGAAAATAGAGAGAACTTGCTAAAAATTTGTCATCAGCACATGTAAATTTTTTTCTGAATATAGGAGAGTGCTATCCAGAAAACTGCAGCTCTATTACATGAAGCCAGGAGCCATGGAAGGCTTGGGGCAAGGAGCAGTGGAAGGCTTGGTACCACAAGAGAGTAGTGCTCTAAATTCACCAATTCTAAAAACTTACAGATGTGATCCTCAACTAGATGGCCCCCTTGATAGAGTAGCAGTATTCGGAAAGCCGCTAGATCCATGTGGGTCAGTTCTTCTGTCACAAGTAGTTGCTGTGATGAGACAGGAGACGTAGGATCTATTTGCAGGCTTTAATAAAAATTATGACAGTGAAACAACAAACAGGAACTCAAAACAAACAAGAAATGCAAAAACTAAAGGGTATTTATACAAACAAAAGCTAATGAGCGAATGGAAACTGGTGAGAAAAATAAGGAACAGATGGCAGTGATAAGGGCAGTGCATCTAAAGTAGTCTGGGGAAAACACTTCAAAATAAGAGTCCTAGGAAACACTAAGGACACAGACTGTGACACACACACACACACACATATATATATATATATATATATATATATATATATATATATATATATATATATATATATATATATATATATATATATATATCCACACTGTTTGATGAAAAGCACGTATCTCCAAAAATACAATTTTCAAGAGCATGGAAAAACACTTTTTCTCATAAACAATCTTACAAAATGAATAGAAAATTACATAATTAGTAACCTTTGGCACCATAAATAGAATTATATCATTGCACATCTCTTAGTGAAATGTTAAATATTTAATTAGCAAGCAAATGTGGACATTTCTTTGCATGGGTTCCAATGACCATGTTCAGTTACAGACTCAAGTCTAACTGTTCTTGTTGCCAGAGGTAGGTTACTGATTGTTTTACCGGTAACATACTTTTGGATATAATTTGTGCTTTCACCAGTTGTTGAGTTGACAGTTCGGTTTCGAGGTGTGATTCAGGACAAAATCCTGTGCTGGTAAATCCATGCCTTATATATTTTTGGGAAGCCTGTCTAGTCTACCTCCCTCAGCTACCCATCCAGTTCCTTACATGTGCTCTTGACTGATGTTGCATTCTTGAGGCATCTGTTTATAACCTTCCCCAAGCTTTTGACTGGCTTCTCTGAGATGGTTGTGATCAGTGTATCAGCAATGGAGAACCTGAATCTGTCCATGTCCTTTTTTCAGCACCAAGGATTTTGAATTTTCAGGCTTAAATCTCATTCTGGCCCACCCCATCAAGCTCTCCAGCCCCTTTAGGATCCATCTGGCTAAAGGCACTAACTCATTGGTTACTGTTAGATTATCCATAAATGTCCATATTGGTGGCTTGCGAATCCCTGACCTGGACTTGGGTATCCTGCACTTCAGCTCTGCTGATTTCACCAACATGTTCATTGTCAGAGGAAATGGCATCTCTCAAAAGGTGCAGACTGTTTCAGTTGAAATTACCCAGCTAATGTTAAAAATCTTGAAAGAGTCACAGTTGAATGATTCTGAAACTGCTGTTAATAGTTCTGAGTTTCAGCAAACAAGAAAAGAGGACTTGAAAGATGGAGTTCTGAGAGTTTTAAAAGGAATTTTCCCTTTTCAGTACAAGTTAAACTCAATCAACAGCATTTGTGGCATAATGCTGATTAACACAAAAATTTGTTTTGTCTTGCCCCTCCTGAACATTATATGAATGAGTATAGAAAGAGCAAAAAGAAATGCACAGCATTACTCAGCACCTATACATCCTGCTTTCAGTACTGAAACAGCTCTTCCCCTCTTCACCAAACTCATGGGGCAGCTTGCTAAGGGACTAATGGTTTGGGCTGTGAGTATCAGTATCCTCCCAGAATGAAGTCAACAGAAATTCAGAAGATGTTGTTGCTGAAATTGTAGAATCTGTCATCTGCGAGCTCATTCACAATCTGCAGAGCTAATAGAATACACACCACCCACAGGGACAGACTAGGACACGCAGATCAGTGAGGAGCCTAGGGAAGAACCAAAGAGCAATAGGGCTTGGAGGGCAACCCTGTGGTGAAGACTTCCTCGTATGTTTTCCCCTTACAGTAGTTAATCCCAATGTCACTGCTCCATAGTTGTAACACCACAGACATCCATGAAAAGCATCAAGAGGGACGCAAAGTATATCTAATTCCCCTTCTGTCACTCACTCAACATTGTGTCGAATTTAGTGACACAAGGGGTCTTTCTTGAGAGCCTCGCCTACCTCTGAACATGAGAAAAGGCCAATGAGAAATTGGAAGACAGAATTTACATGTCCCGCCTCCGGACATACGGGTATAAAGGGAAGCGTGCGTGCTTCTGTCAGTCAGATTTTTTTCTTTGGAGCCGAGTGGTTGTTCACTACTGTTCCACTCTGTTGGCAAAGCAATGCTGTTGGATCTATGGCGCATTACCAGCGGATTTCTCTTTCTCTGCACGCTGTGCAGTCCATGCCCCTGGGCACTTCGACAGCGCTTCTGTCTGAAAGAGTGTTCTCTCCTAAAAGAGTATTTTCCCTTTACAGTTTTTCTCAGTCGCTTTGGTGCATTTCTTAGATCAAAAGTGCAATTCTTGATACTACTTGTACAAATTCCAAATCATCTAGTCACTTGTGCACATCATGAAAGCAATTTCTTATTCCTTTGAACAAATTGCAATTGCTTTTGTACTTATTGCAATTGATAATGTACAAGTGTCAGCTTTTTTCCACATTTTCAATTGCTCATGTCATGTTGATCAAAATATAGTAGATGGTTCTCTGTTGAATAGTCTTACCCCTCAAAACATCTAGGCATTAGTTCCTTGCATAAGCCATTACATGCAAAATTGTTGAACTATTTGTCATAAACTGTCAAGCATAGTTTTACACATTTCTATTAGACTTTTTGTACAAAAATGTGAATTGCTGAATCGTGCAGGTGAAATTGACTCTCACTCATGAAGGAATGTAAAGTGTTAGTTCAACCAACAATACAGTAAACCAGTTGTCTAAATTGCTCAAAGGTGCATCTCATGAACAATCAATTGGCAAGCATATATAGACAGACCACAACACAGAGTTGCAATTTTCCAATAATGGATGGACCAGGAAACGAACAGGTTCAACAGCCAAAAGGAGGAAGAAGAGGAGCAAGAATGTGTGGTGGAAGGCACAACAGAGGAAGAGGCAGAAGAGGACATAGGCGCATATCTGATGACATAAGGGCCACTATTGTAGACCATGTTGTCAATCATGGCCTTACAATGGCTGAGGCGGGTCGAAGGGTGCAGCCGAATATTGGGAGATCAACCGTGTTCTCAATAGTTCAAACATTTCGAAGAGAGAACAGGTATTTCCACCAATGTACAGTGCACTGTTACTGTATATAAGAAGTATACTGTATACTTCCTACAATGCTTCATATTACAGTAGTCCACTTGTATTTCACAGCATACAGAAATATACTCTATACAGATACATACTGCACCTTACTGTAAATGCACCCACCTGTATGTTTTACAGTAAAATGTGTGTTCGCATAGTTTTTGTCTATGTGAAAGTGTGCGATGCATCATTGCATTTTTCCCCACATAGGACTGCAAGATTACCTCAAACCGGTGGCAGAGGACGCCTTTTCACACCTCGACAGGAGGAGGCTATTTGCACCATGGTCTGAGCAAACAATGCCATGAGACTCAGGGAAATACAAAGGACCATTATAGAAGACAACGATGTCTTTGAAAACATACATACGGTTAGCATCTCAACCATCGACAGGGTGCTGCATAGAAACCAGATGAATATGAAACAGCTGTACCGTGTACCATTCCAAAGGAATGAGGACAGAGTTAAGGAGCTACGGTACCAGTATGTACAGGTAAAACATATATCTATGTAACTACTTTACAGCAACATATCTTAGTGATACATAGTACAGTAAGCATAAACTGCAAACATTTCCATTGTTTTGGAAGGAACATGCAATATATGTACATTTTATGTCACTCTTCCTCACCAAAACAAATTCAACTGTGTGTTCTGGGATATAGCGTGTAATGGAGTTGGAATCAAGTGAACCCTCTCACAACTTTGTATACGTGGATGAGGCTGGCTTCAACCTGACCAAATGCAGAAGGCGGGGTCGGAATATCATCGGTCACAGAGCTACTGTGGATTTGCCAGGCCAACAGGGAGGAAATATCACCATGTGTGCTGCTATTTCGGAGCATGGTGTCCTAACCCATATCCCCCTTATAGGGCCATACAACACCCAGCATCTACTCAACTTTTTAGAGACTCTATACAGGGCTCTCATCCCTGATAATGAGAGGGGTTTGTTTAGAGAGGATTTGCCAAAGTATGTGGTCATTTGTGATAATGTGAGTTTCCATCGATCAAACATCATAAGGCAATGGTTTGTGACCCACCCGAGGATGCTCATAGAATTCCTCCCACCTTATTCACCATTCCTTAACCCAATTGAGGAGTTCTTTTCAGCATGGAGGTGGAAGGTGTACGATCGTCAGCCACACACACAGATGACCCTGCTGGCTGCAATGGATGCAGCATGTGAGGACATCACAGTAGACACCTGCAGAGGATGGATAAGGCATTCCAAAAGATTCTTTCCACGTTGCATTGCAAGGGAAAATATCCGGTGTGATGTGGATGAGAATATGTGGGCCGACAGACAGGAACGCCTGGATGTGTAAAGACAGCACTAGAACAGTGCAGCGGGCAAAGTTGCGCCTTAGGGGTGTTCCCTTTACAAAAAGCTTCACTTTGATGCTGCGCTGCTAAGCGCTATGGGGAAACAATCATATTGTGAGCTGCTCTGAACATGTGTGTAACACGTCAATGAAATTGACTGGAATTTATAGCCTCGGTTGGTGAGATCATTGGACGCACCTGTGGCCAGGCTATAAATAGGAGGCGTCACCAGAGTGTCGTCAGACATTTTTCTTCAGAGCTTTCTCTCTGTGTGTTTTCACAAAACTCTTGTTAGAAATTTGTTAAAAAATCTAAGTCTTTTCCTTCCTTCTCTCTTTTATATATATATAAAAAAAAAGAAAAAGAAAGGGGGAAATGGCGGAAAAACAGGGCAAACAATGCGTGTTTCCTTGTCAGCGTTCTATGTCTGACAAGGACACGCATCAATTTTGCTTTGTTTGCTTGGGGGAAGAGCACGCTACTCTCGCGTTGGAACAGGGCGGGTTTGCGCATTGCGACCTACTTTCGGTCGGGATGCTTCGCGGTCGCCTTGCTTACTTCCGAGAGCCGGCACCCACACTTCATTCATGGGGCTCTCGCATGGATCTGGCTGAGGAGCGAGAGACGGGTTCGCCCCTTTCCCTCGCTCTCTCCCCAGATCCTGCTGGTCCCTTGCGTGATCCTGAAGCGTGCTTCGGCGCCTCTTCAGTTCGCGAGGGGGACCTCCATTCCCTTGGATCAGATTTCGAGTTAACCGCATCTGAGCGCTCCAATCGCGATTCTAAATCTTCGGAGGAGCTGCTCGATGTGATTACTCCCGCGGTGGCCAGACTTAAAATAGATTGGCCACGTGACCAAGTTCCCCCCAAGCACTCTAAGTTAGAAGACAGATTTCTGTCTGGTGACCAAGGGAAGGGAACTCCTCATCAGTCCCTTCCCTTCTTTGATGATCTCCACAACGAGCTTTCTCGCTCTTGGAATAAACCTTATACCTCGCGCGTTCACGTGCCCTCCACGTCAGTATATTCGACTATCGTGGGCGTTGAGGCGCGAGGGTATTTAAAGATGCCACCGGTCGAAGAGACACTTGCGGGTTATCTCTCGCCGGGTTCGGCATCGTCGCTTAAGAAATCTGCTCTCCCCTCTAAGCCATGCAGGGTAACCTCCATGCTGGTTGGGAGAGCATATCAAGCGGCGGGTCAGGCTGGTGCTGTGCTGCACACCATGGCTGTCTTGCAGGCGTACCAGGCTGACCTACTAAAAGACTTGAGTGCTGGAAGAGACCTCGACGACGAAGCTTTTTCTGAACTTCGTCGAGCTGCGGATTTATCTCTCCGTGCCACCAAGCAGTCAGCCCGTGCTATTGGCCGGTCTATGTCCGCTTTGGTCAGCACTGAGAGGCACTTATGGCTTAATCTATCCGGCATCAAGGATAAGGACAGAGTTTTCCTCCTTGATGCCCCAGTTTCACCTTCTGGTCTCTTTGGAGACGCCATGAATTCGGTTATCTCCAGATTCCAGGAGGCGAAAAGCCATGAGGAAGCCTTTGGGCAATTTCTTCCTCGTCGCACTCAGGGGGCGAGGCCGTCGGTCACCCAGTCTCGCCCTGATTCTGTTAGGAGGGAGGTTCAAAAACAGAGCGTGGCAAGTCGTGCTCCCCCTCGCAGAGATTGGGGACAGGCTCGTCGCCCTCAGCAACCTCCCAAACAAGACCTCAGGGCTTGTATCTCCAAGAGAAAGAAGCCCTGACGGTCCTGTATCCAACCCTGTGAGGGTAGTTCCCTTCGGGATGGGGTGCGTGTATCATTCACTTCGGCCCTCCCGATACCCTCTTGAAACCTCTTCACTCCCGCCACCCTTGGTGTTTCGGGTGACAGAGGTTTCCAACAAGATGTTGAATGTACCGTTGCTCCCTGCCATAATCCAGGACACGGAACATTCAACACCCCCTCGACAGGAAGTCTTGAAATTAGTTCCCATCTCAGAGAACCTGGCAGCGTGGAAACTTCTGCCAGGTATTTCTATGTGGGTTCTAAAAACAGTAGAAAAAGGCTTGCCGCCCTCCGAGCTTCAACGGCGTGGTTTCCACTACCGTAAGCCCGGAACAGGCATGTCTACTTCAGGTAGAACTGCAAAATCTCTTGGAAAAAGGGGCCATAGAACATGTTCCCCTTCCAGAGAAAAAGTCAGGCTATTACAGCAGATACTTCCTGGTCCCCAAGAAGGGGGGGGGGGGGTTGCATCCGATCTTAGATCTTCGTGCCTTGAACCGCTCGGTCAAGACGCTCAAGTTCAAGATGCTAATAGTCAAGTCCGTCGTGTCTCAGTTCCAACGTCTCGATTGGCTGGTCACGATCGACCTCATGGACGCATATTTTCATATTGGAATTCTGCCACAGCACAGGAAGTTCCTGAGGTTCGCTTTCGGGGACGAAGCCTTCCAGTATCGGGTCCTTCCATTCGGCCTAGCCCTATCACCCCGCACATTCACGAAATGCATGGATGCAGCACTGGCTCCTTTGCGACTCCAGGGCATCCGCATTCTGAATTATCTAGACGACTGGCTGATCCTAGCCCAGTCTCAGAAACTGGCAGTTCAGCACAGGGATATCGTCTTGGCTCATCTAGGTTCCCTGGGTCCGAGACTCAACGCCAAAGGAGCGTTCTTTCCCCGACCCAGAAATTTCCTATTTAGGGGTCATATGGAATTCGATCACGATGCAGGCACAGTTGTCTCCCGCTCGTGTCATCTCCATTCAGAACTCCCTGAGCAATCTCAGGCTAGGTCAAGGTTGCACTGTTCTTCAGTATCAACGAATATTAGGTCTCATGGCGTCTGCGTCCACGGTGATTCCTTTGGGCCTTCTCCATATGAGACCGTTTCAGCTGTGGCTAAAAGCCAGGGGGTTTCATCCAAGGGCCAGTCCCCTCAGGCAAATAAGGGTTACGCGCCCAGTGCTTCGTTCCCTTTCTATGTGGTTCAGACCCCGGTTCTTACCTTGGGTCCCACTCTAGGTGCGTCTTGTCGTCGCAGGCTGCTAACGACAGACGCCTCCCTGACGGGCTGGGTAGCGGCCTTAAGTGGTCGTCCGGCTTAAAGGGATAGGAGGGTCGTCAGTTCGGTTGTCACAGTAACTGATGGCCGTATTTCTGGCCCTGAAATACTTCCTCCTGAGGCTGCCATGTCTTGGTGCGGGTGGGCAATACAGTGGTAGCCTCTTACATAAACCATTGGGGGATCCACGTTCACGTCAGCTGAATTTCTGGCACGTTCGATCCTCCTTGGGGCCCAGGGCAGCTCAGGGCAGTTTCGTCCCTGGATGCCCGTGTGTGTGTGGGAGCAGATTTACTAATCTAGGGTAGAAGAGGACCTCTTCGCCTCTATGATAGCGCAATGTCTCCTCTACTTCTCCCTAAGTCACCCAGCCCCCTTGGGTCTGGGCTCAAAGGCACTTACGTGTCCCCCGGTTCTTCTGCTCCCGGGAGTCTTGGTAAGGTTCGCCAGCAAGGGTCTTGCCTCCTTTTAATGGCGCTGCGCTGGCCGAACGGGATATGTTTCTCGAATTTCTCTCCTTGACGGCTCGCCTTGGGCGATTCCGGACAGGAAGGACCTTCTCATCACTGGTCCGAATTGTGAAAACTTTCATGCTTGGCCCCTAAGGGTACCAACTGAGGTTCACAGGGCTTTCTATTGAAGTTTCCGAGAACATTTGAAGTGCTACGGCTCCCTCCACTTGGAACTGATCTGGGTAGATTTTACAGGGCAGAAGAGGACCTCTTCGCCTCTTTTGATAGCGCAATGTCTCCTCTACTTCTCCCCGAGTCGCCCAGTTTCCCCCCTAAGTTCATATTACAGAACCAGCTAACTGCCAGTTTGCTTCAGTTCTGGATTTTCTGTAGAAAGAACTGTCAGCGGGCACTTGCCTCGCCACTGCCAGGTTCTATGTGGCTTCCACTGCGGTTTGCCACGCCTTGGTGGGCGGGGTGCCCCCTAAGAGGCGTCCTTGCTAGGACCTCTTCACAGGGTAAGACCCCTTTTTAGACCTCTAGAGTCAGCGTTTGGTAGACTTCTGACTCTCAGGATGGTTTTTCTTATGGCAATTACGTCTCTAAGGAGACTTGGGTACCTACAGGCTCTGTCTCTTTTGCCGGCCTGTTTAGAGTTTGCCCCAGAATGACCAAAAGCATTCTTTGCACCCTCACCCTAACTACCTGCCCAAGGTGTCTTTAGCGTCCCTTGGCCGGTTATTTTCTAAGCCTTCTGCTCCCTGCCGTTTGTAACGCCGGAGCAGCTAAGACTTCTTAGACTCTGTCCAGTCTGTACCCTTCAGACTTATGTCCACCGCTTTTGCTAGTGGCGTAAAGTCAGGGCAGCAATTCTTCACTTGGAAGCCATGACCGGGGGGCGGTCACTTCCTGGCAGACTATGTCACTTTGGGTGAGGTACATTTTTGCCCCGGCCTACGAGGCGCGCGGTCAAGCTTCGCCAGTAGGTTTTAGGGCGCACTCTACCAGAAGGCTGTCCTCCTTTAAAGCCTCGGCTAGAGGCCTCTCTCTGCAGCAAGTTTGTGATGCGGCAGGCTGGTCCTCCCCGCACACATTCATCTGGTTTCATGGTCATGTTTCTAGATGTTCATGCTACCCCGGGCTCTTATGCCCTTGGGTCGACATCTACGCTCATGTCTAAGCAAGTTTGTGATGCGGCAGGCTGGTCACCTCCGCGCACATTCTTCAGGATCTATGGTTTGGCTAGATGCTCCTGCTACACCGGTATGCCCTTGGGTCGACATCTACGCTAATGTCTAAGCAAGTTTGTGATGCGGCAGGCTGGTCCTCTCCGCACACATTCATTAGATTCTATAGTTTGGATGTCCATGCTACTCCGGGCTTTTACGCTCTCGAGTCGACATCTCAAACTCATGCAGAAACAAGTTTGTGACGTGGCGGGCTGGTCCTCTCCACGCACATTCTACAATTTTCTACATGGGCTAGGATGTTTTTGCTACCCCGGACTATGTCCTTGGGTCGACATCCCAGGCTCATGCCAAAACCAAGTTCATGGTACGAACTTTTCAGTTAGAGCCCTTGGGTCGGCTTCTCAAACTCATCTTTTGACTTTGTGGGCTAGATGCTCCGCTACTCCGGACTCTTATGTCTTTGATTCGACATCTCAAGCTCATGTCTAACCAGGTTTGTGATACGGCAGGTATGGTGTTAGATGTTCTGCTACTCCGGGCTTATGCCCTTGAGTCGACATCTCAAGCTCATGTCTGGAACCTCTCTCGTTCTGTGAAAACACTTCACAACGATCAGGGGTCCTGACAGCCCCAGTGCAGCGGCGTGGGCATTTCGTTCCCCATAGCGCTTAGCAGCGCAGCATCAAAGTGAAGCTTTTTGTAAAGGGAACGTCTCGGGTTACTTGTGTAACCCTTGTTCCCTGAAAAAAGCGGAACGAGATGCTGCGCTTCTTTTGCCGCACTGGGACGTCCCAGGACCGCTCTTCAGAAAAATAATCTGACGACACTCTGGTGACGCCTCCTATTTATAGCCTGGCCACAGGTGCGTCCAATGATCTCACCAACCGAGGCTATAAATTCCAGTCAATTTCATTGACGTGTTACACACATGTTCAGAGCAGTTCACATTTAGATTGTTTCCCCATAGCGCTTAGCAGCGCAGCATCTCGTTCCGCTTTTTTCAGGGAACAAGGGTTACACAAGTAACCCGAGACGTTTCCTGTGTTTCATTCTAATTTAGTTTTTTTTTCCTTTGTGCTGCTTTTCTTTTTCTTACTGTAAATTATTTATTTTTTTTCTTTCATAATGTAGCACTAGAAAAAGCTGTGGAAAACAAAATCCTGTCCAGTCTCTTTCAATCAATAACCCACATACAGAAATATGTAAATAGTACTGTTGAAATTGATATATGCCATAGAAGTGCAGGCTTGTGCATTTTCAATACAGTAACTGTCATCCAAACTGTAGCCTAAGTTTACATTAGGTAATACTGTCAAAGTACACAGTTACATTGACAACATGCTTAAACATTTTGACCACCTTGTTCGTGATCAATGACTTAATTACTTATCATTCTGATGACACTGATATGATCATTGGCATGAATATTTACTTTTGAGAGATGTACTAAGGATTTTTAGTGACTAACTAGCTTTAGAAACTTATCTATTGTATATTGCAGTTTGTACAAATTGTTCTGAGAAATGCACTTATTATTTTGCACATGTTAGGGATGATGTGAAAAACGCACCAAAGCGACTGAGAAAAACTGTAAAAGAGTTTGTTTTCACTCATAAAAGAGCAATACACAGCAGGCGTTGAAAGTCCTTTTCAGGACACGTCTTTTTAAAGATGCCTTTCCGCCTCTGTGTGGTTCCTGGATGCAGTCGATATCTCTCCAAGACTGACGGTCATAGATGCTGCCTCGTGTGACTGGGTAGCGATCAAGCTGAGGCAGAGTTGTGGATGGTTCATGTACTCACTGCGAGAACATGACCATGGCAGTGTTGCGGTCGCATATTTCTTTCTTAAAGAGGACTCCTTTACTCGATACAATGTCGAAGAGAGTGACAGATGGGGAATTTCTAGGTTACTGTTGTAACCTCCTTGCCCTGCGATGAACTGGCGACCTGTCCAGGGTGTACCCCGCCTTTCGCCCAATGTTAGCTGGGATAGGCTCCAGCCCCCCGCGACCCTGTACACAGGATAAGCGGTTGACGATGGATGGATGGATGGATGTTGTAACCTCTGTTCCCTGATGAACAGAACAAGATGTTGTGTCCCCCTGGCCATGATGCTGAACCGAACCACTGCAATGGCCGAACCTTATTCTTGGCTCCTCAGTGCAAAACCTGAAAGAACAGATGCATGATTCCCTCCTTTTATACCTATATGTCCTGGTGAGGGACATGCAAATTCTGTCTGCCAATTTCTCATTGGCCTTTTCTCAAGTTGAGAGGTAAGCTAGGCCTTCAAGAAAGTCCCCTAGTGTCGCTTCACTCGACACAATGTCTCGTTCCCTCCATTAGGGAACGGAGATTACAACAGTAACCTAGACTTTATATGTTGCACAGTTTTGGTAGTGCTTTGGGTTGCAACAAGAGACACGGGTGCATTTAACAAAAGCGTTTTTAGCCAACTATGGTCGCATGTTGAATCGTTACCAACATACAGTAGTTCAATGATTTGGTGTTTCTCGAACCTGTAGTTCCAACAATCATTTGAAAACAGCATATTTCCTTGTTAGTTTGCCGTGTGTACATCATTTGACTTCGCTGAGTCTTCTATAGCTTTCATTCTGTCAAGAATTTGACCACATTTACATACATTTAAGTATAAGGGATTAAAAACTGTTAAGATAAACTGTTTATCAAACATGGTTTCTGTCTGAAAATGCAGCTTTCATGTGTTAATGTGAATGCATAAGTCCTGTTTATATGTTTTTGTAAAATGTGCATGCATTCAAGTGCATAGGGAGAATGCCAAGGTCTGATGTGGAGGGAAACCCCATTATTGCAGAGTATAAATGTGTCACATTAAACAGTGCAAACCGCTTTCATTTCATCAGTAGCTTTCTTGAATTAAACTGCTTTCTAGTGTATAGGTAAATGAGCTATCATGATTTAATTTCTACAGAAGTTATCACACCAACCCCCACATAACACCACTAATGACAGTTTTATGTTGTTGAGCCAACATGGTTCGAACAATGTATGTGCAACATAGTTACTAGTGTTTTGGGAAACAGCTGTGACTAGCAAGTCAATTTCTCCAATGATGCATTGTAGTATTGTGGTTAAGTAGTGAGTTACGTCATTGTACAGGAAACACACCCCAGGACCGTTTTTCTTTTCCAGTAAAAAAAAAAAAGAGGATGAATCCCTAAATTCCCAAAACATACAAAAAAGTATGAATCTAATACTTTTAGATAATAACAATCTTCCAATATTATGTGACATTTGTTTCTCTCAAATGTACATGTGCAGTGAAGAACAGAGGAGCAGAAGCAATGACTCTGTCACACTGCTGTCTAGAGCTGTCAATCAACATCATGATCATTGATAACTCCACTGAGCATCTGGACGAATACGCCTGTCATCTGATGGATTAGCTGGAACACAGACATGTCGTCAGATCATCACCCAGGACACTCTCTGCACTTCAGGACATGAAAGAGACTTACTGTGCAACCCTGGATCAGACAGTGGCCGCTTTGAGGTCTACAGGTTCCAGATTTCCTCACCCTGTGAACCTCTTCTTGAAAAACTTGACAGATGAAGGGTAACTAAAGGCTACTGGCATTAGGGTTAATGCAATAAGCCACAAGAGGCTGTGAGTTACAATGATTTATCTTTACAATGTCCAAGAAGCTTGGTACATCCTATCTGCCAACACCCAAGACAAATTGTGTCCAGGGGTACATAGGAGAATTGGGGCTTTTTTAAAAGCAAAGGTCATCACACCAAATCTTGATTTAGCTTTTTTATGTTTACTGGAATTTATAAGACATTATGTGATAAATGAAAACTATTATGTCATTTTTTTTGAAGACATTCTCACTATGCAACATTTTTCACAAGTGCCTAAAATTTGCATATTACTGCAAATTAAGACAAAACTACAGCCTATATTATAAAATATGAGGTATCAGCACATCACATA
Organism: Moxostoma hubbsi; assembly: GCA_032164185.1. Taxonomy (NCBI): domain Eukaryota; kingdom Metazoa; phylum Chordata; class Actinopteri; order Cypriniformes; family Catostomidae; genus Moxostoma; species Moxostoma hubbsi. The sequence continues at coordinate 46,030,470 of JAVLUX010000011.1, read as the reverse complement.
TATATTTTTTAAAGTTAAAATGTGATCTATGTAAATGTTGAATTAAAGACAAAACAAATGTCATGAGTCAACTGATGCCAGTCGTGACATTTTCAGTTTTTCTTGTGGACACTTGGAGATTTGTGCATTTAGGCATAATCAGAAGTTAATGATTATTAAAGTCACTCTGAATATTTATATAAATATGTCATGAGTAGTGTCTGAATTATTTGTCATTGTATGATTTATTATCATTGAGACGTCACACAGGTCACATAAACACATAGAGACTGTATTACCTAGATAGCACATAGAGACTGTGTCTTTTCCACGAACTACCAATCAGAAAAATATCTGATTAAGGTCAAACTTGAACAAAACAAACAAATTAAAGATAAACATCATATAAAGATAGGGATACTAAACATTAGATCTCTTTCTACCAAAGCACTAATTGTAAATTAAATTATTACAGATCATAGTTTGTATGCACTCTGTTTGACTGAAACCTGGCTTAAACCAGATGAATATATTTGTTTAAATGAATCTACTCCCCCAGGTTATTGTTATAAACATGAGTCTCGTCTGAAGGGTTGCTCAGGGCTTAATTTGTGCCAGAATAAGCCAGATCCGGATCCGGTACCTCCGAATTTAGATCCGGCACCTGTTTTGGGGGATCCCCCATCTCATGCAGCACAGAAAGACATTCATGCTGACCTGTAGCCTACATATGTTTCATGAAAAATCAAGTATAATAATAATAATAATATGTCATCAATAATTTGCTATATACCTTTTAAATGTAAAATAATAATAGTAAAATTAAGAAATTAGCTATATGCCGTGTGTAGTCCATGCAATGTTTTAGAGGTGACCGATTAAATTTGTACCGCTTTAACTATTCCTATTTCCATGGTAATAAACGACTTCTCTTCTGTAATCATATTTTTTAATTGGAGATGCGGAACGATAGCGAAAAGACATCTTCATTTTTTGGATTATTTTAGACAGGGCCCAATGTCTGAAACCAAACAGACAAGAGTAATTATAGATCCCACTGATAGAAAAGGTGCAAGTTCATCGGCTAATGATGTTAATACAGAGCAAGAAACAACCTGCGAGGAACAGAGCAAGTCAACAACTGCGGAGAGCTCTGGCGTGTTGGGGGAAGTAGCATGTGGAGGTGAGGAGACAAACACTGGAGAAGGTCAAAGAATGGGGGCAATATGGACCGAAGCAGAGTTTAAAACAAAAAAGACATCATATCCTTTGCTTGTCATGGAGGGGTCACATCTGGGCTGCGTTGTTTGCAAAAAGGTTGGAAGCCTGGGTCCCGAAAAATGAGCGAGGATGAAACTGGCCAAAGAGTGGGTGACATGCTCTGTAACATCTTCTGCCAAAGAGCTTAAAAAACAACAGAGGGCACTCAGGACATTCTCAGACGAAGGCGCACACTGCAGCACTTAGCATTCTCAAAAAGGCAAAAGAAGACTCGTTACAAAAAACAATACTGAATAGCCTATCCGATGAAGTGAACACTACTGCGAGGAGTTAAATGGTCTCGACATGGGAAGCATTCTGCACTCTAATGTGGCATGTGCAAATATACAAAGCCATATTTCACTTGAAATGAAAAATAAATTATTTGAAAAGATTGTTGACTGTGCTCCTAAGATTGGTCTCATGCTTGACGAAGCAACTAGCTTAAGCAGAAAGAGTGCTTTAATCATTTACATCAGATTTCAGCTGTCCGGCATGGAGTCGCCTGAAAACATTTTTGTTGAACTTGTTGAACTAGAAGACCTAAGTGCCCATGGAATAGTTGATCAACTATTGCGTGCCTTAGATGGTGTTAATTTTACCCAGGATTTTCTGTCTAAAACACTAATAGGGCTTTCATGCGATGGCGCATCAGTTATGCTTGGCCGCAAGTCTGGAGTGGCAGCAAGACTTAACTCACTCTTTCCAAATATGAAAATGTGGCGCTGCTCAGCGCATTGACTGGAGCTCGCAGTCGGCGATACGATTAAAGAATTGGGGGCAATTAATCATTCCAGGATTTTCATGGATAAACTCTACACACTGTACAGCACATCAAACAAGAATCGAATTGAGCTTAAACGATGTGCTGACGAATTAGACATTCAGTTGTGCAAAATTGGCCGGGTCTTGGACAACAGATGGGTTGCATCGAGTTTTAGATCTGTCGAAGCTATATGGAAAAATTACCCTGCCCTCTACAATCATTTCAGTCAGGCAGCAGAAGATTATTCCTGTGACAGCGTTACTCGTGCGAGCTACAGTGGCCTTGCTAAGCGCTTGTCCTCGTACTGTTTTGTCCAAAATCTTGGCCTCATGTACGATGCACTTCAAGAATTGTCTGAGCTTTCCTTGCAGCTCCAAAAACAAGACTGTAACATTATTGCGGCACATAGAGCTATTTGTCGCGAGGCAAGAGTGTTTGAGGCAATGTCTGAGAGACCAGGTCGTCATAGCCAAATCAGTCAAAATGCTATAAAGGACAGAATCTTCCAAGGTGTTCCTCTGCATCCACGATGAAGAGAAGACAAAGGTATGGATCACAAGGTTTTTTGGGGGGAGTCTAGTGAGATGCCTGGAGAATCGCATGCTATCATACGGAGGGGGAGAAGGGGACCGAACGGGTTACAGCAAACTCATCGAAGAGCTAAAAGTACTTTTTCCTGAATACTGGCCTCAGGATGCCGGAGCAATTTATGGTGATAAAGAAGCTGAGTCACTTTGTCAACAGTTTGGCATTGACCGCTATCGATCTGCCGTTCAGGCTTTGAGGGAATATCGAGAGAATGGCGGTGAGCTCATCCCAGTGGGATTAAAAGAACTTTTGATATCGGTCAACACAGTTCTGATTTCAAGTGCAGAGTCTGAGAGGGGTTTTTCTCAAATGAACTTAGTTTGCAATGCCAACCGAGCATCTCTCCACACCTCCACAATTTCATCGCTTCTATTTCTCTGCCTTGTTGGACCCCCACTATCTCAGTTTAACCCCATTCCATATGTGAGGTCATGGATTTCAAAAGGACCGCAAAAGACACCAGAAACAAAGTACGAAATAGAGAGACAGAGGGAAAAGAAATGTCTGTTTTATGGTCTATTTTAAACAAATAAAAGGAAAGGTAAGAGCCTTAGTAAATTATCTTAATTTACTGTGGAATTGCTTGTGTTGATTACATTGTTTATAATTTTTTGGTTTGTTTGTCATGTGCACGTTGTAATAAAAGCAATTGATGCAAGCTGTTAATCACTTGAGTTGGTCCGCTAATGTGATTGCTCAAATGTTCCGTTACTTCTCCCTCCCCTAATCACTTGCCGGATTGGTCACCCCGCTATGTTCTGGGACCTCGCAATTTACAAATTAAGCACTGGTGTTGCTACGATTTACAGTGTTTTGTGTTAATCAGAGGACAGGATATAAATGTAAGTCTTTTGAACTAATAATGCTTAATGTGACACCGTAAGATATAAATAAAAAAATCTTTTAGTCGTCTTTTACTCTTGTTACAGTGTATAGATCACCCGGGCATTATTCTGATTTCCTTCTGAATTGTTTATCAGATCATGTAGTTACTGTAGATAGAGCTTTAATTGTTGGTGACTTCAACATTCACATAGATAATGAAAATGACACATTGGGATTAACATTTATCTATATTCTCAACTCTCTTGGAGTCAGACAAAATGTGACAGGACCAACTCATCGCCATAATTATATGCTAGATTTTATTCTGTTATATGGTGTCGATGTTGATAATATAGAAATTCTGCTGCAGAGTGATTCAATCTCAGATCATTACCTCGTCTCTTGTATGCTGCAATCAGCTAATGTTACTCAATCTACACCACGCTATCATTCAGGTAGAACTATTCTTTCGACCACTAAAGATAGCTTCACTAATAATCTTCCAGATCTATCTCATACACTCAGTAAACCACAAAGCCTAGAAGAATTTGATGAAATAACAGAAAATATAAATACAGTCATCTCTAGCACTCTTGATAGTGTCGCCTCCCTTTGATTAAATAAAATTAAAGAAAAAAGCTCTGCACCACGGTACAATTTCCACACTCATGCTCTCAAGAGAGCAGCTCGGAAAATGGAGCACAAGTGGAAGAATACAAAATTAGAGGTATTTCGCGGTACATGGAAGGATAGTGTATGTAGCTACAGACAGGAAGTAAAAGCTGCCAGGTCAGCATATTTTAGCAATCTCATAGAAAATAACCACAACGATGTAATGACTTCATGAATTTCTTTACTGATAAAATTGAAATAATCAGCAATAAAATTGGAATTATACAATCATCTGTCATAGCACCTTAGAAAACAGGGTCTCATAATTTTCCTCATGTGCATGTTCAATCCTTCACTGTCACAGGTCATGAAGAGCTAACAATACTTATCGAAACATCAAAAGCCACAACATGTTTGTTAGATCCAATACCGACCAAGCTCTTAAAAGAGGTTTTCAATGTAAACTCTGAACCTCTTCTTAATATTATTAACTCCTCGCTATCCTTAGGACATGTCCCAAGAAACTTTAAAATGGCAGTTATCAAACCACTTATTAAAAAGCCTTAACTTGATCCTGGAGAACTAGCAAATTATAGACAGATTTCAAATATCCCATTTATGTTGAAAATACTAGAAAAGTAGTATCCTCCCAAATATGTTTAAAGTATATTTAAACAATTTCAGTCAGGATTTAGGCCTCATCACAGTACAGAGAATGCACTTATGAGAGTTACAAATGACTTGCTTTTATCATCTGATCGCGGCTGCATTTCACTTCTAGTGCTTTTAGATCTTAGTGCTGCATTCGACACGATAGATCAAAACATTTTCTTGAATAGGCTTGAGAATTATGCTGTCTTTTGTGGACAGGATTTAGCATGATTTAGGTCCTATTTATCAGACCACTACCACTTTGTAGTAAAGTATGGAGTGCCACAGGGATCAGTTTTAGGGCCTCAGCATTTCTCCTTGTATATGCTTCCCCAGGGAGATATTATCAGGAATCGTGGAATAAGTTTCCACTGTTATGCCGATGATACCCAACTTTATATTTCTTCAAAACCTGATGAGATTTTACAATTCTCCAAATTTGCAGTGTATCAATTAAATAAAAGATTGGATGGCCTGCAATTTCCTTCTATTCAATTCTGACAAAACAGAGTTACTAATTATTGGACCAAAAACCTCTAAAAATAAGATGCTAAAATATAATTTGATTCTCGATGGATGTACTGTTACGTCATCTTCAACAGCGAAGAACATAAGTGTTATATTTGATACCAATCTGTCCCTTGAAAATCTAATTACCAATGTTTGTAGAATGTATTCTTCAACCTAAGAAATATTGTTAAATTATGACACATGCTCTCTGTTGCTGATGCCGAAAAATGAATTCATGTGTTCATGACCTCAAGACTAGATTTTTGTAATTCATTACTGGAGGATGTCCAGCAAGATTAATAAATAAACTTCAATTGGTTCAAAATGCAGCAGCCAGAGTGCTGACGAGTACAAAGAAATATGATCATATTAGCCCCATTTTATCATTGTTACATTGGCTACCTGATAAATATCATATTAATTAAAAAATTCTGTTAACTACGTACAAAGCTTTGAATTGTCAAGCTCTGCAGTACTTACGTGACCTTCTACCATGCAATATTCCATCATGTTCATTATGATCACAAAATTCTAGCATGTTTATAGTTCCTAGAATATCAAAATCCATAAACAGAGGTAGGTCCTTTTCATATTTGGCTCCTAAACTATGGAATAGTCTCCTGAACTCTGTTCGAGATTTAGACACACTCACGCAGTTTAAGTCTAGACTAAAGACTCACCTATTTAGCCAGCCATACACCTTATTTATCCTTCAACTTACAATTAGGCTGTTTAGTTAGGTCTGCCAGAACCAGAAACAAAGATCATGATCTATAACTCTGTAATAAATTGCTAATAATAATGCTAATATTATTTTATTTGTTTCAGATTCAACTCACAAGAATGTACACAAAAGTTTTTTTTATTAAAATATGAACACATAACTAATCTAAACAAAAACATACACTAGAAACACTCATACATGGGAAAGTGAAAATAAAATTAAACCAGAACAGAATAGGGGAAATGCAGTTTTGAAAAGAGTCATTTTGACCATCTGAGAGAACCATCGAGCTCTTAATTTAAAAGCATCTTTGTTACAAAGGGGTTTTCATGTCTAATACTAAACTAATTTAAGTTAGTTACTGGTACGATACTTGCAATTGTCTTAGCTGTTGAGATGCAGTCTCAAGAGAGTGTCTGGATAGCAATCAATTTCTTCCATGTTGAATGAAGATATTAGGATGAACTCTGGTTTTCATTGACTCTATATTCCTGGTAGTTGCACATGGCTTGAGGTGCAGAGGCCTGCCAGCCTGCAACCTCATGGTCAGCACAACCATGCAGCAGAGGGTCAGGAGAAAGCCAGGGGAAAGAGAGAGTCAGTAAGAGGCTGGACATGTCCTTTTAACTCCTGATGGAGGACCCTCCTATCGAGTATGGCTTGACCAATGAGAAAGGTGCAATTCCCAAGCGGGAAATGTTCCTTTGTTTGGAAGCTGACTCATTTGCATGATTAAGTTATTAATCATGTTAAGTAAGTTATTAATGTGTGCCCCTTTATGTTCTGATTAATATAGAAAGCATATAATGCATGCTATCAGAATTATATATATACCACTTTGCAGTGTGTCACACAAGGATTAATTTGATAGGAAACATGGCAGAACTAATTGTACATTATCTGGTAGTTCTGTCATAAGTCATGCATAAAACAGTGTACAGTACAAAAAACACTTTACAAGACAGTAATGATCCTATACACAATGTCCTGGAGATATACATGTGAAATTATGGACAGTTTATCTATTATTTAATGAAGAAAGGTCTGTTGTTCTGGCCTTTGTGTCCATTTCCTATGGGGGAGTGAATAGGAGGAGTGAATCAGGCTTTCTGCATTCCTTTGCTGATAATGGTCAGTGGGGGCTCAGATATAGATGGAGCCTGTGTGGGCCTCTGCTTGCTACAGTCTTGAGATATCAGTTGGCTTAATCGTGAAATAATGAATAAATGTGTTTCTGATTGGTCCAGATGCTACATAAACAAGCATATTGCTGTAGTTTTTGTGTTTTCTTCTTCCTTGAATGTCTACCTTCATAGTTACAAACTTCTGTTTGTTTATCAATAAAAGTTCTGCTTATGGATCCTTGCTCTCTCGCCTCATCACAACGCAAACCCTGACAGAAGAACAGACCACAAAATGGATCAAGCAGTACTAATTGAGGTACTTTCCCAAGAGTCCACTCCAACAGCAGAGTACTGCCTCAAATTTTGGAATCTGTCAGCCAAATTGAACTGGAATGAGAGATCCCTCAGAGCTATGTTCTGGTTGGACTCAATGGCCATGTGAGGAATCTGGTCCTTTTGGATTGCGATTATCTGTCTCTTCAAGATTTTCTCTCTGAAATCATAAGCACTGACATTCTTCTCCTAGTTCCGGTGGTTCCGAAGACTCCCTCAATAGAAGCCCCTCTGCTCCTAGGTTACGGAGAACCCCTCGATGGAGGCCCCTCTTATCCTAGCTCTGGTGGTTCTTAAGACTCCCTCGACAGAGGTCCCTCTGCTCCTAGTTTCCGGAGACCCCCTCAATGGAGGCCCTCCTGATCCTAGCTCCGATGGTTCTGAAGTCTTAATCGACAGAGGCCCTTCCACTCCGTTCCCTGTAACTCCATTCCCTGAGACTCCTGCGGCTCCGTCTCCTGAGCCACCTCTGGCTCGCCTCCAGCAGCTCTGCCCCCTAAACCCTTGACATCATGGCCTCCAGATCCTCTGCCTGTGGAAGCCATTCCCCAGTCTCTGCCAGTTCTTCTGACCATGGAGGCTGTTGCCCAGTCTGACCCCTGCCTGGTGACCTCTGCTCAGCGGTGTGACAGGGCGGAGGGCGGGTCTGGGTCATGATGCTACACATCTGGTCCCTAATCAGGCTATTCAAGCCTCAGAGAGGGATAAAGGCCGATTGGAGAGTGCAGTGAGAGAGAGATAATTACAGGCATCTGCAATATATGTTTTTGTGTGTGTCTTTTTATTTAATTAAATATTATTTATATTATTTAATGCCATTCTTAACCCCCTTACAAGCGGCCTCCCATTTCAGACCCCTGTCCAGCAGCCACCCCTTAAATGGATCCTCATCCCTGGCCACCAGACCCTGTCTCTTTCCTGAGGCCTACACCTAGGCCTCCAAACAGTCCATTGACTCCCTTCCTGGAGATGCCTCCCTGGCTGCCAGGCCACGCTCCCTTCCTGGAGCCATGACGCATGACTCTAGACCCTGCTCCCTTCCTGGAGCTGCCTCCCTGGCCTCCGGACTCCGCTCCCTTCCTGGAGCCACCTCCTTGGCTCCTTGATCAATTCTTGTTTGTATGTTAGTGCGTTGTAAGCCAGTATATTGCTGTAGTTTTTGTGTTTTCTTCTTCCTTGAATGTCTGCCTTGAATCCTCGCTCTCTTGCCTTATCACTACACAAATCCTGACAAGTATATTCTGTGAATGAGCTTGAAGGCCTGAAAAGGACTAGTTTAAACTATTCTTTTGTCATTAACATGACAAGGAAAGTGACATAAAAAGTGAGTTTGACAAAGCAGACTGTAGCAAGATGACATAATCCTTACTTTTAATCACTAATCCATTTTTGGTATGTTGTGTCATAAATAGTTTTAAGTATGAATAAGTGTATTTATTAAGCATTTATAACTTTTCAGTTAAAATACTCACTATTTACCAAGTATTGCATGAAAGCCACACTTTTTTATTCATGTTTTTGTAACTGCATATCAATGATTTATTATGCATTTCTTTAGTCATTAACAAACCCCTTAATAAACTCTTTACAAAGGGGAACATTAATGTAAAGTTTTACACAATTGCCTTTGCTAATGGATCAATATTCAGGTACTACATTTCCTTTACCAGTGTAATTTACATTACACTAATTTCAAGTGTTAATAATTTGTAACTTAAAAGCTTCTTATTCTTGTCTACTCTGTACTATTCTTATGGCATTTACTGTATAAGGACAGACTGCATCTCTCTGTTAATGTTGATATCTCTGCTCAAAACTGATGCTACTGCTGTAAAATTATTCATTATGAACTTAACAAGCTCTCAGCTCTCACAGACACGTTTATAAATAGATGTGTCTTAAAAGTGGCAAGCCTCTTTAATCAACAGCCCTCTGTCTGCTCCTCTAAACACATTTAGAAGAGATTTACTGATTTGTGCAGGCTGTAATTTGGTGTAATCTGACGGATAGCCACGTAATAAAACATTACAGTTCTATGCTTATATAAAGGGAAAAATCACAAAATATCATGATTATTGATAGTTACAGAAGCGGGTTGAGCTATGTTATGCAACTGTTTGATTAGGCAACAGTTCATAGGATTTAAGTAGTTCAGCTTTGAACTCAAACCATTTAATTACATTTAATTATTCAAACCGGAACATCAGAAGGCTAATTTGACCTGCCTTTAAAATGCATCATTGGATTATTTTTTTTATTTTTTTTGCACGATCAAATAATCCACATTTTTCAATTAAATGATCACTTTCTCTTGACTAAATGTAGTATGTTCTTTTAAAAATATTAAGTGAAACATAAGATTAACAAAAATCTATCTAAACACATTATGTTGTACAAAGCTTATGTTTTGCTGTAATTCTTTACATTAATTTACACAGAATGCTAATTTCTGTTAATTTCTTATACCCGTATGAACAGTGTTGGGTAAGTTACTCTAAAAAGTCATTAATTACTAACTACTAATTACATCATCTACATTGTAATTCAATTACTCTAATAATTACTTTTTCTGAAAAGTAATTGCATTACTTATTACTAATTACTTTCTAAAAACTTACTTTCTGATTAAACTCGACCAGATGAAAAATACAAGATAGACATGAAACTGTTCTTTTAATTCTTTCAAATAAATCATATAAAATTATTATTTAATTTTATTATTAAATTATTCATAAACTGGCCAAATAATTTAAGGCTGCATTCAATTAGAAAACATACATTTTAACATTAGATGTTACACTTTTGTTTTATATATAAATGTTCTAGAGTCTATACAATATTTAACGCAATTACATCAGAAGTAAATGTAATTAAATGACTGAAAAATAACTTTAATTAAATTACTTTTTCATTGAAAAATGTACAGTAATTAATTACTTAGCAATGCATTACACCCAACACTGCTTATGAACTGCTACTTTGCTCTGGTTTATCTGGACTGGACAATGTTGAGCTGAATTTCTGGGTTGGGTTGTGTGAATAAATTCTCTTTTTGGACGTTATTTATAAATGTCTCTCACTGTATCTACATGCAGGACAGGATGAGTGAAAAGCACAGAACTGCCGACAAAAGGTACACTATTCACAGCAAGACAGAAACTAATAAAATGAAAAGCTTCTTCACCCCTGTAGATTAGGCAGCACGGTTCTACAAACATTCATTCTGGTTTATGCAAGGATAGTTCACCCCCAAATTTTAATTATCTTATTATTTACACACCCTCATGCCATCCCAGATGTGTATGACTTTCTGTCTTCTGCAAAACACAAACAGAGATTTTTAGAAGAATATTTCAGCTCTGAAGGTCCTCAAAATGCAAGTGAATGGTGATCAGAACTCAGAAGGTCCAGAAATTACATAAAGGCAGCATAAAAGTAATCCATAAAACTCCAGATTGATAAATCCATTCTTCAGAAGCGGTATGATAGGTGTGGGTGAGAAACGTAGTACTTTTCTCACCAGAAGGTGGCTGATCGTGAAAGGGAAAGTGTAGATTTACAGTGAAGAAGGATTTACAGTAAATATTGATCTTTTTCTCACCCACACCTATCATATCACTTCAGAAGATATGAATTTATCCACTGGAGTCTTATGGATTATTTTTATGCTATCTTTGTGTGCTTTTTGAAGCTTCGAAGTTCTGGCCACTATTCACTTGCATAGAATGGACCAACAGAGCTGAAATATTCTTTTTAAAATCGTTGTCGTTGTGTTCTGCAGAAGAAAGAATATCATTCACATCTGTGATGGCATGAGGGTGAGTACATGATGAGAGAATTTAAAATTTGGGTTGAACTGTCCCTTAAAATATCCAGCTGGCAATGCATGACATTAATATATTTAACTGTTAAAGCATTGTATTTACCTTATTTGTATTTACATTTACATTTATGCATTTGGCAGACGCTTTTATCCAAAGCGACTTACAGAGCACTTATTCAATGGTGGTGGCTGTGGGGATCAAACTTCTGCTTAACATTTTGGGGCTTTAGCTCACTACGCCACTGCCACTCATATTTGAAATAACTGTTTTATTATGTTACATCTGTGTTTGATGTACAAGTAAGATGTGTAATGTTGCATATAGTTGCACTGTTCATAAAACTGTTGCACTGTTAATAATACTGTTAATGTAAAAATACACCACGTGGCTTTATATTTGCACATGCATTTTGCTACATGGTCTTAATTATTTAATATTTGTATTGAATTCAGGGTTTCTTGTGCGTGACGAGCAAATGAACAATGTTACAGCAATATTTTGTGTTAAAGGCAATTAGCTTGGCTACACTTGTAGTGAATATTGTATAAAGAGTCTTTTATGCAATATTTCACTAATATGAGCTTAGTCCAAATGAATTGCAAAATCACGATGCTATTTTGATATATGTTATAGGCCTACTGTATGTTAAATAATATACATTAGGACAAAACACCAGGTATATTATAAACTATGAGGTATTAGCACATTACATAATATTCTTAAAATAAAATGTGTTTAAGCTTCTATATTAATTATTTACTGGATATTTGAACACTGGTATCTTTATAAATGCACATGTAGGCTATAATGCATGAGAATATTTTAAGCAGACTTACAAAAACAGACCAAATATGTTTGTAGTACAAAGGGTTCATGAACTCCGAGAATTTAGTTTTAATTTTCGGGGCTGTATAAATCAGCATCAGCACATAAAGAGTGTTTGACAGTTTGCCAGCCATGCACCAGTGCACTGGATTGTGCAGCAGCAGACTGGAAAATAACAAAAAAAAAAATAAATAAATAAATAAATTAAAAAAAATAACAAAAAGCTCATATCTCATTGGTCAGTCAGTTTTCTTGCAGTTTGATAAAAAAAAAAAAAAAAAAAAGAAAGAAACAAAAACGGATTGCCTCTGTAAAATAAAATTAAATAAATCCTTTGTATAGTCACCGGACGATTTGTCATACCCGGTGTGAATAGCGCCATACCAATCAACTTGATCCAATTCAAAAACTCGTTCGGAAGGAACATTTGCAACGAAAATTCGAGCACTTTTCTGTTAATGAGTGTGGAACAATTAATAATGTCAGTTCTCATGGTTGAAATCATGGGTAGCCTATTGTTAAAAACTAGATTAAAATCATTAAATATTATTTGTGTATAATATTAAACAATATAGGCTAATAATAATAAATAATCCTTACAAAAAAAAAAAAAAAAAAAAAAAAAAAAAAACTACATACAGGCTTACTGGAGCGTTCCCTTTGCCCAACAGTATGTGGGACATCACATTTTCCTCAGAAAAACTTCAGTATAGAATAAAATCTCAAAAATGCTACTTTCATCATATTTAATTAGGCTACACATAATTAGATTTTAAACAACATTTAAAAAGTCAAAAACGGAAGTTGTTACCTTAAATATCTATGTATACCTGGTCTAACCTTTCAATTTATGTTCATTTATTTTGATATGAGGCCATCAAACCTTATGTAGTCAGGGTTATTGAAATCATATTTTGACTAAAACATAAATGTTCCTATATGAAGCACATTTTTAGTTTGTAGGCTACACTGTTCATGACACACAGCAGTCCTGTAAAGAAAGGTAAAGGTTAAATGACATATTGACAGTATGAGAGAAGAGATAGTTTCATTCGAAATATGAATTTATTGTATTAAACATGACAGCTTAATCGTACCAAACAACAAATAATTAGTCTGTGCAGTGCTCACGTGTGTTTAACAGATGAGAGATTCATAACCATCACAAAACAATCTCCTCTGAGTTTGCTCATAAATATTAATGACAAATGTAAGACTTCATGCATGTATGTTCATAGGTGATTTGGGTGGCTCATCCATAAATTAAGAAGGTGAAAATGCGTGTGCGCAATAAGGAGACAGTGCGTTCAGTTTATTTCCATATAAATTCAGACCAAGACAAATAACACTATTTTGAAAAGAGGCCATCAAATATGTCCATCGGGTGGTGCATAAACTTGACCGGTCACACCTCTTTTCTGGCAGTAGATAATCCTCATCATTTCTAGTACGCGCCCACGATGACCGCCTCTACCTCTTTGGAGGGTCTCCGGTCCATTACCAAAAAGTTAATCATACCCTCCGACTTGATAAGCAAGTTACAGCCCAGGAAAAAGATCCCGAAGACCACGGTGAGGGACAGGACGCACATCACCGCGATCTGAACTATTCTCATGATGAAGAGACTTCTCTCGTCCGGAGCGGCCGCCATAAAGCCGTTATCCGTCACCACCGATGAGAAGTTACAGCACAACAGGATCTCCTCAGTCCGGTTGGAGAAGATTCCACCGTCAGTTTGGTTGAATGTAGAATTCATGTCCACTTTCCCAAAGACACGGCGCAGAGAAAATCCTCGAGTGAATCAATGTGTTCAGGGAGTTCGGATATGAAAGTCTGAACACGTGAGGTTTTGTCGAAAATTGTGCGTGGAAAGTCAGGCTCACCCATTCAGTTCGGCGACTTTTGTGCACTGGTGTCCCAAAACGCGCTCCCGCACTGATGCTGCCTTCTGTAACTACTCTCACTGAGCACTTCTGCTCAACATCACACCTGCTCGGGTAAAAACATTTGAGTGATGGGAGGGCGACTGATGTTCCTCCAGTGTTATAGTCATGCCTTGTGGCGCCACCTACAGTAAAACACTGCGTCTTCCACTTATTAAAACCTAAAACCTAAAAAACAAAACAAACAAACAAAAAAAAAACCTAAAAAATATATATAATACACACAAACACACTGGCGGAATAATTTTGGAATAATGTACAGATTTTGCTCTTATGGATAGAAATTGGTACTTTTATTCACCAAAGTTACATTCAACTGATCACAATGTATAGTCAGGACATTAATAATATGAACTATTACTATTACTATAAAAAAGAATTATGAGCTTCTTGATATACTTCAAAGAATGTGTCTGTCTTGTCGGGCACTTCTCACGCACACCTTACAGTCTAGCTGATCCCACAAAAGCTCAATGGGGTTAAGATCCAGAACACTCTTTTCCAATTATCTGTTGTCCAATGTCTGTTTCTTTGCTCACTCTAAACTTTTCTTTTTGTTTTTCTTTTTCAAAAGTGTTTTTTTTCTTTGCAATTCTTCCCATAATGCATCACTGAGTCTCCTCTTTACTGTTGTACATGAAACTGGTGTTGAGCGGGTAGAATTCAATGAAGCTGTCAGCTGAGGACATGTGAGGACATGTATTTCTCAAACTAGAGACTCTGATGTACTTATCCTCTTGTTTAGTTGTACATCTGGTCTTCCACATCTCTTTCTGTCCTTGTTAGTGACAGATGTCCTTTGTCTTTGAAGACTGTAGTGTACATCTTTGAATGAAATCTTCAGTTTTTTGAGAATTTCGAGCATTGTATAGCCTTCATTCCTCAAAACAATCATTGACTGATGAGTTTCTAGAGAAAGCTGTTTCTTTTTTGCCATTTTGACCTAATATTGTCCTTAAGACATGCCAGTCTATTGAATACTGTGGCAACTCAAAAACAAAAACAACGTTAAGCTTCATTTAATGAACCAAATAGTTTAAAACTGTGTTTGATATAATGGCAAGTGATTTTCTAGTATCAAATTATAAATTTAGCATGATTACTCAAGGATAAGGTGTTGGAGATATGGCTGCTGGAAATGGGACCTGTCTAGATTTGATCAAAATTACTTTTTTGTTTTTTACATCAGTAATGTCCTGACTGTACTTTGTGATCAACTGAATGCACACACACACAAAATAATAAAAATAAAACTTCACCCAGTTTTCTTGAGGATCTAAAGAGGTTTTCTCTGTTTTATGTTCTTGCTCCAATGACTTGGATTTGATGGTCAAAGGGATAAGACTCCTTCACAAAGTCATAGAAAATAGAAATCATAGAAAATGTGCATTCAAGTCATTGTTTTGTGTGAATGGCATTTGTACATGTATATGTTATTTTTTGTAGGCATGACTATTAGGTATGCGTCTAAACAGAAATCAGCTTTCAAATATAATCATATACTGAGAAATAATTACTTAGGAAAAAGAGTGACAACTAGCCCCGTCTCACCGTCTGCTCTTGTAAATTAACATTCTAACTTTCTTGAGCATAAAATCCACAAGTGATCACTCTACACTGGGTAATACTTCCATCTAGTGTTTAAATTATGATATTTCTTGTTTCTTTAAAGTGATAGTTCACCAACAAATTAAAGTTCTCTCATCATTTACTCACCCTCATGCCAGCCCAGATGTGTATGTATTTCTTTCTTAGGCTGAACAAAAATGAAGATTTTTAGAAGAACATTTCAGCTCTTTAGGTCCATACAATACAAGTGATAGGTGTGGCTTAGAAACAGATTAATAGTGAAGTTATTTTTTTTCTTTAAATATCAACTTTCATGTTACATTCACATTCGGAAAGTGAAAGTGGAGATTTATAGTAAAAAAGGATTTAAATATGATCTGGTTCAAGACACTGATTTAAATACTTGAGTCATATTTACTTTTATGGTGACTTTATGTGCTTTTTGGAGCTTAAAAGGTCTGGTCACATTCACTTTCATTGTATGGACCTAAAGAGCTGAAATATTTATCTAAAAATATTAATTTGTGTTCAGTAGAAGAAAGAAATGCATACATATCTGGGGTGGCATGAGGGTGAATAAATAATGAGAGAATTTAATATTTTTCGGATGAACTAATCCTTTAGCTAATTGAATGAACGACATTAAATGAAAACAAACAAACAAAAAACAAAACAAAAAAACAACAACTAGAGAATCCATTGGGGGAATTAAGCATGTGTGAGTATATCTGAAAGGGGTGCAAAGTTACCAAAAGTTTGGGAACACTTTCAGTTCTCTGAGAAATGTACAAAAAACACATCCACAATACAACTCGCGTTTTTATTGTTTGAGGCCACTAGTAGCTGTAATGTTGTCTGCTGTAACCTTATTGGTGGACTTCACAACTGGATATAGCAATTTGATTACAATAAACACATTTTAATCCATGAATTACACTAATTTTGTTTATGAAACTGTTAATTTCCTTAAGTTTGTCGGGGCAGCAAACAGAATGTTTTTCCTGATTGATATGCTTAATTCCCCAATCTTGCTTACACATACCAACAAACAATAAATAACTAGGCCCACATCTCTCTTCAAACTACTATTTATCATTTGTGTTATTGCAAGTTGTTCGAGTGCTTGACTTTTTTGTTTGTCTCTACGTTTAACATACAGCAGATGTCACTGTGGCACATTTAGGATTTTACTCTGGGCTGCCAAAACACATTGTGTTCTGATTTTATTTTTTTCAGTTGGTAATAAGATATTTTTTAGAAAAAAAGTTTTTAAAGTAAAAAAAATATATTGCATTTTACAATGTCCTCAGATTAGAAAGTTGTGAAAACATGATGAAATCAGTTGCCATTTTTATTATTTTTCATGGATCAACAATCAAAGTATTACATGATTGAAAAAAATACAATGTCTTCTATAATTGAACATTGACGGAGCCACATGATTTTTGTGAAAATGAATTACCCCACACCTGAAGAAAAAAGCACTTAGGGGGATTTTAATGGCATTGTGTAGATACAGTATAGGGGCAATAGTGTTAGGGCAATATTAATCAATTTATGCAAATACTTTTGAAACAGCTATGCGCTTTTTGAGTATCACAATAACATAATGCTTATTCAAAATAAACACTTCGGATAAGGATGCACCATTTCCTGTTTATTTTAATCAACTTTGGCATTTAATAACATCTCAGGTACTTCATAATCAAATGATCAAATTGGAATTGGATAAGTCAGTGTGATCTCACTTTGAACATTCTTCATAAATAATCTACTCACTTAAGGAAAACAAGTTTAATAAAAATTTGATTTGAGTTTTATTCAGGGCTTAAGCCTCTGCAACGTGGTTGGGGGGGGGGAGTTCTACCCTTTATACCCTTTCACTTATTGGACAGTTATTGAACAAAGTATTTTGTCTTAAACTAAATGTGATTGTTTACATGAGCAGGGACAGGGGTGGAAGGGTAAAAAACGGCACTGATTTTTTTCAATTTTTTTTTAATGAGTAGTAATTATAAATACTTAACTAATTTCTTTGCTTTTTGAGAATTTAAACATTTTCTTGTATATACAATATACACTGTACATCATTTTCCCCCCCATTTTTCCCCAGCCTATTCTGTTATATTTATCACAAAAAGCACCATGGCAATACATTTGTTTATTATTTATTTTCATACATGTGATAACCCCATGTTTATGACATGTGTCATAATAAAACCATGGTATTTTTTATAGTATCTTGGAGCAGGGGCGGACTGGCCATAGGGAGGACCGAGACTTTTTCCGGTGGGCCAGCAGCAAAACAGGGCCAGACATCCGGCAATAAGCTGAAACTGGCCACCGTGTTATGCTGAAAAAGACTGACTGAAGTGGGCCGCAAAATGGCACTGCGATATAGCGAAGGGGGCCACGATATGCCTCCCTATGCCACGGCAGCCGATGGAGTTTCCGGTGCCTCCCTATGGTATGATGGTGCCCCCTTAGGGAGTTGGTGCCCTACGGAGACGGCATAATATGTGCATAGGGAGCTGCGGTACTGTGGTAGCCAAATTGTATGTTTCTGAACGTGATTAGTCTAATTACTTATTTGTTTAAAAAAAAAAAAAAAAAAAACTGGCTTTGGCTGAACCTGACAGCTCGTTCAGTTTATGTCAATATTCTATAAAAGACTAATCTAATTTATATCACTGAAAGCAACGTGACCGCTCCCATTATAATAAATAAATCTAGTGGTACGTGATGTCAGATATACAGTAGGAATTGAGTATTATTCTTTTGATGTACTTACAAAACAACACATGGAGTGTACTTTTCATCTGATCTGTTACTCGTCTTGAGGTGACGGCACTTCGATGTTCTTGGGCAAATTGAAAACTGCATTTTTTGCTACATTGAAAGGCACTCCTGTGGAAAGGTATGACACTCAAAAGCTTATTCAAAATGAAAGTTTGAAAATTAATCTTTTCTCAGAGGGCCCTTCCACAAGAATGCTAGCGAAGGATACAGCAGGATACAGTAATGCCATGTTTCCTTCAGAGTATACCCACTTCAAGGGCTCTGCACTTTGTAATGAGTAGAGCATAGGGAGGATCACTTGCGATTGGAATCTGCCCACGATCTGCTGTAACGCAGGCTCTTAAAGGCATATCCGCTTAATTTTTTTAATACCCGCGATTTAAAAATAAATCTCATGATAACACATTATTACTGTTATTGTGAGTTTATGACGAAATTTTAATTTAGTTTTATTTAACTATTTTAATTTAATTATTAAATTACCTTTAGATTTGTGAAGAAAATCAGTGAAGCTAGCAAACGCTCAGATGCGATTTCATTGCCAGTCACACGTAGGGACCGTCTAAAATTTCCACCCACAGCACTAAAATATCGGCAGTGTCCAAGCAGTCAATCAGCTAACTTATGCATATTATATAGAAGTTTTGTATTAAAATAAATAAATAATTGAAAATAAATGTTAAGGCTTTGAAGGTTGTAGTAGGCTGCCAGTGGATAGACTGATGTCATATTTTCCCAACACTTTAGTGCAGTGGGAGGAATTTTTAGATGGTCCCTTACGCATGAAAGGCAATGAAAGTGCATATGAGCGTTTGCTGGCTTTATTCTGTAGCTACAACAAACGTTGATTGTTATAAATCAAATGTTTTATTCTCGTATAGTATAGTTATATTTAACTTAAACGTGCTCATAAAATATTTGTAAGATTGTTGCATCGAAAAAATGCGACACAATGATGAGAAATGCCACTGCAAATGCAAAAATGAAGTCGACATTACATGATTATTAACTCGCAATTACGTTATATAAACTCGCAGTTGTGATATATAAACTCGCACTTTAATGAGAGAGTTGTCATTGACAGTCTACGTATACCAGGCGTCCGCGGCGCACTTGCGCACTGCTTTGTCTTGAGATGGACACGCCTCTTATCTCCAGTTATTCTCAATCCTGTGCCCGAAACTGAATGAACAGAGGATTCTTACGTTAGTGACATCATGTGAAACCACATCTGAGCGCAGCCAGCGGGTAATATTGAATGAAAAGAATATGATCATTCAGATGGAAGGATAACATGAGACCTGGTACAGGACATACGGCTTTAACAGCCTCAGCATCCTGCAATGAAATCTGGCCGGTGATGCAGTGAGCAAAATGCATGCTCACTTCATTTCTCACAGAGACACTGCTATGAAGGACACCTGAAGATTTATTTTTGTTTTGTATGACTGGAGCGATGTCTTTCGTAGTTATTGTGGTACAGGATATGCACGTTAATTTGTGTTGAATTTATAACGGTCGCAACACGTTGATTAATCATCAGGAGGTCAAGGTGTCATTCAGCCTTCATACAGTAAGTACAGATACATTTACAGTGCAACCAGCTAAAACATGCATCTACAGTAAATCAAAGAGCAGGCTTAAGATGGTTTATGTTAAGAATGCTGTTTATTTTCTTGGCGTTTTTCATCGAAGCGTCCAGTTTTGTGCTTGTAAATTTAATACATATTTTTTGTTCAGATTGTTAAAATATATAATGACCTATTATATGAATATATTGAACAATATTGATTTTTAGGATAGGAGATAGCATTGGTTGGAGTGGACATACTAAATGCAAATGCATACTAAATAGGAAATTTGACAAGTTTTCACTTGCAAGAATATTTGTGCTGGGTAAAAATATCGATTTTGCGATTTATCGCGATACTGTCAATCATTTTCGAATCGAATAACAAAATCTTTATCAATACCCAGGCTTAGTGAATATCACAACTTTCTCTTTTTCTTAACATTGTGAAGTAAGAAACACAAATATAAACTCAAAGTATGCAAGTTAAAATGGGCAAGTTACTTAAAAAGTAATCTGCAATAAATAACTAATTAATTTTCCAGAATGGTAATCAGATTACCTGATCACATTCCTAACTCTTTTTATGTTACTTAGTCACTTTTCACAGAAAACATATCTTTTCCACCCAGCAAATTTTCTCCTTGTTAATTGTCTATATTTCTTGCTATGGTTCATTGGCTCACACACCCTTCAACTGTTGCAAAACGCAAACAGATACATATGAACAAATTAAGTCATATTTTACTTGTAAATATAATATAATTTTTTAGAGATTTGTAACTCTGTGTACTTATAAGTGGCCTAATCACTGTAATTGAAAGTCAATAATAATAATAATAATCTGATTTTAAGGATTTGAAATGTAATGTGTTACACTACTAAAAAGTAACTAGATTTCTGTAGTTAATTACTTAAACTACGCTGTAAATTTTATTTAGAGAGCTTTATTATTGTATTGGTTATTATATTATTGACATATATTCATAGAGTTGTACAATCCTTATGTCAATATTTAACATTGTGAGTCAAAAAAGGTACAGTATATATATGCATTTGATGCACAGGCATACAATATGTGGTTATACAGGCCACCATCTATATATGAAAAAAAAAAAAGTTTGCCATGGGGGAAATAGTGTTCATAATTTGAAAGCTGCTGACTCAAGAACTCAAGCAGATGATCTGCTTCTGAAAAATGCCTGAAGCGACTTTACTGCAACTGACTGCTTTGTTAAAAGAAAAACACACAATCAAAGGGTCACACTTAAAGTTCAGTGCTTTATTAGATTAGAGGTTTCGTAACGTATGAGATATTGCAGCTCTATTGAGTTTGATGACATGATGTAAATATTGTACACAGATAATGACATGAACTGCTAATAAAGGAATATGTCGGGTTAAATACAAGTTAAGCTCAATCAACAGCATTTGTGCCATTATACTGATTACCACAAAAGATCATTTTGAACGATCCCTCCTTTTCTTAATAAAAAAAAAAAGTTGAGGTTACAGTGAGGCACTAACAATAGAAGTGAATGGTGCCAATTTTGGTATGGTTTAAAGGCAGAAATGTGAAGCTTAATATTTGATAAAACCACTTAAAACTTTTTATGTATGTATTTATATATACAATGAGCTCAGAGGTTGTTCATCAATGGTATATGCACAGTGTTTAAAAGCAGAATTTGCAGTGAAAAACTACACTTCCCATGATTGTGAAGAGAAAAATTAAACAATCAGAGAATCACAGTGAACAAAGCGTGCCAAAAGAGCTGCACTCCCATAATGCACTGTGAATGACGCAATCGAGTCGCTCTCCCTACACTCTCAAACTACTTATTTATTTGTAAATATCAGAATATTTTGCAATAAAATATATTGTTCCTGATCTTTTAATTAACAACTTTAAATCAATAGTTTTATATTTTTTCATAATTGATAATTTGATTACATCGTTCGCAATGCTTCATGGGATCGTAGTTCATTCCCTCATTAAAGACATACACAGATTTTCAAATACATTTTAGATTCAAATCAGTGTAACTTTGTGTTACACCTTGAGCTTGTTGGTTTGGTTCATGGCTTAAAATGTTTTTATGAAGGACTTTAAAAACATCCCTATGTTAAAAAAGCTATGGGAAAAATATATCCGGAACAAAGACGGTTGACGGGGCGGACATGCTTGCGCTGTATTGTGCTCCGATATGTCAACATACTTTCATTCTGTAACATAGTCAAGGCAAAAACTGACTCTAGATCAATTCAATATAGCCAAAAGAGTTGTGTCTATTTGTTGCTAATAAACTCTTTGCAAACATGTCAACTAATCGTGGCTGCAAATGAATATGTTCTCATAAGCAACAAAGCTGTGACTCAGCAGCTGCAGAGACTCCATATTTAGTGAAAAGCCTCTTAATTAAGACTCAATCAACGCTCTTGTCAGGTTTAGAGTTTCAGGACACTAATGATAACAGCTTTGAGGAAGCCAAACGCCAAAGTGTGAAGAGTCGAGTATGAGGTCAGTCCACAGCAGTCGTCTGTTTAATGGAATCTGTAAAGGAATATTCCAGTTCAATACAAGTTAAGCTCAAGCGACAGCATTTGTGGAACAATATTGATTACCACTAAAAATGTATTTCAACTCATCCCTCATTTATTCAGACAACTGCATTTATAGTAAGGCACCTACATTTTTAGTGAAGGGGCTAGTGATAAAATTGCTTATGTTGCAAGTTATGGCAACCAAGTAATAATGGATATAACTTTACACTGATTAGGTTAGTAAGTGATTTTAGCAGGTCTTGTGGCTCTACTTTTGAAACAATGTGTATTTTGTTTTATGTTAAATGGCCACATTTACTTCCATTGTAAGCCCCTTACTGTAACCATGAATTTTGCTTTTTTTAAATATATATATATATATATATATATATATATATATATAAATGAGAGAGGAGTTAAAAATGTTTAAAATTTATTTTTGGTGGTAATCAATATTATTGGATAGAGCTGCATGATACATCAAATTTATCTAAATATTGCAAATGTATATGCATATAGCAAGGGCTTGCGACACCAGGGATTTTAATAGGTTTAAAATGTAACGTTCAAGTGAGGTGTGCATTTGTGTAATCCCGTGAGTGCTCCGCAGCTCAATTAATGTGTTGTTCCATGAATCATTCCTCTCAGTCTCAAGTTTAGCACCTTAATCACGCTAGTGGCATCTTTGATTTTTAATAGGAATGTTAAGGAGGCTGTGAGGGATAGACTTACAGTCTCTTCTATGGCATCTACGGCAAGGCTTCTGGACACATTTTTCAAAATACAAGTCCCACAGTGAATTAATTAATTACCCTGCTAAAAAACAAACAAACAAAAAACGCACATTCAGTTGCAATGGAACTGTAGCGTGATTCACGTGAATGTGAAAGCAACTCTGACTTGGGTGTGCACTCAGGAAGTAAATTAACATGCGCATGCGTTTTATCCGATGACGACATCATTAGTTTCGACAACACACAAGGATCCACACATTCCTGAAAGTCTCAAAAAAGTAATGACACCACAATGACATACAAATACAATCAACACTATAAATACTGTCTGCCTATCTATACACCTTATAAATACTGTATATAAATACTATTATAGGTTATATATATATATATATATAGGGTATAATAGGAGATGACAGTGGAGATAACTTACCTTGAACATGAGCATGAGTGAGCGTGCAGTGTAAAAAAGATTCAGATAAATTCCTTGCAATCAGCTGTATCCTCAAAAAACGATGTTGGCGAGCAGCAGCAAGCCGCCTTCCCCAGGACATCTGATGAGTTACGCCATGAAGTGCACATACGCAGTTGTCGTTCACTCTGCTGTGCATAATGGCACCAAAAAAAAAAAAAAAAAAGTGTGAGTCATGTTGTGTTCACCATGCGTGTTTGTGATGACGTAAGATGAACACAAATTGACCGGGGTTCAATAGAATCAAGTGATTTTGAAACCAGATCAACGCTAAGGGGGGCACCAGGAACAATCACACTCGGAATCGGACCACAGCAAACGTGCCCATTGTTAAAGCCCCCTTAGTGTATGCAAACTTCTGACCCACTGGAATTGTGATATAGTCAATTAAAAGTGAAACAATCTGTCTGTAAACAATTGTTGTAAATCTTTCTCATGTCATGCACAAAGTAGATGTCCTAAACCACTTGCCGAAACTATAGTTTGCTAATATTAAATCTGTGGAGTGTTAAAAAATTCTTAATGTAATATTCCAGGTTAAATAGAATTTAAGCTCAATAGAGAGCATTTGTGAAAATGTTTAAAATAGTAAGGTTAAAAATGACACTGAATTCTAATGTAATTTTGAAGCCATTAGTTGTATTCAGCTTTGTTCTAGTGAGTTGATTGAAACTAGTGATCTTCCCATTACATTAATAGGTATGGAACAAGACTGGCCTGTTACACATATGTAATCATACTTATCTGTTGCACATAGATAATTGCAATGTGTAAATATTTGTTGCTCCATAACTCAGTCACATATTAAGTATATTATTTAGTACTCTGGACATAAAATAAAGTGTTACCGTTTATCTTCATGCAGTGGGATGACGTCTGGGCGTTTGTCCTGTCCCATCACCCCCAGCCCCATCTGTCTTTGGGGACCTGACAGCAGCCGCTCATGAGACGCTTTGTGTATTGTAAGGTGGTACTGACCACCTCTCTGGTGTGGGTGCTGATGGATGTCTTCCTGCTGCTGTACTTCAGTGAGTGCAACAAATGTGACAACAAGAAGGATGGCTCACTGCTACCAGTGCTTAGAGGTCAGTAAGTCTGCTTAACACAATGTCACACAGGTGCAGGTGTCCACTTTCAATGCGTCTTGCCTCTTAAGAAGGCCAGATGTGCACCTATGCAGAGGTTGATTTGGAGCAAAACTACAGGTAAAAAAATTTAAAAAAACAAAAACAATGGCAACGTTATTATTTTAATTTTACACTGAGATAGGTAGGTCTATTACTTAAATGGTTATTTCACCCCAAAAATGAAAATTCTCTCAACCGAGAGAAGAACGTGAGATTATATTCTTAACATACCAACTCGAATGCACCACACGAGAGACCATGTGAACTCAGCGCTCTCGTGAAGCTTACCGGAAGAGATTGTTTATAGTTTCAAAATACTTTAATATTGATCTTTTTCACACCAAAAGTGATCGTACCGCTTTAGAAGACATCAATTTAACCGATGGAGACATTTATGTTGATGGTCTGTGAGTTTTGGAGCTTCAAAAGTCAGATCACCATCAACTTACATTTTAAGGACCTACTGCATGTTTGTATCTCAGGGGATATGTTGTCCTTTTAGGGGTATGAAAAAGAGTTCAGTATATGAATGAGAGTGAATGGAGAACAGTTGATTGTGTTTACAGAAAATCTGTACAATTTAATATTAAGTTTTAAGTAATTGGTACAAGGATTGGATCATGGTCCCACCAGACTCTGGTTGCATGCCCCCCACCCCCCAGACATAGTGAAAAACCACTTAAACTATGTTAAGCGACAATGAATAGTTTTAAAAATGTATACAAATTATGAAAGTTGCTTTTTGATTGGCTGACATTAGATGGCTGAAAAATGTAGCCTAGGACGTGAAAGCCTCCCTCTTGCTTCATATGGACTTTTTCCGACCAAGTTATCGTAAATTAACCAAAGGGTCCCAGATGATAACCTTAAGGTGTATCATCACAAGGCTCTAGCGATTAGCACATACTGTTTTCACTGAAATGCTTGGGGACTCCTGTGGTCAGCATGTGCTGTTTCAGCCAAAGGTCACGGGTTACTAGTGAGGAGCTCACAATGTACTTGCCAGAGGTCCGGGGCCATAGTGGTCCATTTACACTGTAATAGCCAAGGGCCCTGGTATTCACCTTCCTTTGGCAGTCCTGCAGCTTTGGATAATTCTTGTAGTCTGAGGCCCTGGAGCACTGGCCCCACTCTTGATCTTGATCAGTACCGTGAAATAGTAATGGTATCAGATGGTAATACCATAGCACTTTGAAAATTCTGTGGTTTCAAATAACAATCATCATCATATAGTATTTACAAGGTACTTCATGTTACTTCAAAGTATATTATGCATTACCATTGTACAGTACATGTCGTAAAACATGGTAATACTTGAAGCACATGTTCAAACAACAACATTGTATTACCATGGCACCATGTCCAACAAAATAAACAAGCATTTTAATAACCATGGTACCGTATCCAAGGAAAATGGTCTTACAATGGTACATTTTTGTAACCATTTCAAAAAGGCTCAGACACCAAACTAACGTTTTAAAAATGTTTTTAAATGGGTTTAAATCTGGTAAGAAGCACAGGCATAAATTAACTAAATTTATAAATTAACATAAATTAAAAATTTTTACACCCTAAACTGGGATAGCATATCCAGGGGGAAACAAACATTTTAATTGAAAATCAAAGCAATATTTTAAAGAAAAACATACAAATTTGTTATTTGGCCCTAATGTGTCAGAAAATTGCAAAACATAAATTTTCTGAAGTTTATTTATTCTCCTGCCCTTTTTTAGAGTTGAATGGGAGATAATGGAAAAAGTCTTTAAAATGTGCAGAACAAATTTAAACATTGGTTGAGGTGGATACATTGCACATAAAATAAGATGGAAAAACATTTATTGAATAAATTCCTATAGAATTTGTAGATGACCATTCAAAAACATTGTGTGACTGCCTCAACATACAATACAGATATACATAATTCACAAGCATTTTTTAAAGGCAGATGCTATTTACACCCCAGTGCAAATGGTGGCAGACATTATTTGTGTCCCAACCCTGGTGCAAAAAATGGTAGATACTAATTGCACCCTGGTGCAAATAGTGCTCGATATTATTTGCACCCATATTTAAATACTAACATACATGGGTATCACTGCAGTGTGTTTATTGTGTTTATTTAGAGTCTCAGAGACACAATACATAAACCTAACCTTAAACTTTTACTACAGTAAACATGGTTTCATCATGGTATTATTTGTACATTTACAGGAACCACAAAATTAGCCATGGTTATTATATAACTACAGTATTACTGTAGACTACTAATGGTTAATTGCATTAAAACTATGGTTTCTGCAAAAAACATGGTTACTACACTATAGTAATACAGCGGCACAATCTACACACAAGCCACGGGAATGAGTGCGACAGACTCCGCCTCTGGATCATACCCTTTCTATACTCCCGACATTCACCATGACCAAATCACTGCGATGAAATCAACATTTCATCTACATTTTTTACCTATTATTTTTAGTAGTATTTAAGGAAATATTAAGAGTGGAAACAGGAAATTGGATGGGCAAAAGAGTGGGACAAAACGCAGATTCGAACTGCGGTTGCTAGGACAACAGTACACATTCACACACCATCGTTACACCCCATGGCACTGCAGCGACATCTATTGATTAGTTTGTCGTATATATTTCTGTGGTTCCACCAAACTATTTGGGTGCAAAACTGTGTGGCAGATGCTATTTACACCGGGGTGCAAAGGCGTTTATTACATTTTGGCTCTGGTTATTCTGAAAAGCCAAATCCTATCATCAAATGATGTCTAATATTACTTCCCTGAAATGGTGTTTTATTACAAAGTTCAGGAGGAGCAAGTTAATTTAATCCGACCAATCAAACAGCCAGAGTAAGAGTATATAAACAGGTGCTTACCTCTATGTAGCCGGCATCCCACCACCTCCCCATCTCCTCCTATCTATTCCATCAATACTAATCCAGTCTGTATTCGAGCTCAGGTCAAGTGACTATTTTTTTCTCTTAGACATATAGAATGGAAACTTTGCTTTATTCGCAAATTGTTTTTGCAATCGGGGATTAAAAATTAAATGTTTTTCATTTAGTTTCATTCTGAGCAGGATCAGTATTTTTTCATTCCGGTTTGGGCATTCCACAGTGTCCTTTCCAAATGGTAACCAGTTAGATTGAAATAAAAAGAAGGGTTAATAAAATTATTTTTAAACTTACAGTACTCTGTGCCAAGGAGTGTGTGAAATAGCAGTTACAATGCTGCCAGAGCTCTCCTGCACGGTGGATTTAAAAGCACAGAAATCATAACAAGCATACAGTTAATTAATAATAAATTATAATTTTAATTACAGATCTGCTTCTCAGTCATAACACGGCAGCTCTGTATTACAGTATCATATCTAACAATAATTTAATGAAGACTTAGAAACAACTGAGAAATACTTTTACCTCTAATAATCTTTTCCTTGTATCTGGATTAGCTGTGTAGAATATGTAGTAATTATACATAGTTAAAAAAGTCTTCATTCACAGAATGTGACATCCACAATGGGTGATTAGGCGAAGAAATGTGTGATGCAGCAATTTCCTTAAGGATCAGAGCACATGTTTGTGATTAACCCTTTGGCATTTGGTTTCATGAAAAAAATATCTGAACAAAAATTAAGCGGTTATATCCAGTTACCAGCATTTAAAAATAAAATTGTCACTCCAGAACAATTAAGAAAGACTTTGTTCCCTTTAACGGTTACATTTTCATTCCGTGAACTGTTTTTAGTCCCTGTTTGCAATGTTCCGATTTTGCACATTAATTACATTTGTAACTTGGATGTAAACATGTCACATGTAGCAAACTACTGTTTAAAAAAACAACAAACAGTAGGAAGTGTTCAGTAGAGGATATACTTATATATATCTTTTCAGTAGGTAGTACACTTGTATTCGATTCTAAACATAGTCATTGTTTCCTGGCAGTGAAATCTCTTGAAGTGTGTCTTTGAACTGTGATTGCCCACTATCTGCCCATATAATCCCTAAATCTTTGGAACCTTGTCCTTACAGGAACACTGCCTGCTGAATTACAGTGTGCAGGATTATTATAGAAGGAAAGCTACTAGGGAATTAAACAGTCAGTTGAGGTCTAAAGTATTCATAGTGCTAAGAAAGGCAGGGCTTACCAGCATAGTAGTCTATTGGTCATTTGCAGGATTTATTTTTGTAAGGCTGGGCCAGTCTAAAGACCCCCCACTTTTTTGTAGCTGAAACTAGTCAGTGGCCAATTGTATATTGTAAGAGATAGTATTCTCATTTTAACATATCAGTGCCAGAGAAACGCTGGCAAATACTTTTTATTCCATCTATCCCCGCTGCTGAACTACTTTATACAAATCCAGTATAAAAATTTGTATATATGCAGAACATCTCAAATACTGGAGCTTAAGGCTAAATTGGAGAATTCAACTCTTTGACCAGAATAAGGGACTGTCTAAAAAGTCCACAAACAGCGGTAAAATATCAAAGGGATTCAAGCGTTTATAATATCTCTAAGATGATAGAGATATTAAAGAATAATTATTTCAAACAATTTTGATGTGTTTTTATCATTGCTGGAACCGGACACAAAGTGGTTGCCTCCGTAAAGAGCATTTAAAATAATTTAATGCACACCTAGGCGTGGATTATCCCACTTAAACCATGGTCACTTGCCAGAATTAGTTACAGCTGTCATAAATTTTTTGCAGTACAACTTTTGACTAAAATAACGAATAAACAATAACAGACAGTAGTGTGAATTTAAGCGCACAATCCAAAAATAATAATATCCACAGAACGTAGAGGGGTTGGTTGGCAAACCAGAGAAAATGTAATTTTTATTCATTGTCATTTTCACATGAATGTGGAAAAACTGACATTACAAACATGGCAGTGACAGTATAAGTAGCACTTACTGTATGATAAGGGAAAACCATTCAAAACACAAGATTTTGACCTGTGAGACATTGGTATAATATCCATCAAGGCTGCACAATTGACAGAATTAATTAAATCGCAATTTGTCCATGAAGTACAGTGCTTCACTGCAAAATGCTGCATGCATTTTGTAAACAAACAGCGCTTATCCTTCAGCGTTTGAGTCAGAGATGTGTCAGCACTGGGGGCCTCTAGTGGCTCATAACATACACAACACAATACAGTTTAAATCGTCTTGCATCATCTTTCCAGAAAGCGAAAGATGCATTTAATAGGTTCTGATTTCCTTCTCTTACCCTTTGTGCAAAACAAGTTGAATTCCATTACATTAGCTATGCTGTTGAAATTGGTTAGAAAATGTTTTCTGTTGCTGTATCTCACTCTGCTTGCTCTGTAATGCTATATTGCTATGGTTACAAGCAGCACATTCTTATCGAACAGTGATTAAAACTGACCAGAACTAGCTGTGCATTCAACGGTTTGAACCAAATGCATTCCAGCCAATCAGAATCGAGTATTCGAACAGACCATGGTATAACATTCTCTCGTGGAATATTTGCCCATTCTTCTCGTTCTAAATCTTCCAGCTCATTGAGGTTTGATGGCGTCCGTGCTGCAACTGCTTTCTTTAAATCCCACCAAAGAATTTCTATGGGATTTAAATCTGGAAACTGAGATGGCCATTTCAGGACATTCCAGGACTGATTCCTTAACTAAGCTTTGGTAGACTTGGAAGTGTGCTTGGGATCATTGTCTTGCTGGAGAGTCACCAAGGTTCAAGTTCACCACAGAAGGCATAATATTCCTCCTCAAAATTTTATTTTTGGTATTTCTGTGAATCCATGATGCCCGTCACACGGTCAAGATTGCCAGTTCCTGCAGCAGATAAACAGCCCCACATAATCACTGACCCACCTCCATGCTTGACTGTGGGGATAGTATTCTCCTGGTCATAAGCCTCGCCTTTTTGCGCCAAACAAACTGCTGATCCATACAGTATGGCCAAACAGTTCCTGTTTTGTTTCGTCACTCCATATAACTGTCACAGAACTCTGCAGGCCTATCCTAATTCCTTCTGGCATATTCCAGTTGACCCTTCTTTTGCTTCTTGGTCAAGAGTGGCATGAGTCATGGAGTCCAGCCATGAAGTACTTAAGTTGTTAAGTGATCTTCTTATGATTGCCACTGACACATTTGTCTCAGCCTTCATCAGGTCATCCTGTAAGTATTTTGCAGTAACACAAGGTTTTTTCTTTGTTGCCCTATTGAGATGTCTAAGGACTCTTGATGCAGTTTTGGGCTTTCTCCCACAGCCAGGCAGGTTTGCCACTGTGCAATAAGTTTTGAACTTCCGTACATAGCTCCCAGTGGTGTATCTAGGAATGTTCAAGGCCTTGGAAATCTTCTTATACCCATTGCCCTTTTGGTGCAATAAAATTATCTTCACTCTCAGCTTTTGTGACAAATCCTTAGTCTTTGCCATGGTTGCAACAGTCCTTGAACACATCCCTGGGTAATTTTTATATAACACATCACAGCTGAAGCAAATTAAGGGTTGTTTTTGAGTTCCCAATGGATAAACATGTTTTAACCCAACTTGAGGTCATACAAACTAGCAGTAGGTTTTAAAATCAGCAATATTAAATAGGGGTTGAATAATTGTGACATGGCACAATATATATATATATATATATATATATATATATATATATATATATATATATATATATATCCATCTTGGATTTCTTTTTTTGCCCATGCTCATCACGGTGCATTCTGGGATCACCTACATGGGCAAGGTTACATATGACGATACCTTAGAATTTGGCCAAAAGAAGATATCTTAGGAGGCAGCATAATTAAGATCCCTAACCTTTGACGCCATTGCATTAAAAATGCTGCTCTCTAGGTTTTGGAACAGACCCATTGTCTCTGTAATGATTTGATATAATGGGCCATTGTTGTGCCCAAATGGATGCTATTTTTGGAATAGGTATCTGAGCGACGACAGTGTATGAGGGTGTATCAAATTCCCCAGTGCTCTGTTTCAAATACTGTGAAGGTTGCAGAAAGGCATAAAGAAGCAATGCTGCAGAGTCTTTTTGTGTGTTGTCACTCCTACTGTTATTGTCTTAGACCTTGAAAACTTGTTATCAATCATAATGCAGTCACAGCACTCTCTCTCTCTTATATTGCCATGCTATTTTGTTAGTATCTTATGCAGTTCCCTGTCAGCGCTCATAAAGCCATGAATACAACTGCAGCTTCTAGAGTTATCCTCACTAAACCTGCCCCCACAGACCATCAGGTTCAACCTCATAACTAAGATCAGACAAGCCATCATTGACCATGTTTACATGCACTTAAGAAAACTGTTTATTCCAGGGTTTTAGCAGAAAGCAGCGTTCTGAAACGTCGTGCTAACAAGATTGCTGAATTCCTTATGCCATTTAAGGGATTAAGAGAAAGAAGAATACACACCTAGGTTTCTCTCGGAGAACATGGCTTAATTTGGCCATGGTAAATGCATAAACATGGTTCTGATGGGTGTTTGAAGAGTGCATGTGCATGGAACAGACTGGATAACAAGTGTCATAGGATGGAGCCCAACAACATTTTAACACAGCTGAAAGAATTCAATATTTCTGGGAGTACAGTGGGAAAAACAGATACACTATAAACTATACCCATTTATATACACCACTGTAAAATGGTGACACTCCCTCACATTTGCACATATAGAAAGACAGAAAGCACAGCCCCATCACCATTAATGGAGCACCGGTGGAGAGAGTCAGCAGCTTCAAGTTCCTCGGTGTCCACATTACTGAGGAACTCACATGGTCCGTCCACACTGAGGGCGTTGTGAAGAAGGCTCACCAGCGCCTCTTCTTCCTGAGACGGCTGAGGAAGTTCGGAATGAACCACCACATCCTCACACGGTTCTACACCAGTACTGTAGAGAGCATCCTGACTGGCTGCATCACCGCCTGGAACGGCAATAGCACCGCCCACAACCGCAAAGACCTGCAAAGGGTGGTGCGAACTGCCAGAAACATCATCGGAGGTGAGCTTCCCTCCCTCTAGGACATATATAACAGACGGTGTGTGAATAAAGCTCAGAGGATCATCAGAGACTCCAGTCACCCGAGTCATGGGCTGCTCTCACTGCTACCATCAGGCAGGCGGTATCGCAGCATCAGGACCCGCACCACCCGACTACATGACAGCTTCTTCCCACAAGCAATAAGACTTTTGAACACATGATCTCTCACGATCAACAATCAGCACTGCACTTTATTAATCATCACTCTGTCAATATATTCTCCCAATTCAATTAGTGTTTATATATATTTATACCCGTATCTAGTGTATGTGTATTCTACATTGTGTGTATTGTGTACATTTGTTATGTAAATTGTTGTGTAAGTATGTGTACATTTGTTATGTAAATTGTTTTGTGTAAATATGTTGTTTTATTGTAAAGTGGTTTATGTCTCGTCACTGTCATGACTGCTATGTTACTCGGAACTGCACACAAGAATTTCACCTACTGTTGCACTCGTGTACACAGTAGTGTGACAATAAAGTGATTTGATTTGATTTGATTTGATGCGCACAGACATTGGGGGAATCCTGGAGTTTTTCATAAGAGGTAAACCCTTCTATTGCAGTGCAATCCTGCTGCAGATCATGTTAGAAACTTAAGGAAACAAACAGTAACAACTCTGGAATATCTGGAAATAAAGCCAATCAACAGAGAATAAAATTGCAAGGTCATATTCGTATCACTTGTTTGTGATTTACACAAGTTACGGAAAATGATGTTGCTGTGGAGAAAGCCGCTTACCAACAGAGCCGCATGTGTACGGGAGTAAAGAGTACGCCGCTTATACTGTATAGTGCATGTCAACAGGAATGTTGTTTTCTTGCAGTAACCTGCTTCTGGTATCCATTTAAACGTAGTCACTGTGAGCTCTGATTGGCTGTGAGAGGATTGGATTGAATCTCCTTAACTTGCTCTGCTGTGGGTAGATCTGTCACTCTGGTAGAGTTCAACTCAGCTGCAGATTTATAGAGAGATTCAGTGATAGACACAGGGGATAAAGACCATCCTGTAATGACACAGAGAGAATATAAATCATAGTTATTATAACAGAATTATACTTTAAATCAAAGAGTTCAAATAGCAACATTGTTAGACAAACCAGTGAGGATGAAAATGTTTTTGCATTTCCTTTGTGATAAAGTCTGTGTACTCAAAACAATGACACTGTACAGTAATCCAAAGAGGAATACACTGTTATTTATAAGCCTTTTCACTGCTTAAAGGCATAGTTCACCCAAAAACTAACAAAATGAATATTATGTTATCATTTACTCACCCTCATGCCATCCCAGATGTGTATGCCTTTCTTTCTTCTGCTGAACAAGAATTAAGATTTTTAGAAGAATATCTCAATACAATACAAGTGAATGGTGGCCAGAAGTTTGAAGCGTAAAGCACATAAAGGCAGCATAAAAGTAATTCATATGACACTAGTGGTTTAATCCCTGTCTTCAGAAGCGATTTTAGGTGTGGTTGAGTTTCAGATCAATATTTTAGTCCTTTTTCACGATAAAGCTCCACCTTGTACAAGCCCCTTCCAGTAGGTGGCAATATGCATGAAAACTGGTAATCGCCAAAAGAAGAATGAGAAAGTGGAGATTTATAGTTAAAAGGACTTAAATATTGATCTGTTTCTCACCCACACCTATCATATTGCTTCAGAAAACATGGATTAAACACCTGGAGTCATATTGATTACTTTTATACCTCCTTCACATCATTTGTTCTGGTCACCATTCACTTTCATTGTATGTACTAACAGAGTTTAAATATTCTTCTAAAAATATAAATTTTTGCAGAAGAAAGAAAGTCATACACATCTGGGATGGCATGAGGGTGAGTAAATGATGAGAGAATTTTCATTTTTGAGTAAACAATTGCTTTAATGTTCTAAGACAGTGGTCCTGGAAGACCAAATGTTAAAAAGTCTTCTTTTTAGCACATAAAAAAGCTTTAAATAAATGGCTCAACAGGTTTATAGGGAAGAAAACTTTTAACAGTGACGTACCCCTCCAAATATTCAACATCCTTTCACCCCCTCTCTATTATAGATAACGTTCACACAAGGTATTTTGAAAATATGTATATTTAACACAATTATCTTTGTAAAACAACTCCCCTATATTAAACATGCTATATTTGTACGTTTTGTACATATTGCATAAATGGCTTACCGATTGAAATGGGTATGCTAGATATGAACTTAAAAACTCCCCCTACATTATGTCGTGGTACGCAAGAATAGCGTTCGATTCTGTGCCTGGAATTGTGCATCATTGCAGGTACTTCATTGCCGGCCAACTTCGAGCATTTCTGGAAAGTATCTGTGCAATTGTGCAGTCAGCTCAAGGTGCTTTTTAAAAACATCATGCAACAATGTGAAAACAGGTCTCACGCGTACCCCTGTTTGGGAAACACTGACTTAAGGGAATATACTTTCTCTCCCCATGGTTTGTGGATTTATTCTTTTGGAAAAAGTTATTCAAAGTGAATTCCTTCCTGGCCATTGTTTTAGTACAAGTCACATCAAGGAATTGTCATGTTTCAACATTTTCGAATGTCCTGTTAATCAAGTCTGTGAATTGCATAATGAAATGTTTCATATTTGGTTGGTACATAGTTGGCAACCCTATGCATGGCATGTTTTTATCCAGCGTTTTTGTTTTTTTACCTTCAAATATTCTATTACGCATTGTGCCATGTATACTTAGAAAAATGAGGACTGCTCAAATATGCAAAAACCTACCATAGCTCGATTATGAGTGTTGTATGGATGCCATTGTTCAGTGGCTACAGAGTAGTCACATGGCATTTACAGCTCAAGTCACTGGCTCAATAGTGTTCATGATTCAAAGTTGGCATTACTCAGGTTGCATACTTCTGTGGCTGTATACGCCAGCTGAGAAACTGAATGGGAATGCTAACACCTATTTTACTTAAGGAATGTGACGTATTTCAGAGTGAAGCAGGATATTCAACAAGAAAGAATGTAGGGCGGGAGTTGATTTTATCTATTGGGGATTAATTGAATGGTGTAAAGTGGTCTCTATATGTATTTGAAGGGAAGGGCATGAAAAATAAGAGGGCTTGATGACATCAGCCATAAAAAAGTTTGGAGATGGATGGAAGGGAGACGGAGAGAAATGATGCAGTCAAGTAAGGCTTTTTATTTCTCTGCCTTCAACACTCTGCATGCACTCTTCTCAGAGCTTTTCTCAGTTCAATCAGAGCAGAGTCAATGAATGTAATAAAGGCCCTAAATAATAATAATAAAAAAAAATACAAAAATACTGAATGTCATAAAGACCCTAAATGTAATTACATTTGGTCACAAATGTTATAAAGGTCCTAAATGTATAAAAAAGGGGCATACATGTAATAATGCATGGTTCTGAGTGTAACAACACCCCTTTATATTATAACATTTTTAAGAAATGTGAAAAAAGACCCAGAGTAACCACTTTTGGTTCTAAATGTACCGAAGGCTTTAGTTGTTATATTTCTTACATTTTACACCAATGAGCCATTTATCAGCTAGTGTTGTAATGTTTACAGCTCCTTCAGGCATTATTAAAGAGTAACTAGTGGGGTGGTGAGTGTAATGAATAATCATCAGTATACGTTGTATAAATGTGAACAATTTATTATTATATAGTTATATAGTTTAAAAAGAATAAAGTATTTATCACAATTAGGTGAGACTAAACTTCTTTAATTAATGAATATTTTTTTCCATGATACCATTCTGAACTATATGGAAAATAAAAAAACCACCATTAACCTTCATCACTGACAAGTAACTCAAACTAACTTTTATTAGAAACAAGTTCATGAACACTATGTAATATACAGTATATAAAAAAATAAATTGATCAATTGTCACACATACATTTCTGCATATATACAGTGAAATTATTTATTTTTCACATATCCCAGCTAAGCTGGGGTCAGAGTGCAGGGTCAACCATGATACGGCACCCCTGGAGCAGGGCCCAAAATATACATACCACCCTTTTGGCACCTTTGTACACAATAACGACCAAAAGTTAATACAATTAGGGCCTTTATTTACATTTTGGACCAATATTAATGTATAGTATAGTAGACTAGATAAAAAGAATCTGTTTTGCACTCTTATCATTTATTTCTTATTTGATATATTATATCTGTAGATGATGTAGGATTATCCATGCAGAAGAATTGCAGCAATAGGATTTGAATCTTGGAAAAACTCACAACCTTTGAATTAGAATTCCTCAACGTCAAAAATTTAAAGAAGGTGCCAACAAGTCTCACATCTGGCCAATGAAACTAACAGACTTTTTCTAGATTGCACATGACTTTAGAACTTCAAAAGAGGCAAAGAGGCCCTAAGTTCGAAGGTCACAAGCAATAAAAGTCAGAGAACACACAATCGTGGAGTTCCCAAGAAAGACTCAAAACATATGCTATTTTGTCCCCCGATATAAACAATTTGCTTCACTATGATTCATCAGATCACAAGACATTGTGATTATTATCCTGCAAACAGCAGCTAAAAGAGACATTTCATCATCCAGGAACATTTCACACAAAGTCACAGTACTTTGCTGAGTTAACCATATAAAATATACATAAAGCATTTACACCCCCAATTTAAACCATACCTAGCCTTGCTAGATAATTCTGAAAATTGCTTTGAACTGTGGTAACATTTATAACTGACAAAAAATGATTATAGCCTGGTGATTTGTAATCACTTCTAACTAACAAATCGATGATTATAATCTTTAATCTTGTATGGTAACTTCAAGGTTCAACTGGATATTATACCTCGACAATCAGGTTTCTCGTAACGTGTAATGAATTATCCATGTTGTAAAATTAATGAATTAACCAGTAGGATTTGTAACCAGGGATTTTCATGTTGTGTTACCTACATGTATAATATTCATGAAAGAATGCCATATTTAGTATGGAAATGTTTGCTGGGTTAAGTAAAGAATGTTGATGACAACGAATGTCATGTCTCTTGTACTGTTGTCAATATATAATAGTTAGTGATTAAACATGCACTATTTTTGAGCGGGAAGTCCAAAGAATCACCCAAACAGGGTTCA
The DNA here is from genome assembly GCA_032164185.1 of Moxostoma hubbsi. Classification (NCBI taxonomy): domain Eukaryota; kingdom Metazoa; phylum Chordata; class Actinopteri; order Cypriniformes; family Catostomidae; genus Moxostoma; species Moxostoma hubbsi. The sequence goes on along the minus strand of JAVLUX010000011.1, from coordinate 45,992,530 downwards.
TCTGAAAAGGAACAGACCAGTCGACAATGTGAATTATCACTTCTGATTGGCGCAGGACACCTTTGGGGATTTCAGTTCAAATGTCTCCAAACAGGAAGAACTCTCTCTTCTGAACTCTTCTGCTGAAGCGTCGCTTGCTTCTTCCAGATCCTCCATGGCATGTAGAGTCCAAGGAAAACTCGGGACACACAAAGTCCCGAGGAAGCCTCTCACTCTCTGCTTTATGGTTCACAAACCCAATGGTAGTCGCGGGTCCTCCGCTTTGTGTGTCCTCCGTGCAGAAAGCCTCTCTTCAAAGCCCACATCATCATTCATCCAGACAATAACTATCCAATCTAACAGAGGTCCAAACATCGACAGAACAAACTTTCCAAGAAACACGAGGAAATGTGACGACACAACAAGTACATCTCCACACTTTTGCTAAAAGTGCTGGTATATTAGTTAAATACTTTGGGTAATCCGATTGCAAATCGATTTAGACTCAAGGATAAATAGTTCTTAAGATATTGTCAACAGAATCTGAGTAATTTTCCCTGTATTGATCATTTACTTCACATTCTGTCAATACTCACCAACCTGTTTCATGTCATATGTGTTTGATTAGTTTTATGTTTAGAATAGCAATAAAGTTTGTCTATATTCAAAGATAATTTGTCTGTGGTATATTTTGATAAATAACCTCATTCCTGTTTTTAAAAGATTTCGCTTCAAAGCTGTACCTAAATATATGTAATATTATTTTCAATAAGCCATGAGAATAATATTACTCCAATAAGTGAATTAATCATAATTCCCTTATTAAAGCTAATTCCTAACAGTATAAATTAATGGTGGAGAATTTGATTCAGACAAATAATCTAGTAATTTGTCATTTATCTAATTTATAATGGTTGTTGAAGCGACTAATTCCATTATACATTTCCTTATGTAATAATAATAATAATAATATTAATTTATATAATAATAATAATTTTTTTTTTTTATATATAATGTAGAATAAGGACAATTTAATTCCTAGCTCACACATACTCTTTCCTTACATATATTGGTGTGAGAATGTGGGCACTTTAACTGATCCCATCTACCTTTATACTTGTGAATTTTCACCCCACTGTATATTTGTTTGTATTGTACATTGTACTGTATAAACAATCAGTATGTTTCTTTTATGTGTCAGCGGTGATGTCTCGCACACACGAGGCACCAGGTGAAATGGGGAAGGCAGTGATCATTCCTAAAGATGAGCAGGAGAAGATGAAGGAGCTCTTTAAAATCAATCAGTTCAACCTGATGGCCAGTGACATGATCGCACTCAACAGAAGTCTGCCTGATGTCAGACTGGATGGGTAAGTGTGTATGTGTGTGTGTTTGCATGAGAGACAAATGCTGTTTAATCACACTAATGACACTAATTACAGCATCCAATCAGCTGTTAAGACAACCAAAATGACACAAATCAACATTTATTAGTTGTCCATTGTGTATTGATAAAGAAATAAATATTTATTTGAAGTAAGGCAAAAGTCCTCAAACAGAAAATCCTTTTATGTTTCTTTTTTCTTTTCTTTCTTTTTTTTGTTTTTTTTTACATCATTACTGATGTAAAAAACAGCACCATCACTATTTAAAAAAAATCATTTTTTATCAAATCTAGACAGACCTTATCCTTGAGTAATCATGCTAAATTGATCATTTGATACTAGAAAATGACTTGCCATTATATCAAAAACAGTTGAAAGCTATTTGGTTCATTAAATGAAGCTTAACATCTTTGTGTTTGTTTTTGAGTTGCCACAGTATGCAATAGACTGGCATGTCTTAAGGTCACGTTTAGGTCAGAAATGGCAAAAAAGAAACAGCTTTCTCTTGAAATTCATCAGTAAATCATTGTTTTGAGGAGTGAAGGCTATACAATGCTTGAAATTGCCAAAAAACTGAAGCTTTCATACAAAGGTGCACTCTACAGTTTTGAAAGACAAAGGACAACTGACTCTAACAAGGACAGAAAGAGATGTGGAAGGTCAGATGTACAACTAAACAAGGATAAGTACATCAGAGTCTCTAGTTTGAGAAATAGATGCATCACATGTCCTCAGCTGACAGCTTCATTGAATTCTACCCGCTCAACACCAGTTTCATGTACAACAGTAAAGAGGAGGACTCAGGGATGCATTATGGGAACAATTGCAAAGAAAAATACACTTTTGAAACAGAAATACAAAAAGAAAAGGATACAGTGGCCAAAGAAACACAGACATTGGACAACAGATAATTGGAAAAGAGTGTTCTGGATCTTAACCCCATTGAGCAGTTGTGGGATCAGCTAGACTGTAAGGTGTGTGAGAAGTGCCCGACAAGACAGACACATCTATGGCAAGTGCTACAGGAAGTGTGGGGTGAAATGAGTATCTGGACAAACTGACTGCTAGAATGTCAAGGATCTGCAAAGCTGTCATTGCTGCAAGTTTAGGATTTATTTATGATAATTATTTTTTTTTAAATTGTAATTGTAATTTTTCATATTATTAATGTCCTGACTATACATTGTGATCTGTTGAATGTAACTTTGGTGAATAAAAGCACCAATTTCTTTCCATAAGAGCAAAATGTGTACAAACTTTTAGCCGCCAGTGTACACTGAACACAAGAGGTTGTGGCTTCCACTGAATAGATGAAAATATGCTCTTGACCTTTTCCTCTAGAGTTTCCCTCTCTCTATCTGTCTCTGTGACAGAATGAGGATGGTCTTTGCTAACAGCACCCAAAGAGCCATTTAAGTTACATAATGACATCCCAGAGATCTGTTACACCAAAACAGGCCACAATCATCTGTTGCGTTTGAGTAACACCACAATTCAGCACACTGAAGGACATCATTCACATGCATTCAACCTGTCATGCATTCATTAATGAATACTCGCTCTGTTGTTTCTCAATTCAATTCTTCCCTTTATCTTCTTTTTATTTTTTTTGTTTTGTTTAATGTTGCACATAAATGTTAAACATTGTGTAGATATTGTAAATATAATAACTCAAAATTAAGTAGTGTTTTACATTTTGTTACAGAAATGTGGGTGGTGCTTGCCCGTGATCCTTGGGTGTTGTAGATGGTTGCCAGGTCGTTGCTTACTAAGGGTGCATGTAATAGTAGGGTGTGTGTAATATTGCTGTAAAATAAGTCAGCAGTAGTACTGTATTCCTCATTCACTCAGAGTTTGTGTAAGTTCTGCTGTGTGTGCAGTCTACTTTGATCTGCCTCTGTTTGTGCCCTTTTGCCCCCATCCTGTCAGGCTGTCTGCACACACAAAGTGAAGCAGTGCTGTAAACCTCATGTGTCCTCTACTCATCTATCCACCCCCCTCTCTTTCCTTCCTCTCCCTTTCTCATTCAGCTCCATCACTAATGCAGTCTCATGTGTTATTTAGGGTCTCTTGATGACTCTCCTCCAGTGGCCACTGTGGCTATATTCACATTGCAGCAAAATTGCCCATCGAGTTTAAAGTGCTAAATATTATACACAGCTCAGATAAGAATGAGTGTTAGGAGTCACACCTGAATTTTGAGAGTGAGATCAGTTCAGAAGGGCTGTATGAATAGAACCACAGTCGTTACTAGTTGTTTGTCACGTCATTGTACATATGACACCTGAAAAACTATTATTTACTATTATTACACAGAATATATATAACATTTGGTTTGGGGGAATGAAAAAGCTGAATTAGGCAATGTTTAATCATTCTTAAAGTATTGTAGAAGTATTTAAAGAAGTTTTAAAGAATTTTTGACCTGCTCAAAATGTCTGAATACAGTATGGTTTATTTAAGCTGTTAACACCCAGTTTTTTTCAGTTATACTATATCTCTGTTGTTGTGATGTTCCTCAGCTGTAAGGCTAAGACATATCCAAATGAGCTGCCAAACACCAGCATTGTGATTGTGTTTCATAATGAGGCGTGGAGTACACTACTGAGAACCATACACAGCGCTTTAAACCGTTCGCCGCGACACCTGCTGCTGGAGATACTGCTGGTGGATGACGCCAGTGAAAGAGGTGCACATCGAATCATCATTGTATAATTTAAAGATTCATTGTCTCTATTGAATATAAAGGAAATATTTCTAAAAATACTACTCAAAAGACTTTCAGAAATATAATCTGGTCAAGCTCAGGCATTGAAATGTGGAATATTTCTTAATTGCAAATTTTACAAGTCACACATGCACCCAGAGACATGGCAAAAAAATATTTTTTCAAACAGTCTTTTTTTTGTTGATGCAGATTTTCTGAAGAAGAAATTGGAAGACTATGTTGCGACTCTGGAAGTTCCAGTGAGGATTTTGAGGATGGAACAACGATCGGGTTTAATTCGAGCGCGGCTGAGAGGAGCGGCCGCTACTCAAGGACAGGTCATCACCTTCCTGGACGCCCACTGTGAGTGCACTGTCGGGTGGTTGGAGCCGCTACTGGCCCGCATCAAAGAGGACCGGTAAGTTTTTTACGTGGCTCTTTAAAAGAACACACACAACTGTATATTCGTGACCTGACTTAGAGCTTACGTTTCTGTTTGTCACACATAGATAGACTTTTTACTTTCAGCATAAAGTCTGGTCCACTTTGCATTCTTGGCAGATTCTGGCCAAGAACTGCCCAATTCAGCCCTAAAGTTGGTAAAGTAATTATTAGTTGGGATATCTGTAATGTTAATTGTTAATTCTCTTGGGATAAGTGATTCTGTAGAAATTGCTTAAATTATTGCAAGCCCTTTCAAAATGTCATAATGTGCAGGATAAGAATTCAAGATAACTGCAATTAAATTTGCAATAACTGCAAAAATGGAATTGCAACTTGGTAAAAACGTAATTGCTAATATCTGTATCTGCATTTTTACTAGTATAATTTTGCAATGATCTGCCATTCACTCATGTTCAAAATGCAATTACAGATATCTATAATGTATTTCTTATACGTGGGAATTCAAATTGCTGTGCGTCGAGTGCGACTGGCAGGTCTGGAATCCTGTACAGAGGATTTGCTGCTTTCTTTGGGCATCCCTATGGCATATCTTTAGTGTAATCAAACACTTCAGCATGACAAAAGGAATAAAAAAACATCTAGGTTACTAATGTAACCCCTGTTCCCTGATGGAGAGAACGAGACGTTGTGTCGATTGGATACCTCTGAATATGAAAAAGGCTTTTTGCATGGAATTTGCATGTCCCGCCCCATGTCATATGGGTATAAAAGGTGTGGATTGTGCATCTGTTCATTCAGGTTCTGCACTGATGAGCCAAGAATAAGATTCGGCCATTACAGCGGCTTGGTACAGTTTTGTGGCAAGGGGGACACAAGATCTTGTTCCCTCCATCAGGGAACGGGGGTTACACTAGTAACCTAGACGTTTCCCTTCTGTCACTCACTCGACGTTGTGTCGATTGTAGTGACACAAGGGGTCCCTGTTCATTAGCGCCACCTACACTGAACTGTGTTACGTGATCTGCTAATGCTGGTGCAGCAAGCTGCAGCATGCCAAAGGAGCATGAGCATCAGACTGCACGTAACCTTCCCCAATGTCCCACTAAGACGTCATATTGTTTTTAGGTTCCCGGCATCTGACCATGTCTTTCCCTTGAGGGGTGGGAACAAGTGACGTGTCAAGCATGGGAGCAGGCCATGCCTTTTCTCTCTCTATGTTTCTCCTCATAGAGTGCTAGATGCAGCTGTGGCCATCTAGCTATTACACGCATTGGGGAAGGCGTTCTTTTCCAGTCCTATTCTTTCAGTAGGAAAAAAACCCAGCGGAGACCACATCCTGCCCAGGCTTGGGAGGTAAAAATAAGGCAACTACGTCACATGGGCCTGTTACACCACACATGGAAGTGGCGCGTGGTAGGTCCTGCCTAATGAGGGAGGAGCTCTACAAACACAGCTACCGGGGCAGTGGGGACTGCCCAAGGGAGACGTGGGTCTGCCTGACAGGGGGGCCGTACCACGGAAAATACATCACAGGTGGTTACCGTGATAACCGGCACCTATGGAGCACCTATTCCAGTACAGAGTAGTTAGTACCCGTAGTGGGTCTGGTCGGGAATTCCTCCGCTGAATTCGCGAGCCAGAGAGTTGGGGAGGAACATCCAGGTAGCACAAGTCCAAGGACTCACCTACAGTAAAGTAAAAGCACAAGTGTTTGCCTCAGTGGAGGGGAAAGGCGCTAGCACAAGTGGTATATGCAGTCAGTCGTCCAGATGAAACCGACTCAACCCGGAGATTGTAGAATCTCCGAAAGGTATTGGGTGATGCCCAGCCCGCTGCTCTACAGATGTCTGCTAGATAGGTGCCATTGGCCAGTGCCCACGAGGATGCCACACACCTTGTCCGATAGGCCCATGCGATGGCGTCGACTACCCAGTGGGTGAGCCTCTGTTTGGAGACAAATCCCTTTTCACTGTACACCAAAGCAAGCAAAGAGCTGCTCAGAGAGTCTAAAGCTCTGTGTGTGGTCTAAATAGGTACACAAAGCACGTAGCGGACACCACAATGATAAGGCTGGGTCTGACTCCTCCAGGGGCAGCGCTTGCAGGCTCACTACCTGGTCCCTGAAAGGGGTCATAGGAACATAGCCTGGACCAAGTCTTAGGATGACATGAACATCTGCCATACCAAACTCCAGGCAAGTGTTGCTGACAGAGAACGCTTGCAGGTCTCCAACCCTCCAACGATGGAAGCGAGTGCAATCAGGAGGGCCGTCTGCTGGGAGAGTGCACTTAGCTCGACTGACTCTAGCGGCTCGAAGGGGGTTTCTGAATATCCCACGAGGGGAACAGGCATGGCCTGGCCTGGGCTTTGGATTCAACCTCTGGGCGCCTCTTATAAATCTGATGATCAGGTTTTGGTTCCCTAGGGACTTATCGTCCACTGCATTGTGGTGAGCTGCTATAGTGGCTACATACACCCTCCAGCTTTCCCTACATGAATGAGAACACTGACCCGACTGCGCAAGTCTGCCGGTCTTCAGACTGGGAAGAGCACCAATTTGCGAACAGATGCCACTTTAGGGTGTAAAGATGCCTGGTAGAGGGAGCTTTGGCTTGGTTGATCGTGTCTACAACAGCTGGTGGCAGACCACTCAGAACTTCCACATATCGTCAAGTGGCCAGACGTGGAGGTTCCAGATGTCTGGGCGTGGATGCCAGAGTGTGCCCCGTCCCTGAGAATGAAGGTCTTTCCTCAGGGGAATTTGCCAGGGAGGTGCTGGTCGCGAGGAGCGTAAGATCCGAGAACCAAGTTCGAGTTGGCCAGTAAGGGCCACTAGACTTGTCCCTCGTTCTTCCTGACCTTGCACAGCACCTGTGCAAGTAGGCTCACTGGGGGGCTCACTGTGTACTTACACAGCCCCCGGGGCTAGCTGTGTGGGAGTACCAGAGCGGGCAATATGAGTTCTCTTGGGAAGCGAACAGGAACCTGCGCTTTGCCATAATGGTCCCAGATCAGCTGAACCACCTGGGGGTGGAGCCTCCACTCCCCGTTTAGTGGAGCCTGTCGCGACTGCTTGTCCGTTGTCATGTAGAGGCTGCCCGGAATGTGAGTGCCGTGCAGCGACCTCAGTCGGTGCGGACTCCAAAGGAGGAAATGGCGGGCAAGTTGTGACAATTGACGAGAGCGCACGGCGCCTTGGCGATTTATGTACGCTACTGCCGCGGTGCTGTCTGAACGGATCACAAGACATGCTTGCCTCTGATCAGCAGGAGAAACTTCTGCAGGGCAAGAAATGACTGCGTGAAGATGCAAGGGAACAGGGACAGGCCGAAGGGGAGAACATCATCTGATCCTTTAGTGACAGATCTTACTGAACTTGCATTTCTGTAATGGGTGCCATTGTCAATCACTGTGGCACAGCTTTTGGCACTATAGTGCAAGCCCAGCGCCAGGTTTGGTTTGCCCAATCTCCTTTGCCAGAGGTCTGTCGGAACAACTTGAGATGGCTGCCACTAGTACCTGGACAAATCTTCAGACCAGTGGCACAGAAAGCTTTAGACCGGCATGTTTCGTTCCCTTCATGTTGGGACAGCTTCAGGCCCAAGGGAACCTACAGCGACCCCTGTTGCTCGCTATCAGAATGTTGATGCAAAACCTACATCCTGCCAGACATGGAGTCACCATTCTAGGGGGGCATCAGTCTCACATGCGACAACAAGGCCCCCAGCGTCAACCCCCCATCTCTGTGGACAAGGACAGACAGGAGCACTAATGTTGTAAGGTTGACTGAGGGCTGTTTTATGAAGAGTCATTTGGCTCATTGGGGATCAATAACAACTAACCAGTGGCTGTTGACTACCCTATTAAAAGGCTGTTGTATACAGTTCCACCATCGACCTCCAGCGCACACTGGCGTGAGACCCACAGTAGTTCACAATTCACACTAGGTAGACACCCTTGCACACACAGTTCAAATGTTGCTGTGCAAAGGAGCCATAGAACTTGTCAACCCCCAAGTTCATCCCTTGGGATTCTTTTCCACTTATTTTCTGGTCACAAAAAAAGATGGCAGGTTTGGTCAATCTTAGATTTAAGGAGTTTATATCCCAGTTTAAAGTTCCTGCCATTACGAATGTTGCGCACGGCAGATGTTTTTACAGGCCATTACGCCTCAAGGTTGGTTTGTTATGTTAGATTTAAGGGACGCCTAATTTCAAGTCAAGTCATTTTTATTTGTATAGCACCTTCCACAACACACATAATTTCAAAGCAGCTTTACAGAAGATCATGCATTAACAGAATATGAAACTGTAATATCTATAATGTCATCATTGTGAATTGTGTCATCATCGTGAATTGTGTTTAAAAATAAGTTTAATAATTTTATTTATAACCCCATTGAGCAAGCCGAAGGCGACTGTCGCAAGAAACACAAAACTCCATAAGATGTTGGTTAATAGAGAAAAATAACCTTGGGAGAAACCAGTCTCACTGTGGGAGCCAGTTCCCCTCTGGCTAACATAATGAATATAATGCCAATATTACTTATGTATAGAGTAAGTCATGGTTTAAAATTATTAACTAAGTAAGTGTTAAGGGTCAGTGTTTAAACAAAGATTTTGTATGAACTGTAAGATTAACGACTAATGTTTTTGAAGTCCATCCTGTATTAAAGTTCACATCGATGCAATTGCCCTTGTTAGTTGGCTGATGAAGGGTTTTGTTGGCTTTTTTTTTTTGATAGTCTGTATATTCCATTTCAAGAGTGTAGTCCATCATTAGACAGAGGTGATGTAGGCAGAGATCAGTTAGGTGCATCGCAGTTCAAACAATGGCATATGAAGTATCCCATGTCTTATGGTTGGAGTTGGCATCAGTTCATTCTCTGAAGTCCATTGTAATAGACTGAAGTGTCGTTTGGCTGGCACCGGCTGCTGTTAGTCATCATCACTCAGCGACACTTAGCAGTGGAGTCCAACATAAAGCAGGAATGGAGCTGGATTCAGCCGGTCCTGGTGACCTCAGGATAGGAGTCCCGAGGTTGAGAAGGGAGACAAATAGAATAATATTAGCATAGATGCCATTCAATTTGTTGCAGAGTTATAGATCACAATAAATGTTTCTGGTTTCTGGTTCTGGCAGACCTAACTAAAGCAGCCTAATTTTGAGTTGAAGGTTAGATTAGGTGTATACCTGGCTAAATAGATGAGTCTTTAGTGTAGTTAGAGTGTCTGCACCTCTAACAGTATTAAGGAATCTATTCCATAGTTTAGGAGCCAAATATGAAAAGGATCTACCTCATTTTGTGGATTTTGATTTTCTAGGAACTAGTAACAGGTCAGAATTTTACGATCGTGAGGAACGTGATGGAATATAGCGTGTTAGAAGGTCGCTTAAGTACTGTGGAGCTAGACCACTCAAAGCTTTGAACGTAGTTAACAGAATTTTTTAATTAATACGAAATTTAACAGGTACCCAATGTAACGATGATAAAATGGGTTTAACATGATCATATTTCTTGGTTCTAGTCAGCACTATGGCTGCTGCATTTTGAACAAATTGAAGTTTATTTATTGATCTTGCTGGACATCCTCCCAGTAATGCATTACAGTAATCTAGTCTTGAGGTCATGTACACATTCATTTGTTTTTTCGGCATCAGAGACAGAGAGCTTGTGTCATAATTTTGCAATATTTCTTAGGTGAAAGAATGCTGTTCTACAAACATTGGTAATTCGATTTTCAAAGGACAGATTGGTATTAATTATAACACCTAATTCTTTGCTGTTAAAGACGATGTAACAGTACATTCATCGAGAGATAAAATTATATTATAGTGGCTTTTTTTAGAGGTTTTTGTTTCAATAATTAGTACCTCTGTTTTGTCGGAATTTGTCGGAATAAGGACATTTCTGGCCATCCAATCTTTTATTTCATTGATACACTCTGCTAATTTGGAGAATTGTGAAATTTCATCAGGTTTTGAGGAAATATAAAGTTGGGTATTATGGTCGGCATAACTGTGGAAACTTATTCCACGATTCCTGATATCTCCCAGGGGAAGCATATACAAGGAGAAAACCAAAGGCCCAAAAACTGATCCCAGTGGCACTCCTTACTTTTGTTTGGTTTGACAATTCCTCATTTACATAGACAAAGTTGTAGCGGTCTGCTAAATAGGACCTAAACCATGCTAATGCAACTCCACAAATGCCATAATAATCTAGACTGTTCAAGAGAATGTTGTGTTCCAGTTGCTTGGGAACACATGGTATATGGGTCAAAAATTTCAGTTTAGAGTTCTCCCATTTGGCCTCTCTCTGGCACCAACAGTGTTTTTTCTTTGCCCAATGGTCACGGAAGCAGTTCCTCCACAACGGAGTTCCACTGGGTCCTCCACCTGCACAGAGGGAGAGAAGGAAAATATATTTTGGTGATTTGATGTTCTGGGTCTACACTCAAGGTGATGTAGCAGATTTGGCAGCCAACCATTCTGTGGTGAGTAGTGTCACACTTGGGTCTGACCGGTTAGTTGTGGCCTTTTTGAAAGGGGCCAGTCATCTGTGCCTTCCAGGGGGTGTGCGAAGCCACACGTGAGACTTGTGTGTTGTGCTCAATTCCTTATGTCAAGCACCATTTGAGCCTATAATGGACTCGGATGTTAAATGGCTTTGAAGACTGCATTCTTCTTGGCCAATTCAACAGCGAAGCATGTGAGTGAGCTCTGTGTATTATCATTGAGTGCTCCCTGTTTGTACTGGGGGCCTGGTTTCATTAATATTTCATTGTTGCCCAATGCAGCATTTTTACCCAAGACCTTGTCTCCACAGTTTATGAATCAGCCCATTGTGTTGACTGTTCTGCCACCAGATCAGGCTGACATGCGGGTTGAGCTATGTCTATTTAGGTCTTTGAGGGTTTACATTGACTGGACAGCAGCCGGATGCTAGTATGACCAGTTGTTTGCTTTAGTGATGTACGCAAAGGGACTGTGCTCTCCAAGCAGAAACTAGCTCACTGGGTGATGCAAGTCATTTCTCATGCATACGAGTCTTCAGGGTGTTCCCTCCCCTCATATATTCAGTGTCACTCTACTTGTGCTCTCACAACATCTTGGGCAGCGCTCAGAGGTTTATCATTTTCAGAGATTTGTGCAGCAGCAACTTGGGCTTCAGCCTGCACTTTTTGTGACTCCCATGCCAACAACTCTTTAATTCGATTCTCGGTCTAAGAGCAAGTGCAAGAGTTTTCCACTAGTGCTTTTAGCACTACCTCTTGTGGTCTTCCACTTAGTAATCGAACCTCTGTTACATTCGTAACCAGCATTTTCACTAGTGGCAATTTTCATTTCAGATATCTGGAATATGATTTAACAAAAGACTGAAAGTTAATTCACATAATGCAATTTTAGTTTCCCATTAAGGATTTTTTTTACTAAGTACACATATTGGATATACACATCTTAACAAAACTTTTCCCTGCACTGCTCCAATTGGACATTTCTCATTTTCCTAAACAAAAGAAAACACAATCCTTTCTTTCTCTTTGTCCTGCGTCACACATGCCATGAACTAAAGAGCAATATAATCATTCATTTTAGAATAAATTACAATATTTTTTTTTCTATTTAAAAAATTTGAAATAGAAACACTGAATGTTATAATTTCAAGGTAATTTACCACATTTCATCTTTTTAATACATGGCTTGTCTGGTGTACAAAAAATAGGTGCATACAGGTGTTCTCAAGGATATCTTGTTTCCTTGATGTTAAGCACCTCAAACAAAACTCTTGAATATCCTTCAAAGGTTCAGGACCATGAACAATATAACCTTTGTTAAACTGAGTCACTAATTCTTCCTCAAAAGTGCTCACTGTAGCAGCTTGGGAACTCCTAAACATGGCTTTGTTTCCTAGTAGATTGAGAAAGACCTGTGACCCTGACTCCTGGAAATCACATTAAATCAAGCCAATCAGATTTAAGCTTACTGTTTTGATAAAGCTCTTGCCCTTTTGTTCAATATGAATCAAATCTTCAGTGAACAGTCTGTTTGCCATCTGAAGTTGACACTAGCTTTTCATAGACTGCAATGAAGCAGATACTTTCTCTTAGAGAACTCGATAGTATGGAATAACATGAGTTAGTTATAGATTAGTTTCCCTTGGTGCAAGCCCCGTCCTATGGTTCAGCATCAGGATTCTGGCTCGAACCATCAGAACCTGCTGGAAAGCAATGATGGCAGGGTAGAGGAGCTACCCCCAAAAGGAAATTAGAACCTAATTTTAACTTATGTCCCCCCAAAAGGAGAACTAAACTAATAGTTCCTAATAGGAACCTGAAAGAAACAGAAATATTAGTAATAACATGACCATAACCTTATATGACTAACAGACATGAAACCCATACAAATGGCATGTAATGTGCCATACCCTATTGAAAGATTACTAGCTTTGTGAAATGGCATAGCTTCTGATGTGTCTGTGCAAACGAACTGCCCATGGAATGGGTGATATTTCTTGCGATGTGTTTGTGAAACGTAATGCCCATGAAATGGGTGCCGTTGCTTGCAATGTGTCTGTGAAACATACTGCCCATGAAATGGGTGCCGTTGTTTGCATTGTGTCTGTGACATAGACTGCCCATGAAATGGGTTGGATTGCTTGCAATGTGTCTGTGAAACATACTGCCCATGAAATGGGCACAATGCTTGCAATGTGTCTGTGAAACAGACAGCCCATGAAATGCTGTGGCAGCTGTAATATGCTGAATACATGAATGTACATTATGTATTGTAGACGATCATATAATTAAGACATTATTAGGGCAGTTTAACCAACAATGCAAATATCTACACTGGTGCGTTGAAATGACCCCATAATAAAAGGAAAACATTGAATAACTGCAATACATTATCGGCACATCCCATTTGATTTAAATTATTCTGACTGGCAGCAATTATGCATGCTCTGCTAAGATTCCTTATTCACCGCTTATACACCACTAGATCAGCAGCAACAATTGATCCTTTTGTTTAAGAGAGAATATGATAGTGAACGTTCTTACAAATCATGTAGGATATAGTGTTAATGTGAGAGTAACAGTGTAAGGATGGGCAAGGAGGAGGCAGGAACCGGCAGAGTTCCATAATTGTTTAATGATATAAATAAACTGAAAACAACATAAAACATAAATGAGCACAGACTTACATGCAGCGTGGCGCATCTCTCTCCCTCTTGAACTGGTGCCTCCGGCTCCCCTTTATCTCGCTCTTCCACTGATCAGCTGATTCAGAGCTGGCCATGCACCATCATGCCAACAGACTGACTTACACCACCCCCCTCCCCACCACCTCTGGAGGGGAGACGCTACCCTTCCATCCGTTCCGTCAGCTGGTGGTCCACCTCAACACCTGTGATCCTGGGTGAGAGACGAGTGGAGAGGGCAAATGGTGACACACAGAGAGAGGAGAGAGAGATAGATAAACTTGGTGGCCGGTTCCCAGACATGCTGTCGCCTAGCCCCCAACAGCTCCTTCGCCCTCTGGCGGATGACAGCTTGCTCCTCCCCCCGCGGACTGCAACGAATCTTCCGGCCCCTGGCAGATGGAACCGCTCCTCCCCTTCTTCAGTGGACAGCAGCAGTTCCTTTGGCTCACGGCAGCCAGCAGCAACCCCTCCGTCCCCAGGCAGATGGCCACAGCTACTCCTTTGGCGGATGGCTGCGGTGAGGACTTCACGACAGCGCATACCTCCTCCCTCCCGGATTTCGGCACCACTGTAACAGTATAAGGCCGGTCAAGGAGGAGGCAGGACCTGGCAGAACAGTCAACATAAAGGTTTAATTAAATAAATTAACTTAATGCAACAAAACATAAACAAACACAGCAACACATGCCGCCGTGTGCATCGCTCTCTCTCTTGAACTGGTGCCTCCGGCTCCCTTTTGTCTCGCTCTCCTGCTGATTCAGCACTGGCTGTACACCATCACAGCCTGGCCACGTCCTCCTCCTCATCACAGTGAGAAAGGGCACTACAATGAAAGAATCAGCAGGAAATAATTTAAATCGAAAAAAGAGCAGCAACGATCCTGCAATAGGAAAATAGCCATTGGACTATAATACTAACGAAATACGAGTCAAACATATGTAACCATACTTGAACTGAAGATAGATTATAATCAGACCACACGCACTTAAATATTTCAGATTTCGAAGTGCCTGAATACTTAATCCTGATTGCCCAGTGCAGACATATTGCAGGGAATGCAAAAACCATCGATAATGTATGCAACATGAACCTGACTTAGCATACCTGTGAAAAAACATGAAGATTGGTGAGCACTGACTACTCTTGTAAAAGTTAACATTGACATTGCTGCTTAAAAAGCGATTACTGGATGCAGTATGAATAGTATACTGGACGGTTAATAGTGAAACATTAATAAAAGAAAAGCCAAATATGGATAAGAATATTGTTCCCCAAAAGAAAATAAATGAAATGTGCGTATGTTGTTGATGGAGACCAGATACATGAACATCAAGGTGAGTACCAAATGAGGGACTCACCTTTATATACTCGGGCATACAACACTGATATATAATATGTAAACTGTGTGACACGGCTGAATGGCTGCAGAACACATTTTCTTACACTTAACGTGATTGGTGTGCAATGTGCATTGAACACTCTTGTAATGTGAAACTTTGCCACAAAACGAATATTGCCGCTTGAAAAGCGATTGTTGGTGCAGATAATGAGTATGATAAACAGTGAAAAGAGGAACATTTGTGGCAGAGACGCCTAGACCACAAACACCACCAGCTATTTGTTTGCAATTGTTCCATCAAAAGTAGGATAAACAGAAAAGTTGCGGATCTCGTTGGATGAAATCGAGAACGTAAACATCGTGGTGAGTACCCAAATGATGTATAAACCAAATGTTGAGCGACTGTTGCTTGAAAGTGAATGCATAGCGTGAAGCATCGCAGCATACAAGCAATGAGACACAGCTGTGAATCCTTATAAGACATTGGCTAGATAATGATTGGATGAGATTCTGGAATTGAATGAATGACGTATTGCTACTATGAGACCTCTGCGAGAATTATCACTTAGGCTTCCATTACTATTAGTAAATGGCAGGGAAAATATCTTATGTTTAGAGTTCTATTATTGTATTTGTTCTTTTTTCTTTTGTGATTTCGATTCAGACATATTTGCTTACAAATCATTCGATCCAAGCTGGTTAAACAGATTAATTGAACTGTTATTCCATTTTGATATTCAATAAAATGGTCCACCCCACCACCTGTGAACCTGGGGTAGAGACGAGTGGAGAGGGCAAATGGTGACACACAGAGAGAGAGAGGAGAGAGAGAGAAAAACTTGCTGGCCGGTTCCCAGACATGCTGTCGCCTAGCCCCCAACAGCTCCTTCGCCCTCTGGCGGACGACAGCTTGCTGCTCCCCCCGCGGACTGCAACGAGTCTTCCGGCCCCTGGCAGATGGAACCGTTTGGGTGTTTCAATAAAACACCTGAATACTTGCTTGGAGAGGTTTTAGATAAGAGACACTTAGATAAAATAAAAATATTATATAAATGGCCTACAGAGTTCCATATACTGTAACTTTTAATTTTATTGTAGTACTATCAACACAAAATGTTTGCTAGGGACACGTTATATGTAGGTTCTGACCTCGGTTATTTGCATCTTAAAAAGTATATTATGTCAAAAAAGAAAAACCAAACAAAAAAAATCTACTTTGGGCAAACTACTGTGTCTAAAACGTAAAATCTCAGAATTGATCTCAAGGGTTTTCTATAAAATGAATCCATGCAATTAAGTGTTCTTAAAGTATTGTTAATTTATTTTCTGTTTGCCTTTTAGAAGGTACATTTGTCAAAAATGCATTCAGGGTGTAAGGGTTTTAACTAGACTAAAGCAGAAATACTCCAAAAACTATAGTAACAAGCCCCCCCCACCCCCCCCTTTGTTACTATACACCTCTGATTATTTACCTGCTTTGGTTCATGGTTTCTCAGAGAATAATCTTGTTATCCATCAGTAAGTGTGATTTGCCCTCCATTTGTAAAGTGATCTTTATTACATTCACACACATTTAGGTACAGAATTTAGAATTGCGTTACTTAAAATATCCTTTTACTATAACACACACACACAGACACACACACACACACACACACACACACACACACACACATTGTGTTTCCATGCTAACTCACTCTCATGCTCAGGTGTACTTGTGTGTTTGACACAGGAAAGATCTCTATGAAGAGCCTTTTCTGTGTGTTGTATAATTTTCAGACATGCATTTACCTGTCTTCCTCTCTGAATCTTTGAGCAGTGATGCTTGGGGATTGTTCATTCGGATGTATGTAGCATAATGTGGTTCCTGTATTAAGTTTGAATTGATCAGAATTAATCTTGCACAGCTGATGATAGAGGTGCTTAGCTAATTAGCATCCTACTATTGATCTGAGTGTAAGCTGTGTTTGCATCCCATGTGTTCAAAAGAACAAATTTGTCACTTCCGGATAAATTATAGCCACTGTGACTCTTTTATTAATAAACTACATGTGGTTTAGAACATGCAGACAAAACACTGTAAAGAACTTATTACAGATCTGGGAGCACTATGTGTGTGTGCATTTCTCTATCCTTATGACTTTACTGTGTGGATCTTCGGCACAGTTCATGTTTGTATTCGACTTATTTGCTTTGCAAACTCTTCACAGGCTTTGGATTTTCTAAACACTTTTATTTAAGGATGACTAGAGCAACAATACAGATGCGATGATTGGTCCGCTGGTTAGCACAGTTATGAATGAACTATTCAGTTCAGTTAATCTTGTATTTCTAATAAATGTAATAGTAGTTTATTCAGTAAATGTATTTCCATCATAGTTGATGCACATTTATCTTATCGAATAAAAAAATGCATCCACCTCAAATGAGTGAATTCTTCTTTTTTTTTTTTTTACATCCAGCAGTGCAGTTTTTATGCAATATCCTAAAATGAGCATAAAAATATGTGGATGGAAACCCAGCTATTAAAGGAGAGACCCGAGCCATAGAGACCAGAATAGCTTAGAAACTTGAGGGTGAACTCTTTTGTCTTGGGCCAGTTAGCAGCCATCCAGAACACAATAGCAACTGCCAAGCAACGCATTAAAA
Organism: Moxostoma hubbsi; assembly: GCA_032164185.1. NCBI lineage: Eukaryota > Metazoa > Chordata > Actinopteri > Cypriniformes > Catostomidae > Moxostoma > Moxostoma hubbsi. The sequence goes on along the minus strand of JAVLUX010000011.1, from coordinate 45,974,861 downwards.
ACACTTTTCAACCAAATAGCAAAGCCTTGGCTACCACCCCTAACATTATGGCATTTTTATGTTAATGATTTAAAACAATGAAATTATCTCAAAACGAAATGTAGCCATAAGCGGCAATTATCGGGTTACAAGCAGTTTGGAAAAGTTGAGAAAATTAGCAAAATTGCCAGATTTGAAAGAACAGATCTGTCATTAGCAAAGTTATGTCCTTTCTAAGTACTCTATTTAAAGTTTCTTTGTAGTTCTTCCTTGTGCTATTTTGAGTTTTCTTAAAAACTTACCTAGACTGTTGGTCCAATTTGCAGAAGTGTTTGCATGTATCATCAATAAACCCTCATGACTAAAAGTGATCAAAATAATTTTGATCCCTCAAATCATTTAGAAGATAAAAGCAAATTTTTTGTTTTTTATTTGTCTATTGCCCATTTCACTTATCAATGTATATTGATAAGTATCAATCTATTTTTGTCATATGGGTCTCTACATAATACATGCAAAAAGGAGATGTTTTGTTTTGCTAAATGTAAAAATAAGTGTTAATATCTAGGGTTATCCCATCCTTACATGCAGATTCAACTATAAGTAAACCAATTGTAGATTGATTTCCTCAAAAACTGTAAACACTAGTGGTGCACAGATCGATTGGCTACCGATCGGAATCGGCCGCTATTCATCTTATATCCGTGATCGACGATCGGCCGATCGTGCCTAGATTTTAGGCCGATCCTTTTTGCAGCATGCTGGGAATCACACATACACTGCTACTCTAATAAACTATTGCTTAGAATTCGGGAAAATGTTTGGAAACTATGTTTATTTATTCATTTGTAATTTTTTATTTGCAATTCCGCTTGGTGGCCCAGAAATAACGCTGTGGCACGGTGGAGGGCGGGACCGGCGCGTGATTACGCACGCCCGGTCCCGTATTAGGCTAATTACGCCGTCAAGAGGGATAAAGGCCACTCGCAGACGGCGATCGAGAGAGAGAGCTCAATTACGGACGTCCGTCTTATTATGTGTTTGTCTTTTGAGTTCTCCATTAAACCTTTAAGTTATATGTTAAGCCGGTTTCTCGCCTCTTCCTTGCCCGTGAATATGATCTGTGTTACAAACGCTTTAAGATTTTTTTTTGTTTATTAGTTTGTTTTTTGAAGAGAGTAAACATGCTTCGTGGAAATGAATAATTCTCCAGAAGCCACTTGAAGTGAACTGTCTTCATACATACACTAGACAGTAAATCACCTTGACACCAGTTGCTTAAAAGTCATGGAAAAATGACCCAGAATAGTTCTGAGAAAAGCTCTAGCAGCATTTGTTTGCAATTTATACTTACACTGATATTCTGTTTTCTAATGGGGTGAAATTCATACATTTTATGCTTGGCATAAGTGCCCAAATGCTTTGGGGTCATTTGAATAGTTTACTACCTCCCCTCATAACTTGCTTGATTGTTTTAGTCTGTCAGCCTCACTCCATACACAACACAATGGTGCTGTTTGGGACATTCAGAGGCACAGTATTTAAACATAACCTCTACAGAGAGGTACTCCATAGAGGCATAACAAGTGTTTATTCGTTGTTTTTTCCATTAACTCTTTCCCCAGTTTTTGGTTTGAGTCTAGATTGTGATTGCATCTAGTTTGCTAGTAAATGTATGCATTGCATTGTGTCAATATTTTTTCATATGTTAAAATGAAAAAGTTATATCTTGATTCCTGTTATAATGATGTGTGTTTCACTGCATTGCTTGGCTGAATGTGACTGTGTTTATTTGGGTTTGTTATTGTAGGAGAGCTGTGGTCTGCCCTATCATTGATGTCATCAGTGATGAGTCATTTGAGTACATGGCCGGCTCTGATATGACCTATGGCGGTTTCAACTGGAAACTGAACTTTAGATGGTATCCGGTTCCTCAGAGAGAGATGGACCGGCGCAAAGGAGATCGTACCCTCCCTGTCAGGTACAATCCAGCATCAAGTGTTAACTCAAAACTGACCCTCAAATCAGAAGCATGTAGTCTTTCACAAATGACACATCCAATGGCAGATCAGTCTCATGACGAAAATGTTGCCGTAGCGGATTCTCCTTTTAAATTGAGTTCTTTTATTTTTTTCTCCCCAATTTCCCACTGCTTACTAGGTCCTTGTGGTGGTGTGGTTACTCACCTCAATCAGGGTGGTGGAGGACAAGTCTCAGTTGCCTCCGCTTCTGAGATATTCATTCTTATCACATGACTTGCTGTGCATGACAGCATGTGGTGCTCATGCTATTCTCCGCGATCCACGCACAACTTACCATACACCCCATTAAGAGCGAGAATCATGAGCAGGTTGAGCAGGTTACCCCCAGGTGACTCTACCCTCCCTAGCAACCGGGCCAATTTGGTTGCTTAGGAGACCTGGCTGGAGTCACTCAGCACACCCTGGATTCGAACCCTTGACTCATGGTGTGGTAGTCAGCGTCAATAATCGCTGAGATACCCAGGCCCCCGCCATAGCGGATTCTTGCTTGCATCATCAATATGTCATTGTCATACCTTTCACACCTAAGTTCGGACATTTCCGTCTCAATCTCGGCAATATTCGCATTTACTGTGCGTGTTCATCCTTAAAATGGAAAATCATATGTTTGCTCTTTACCCATTTGACTTTCTTTCTTCCATTGAACAGAAAAGGAAAATGAAAAAAAAATACAAATAAAAAAGCATGTCACTTGTCATAGATATATTAATTATGTGAGCTGTTTTAATGTGCAAATTCATGTTTTAATGCCGTTTTTTTATTATTTCTCACAGAACGCCCACAATGGCTGGAGGTTTGTTCTCTATTGACCGCACGTATTTTGAAGAGATTGGCACGTATGACTCAGGCATGGACATATGGGGAGGAGAAAATCTGGAGATGTCCTTCAGGGTGAGAGATTCAATATTCCAAACAATGTCAATTTTCTGCTTTGCCATTAAATAGTGCAATTTAGAAATTCCATTCCACAAGCATTCCACAATACCGCATGACAGAATTTTATAGTGGTTGTTCTAAACTAATGGGACATTTAGAAAGCAAATGCTCTATTTAAACTATACATACTGCAAATAGTCCTTCTGCTGTTATTTTATCCATTTATCAAATTGGTCCTGTTCAGCCCTGGTCATGTACGTAATTTTGCACATTGTTATGCTGTTCACTGTAAGATTAATACATGAAATGCTTCATTTACAATATGTGACAGTAGCGACATTTTTTTAAACAAAATTACGTCCTTAATAACGTTTTGGCTGCAGTTTCCTTGTGAAATGTCCAGTGGGGGGTGCTAAAAGCAAGTGAAATGGTGATATAATCAGACAATGTTTTTAAGGTGAATATTAGACAGAGGTTTTAATGAGTAAAAACCTAACCAATAGCAAAAAAGGCAATTGAGAGGTGAACAAAACACACATTCTTACCCATAACTATTGCCTAAACCTAATCGATAGCGTCCTAAAAGCAAATGAGAGGTAAACAAAACAGACATCCTTACCTTAAACCAAAACCTAAACCTAACCAATTGTGTGGAAAAAGCAAATGCGACATAAAAACAAACTTTCTGAAGCAACAATGTCATTTTACGTCACTTCTATGACACTTTCGTTTCACGTGTCAGCTTGCGTATTTGGGTGGGCTTAAGCTTTGCTACCGCACAAACTAATCACATTGGAATAAGTGTGTAAATGTAGGTTGGTCTGTAATACAAGCATTAAAATGTATAATTTTTCAAATGATGTGTTATGAGTAAAAGTGTTTCGGTATCATAACATAGAGTGAAAAATACGTGTTTATAAATTCATTATCAGCCATTGTAGTTGCGATTTGTGTGAATGTGAATATAACGCTCAGTTTTTGTATCACCTCTAGTGTTCATTTCATTAGGAAACTGCTGCGATACGTAGAACATTTCTTTTATGAGACTACGTTGATTTTAAGACCTTTTTGTTTTTATCAATGTAAATTCTGGGTGCTGAAGCAGAACCAGTGGAGAAGCGCTGCTCTGTAGTATGTGGACTTGTTTTATAGATCATTGTTTATTCTGATTGTATTTGTTGTGTGAATGTGTTTAAAAATAGATCTGGCAGTGTGGTGGATTTTTAGAGATTGTCACATGTTCTCATGTTGGACATGTGTTCCGGAAAGCCACACCCTACAGCTTCCCTGGTGGAACAGGTCAAGTGATCAACAAGAACAACAGACGATTGGCTGAAGTCTGGATGGATGAGTTCAAAGATTTTTTCTACATCATCTCACCAGGTAATGCTTTAGGAAATCAGTCACCAACACTGTCAATGAAGTGGCCTGTGATATTAGAATAGCGATGAGTCAGAATGATCAACTATTTGACTTAGTTATCCAATATCTGACAGACTAGTGACTTTTTTAGCTTAAATGTTTTAGGGACAGTGCTTTGGATGAATTTATAGACACACATGGTTTTAGCAGACTGATAGTCTTCCACAATCTATCCGTCTGATGCACATTGCACACAAAAGTGTGAAAAATTAGTTTTTTTGCTGGTTTGACGCATCATAGTTAGACAGATCTTCCTGCCTAATTGGGTGGACTTTTGTGTGCTAACTGTAACTGTCAGGATGGTAAAACCCTCTCTGAGAAGGTACATCTCTAAATTCATCCCATTAAAGCAGTGTTTTTGTAAAATATTCAACCTTCAACAATAGATTTGAGACGGCTTAAGCAATGCCCCCATTATTATTCATAATCTGTAACTTTCAGTTGTATTTATTTTGTGTGGAATATATGATGGTTGTGTGCAGTAAAAGGTTATAGATATTGATCATATTTATTTGCTGAATATCTGTCAGTTATCCTATTGAGGGACATCACTTAGCATTCATACATATTGCTTAGAAATGCATGTGATCTGGTAGCATGAACCTAAACCAGCTTAATTTTATGTGGCTGCCTTAAAACTGACTTGCTGTTTAGAAATTCTGATTTTAAAATAACAAACTGTAGTTTTGAACTATTATTATACAGTTTTGAGCTTTGATGGCTGTTATGACTATTTTCAAGCACACATTTTTGTCCAGTTTCTTGAAATCTAGTGAATACACACAATCTACTACTGATTCTTTTTAATAGTGAGCAGTTGTGAGCAGTCTGTGTTCTCTCCAGTTGGAGTTATGGCTGTCTGCTGGACTGCTGCACACTGATGCAGTGTTGTCTATAAACAGCATGTTCATTTTCATCTGTGGTCATGGCTGTTTTGAAGGACAGTAATTATCTTATCGTTTGACATACTGGTCCATTGTTGAGGTCTCTGTGTGTTAGTCCTCACAAATACAGCTCTGGGCAAAAATAATTAGTAACATATAAAGAGAAAACTATACAATAATTTTAAGGAAACAATGATATTATGACAACACCCCTTTGTTACAGGTTTATAAATGGGTTAATTAATGAATAATACATCATTTATAAATGGATTATAAATAACTGAAATACAGTTATTACAACATTAATAAAAAACTGCAACTTTCATGCAATACTTCCAAATATTTTTTATTTTAACTTGCATATTTTTTATAATGCACTTATTTATATCTATATTAATAAAACAAAACATAAATTAATTACTGTAATGTCTGGACTTGCTTGTGTTGTCACTTACCTAAATAATTGTTTTACCCATTCCTAGTTACTTAAAGTCCTCTGAAAAATAAAAAGCTCATTCACAGTATATATCATAAACTAAAGCCATATGACCAATAAACCATACTGAACTTTATATATGTAGGTTTCTAATTTTGGCAACTCTTTCTTCACATGTCTCCGCTGTAAGGCACATTTTCATATGTTACTAATGCTAAAGGTGCACTGAGTAAATTTTTGGTTTGTGTCATCTTGGACACTGACACCTATGGGCGTGGATGCAACAGCATTCTAAATCAACAGTTTTCAATTTCAGATGCCATTGTAGAAATTCACTATTTACAATCGGCCATGATTAATTTAATCCAAGGGTGAAAGTGTTCAATGACAAGATGGTTACTGTGATTAAGCAAGTAGTATTCAGCTGGTCATGTGATTTCAAAATGGCAGCTCTCATGATGGCGCCCCTGCCCCATGTAGAGTGGCGTATGGAGTATCCCTTGTCTTAAAGTTTGAGTTGGCATCAGTTCATCCTCTGAAGACCATCGTAATAGAAGTTTTGTCTGGCTGGCACAGGCTACAGTTAAAATTCACAAATAAAATCATAGCAGTGTGAGAATAAAGTAGTATATTTTGTGAAAAGAAAGTAAGTATTTAAAGAAAAAAAAATCTCAATATTAGGCCAAACAGAGCTTCATTATAACAATGATAGAACACATGCCGAGTCAACAGCTTCATTAATGCAAGAGATGGATGTGGAGGATGTGATCATATTTAGAATAGGATTTAGCAATAAAGAAATCCTTGGTCTTTTTGCGCATCAGCACAGATTTATTATTAGTTTCTAGACACTGCAGCGGTTTTGTAGGAAATTACATTTATTCAGGAGAAAGAACCAGACTGATGTTCAATTAGTCCAGCTCATGGGTGATGCTTGGTCTGCGTTTATGTTGGTTTTTGTTCTTACAACAATACTATAACTGAGAGGATGTTACTACATACAATGTCTTGAAATGGGCCTATATAATTCACAGCAGTTCCAATTATGTTTTGCTTCATTTGAGTGTGAGCCTATACCGCATGCCTCCCTTGACAGGCGCCCACATGTTGAAACCCCTGTAATAATGCACACCTCATGAACAGAGAGCTTGCAAAAACTTCACACAATTTCAGCTCGGTTAGTGATGTTGTACAGTATGTAAAGACCCAGACACTTCACTTTGTTATTGTACACATGACTTAAATTATATTTTCCTTTCGATTTATTCTCAAAATATACAGACTTTAATCTCATAATGCTTCGACTTTATTCTCGAAATTTTTACTTTATTCTCAAATTATTATGATAAATGACAATTGCAATGGCGGCGCGACCGATGTTTGCGGCGGCCTCTGCTGACACTAGCGAAAGTTTTTCAGTGCTAAAAAATATAGTTTCGTCACTGCCCCGCAAAGTAAATGGGCGAAAACATGTATATGACCGCGACTTTCTATTAGATATTAGACAGCGATGCGGAAAAAGGCAACCGAGAGACCTAGATCGGCTTAGCAAGTTCAGACTGCTACATCGAGGCTGCACACCGGGCTCACTTGGAGCTACCGCGACGAGGAAGCACTATCGCCGGCGCTGTGATAGAACACGTAAGCGGGGGAAGCGAGGAGGCCTTAGCGTTAGGCTAAGGGCTAACCCCTGCAAGCCGGCTGTTCCCTCGGTCTTGTTGGCAAATGTTCGTTCATTGGACACTAAAATGGATTACATCAGTATTTGGAGATCGTTACAGCGTGGAGTACGGGACTGTTGCGTTTTTGTGTTCACAGAAACGTGGTTGACGGACAAAATCCCAGACTCCGGAATTGAGCTAGAGGGGCTAACACTCCATAGAGCGGATAGAGTGATGTCAACATCGGGTAAGCTCCGAGGAGGAGGCCTGGCAATTTACACAAACAATTCGTGGTGCTATGATGCTAGGACAATTTTTAAATCCTGTTCTCCTGATGTGGAGTTTATGACTGTGAAATGCAGACCTTTCTATTTACCACGCGAACTGGCAGCGATTTTTATTACTGTAGTGTATGTTCCTCCAAATGCAGATGTAAAGCAGGCCATGGGAGAACTTTATAAAACTCTGAGTCAGCTACAGACAACCAATCCGGATGCATTTTATATCGTTGCTGGGGATTTTAACAAGGCTAATCTGAAGTCTGTTTTACCTAATTTTTACCAGCATGTTACATGTGCAACAAGAGGGAAAAATACACTTGATCATTTATACACAAACATCAAGAATGCATATGTTGCAGCACCATTACCTCACATTGGCAGCTCTGATCATTTGACTATTCTGTTGAAACCTGAATACAGACCCAGAGTGAGACAGGAGCCACCAGTGGTCAAGGAGATTAGAGTGTGGCCACAGGAGGCTTTCTCATCCTTACAGGGCTGCTTTGAGTGTACACAATGGAACATTTTTAAGGAAGCAGCAACATCCGAGGACTGTATAAACCTAGAGGAATATACAGAGACTGCGTTGGGATTTATTAGCAAATGTATTGATGATGTGACGATTATAAAATCTGTCAAGTTGCGTTCAACTGATAAATCTTGGCTTACATCAAAGGTTCGATCATTACTAAGGCTTCGGGATGCTGCATTTAGATCTGATGACACTGAAGCGTACAATTTAGCAAGAAGTGATTTAAAGAGAGCAATTCGAGAGGCTAAAAGTGAGTATGGGAAAAAGCTGGCAAGTAATTTTAATGACACTAGGGACACAAGGCGGCTATGGCAGGGATTTCAGACAGCTATAGGCTATAAGCCTACCGTCCGGACAACGGAAAATGATCCCTCTTTAATAGATAATCTTAACAACTTTTTCTCTCGGTTTGAGATTACAGATGACAAACTAGCACAAAGGCAGGTGCTGCCTCCTATCAACCAGGCAGTCCAGCTGACATCAGACAGCGTGAAGAGGGTCTTTTCTAAAATAAACCCACGAAAGGCGGCTGGTCCAGATTACATCCCAGGTTGTGTGCTGAAGAGATGCGCAGAACAGCTGAAAGATGTCTTTACAGACATATTCAACATCTCCCTCAGCCAAGCCAAAGTGCCCATATGTTTTAAAAGCGCAACTATAATACCTCTGCCCAAGACGCCAAATCCAGCCACCATGAATGATTACCGTCCCGTAGCCCTGACACCAATAGCCATGAAATGCTTTGAGCAGCTTGTTATGAATCACATAAAATCATGTCTCCCAACCAGTTTGGACCCATTGCAGTTCGCATATAGAGCAAATCGATCAACGGAGGATGCTCTATCTACTCTGCTACACCTCAGTCTGACACATCTGGAAAACAGGAATACTTATGTAAGAATTTTATTTATTGATTTTAGCTCTGCTTTTAATACAATTTTGCCACAACAACTCATTGAAAAGTTGCTGTTGCTGGGAGTGGATCTTGGCATGTGCGGATGGATTTTGGACTTTTTGACGGAGAGGCGCCAGACAGTCAGAATGGGTAACAAAATATCTAAGACAACTACAGTGAGCACGGGATTACCACAAGGGTGTGTACTTAGCCCTTTACTGTTCACTTTGTTGACACATGACTGTTCTGCCAGTTTTAACACCAATCATATTTTAAAGTTTGCTGACGACACTACAGTTGTTGGCCTCATCACTGACAATGACGAGTCGGCCTATAGAGAGGAGGTGGAGCAGTTGATAGCATGGTGTAAAAAACACAATCTTGCTCTTAACACCAAAAAAACCAAGGAGATGGTTGTCGACTTCAGGAGGACTAGTCATCGGCACCATCCCCCACTGACCATCAACGGTTCGGAGGTGGATATAGTACACAGTGTTAAGTTCCTGGGGTTCCATCTGACCGACGAGTTAACCTCCAGAGACAACACAACAGTTATAATCAAGAGGGCTCAACAGCGTCTTTATTCTCTCCGTAGACTGAAGAAGGTGGACCTCCCTATTCCAGCTTTGATCATGTTCTACAGAGGCACCATTGAGAGCATTCTCACATATTGCATCTCTTGCTGGTTTGGAAACAGTACGGCAGATGAGAGACATAAACTTAACAGGATTGTGAGAACTGCTGAAAAAATCATTGGTACTTCACTGCCATGTATTCAGGACATCTACACAGAGCGCTGTGTGCATAGAGCAAACAGCATTATTAAGGACTTCACTTATTTCTTACGTGATATGTTCATACTACTTCAGTCTGGTAAAAGATACAGAAGCATCAGAGCAAGAACTAGTAGGCTATTAAACAGCTTTTTCCCCACAGCTATTAGACTGCTAAACCAGAGAACGGGTTTTGAAATTTGAAATCGATTATTTATGTATTTTAGTGTATATGTGTGTGTGTGTGTGTGTGTATGTGTGTGTATATGTATATGTATGTGTGTGTATATATGTATATGTATATATATATATATATATATATATGTATATGTATGTATGTTTTTGTGAAACACAATTTCGTTTTTATGTACACCATGAAAATGACAATAAAAGGAATCAATCAATCAATCAATCAATCAATCAATGACTTTGATTTTATTGTTAGTGTTAGTTTCTACACAATGAACAATGAGCTGAAAAGTTCTCGCTTTGATCTGCAATTTAAATTAAAAACATGTTTGATCTGTTTATTGTGCGCCTGACGTTTGCTCATATAAAGTTCTGAACTGGTGTGTTTTGCGCTTAATATAATTATTATTTGACAAGAAGGGTGGTCAAGTCATGGAAGGAAGGATTCTTCTTATTTTTATATTATAATATTGCTTGTGGGCTAAGCACAGAAGTCTAGCAACACCACTATTAATTTCATATAGATATAAAACATATTGAATCTGGAGTTTAATTGGCTGAAGTTTAAAATTTGAAAACTAATATTTTCTCTGGCCCCTGTTCCGTCTCTACAAGTATTCCTGTCTGCAGTTTGCTGAACGACCAGTTACTTCAGTCTCTATCACGCACACGCTGGGTCTCCTTCGGGCGTTCAGATAATCTCGTTCATTTTAAAGTGAGCATTTTCAGGTGATGAAAAGAAATACAGCAGCTTGCCGTATCACTTGAAAGCCTGGTTCACTGCTTGTGGTTGAATTCTTCATTCTCAGTAGAAAAATCCACTCCCGTGTTTATTTATTATATATATATTTCCATGCATCAGCTGATAAAGATGTCCACATATGTGGAAAATTGAAACTTATGCCCTAAAAGTTGAAAAAAGCATGTCAGTTATTATGAATAATTTTCAATATTAACACATCTGTGGGTAATTTAGCTTCATTTTAATATAAATTGTTATATGTTATATTATCACTGTACAATATGGTTTTATTCATTAACATTAGTAAATGCATTCCTATATTTAATATGCATTTTCACATTGAGAATAAATGAATTTATCCAAAAGCTGCTTTCAGAGGCTTTATATGGCATTTGGATGAAATTAAGGTGCATTTCAAACTGTTCTGAGAACAGAGCAGACAGACAAAACACTGGAGGTTAAGTCATTCACTAAACAGGGAGCAAGGGTGCATCCTATAGCTTTCTATGCTGTCAAGAGCATTCACTCCTAAAATCTGACCAAAAGTTTAGTTTCAAGTTGCAGATGATGTTTGGACAACTCAATATGTTTGGCAGACATGGTCCAATGATAATCAGTACATAGATTCAGAATTGTATAATGCTACAGTTTATTTTATCATGCTGGCCATTACTTTTGATCAGAATTATTAATTCAGTTTTATAGAAAAATCAGCAAATATGTCTCAAAAACATGAAAAACCAACACTCCTGGCCACATAAACAAGTTGACTTTCACAACATATTCCCTGTGTCCACATATGTGGACATCAATGTTTAAGAAAACTATTTGCTCTCGATTTGTAATTTTTCTTGGTTGCTTATCAAGTGCTACTAGTTACAAATCAAAAGGGGAAATGGAAAATGCACACAGCAGTCACCCGGGGGTCTCAGGAGGTTAAAGGAGCTGTTTTAACCACTCTATGATGATTTCAAGTAGTATACAGTAGATATTGTGTAATTTGTAATGTTTACCTTGTGAATACATGGCGCTAATGTGCTAACATGCTATACGCTGCCATAATATGTGCCAATTACACTGTTATTAGAATTTATGATGACACTGATACTACTGCATTGATGGGTTGTATAAAAGAGTGTTAATAGGTAGAATACAGACAAAGAAGAATGATAGGCATATCTAACTATGGCCAAATACATGAATAGCTTTCAACCTCACAGGAGTGAAGCAACATAACAGACAACAGAGTGAATACACTCTTAAAAGCATTTTAGTAGAGTTGATTCCTTTTAAAACAAAAAAAAAAACAAAAATAAACATAATCGTGACATGTTCTTGGAAAATGTGTCCGCGTGAACGATCATGCAGATGTAGGTAGTTTTGCACCAGCTCGCCAATTCTGCAAGCCTGTGTGTTTATGTTGACTGATCTTAACTGACTGAACAGGAAATAGCTTTCAGCATCAAAGTAGGTCGAGCTTCAGGCGACTCCTACCATCGACGTGCACCAATGGCAACAGGTACGATTTTTTTCTAAAAGTTCTCACTGACGAGCTGTTACGAACTATCCATCCATCCATCCATCGTCAACCGCTTATCCTGTACAGGGTCGCGGGGGGCTGGAGCCTATCCCAGCTAACATTGGGCGGAAGGCGGGGTACACCCTGGACAGGTCGCCAGTCCATCGCAGGGCCACACATATACAAACCATTCACACTCACATCCACACCTAGGGCAATTTTTGGCCACAGGAAAAAAATTTTGTTACGAACTATGGAAAAAAAATTAAAAACACCTTCGTTTTGGCCAGATTTTTTCTAAATTACGTCACACTCGTTCGTTCTTTGGTTTCATAGGAAATGTGAAGGGGACTCTAGTCCTAGATAATTTCAATGGTATGAATGTTATGAATGTTATGTTGTTAGCTCCTAATGTGAATATACTCTGTGTTCCATGGGATCTAGATCTTTTCAAAGTCACGATTTTAGTTTTATTGTGGTTTACTGTCAGGCCCCAGGACACAGTACTTCTCTAGCAGGTCTAGGATCTGTTGCAGACCCTGATCAGTGGGAGACAACAGAACCAGGTCATCTGTGTACAGCAGGCATTTGATTTCTGAGTTGTGTTGAGTGAGACCAGGAGCTTCAGATAACACCAGACTGGCTGCCAATTAATTGATGTAAATGTTAAAAAAGGTTTGACTTAAACAGCAACCCTGACTCACTCCACTTGCCAGGTGTAGAATGTAAAAAAAATGGCAGAAAATAAAATAAAAGTTACTTTCCAGATTGAACTGCAAAATTACATGGTTTAATTTGAATGGTAAAAACATAATGTTAATCTCACTGCAGGTGAGAAATAAAAGAAATACTAATTCGTCAACTAAAGGAAATCGTTTCAGCATTTTTGGTGCTCAACCTTTAATGATGCATTCAAAAAGAAGATATAGGACATCCAAAAAGGAAATCTCAGAAACCAAAAACAAGATATAGGTATTGCACTAATTTAAGAGCCACATGTGTTGCTTATTCTGAACAAAAGTGTATTTTTATTATTATTATTATTATTATTTTTACTCTTGAAAATTTAGATTTTGACATTATTGTTTTAATATAAATAAATAAATGTACATTTCTAGTTACAACACTAGAGATTTCAGAGGCCTGTTTCACAAAGCTCAGGTTGATCAGGCTTTGTCATCTTGGAATTTGATCCTGAGTTCATGATTAACCCTGAAGCCGTGCACATTAATGAGTGAAGTATATATATACTGTGTATGTATATATATATATATATATATATATATATATATATATACATACACACACACACACTATAAATGTGTATTTTTGTAATGAGAATCTCCTTACAAAACATTTTACACAGTATTTTTTCCAGAGGTTTTGGCATTACACATGCACATATATAAACATAATTTTTGCTAACCCATTTACTCCAACATCAGAAGAAAAATGGCACTATTACATTTCCACAACTTTCCAAATAATAAATAAATAATAATAACAAATATAGCTGAGAGCAGTGATGACGGGCCCAAGCACAACTGGTCCAATTTCCACCTGGTGGCTTTCGGAAAACCATGCAAGGTGGGCAAATGCATTTGGCATTTGACATAACTCTAAACAATTTTGAAATATTTGAGACTTCCATGTCTCAATTCTGCCTGGACACGACTCTTCCTGTGGTTCGCATTCGACGGCCAGGCGTATCAGTACAAGGTCCTCCGCTTTGGCATGTCTCTGTCCCCTTGTGTCTTCACGAAAGTTGCAGAGGCAGCCCTTGCCCCGCTCCGAGAAGCCGGCATTTGCATACTCAATTACCTCAAAGACTGGCTCATCCTGGCCCACTCCCGAGAGTTACTATGCGCCCACAGAGACCAGGTGCTCAGGCACCTCAGCCATTTGGGGCTTCAGGTCAACTGGGAAAAGAGCAAGCTTGCCCCGGTATAGAGCATCTCTTTTCTCGGCATGGAGTTAGACTCGGTCTCAATGTCAGCACGTCTTACCAACGAGTGTGCACAGTTGGTGCTGGAATGCCTCGCCACCTTCAGGCCGGGCACAGCGGTCCCCTTAAAACTTTTCCAGAGGCTCCTGGGGTGGTCGTGCCACTGGGGTTGATGCATTTGAGACCGCTTCAGCCTCGAGTCCCGAGACGGGCATTCTGCCACGGCACGCAGTGTATGATGGTCACCCCCGCCTGCCACCAAACATTCAAACCCTGGACAGACCTCTGCTTTCTGCGGGCAGGAGTACCCTTGCAGCACGTGTCCCGACGCGTCTTGGTCACGACCGATGCCTCCAGATTGGGTTGGGGTGCCGTGTGCAACGGGCACACAGTCGCGGGCCGTTGGAAAGGGGCCCCGCTGGCTGGAACATCAACAACACATCGCACATCGCAGCCCACCACGACGCAGTAGACGTCAAATCTTTGGTTAAGCACGACATAATTATCAGGTTCCTAAGAGGCGCCCGGAGGTTGAATCCCTCTCGGCCAAGCCTGTTCCCCTCCTGGGATCTCTCCGTGGTCCTCGCGGGCCTCCAGAGACCTCCCTTTGAGCCGCTAGAATCAGATGGACTCAGGGCCCTCTCTCTAAAGACGGCCTTGCTGATCGCGCTCGCCTCCATCAAGAGGGTCAGGGACCTGCAAGCATTCTCTGTCAGCGACACCTGCCTGGAGTTCGGTCCGGCAGACATGTATGTGATCCTAAGACCGTGACCGGGTTACGTGCCCAAGGTTCCTACTACACCCTTTAGAGACCAGGTAGTGAAGCTGCAAGCGCTGCCCCGGGAGGAGGCAGACCCAGCCCCGTCGTTGCCATGTCCTGAACGTGCTTTGCGTACCTACTTGGACTGCATGCAGAGCTTTAGTTGTTCTGAGCAGCTTTTTGTCTGCTTTGGTGGACAGCGGAAAGGGAACGCTGTCTCCAAACAGAAGCTTTCCCACTAGGTGGTGCGCCGCATCCAAGATGGCGGCGGTAGCACGCAGCGGCCACTCAGGATCCAAAATGGTGCTATTTTTGTTAAAAAATCCGACTTTTGTGGCACACAGACATCGGAGCAACCGGTGTTCGTGTCTACCATCGCCAGACACTGCTCAAATATAGGATTCATGCAACAACCAAGCTGCATGATGACCTACAGGAGGCACCTTGCGTACTCGGCTTTCTGCGGAGACCAGGCCTCCAGACCTCAGTCACTCCGGATCGGGAACATCATCTCTACCACCACCAAACTGAGCACTGCCCCCCCCCCCCCCCCCCCAGGGCTGTGTGCTCAGTCCACTGCTGTTCACTCTGCTGACTCACAACTGTGAAGCAATGCACAGCTCGAATCACATCATCAAGTTCGCCGATGACACTACCGTGGTGGGTCTCATCAGCAAGAATGACGAGTCAGCATTAACGGACTGGTGTAGAGCCAACAACCTGTCCCTGAATGTCGACAAAACAAAAGAGATGGCAACAACCAACTTCAGAAGAGCAGAAGGTGAACATCGATGGCTCCTCTGTGGAGATTGTCAAGAGCACCATATTCCTTGGTGTTCACCTGACGGAGATCCTCACCTGGTCCCTCAACACCAGCTCTATTACCAAGAAAGCCCAGCGGAGTCTCTACTTTCTTTGGAAGGCTGAGAAAAGCACATCTCCCACCCCCCCATCCTCACTACATTCTATAGAGGGACTATTGAGAGCATCCTGAGCAGCTGCATCACTGCCTGGTTTGGGACTTGCACCGTTTCGGACCACAAAGCCCTGCAGAGGATAGTGAGGACAGCTGAGAAGATCATCGGGGTCTCCCTTCCCTCCATCAACGACATTTACAAAAACACTGCATCCGCAAAGCCACCAGCATTGTGGACAACCCCACACACCCCTCACACAAACTCTTCACCCTCCTGCCGTCTGGCAAGAGGTACCGAAGCATTCGGGCCCTCACGGCCAGACTGTGTAACAGCTTCTTCCCCCAAGCCATCAGACTCCTCAATACTCAGAGACTGGTTTGACACACACACACACACACATGTCCTGAGTTGCACTTTAATTACTGTCACTTTATATCTGTTCGCTACCTCAATAACTCTCATAGTATGTTATGTTTACATTTGTTATTTTTAGAAACACTGTCATCTTTTTGCACTACTGTGTACTGGTCGGCGCTGCACTGTCTCTCACTGTGCCTATTGTCCTGTTCATTGTTAGTAATTTATTGTCCCGTCAAATGATATTGTCCTTTTTGCACACATTTGCACGTGCACTTTATATAGGTATTTTATTTAGTCTGTGTTGTCATGTGGTTCTGTGTTTGTCCTATGTTGTTTTATGTAGCACCATGGTCCTGGAGGAACGTTGTCTCATTTCGCTGTTTACTGTACTAACTGTATATGGTTGAAACGACAATAAAAACCACTTGACTTGACTTGGTGGACGTCATTTCATTGGCCTATCACACCCAGGCCGTACCCCCCCCCACCTTGCGGGTTCGAGCACACTCAACAAGGAGTGTTGCGTCCTTGTGGGCACTGGCCAGAGGTACCTCTCTGGCAGACATATGTAGAGCAGCGGGTTGGGCAACACCTAATACCTTTGCGATATTTTACTATCTCAGGGTTGAGTCAGTATCGTCCCGTGTTTTCTCAGTTCCGAGCCGGTAGAACTCAGTAACACGCTGACGGACTGGCCGGTGGATCACTTGCACTTGGCGCCCTTTCCCTCGGCCGAGATAAAAACTGTGCGCTTTCTCTCCCAGGAGATCCCACTCATTCGGATCCCTGGATGATTCCTCCCTAGCACTTAGGGTCTGCAGTTCAGCGGAGGAACTCGCCGACCCAATCCACTGCAGGTACTTAATCTACCCTTAATCTAATCGAAAAGGTGCTCCACAGGTCAGGACTCCTACGTGGACTCCCCCTGTGTGTATTTTTTCCGCGGTATGGCATGATGTTGCCTACATTTGGTACCTGTAACATGAAATCCCCAGGAGGAGTATTTCAAATTCCAGAGCATATCCATCTTCTAGGTGGCACTACAGAGCGCCCTTCTGCACTTGCAGTGCTTGGGCCATAATAATAATAATCCTTAGAAAAACAATAGGTCGTCCGCACTTTCAGGGCTTGGGCCCTAATAATAATAATCCTTAGAAGAACAATAGGGCCTCTGCACTTTCAGTGACCGGGCCTTAATAATAATAATCCTTACAAGAACAATAGGGTCTCCGCACTTTCAATGCTTGTGCCCTAAATGTAGAGCGGTGGATTACGACTGTCAGAAAAAGTCATGAGAGAGAAGAGTACAAATTTACTAGTTACTAGTTATAGAAACACATTGTATCTGTGGTAAAAAAAAAAAAAAAAGTAAACTAATTCTAGGGTAATATACTACAAAGTACAGTATAATGTTATAAATTAAAATTTAAGAATTATAAATGTATTAAAAAAAATTGCAATTATAAAAAAGATTGCCAGATTTACGCTGCTAAATTAGGTGGAAACGTGCAATTGCAGTTTGTGAAAAGGGTCCATATGTTAGGAAATAGAAAAACCCATTGTAAATCAGTCAAATATATATTTTTTATTACAAATTATGCAAAATACATTTTAAATGGACAGTAAGAAATACAGTATGTATGGCTGGTACATTTTCTCAGTTTGCACACCATTGGTTTGTCACAAAGTTAATTTTGCTTGCACTCATTGTGTTTTCCACAATTCAGTAAATTCACAATTAACTAAGTGCATGTTTTTCCAGATGCAGTGCCCCTATTCCTTCCATAAAACATAAATATGTTACCCCAATTTTAACTAACACCCATTGCTGTGTCACATCATCCTAAAACTTCACTTAAACACATCACAATTCTTTCTTATCTGTTATTTGCTGATATAGACTTTTTCATTACAGTCAGCCAGCCATTATGGATTTATTCACGCTTTCACAGATCAGCGACAGATATTTCACTCTGTCGAGAGTTCTGCCATCTTTTATTTTTGTCTGGCATTGTGCTTAGTGTCTGTGGAACACTAAGCGCTCAGATTTTCTCATCTTAATCTTGCCCTCAGGGACACCTGGGAAGTGTAGGGCTATAATGGGGTCAGAAAGCCTCAGTATTCTGTGCATAGACAGAAATGAGATTAGCCTTAACTGTGTTACCTCTATCCGCTCATGTAAGAGGGAAATAGATCATGGCATTGAGGAGGAACTCGGGTAATGTAGAGGAGAGGATGAGAGGGTGATAATTCCTGGAAAGATGTCCCAGTGGTGCTGTTTTGTGATGTGGGTACAACATGTGTGTGTGTGTGTGGATTATTTGTGTGTATGGAAGTTGTTGGGGCAGAATATATTTGTGGATTTAACTGAAGGAAGAACAATACACATAAAAAAAAGAAAAAGAAAGAAAAAGATAAAATAAGAATGTATATTTTGCAAGCCTTTAGGACCATTTAGACATTTTTTTAATTCCCATTGTTTTCACTGTTTATTCTCTTTATCGTAACATATCCAAATGTTTTACTTTTAGAATTCCCAGTTTTTAATGGTGGTTCTCATTATCGTAATGTATGATGTAATTAATTTATATTTAATTTTATATTACATTTTTAAGGACTTGTTCTGTCAGCTGAAGAAAATACAGAAAAGCACTTTTAAATTACTTAAAAGTACCATAAAAGTAGTCCATACAACTTGTGTGCTATATTTCAAGTCTTCTGAAGCCATATGATAGCTTGTTTTAGCTATCCGTTAATCGCTGAATATCTTCCTCTCCAGCTTAGCACTCCAATCTCATTCACACTTATGTAAAATTAAACATGAATGCATACATATTATATTAACATGTATGCATGTGGCAAACACTTTTATCTAAAGTGACTTGTGTATGTCTTAGAAATCAAACCTATGACCTAAACGCAAACACGTTAAGATCTGTTGTGCCTGGTTTGACATCAGTGACATCCCTGATTCTCTTGTGTCCTTACAAAATGCTCAAGACAGAAAATATCAAGGTGGATATATCAAAAGAGAAAATACTAGACTGAGGGCTAAATGCAGACGTCTTCAAGCAAAGAGACAAAAGTCCTTGAAGCTTCAGTTGTCAGTATCTGCTCCCTACGCCAACACCTCTGGGACATCAGCAGCTCTGTTTGTGTGCGAGTGTGTCTGTGTTGACTTTTTGCTCATACTGGAGAAAAAGTGCTATTGAAGCTCCCTCTAGTGTTTAATGGTGAGCAATACAGTGCGATCATTTTTTAAAGATGAAGACTTTTTCATTCTTTTTTTTTTTTTCAACAATTTCATTTGTTTCTCTCTCTTTATTTGGGGGGGGGCTCACTCACCTGAGGATCTGATACTTGTCTTATCTATTCCTGAGGATCTGATACTTGTCTTATATTATTCCTGAAATTTGGATTTAAGAATTCTAGTGTGGTTGCACAACTGTCTAAATGTCATTGCATTGAATAATACACACACATGTCCTGAGTTGCACTTTAATTATTGTCTTAATTATTGAGGAACGTTGTCTTGTTTCGCTGTGTACTGTACTAACTGTATATGGTTGAAACGACTATAAATACCACTTGACTTGACTAATAAAATCCAATATATATGCATGTCTAGATGAATCTTTCACACATGCAAGTATGGCTTTAGTTTTCAAATTATTTTGCTGGACACTTTGTAAATAACCTAGAGCCATTATATTTGCATACTTGTCAACATTATCTATCACCTGTTACACCACAACCACAAGTTACACCCCTTTCTCGTCATTTTTTGTCAGATTCATCCAGAGTTGTACATCTGTGGATGTTGTACGTCTGTGGATGATGTTAATGTGTGTTTCTGCACATATTTATTTGTGTATGTTGTTTGTGTGTGTTTATCTGTAGATATTGTTTGAGTGTGTTTATCTGGGATGTTGTTAATGTGTGTTTCTGCAGGTGTTTATCTGGGGATGATAGTGTGTGTTTCTGCAGGTGTTTATCTTTAGATGTTGTTTGAGTGTGTTTCTGCAGGTGTTTATCTGGGGATGATAGTGTGTGTTTCTGCAGGTGTTTATCTGGGGATGATAGTGTGTGTTTCTGCAGGTGTTTATCTTTAGATGTTGTTTGAGTGTGTTTCTGCAGGTGTTTATCTGGGGATCTTGTTTGAGTATGTTTCTACAGGTGTTTATCTGGTGATGTTGTTAATGTATGTTTCTACAGGTGTTTATCTGGGGATGATAGTGTGTGTTTCTGCTAGTGTTCATCTGGGGATGTTGTGAATGTGTGTTTCTGCTGGTGTTTATCTGGGGATGTTGTTATTGTGTGTTTCTGCTGGTGTTTATCAGGGGATTTTGTTAATGTGTGTTTCTGCTGGTGTTTATCTGAGGATGTTGTTAATGTGTGTTTCTGCTGGTGTTTATCAGGGGATTTTGTTAATGTGTGTTTCTGCAGGTGTTTATCTGAGGATGTTGTTAATATGTGTTTCTGCTGGTGTTTATCTGGGGATGTTGTTAATGTGTGTTTCTGCTGGTGTTTATCTGGGGATGATAGTGTGTTTCTGCAGGTGTTTATCTGGGGATGATAGTGTGTGTTTCTACAGGTGTTTATCTTTAGATGTTGTTTGAGTGTGTTTCTGCAGGTGTTTATCTGGGGATGATAGTGTGTGTTTCTGCAGGTGTTTATCTTTAGATGTTTGAGTGTGTTTCTGCAGGTGTTTATCTGGGGATCTTGTTTGAGTATGTTTCTACAGGTGTTTATCTGGTGATGTTGTTAATGTATGTTTCTACAGGTGTTTATCTGGTGATGTTGTTAATGTATGTTTCTACAGGTGTTTATCTGAGGATGTTGTTAATGTGTGTTTCTACAGGTGTTTATCTGAGGATGTTGTTAATGTGTGTTTCTGCTGGTGTTTATCTGAGGATGTTGTGAATGTGTTTCTGCAGGTGTTCATCTGGGGATGTTGTTAATGTGTGTTTCTGCTGGTGTTTATCTGGGGATGTTGTTGTGTGTTTCTGCTGGTGTTTATCAGGGGATTTTGTTAATGTGTGTTTCTGCTGGTGTTTATCTGAGGATGTTGTTAATGTGTGTTTCTGCTGGTGTTTATCTGGGGATGTTGTTAATGTGTGTTTCTGCTGGTGTTTATCTGGGGATGTTGTTAATGTGTTTATCTGAGGATGTTGTTAATGTGTGTTTCTGCTGGTGTTTACCTGGTGATGTTTTGTTTTTTTCTGCAGGTGTTCATCTGTGGATGTTTTGTGTGTGTGTGTGTGTGTGTGTGTGTTTCTTCAGGGATATACTGTATCTGTGGATGTTTTGTGTGTGTTTCTTCAGGGATATACTGGATCCGTGGATGTCATTTGGATATGTTCATGCAGGTGTTTATCTGTGGATGTTATTTGGATATGTTCAAGCAGGTATTTATCTGTGGGTGTTGTTTTGTGTGTGTTCCTACAGGTGTGGTTCGAATGGATTATGGAGATGTCTCCTCTCGGAAGGCTTTAAGGGTGGCTCTTAAGTGTAAACCCTTCTCATGGTACCTGGAAAACATTTATCCTGACGCTCAGATTCCACGCCGATATTACTCTCTCGGAGAGGTATACGTATGTTTTTATATGTTGTAAGGATATCCATTTTCAGACATTTTCATAATTGATCGTCGTGGAAATTAACAATCAATTAATCAAAAAATCGTTAACGTTAATATCGCAAAACGCACGTGGAGGTCTCAAAATAATAAAAGAGTAAGCAACATACTGTTTAAATATAATTTCAATGAATACACTTAATGAATGTAGGTAATGCCATTTTCCTCTAAAACTATTCTTATTTCAATGTATACATTTAGGCTGCGTTTAGAACAAATGTATGAATCTAATTACTGTTAATAAATAAGGCTATGACTAAAAATAGCTTGTGTACATATTTGAATTCAATAAAACTTCACGTTGTGGATCGTGGGATATTTAGGACTTTGGACTTATTTATATATAAAAGTAAAATCATTCAATGCAGCATAAACTCAGTACTTAACATTTCAAATGTGATGATGATGATGATGCCAGCTGAATGCGCCTTCGTGCTTTCCCAGCGATTGCTGGAGTAAATTAATATTGGGGTGAAACAAAGAGATCAACGGTGCTTGTTGCCATGTCGTACTTTAACACACTATCAAGGAGTGTGCAGAAAAGTTCATTTATAAAGAAACGCTTCTACGTGTTTACATTGGGCCAGCTTGGCCGCTTCGTCTCTGATCTGTTGCTGTGTGGCTTTTAAGCTACATATAGTGCCAGGCGCCCTCTAGCTGCGGATAACTGTATAGACAGCCTTATCAACTTCTGATTGGATGATTACTGAAAGCGTTTATCCTGAAATTAATTAGTTGATGACAATAAGCTTAATCGATCAAAATATTAACAACAACTAATCGATTTTCGATTAATAATTAATATCCCTAATATGTAGACATTAAAAGAGCCAGAGTTGTGAATAAATTTCAATTTTAGGATTTCCTTCTAAGGCACACATTTGAATGTGCAGTTTATATGCTTCCCGAGGCCTCTGCAATAAAAACTATTTCACTTCCTGCACAGAAACTGTTGTGGTTGAGATGTTCAACACTGCTGGTGTAACTGCAGTCTGCTTCATACTGTTGCATAATCAAATCAAATCAAATCAAATCACTTTATTGTCACACTACTGTGTACACGAGTGCAACAGTAGGTGAAAGTCTTGTGTGCAGTTCCGAGCAACATTGCAGTCATGACAGTGATGAGGCATAAACCAATTTACAATAAACAACATATTTACACAACACAATTTACATAACAAATGTACACATAATTACACAACAATTTACATATCAAATGTACACATAATTACACAACATAGTACTGATATACAATGTACAGTAAACAATACACACAATATAGAATACACATACACTAGATAATGGTATATAAAAATATATATACATAATTGAATTGGGGAGAATATATTTGACAGTCCAGTGTGTGATATAAGATGAATCCATTCACTACTGCGATTCAATTATAAACCACACTAATAAGTTACACATTCAGTTAAGATTATTTCACACCATATAAGGTAGGCCTTAAATACAGAGTCAACCAAACCTGACAATATATTGCTAAATGAATAGATCATTCCTATCAGGTATAACTTGCAGACAGTGAACAAGGACTCTTAAGCTCCAAAAAGAGCAAAAATCACCATAAAAATTGTTAATATGAATAGTGTGCTATATTGTGAATATACATCTGAAGCCATGACAGATGGTTGAATGCCATTGTCATTCACTGATATTTTGCTCTTATCTGTAGCTCTCAAATCTTATTCACATGCCTGCATTTTCAAACTTGACGCATTGCTTTCAGTTACGAGACATGCGATAACCAACGCGTTTGCAGTCATTAATGTGAAACTTGGCCTGATGCATCTTGATTCGTGCGGCAAGTATGAATATGCTTGTTTGTGAATATCAGTCTTGTTCTCACAGCTATTGTATGAAATAAGAAGACCTGGAATATAATATGCAAGTCAAATGTTGAATGTGAAGCTTTTCATCATTTATATTTTTTCATAAAGCACAAGGACAATGTTAGCCTGTAACAAAAAATAAATGTCTTGAATACAGTAGATGACTCTTTTCACTGATTATAGATAACACAGGACACTGACTTTGTCCTCTTATTTTTATAGATAAGAAATGTTGAGACCAACCAGTGTGTGGATAACATGGGCCGCAAAGAGAATGAAAAGGTTGGTTTTTTCAACTGTCACGGAATGGGCGGCAACCAGGTGAGAACTTTTCCTCCCCTAATAACGATAGGAATTTAAAGATTTTCTCACACTAGTTTTTCCTCTTATGTCTGTTTAATTTTCAGAGACCCAAAGAATTATATTGAAATTTTCTCCTTATTGAATGTGTTTTTACTGATCTCACAGTGAAATTGGAAACAGTAAATTAAAATTTCTTTAGCTAAAATCGGACTGGGCTTACCAAAATTCTAAACACTGCTCCTAGTGACCAAAGCTTTTGATGGGCACATGGACACATGAGTGAATGCAACTTCTAAATTGTGCTCATCACTGATTATTCGAATGCAGTTACCTCCTGGTCTTAATGCAGTATTCGAACCCGGGCTCACAGGCTGCTTAAACAAGGAGATTCTGGTCACGCCACAGGGGAATGTAAACCTACAGGAGCCGATGCAAACATGCATGTCTGATAGGAGATAATAATACTAATATGTTTATTTATTTTAGCGCCTTTCTACAAACTCAAGGTTGCTTTACAAGTAATAAGCAAATACACATAAAAAATTATGAAAAAAAATATGATGCCACTTTTTATTGAGTCAGCATAATGTGGCCGATCCTAGGGTCCCAGAACTCTTGGAGCAACTTCCCGACTTCCCATGTAATCTTGTTGGTTTTTAAGAGGTCACTGGTTATAAACATAATTTATATGCATTCTAATTTACTGTATATGAACACTTTTTCAAGCAGTAATGAATTCATGAACAGTTAAGAAATGTGACTATTTAAAACTAATGAGGACTAATAATATTAATTGTACTGTATATTTTCTGGTACATTCAAAATACCCATCTCCATGTAATGTAGTAAACAGCATAAAAATAGTTATGTTAAGTATATTAATATATATTTAATGTGCATTGGTGTCGAGGTTGTCAAAGCCTGAGGGTGGAAATGGAGATAAGCTTCCATTACCTATAAAATACTCTGTCCACTGACAGGAGAAGGGGCGAAAGGCTGACAACTGGCGCCTTAAAACCAGTTGCTTCGGGCAGATGGGCCTTGTCAACCTTGACTGGTATTCCATCTAGGAGAAGTAAACTCTGACTACAAACCTCCGCAAACCTATGGGGATGTAGTCCCTAAGGCAGCCCATTGCTGACACATCAACATAGTTCTTGCAACTCCTGCAACTACACTGGTCTCAAGTTGTACTGGCTTTTATCTTTTCCTTGGGTTACATCAATAAAGTGGAGAGGGTAGAAATGCTGCATGGGCACCAGCCTGCCTCCTGAAATACTGCCCAGGCCTGTGCCATGGAGAGGACACTCCAGCGTCACTCAACCGTGACAACATAACACAGGAAAACAGCAGTTTGGCAGGGGCATGTTTGAGTGTCTGTCCAGGGGGAGGGGAAGCAGTAAAGATTCATTCCTGGGTGGTAATTAGGCCTAACAGCTGTTTCTTTTTGCAGTAATTCGGTAAAAGCAATGAGGAGCCCACGCCATAGGCCAGGAGAGCGAGAGAGTGCCACACAGCAGTGCAAACTCATTAGAGGGTTAAACCCATACCACTGAGTGTTTTTTGTGAATAAAGAGTGTGAAGATACCTGAAGCACACTTCCTCATTCCCTTAGTGACCAGTCCTGTTACAGTGGTGCAGAAACCTGTGAACCTTGAGGAAGATAATATGCCATTGTGGAGTCCTCCCTGCTGGCCAAAGTCATCAAGTCCCTCGCCAGCATGCACAAGGCGCAAAACCAGGCCCTGCTTGAGCTGCGTCAAGACCAAGACCGCTGCTTCCAGGCGATTCTATGTGCTCAAATAGAGAACCGTCAGGTGCTCCATACACCAGGAGCAAGGCTCGGCCATGACCCTGGACCCAACACCTTCCATGCACCCACAGACCCTGATGAAAATGGACCCAAACGATAAACCAGAGGCTTTCCTTGACTTGTTTGAGCGAACAGCGGAGCTCTGGAAACCCAGCTGGAGGCCCAACTCTTGCATGCAGCGAACTTCCTGGTGTTGAAGATGAGGACTTGAAGAAATCCATATTGCAATGGGTAGGCCATAGCCCTGAGCAACAACGACAATCTGGCTCAACCTGGTTGAGTCGCGAGAGGCTGACAAGGTACTTTTCCTTGACGCCCACATCTCCCAGGGTGGGCTGTTTGGCGACACCGTTGGAGACTTCGCCCGGCAGTTCTCAACGGTGAGGAAGCAGACGGAGGCTATACAGCACATCCTGCGCAGGTGGAGCCACAAACCCCGCACCCCATCTGCTCGTCACCCAGCGCCACCCTGAGGTGCCAGCACCAACACCAGCCCCGCCACAGCCCGCCCCTCGGTGCCACCCCCGACACGGAGCAACCCGCAGGACAGCGACGCCCCCCGACTCACGGCTGGCTGCCAAGAACCCCAAGAAGGCTTAGAAGCGTCCCTGAGACGGGCAGCCCAAGACGGGCAGACTCAAGAAACTGCACTACAGGAGCTGGTAAGCAGATCACTCCCTGCCCTGCTGGAGGGTTGGGTGGAGAAGCCTTATTACCTTTTGGAATTTTATTTCGCCGCATGCCCAATGGGCTGCGGTACCCACATTTTCAAAAAAAGAGCAGTTGCCGATCTCCCTGGCTGTCGTTATCACGACCGCCGGCCACCGGTTCTTTTTGGCAGGTACAGCGCCCTGAAACCGGACCTCCCGCTTCCACGTGCCCAGCCGTGGCACATCCCCACATGAAATTCTTCCTCCCCCGTCCCAGGCTGTTACAGGAGTGGTCACAAGGAGCCAGGTAAGTGCTTTGATGTCCCTAGACTCAGCACCCCGGGCTCTGCCCCATCGCGAGGCCCCACCTGCCGGTACGTCTGACGCTATAGTCCCCTTGGTCCCTCTCGCCCGGAGCTTGGGGGCGTGGCTCGCGCTCCCCAACCCATCGCGTTGGCTGATCAGGACCAGTTCGCCAGGCGCCCGCCCAGGTTCAACAGCATCCACTCCACCACGGTAAGAGGCGAGAATGCCGCTGCCTTGCGTGCAGAAATCGCCTCCCTTCTCCGGAAGGGCGCGATAGAGCCTGTCCCTCCAGCCGAGATGAAGAAGAGGTTTTACAGCCCCTACTTCATCATACCCAAAAAAGGCGAGGGTTGCGGCCAATCCTCGACCTGCGAGTTCTGAACCGGGCTCTGCACAGACTCCCGTTCAAGATGCTCACGCAGAAACGCATTCTAGCGAGTGTCCAGCATATGTATTGGTTTGCGGTCGTAGACCTGAAGGACGCATACTTTCATGTCTCGATCCTTCCTCGACACAGACCCTTTCTCCGGTTTGCCTTCGAGGGTCAGGCATATCAGTACAAAGTCCTCCCCTTCGGCCTGTCCCTGTCCCCTCGCGCCTTCACAAAGGTTGCAGAGGCAGCCTTTGCCCTACTGAGGGAAGCGGGCATCCACATCCTCAACTATCTCGACGACTGGCTAATCTTCGCGAGACATGTTGTGTGCTCACAGGGACCTGGTGCTCAGGCACCTCAGCCACCTGGGGCTTCAGGTCAACTGGGAAAAGTGCAACTCATCCCGGTTCAGAGCATCTCTTTTCTCGGTATGGAGTTGG
Source organism: Moxostoma hubbsi (assembly GCA_032164185.1). Taxonomy (NCBI): domain Eukaryota; kingdom Metazoa; phylum Chordata; class Actinopteri; order Cypriniformes; family Catostomidae; genus Moxostoma; species Moxostoma hubbsi. The sequence goes on along the minus strand of JAVLUX010000011.1, from coordinate 45,947,272 downwards.
ACTCAGTCACAATGATGGCGCTTCTCACCAGCGAGCACACACAGTCAGTGCTGAGCTGTCTGCATCCATTCACATGGAACACATTGGTCCCACTGAAATCCTTCTCAGAGTCTCCTGGGGCATATGGCATCCAGACCTATCATTCTTATGGGCAGGAGTTCCATTTGGTGAGGTCTCCAGGCACGTCGTGGTTATGACGGATGCCTCCCAACGGGGCTAGGGTGCCATATGCAGCGGGCACTCAGTTGCCGGCCCTTGGACTGCCCCGCGACTGTGTTGGCACATCAACTGCCTCGAGTTGCTGGCAGTACTACTTGCCCTGAGGAGGCTTTTGCAGTTGATCCGGGCAAGCACGTGTTGCTCCGGATGGACAACACAGCCGCAGTGGCGTACATCAACCGCCAAGGCGGTCTACGCTCTCACTGCATGTCACAACTCACCCACCGTCTCCTCCTTTGGAGTCAGCTCCGACTCAAGTCGCTGTGAGCCACTCACATCCCAGGCTACCTCAACAGCACAGCGGACGTGCTTTGAGACAGGTTACATCCAGGGGAGAGTGGAGGATCCACCCCCAGGTTGTTCAGCTGATCTGGAGTCAATTCGGCAAAGCACAGGTAGACCTGTTCGCTTCCCCAGAATCCTCCCATTGCCCAATATGGTACTCTCTGACCGAGGCTCCCCTCGGCACAGATGCCTTGGCACATAGCTGGCCCCCGGGGCTTCGCAAGTATGCGTTTCCCCCAGTGAGCCTACATGCACAGACGTTGTGCAAAGTCAGGGAGGACGGGGAGCAGGTCCTCTTAGTGGCCCCTTATTGGCCCTCCTGGATTTGGTTCCCGGACCTCACGTTCCTCGCAACAGCCCCCCCCTGGCGAATTCCCCTGAGGAAGGACCTTCTTTCTCAAGGACGGGGCACCATCTGGCACCCGCGACTAGACCTCTAGAATCTCCATGTCTGGCCCTTGGACGGGACGCAGTAGACTTGGGTGGCCTAATACCCGCAGTGGTAGACACGATCACTCAGACGAGAGCCTCCTCAACGAGGCACAGCCTGCTCACCTCCATCAAGAGGGTAGGGGACCTGCAGGCGTTCTCTGTTAGCGAACTGTGTTTGTATTAACTCCTCCCCCCTTGGGTAGGATCTACCACGACGCCGCTCCACACGATGTGCTTCTGCTCCCAACCGGTAAGACCGTGTGTGTATTCCATCTAAAATCCCCCCTGCTTTAGGCCGGGTGTGGTCTCTGCGGTGTCCTCCTCTTTGGAGGGACACCCCACAGCTTATTTTTGGCCCCCAGCCGAACGTTTCTGTTCCTTTTACAGGGGAGAGCAGAAGATAGAAGGCCCAGGCTGGGCCAGCCAGTCCTTATACTTCTGAGCAGTTAGCCGTTCCCCTAGGTACAGGGGACCGCTTCATGCCTGCCGGTGTGTTGGGGGTAGTTATGCAACGGCTTGCTGTGCTGGCTACGAGGCACACAGAGGTCTGCCCGTCTTGCACCGCCATTCTGCGTAACTCGGTTCAGCTCTTGTGCCATTTTCCATGGGGACACCTAGTGTCAACTCATCGACACAACATAAAGTGAGTGACAGACGGGGAACATCTCGGTTATGGACATAACCTCTGTACCCTGATGGAGGTAACAAGACGTTGTGTCCCTCCGGCCACAACACTGAACCAACCGCTGAAAGCGCCGGGTCTTTGGCTCGGCTCCTCAGGCCAATACCTTATGTGGATGTGCATCGTCACTCATTTTACACCCGTGTGTCCGGGGGAGTGGCATGCAAATTCCACATGACAATTCTCATTGGCCTTTTCTCAAGATCAGAGATGTCTGGGCTCCGCAGGAGCGACCCCTAGTGTCAACTCATCGACACAACGTCTCGTTCCCTCCATCAGGGAACGGAGGTTACGTGAGTAACCGAGACGTTTTGTCTCTCTATATGTTATTATGTTAATCAAGTAATGATGTCAAAAAGTAATTTTAATTAATTCAGTATAAAATAAAACATTGCAGGAGTGAATGAAGCAGTAAACTCCCAGCTCGTACATTTTCCCCATGGTGGATTGTGTGCACTTAACCGTTGTCGAGTGTACATCAAATTTGCACTTTAAATTAGAGTGCGTTGTTTGTAAAAATGAGTGAACAAAAGTAAGGAACGAGTGGCTAACTCAGAATTCAGTCTTACACTCCTACAAAATCCGGACACCCGAAATAGTGCACTACTGTATATAGTGGATATAAGGTGGTTTCAGACACAGCGAGTGTTCTACGACCAGGGCCTTTAGAAAGCAGCAGTACTGCTGTACAGAACTTATGATCTAAATTCTTTCGACACTGAAAACTGTAACTACACTGAAGTAGAAATCCATGCAGGACTTTAAAAGCTTTGAAATAGCGAAAGAAGTCACTAATAAAGCATGATCTTGATTTGGTTTATATTTCAGCATTATATATAATGTCCTTGTGGGACATTTTCACCGTAATAATTACTAGAAATGTTTCTAAACCTCTCTTTTTATTGACAAATTCAACCAGATCTGACAAGATCCCTTAAAGGGATAGTTAACCAAAAAGTTTAATTCTCATTATTTACTCGTCCTCATGCCATCACAGATATGTATGACTCAAATGAAGATTTATAGAAGAATTTCTCAGATCTTTTGGTCCATACATTGCAAAATGAATGGGTGGCAACATTTTAAAGCTAAAAAAAAAAAATCATATAAGTCATCATAAAAGTAATCCATAAGACTCCAGTGGTAAAAATCAGTATCTTTAGAAGCGATGTGATAGATGTGGATGAGAAACTGAGAAGCACATCACAATCACATTCTTCTTCTTTTGTTTTTACTTCTCTGAATATTTCCTCCTGCTGAGCAATGAGAAGAATGTCTAGCAAAAAATTGCAAATATTGATCTGTTTCTCGCCCACAGTTATCATATCACTTCTAAAGATATACATTTAATTACTGGAGTCTTATGGATTAATTTTATGCTGCCTTTATGTGTTTTTGGAGCATCAGAATTTGGCCTGGAGAGGTAAAATATTCATCTAAAAATCTGAATTTGTGTTCTGCAGAAGAAAGGATGTCATCCATATCTGGGATTACATGAGAGTGAATGATGAGAGAATTGTAATTTTTGGGTAAACTATCCCTTTAAACTATCCGTCAGCCATAATTTAATGTTTTGTCATTATTTCCTTACCCTCATGTTATTCCAAACCAGTGTGACCTTTGTATTATGTGGAACACAAAATATGGGACTGACAGTCTTGTCAACATTCACTTTCAAAATATCGAGAAAACAAAAAACATTTACTGAAAGCAAATAGTGACTATTAGACATTCTGTCTAATATCTCCTCATTATTTTGCATGGAAGAAAGAAAGTCATACTGGTTTGGAACAACATGATGGTGAATGATGACAGAAGTCCCATTAATAATAATAATTCTGTTATACATGTTAAGTATGTATTATGTAATGGAATATAGGGGAGTAAACCTCTATTATGTAATTTGTGAAAGTCACTACTTGTGGACTCTTTTAATTGGATACTTTCTTACTCTTACTCAAGTAATTATTTATGTGTATGTATATATATATATATATATATATATATATATATATATATATATATTAGTTCCTTTACTTCTACTTGAGTAATTATTTTTAAAAGTAATTTTACTTTTACTTGAGTACAGTTTTTGGCTACTCTACACACCTCTGATTGTGTGAATATAGAACAGGTTGGGAATAAGAAAAAAATATTTCAGATCAAATATTTTTGAATAAACTACAAAATTTGTACAAAAATGTTAGCAATCGTGTCAACCAGCTGTGACTTTTTTGTGTGACTTTGTCTGTGACAGTTAATGTGCTATTTCTTTTTCCCACCAAAACTGTTGCTGAGTGTCAGCTGTTGTTGCCATATTTACGTAAAATTACATTTATTTAATTGATTTAAACAAAAGTTATTTCTGCTACATTGGGTCTCTGAGGGTTAAATAAATTATATGTCAATATGAAATGATAATGGAATGAATGTTGATGATATTTCTCAATTTCCCAATTTCATAATTAATTCTCAACTGATCTTCCTTTCCTGTAGGTGTTTTCATACACAGCTGACAAAGAGATACGTACAGATGATCTGTGTCTGGATGTGTCACGGCTCAATGGACCTGTTGTCATGCTGAAGTGCCACCACATGAAGGGGAACCAGATGTTTGAATATGATGCAGAGGTACAGTTTGCTTGCATATTCTCACAAACGGAAACTAAATTGAAAATTAGACAGAACATGAACCACGGGACGTCATGTTCACATTAAACGTACATGCAGTTGTGCAACTGTGTAGTACAACTAAAGTTTGGGACTAGTAAAGAGAAGGTTGCTGTTTCAAGCCCTGTATGTAATGAGTTAAAAGCTATCACCTGATCAAGACAGTTGGGGGAAGTGACTCAGTTAAGCCCACCCAAGTTTTGCCTGTTTTCTCATACTTATCTAAATTGCCTTCCAGCAAAGTGGATATTATCAAAGATTAATCTCTCATCTTAACGTTGACTGACAAAATTAAGTTACTTTTTTATTGAAAACTTCAATTGTCCAGAACGGGCTTAAAATGAACCATTTAAGCCCATGTGTTCCAAATAAAATGTAAATAATTCACATTTAATTAAATAAATACTTCAATTGTGATTCGTTTTTGATTAAACAATCAAAAATGTAATTAAAAAATAAGTGTTATAAACTGTTTAAAATTGAATAAATATGGATTACAGTAGTAGTTAGTAGTTAAAGATAGTATTTGACGTTTTTCAACATCCATTCATCAATAACCAAGTAAAACTGCTCGATGTGGATATTTCTCTAATATTACCATGATACCTCTAACATGTTCATAAATTTGACCTTCAGAAATTCTGCAATCTCTTTGTCATGCTATTTTCTTTAGCTGTGCATCTCTTTGGAGCCTTTCCTTATTTTTAGGCCCTATCCACCTTTTCCTGAAAGCGGAAGTGTTCCAAGATTCCCCATATATTACATTTTTCTGTCTCCGGTGTTTTCACACGCATCGGCGTATATTCATGGTGGGTAATGTGATGTTTAAAGGAAAAAATATGTGGCTCTAAAAAACAAAAACAATAATCTGGATTACCACTTTATTATCACATGGCTTAATACAAAGTTAAAACAACTCTCCTACGCGTTTTGGCATGAGCCTTCCTCTGGGAGAGTAACAAACGAACTTCACATATGCAAGATTAATATCAGTCATTTATTAAGTCACATGATCAACTTGTTAACTATAGTGTTACTTGTTTTCATATTCAAAGGGAATATTACAAATAATACATTTAAAAAAAAATAATAAGGACAATAATCCAACTCCTCATTCAGTCCAGGATATTTCATAGCATTTAACTTGTATATTCCAAATTTTTGTTTTCTTTTACTTTTCCTGATTGAAATACTTATATGGCCAATACCTTGTTTTTTAAGAGTTTACAGGATTACAGTTGTGCATTAATTTAAAATGTTTAGCCATGGGGGGGGAAGGAAGGGGGGTCATTTTCATATCGCGGTGCCATTTTGTGGCCCTCTTCAGTGGCCCGTTCAGCATAACGTAGCAGCCTGTTTCAGCTTATCGCTGCCCATTCGGCAGCCGGCCCACTGGGAAAAGTCCACCCCTGCTCTTCATTACCTGTCCTAATGGCATATTTCTGTTCAACCAGATGATCTTGCAATCATCTTTTTGTTCTACAAATATTGAAAAGCTTACATTGTGGACATTCCAATCAGTAACTACACATCCTAAACTCTACACATTGTCCCCCAATAAAGAATGCTGGGGCCATTGTGGTTAGCCAGCTTTCTCAAAAAATACATTCCCCCAATGTTCACACACACTTTCCTATTCAAAAGTTCCAGCGAAAAGGTTTAATCTGTCAGTGTACCTGCTGTAAATGCATTTCAGGGTGCTTATCATTTATGTCTGAAAACAATAAAGGCAGAAACATTATTAAATCCCATTCAATCAGCCTCAGAAGTAGAAGCGCAAAGGCCCCCCTCTGCTGTGCTGTCGGTTGTGGGGCAGTCATCAAAAGTAGGCCAAGCGCTTCTTCGAGCTTGGCTGCAGTTGCAGGGTGTTTTGAACAGGGTACTTCGAAGGATAAAGCGTGGTTATGTCATTCAATTCCAGCGGGCTCTGCCAGTATTCAATGGGGTTGTTCTGACAGACGTCTCTGTTCGGGAAGCCCTGTTTTTTATTCGGGAATTTCACTCTTTCTTACAAAAAGGGGCAATAGAGGAGAGTCTCCTTTCTCAGAGAGAATGCGGTTTTCACAGTCGTTATTTTCTGGTCCCGAAAAAAGACGCCGACTTGTGTACCATTCTTTATTTGAGACGTTTGAATTTCACACTTATCAAATGTCAAATCAGAATGCTTATGCAGAAGCAAATAATGTCACAAGTACAGGTGGGGGATTGGTTTGTGACAATAGATTTGAAGGACGCTTATTTCTCAGATTTACTCTTCGCAGAATGCACGTTGCATTCTTCTGTGGGCTCAGGACAATGTACTATATCTATGAGCCATACATGTTCCGGGCCAGTTGAACTTGGGGCGGATCTCCTGTCCAGGCAGGATCTGACACAAGGAGAATGGACATTACATCCTCAGATTATGGAACAAATCAGAAGGTTCGGCAGAGAGGAAGTGGACCTGTTCGCTTTGAGCACTGTCCCCTCTGGTTTTCTCTTTCACCCCAGGCACCACTGGCCATCAATGCACTGGCACATCTGTGGCTGAGAGCACGAATTTATGCATTTACACCAATCAGGCTGCTGAACGCCGGTCTGCAGAGGGTTTGGGAGGATCGGGTTTGGCTTCTCAAATCAAATCAAATCAAATCACTTTATTGTCACACTACTGTGTACACGAGTGCAACAGCAGGTGAAATTCTTGTGTGCAGTTCCGAGCAACATTGCAGTAATGACAGTGACGAGACATAAACCACTTTACAATAACAACATTTACACAACACAATTTACATAACAAATGTACACATACCTACACAACAATTTACATATCAAATGTACACAATACACACAATGTAGAATACACATACACTAGATAAGGGTATAAATATATATATATATATAAATATATATATATATATATATATATATATATATATATATATATATATATATATATATATATACACTAACTGAATTGGGAGCGAGAATATATTGACAGAATGAAGATTAATAAAGTGCAGTGCTGATTGTTAATCGTGAGAGATCATGTGTTCAAAAGTCTTATTGCTTGTGGGAAGAAGCTGTCATGTAGTCGGGTGGTGCGGGTCCTGATGCTGCGATACCGCCTGCCTGATGGAAGCAGTGAGAGCAGCCCATGACTCGGGTGGCTGGAGTCTTTGATAATCCTCCGAGCTTTATTCACACACCGTCTGTTATATATATCCTGGAGGGAGGGAAGCTCACCTCCAATGATGTTTCTGGCAGTTCGCACCACCCTTTGCAGGTCTTTGCGGTTGTGGGCGGTGCTATTGCCGTACCAGGCGGTGATGCAGCCAGTCAGGATGCTCTCAACAGTACTAGTGTAGAACCGTGTGAGGATGTGTTGGTTCATTCCAAACTTCCTCAGCCGTCTCAGGAAGAAGAGGCGCTGGTGAGCCTTCTTCACAACGGCCTCAGTGTGGACGGACCATGTGAGTTCCTCAGTAATGTGGACACCGAGGAACTTGAAGCTGCTGACTCTCTCCACCGGTGCTCCATTAATGGTGATGGGGCTGTGCTCTCTGTCTTTCTTCCTGAAGTCCACCACAAGCTCCTTGGTTTTACTGACGTTGAGGGAGAGGTTGTGCTCCTGACACCAGCGCGTCAGAGTGTGCACCTCCTCTCTGTAGGCTGTTTCATCATTGTCAGTGATCAGACCTACAACCGTCGTATCGTCAGCAAACTTAATGATGGCATTGGAGCTATGTGTCGCCACACAGTCATGTGTGTACAGGGAATACAGGAGTGGGCTGAGAACACAGCCCTGCGGGGCTCCAGTGTTGAGGGTAAGTGATGAGGAGATGTTGCTGCCCATTCTAACCACCTGACGTCTGCCTGACAGGAAATCCAGGATCCAGCTGCACAGCGAGCTGTTTAAGCCCAGAGCCCGGAGTTTCACATCAAGCTTGGAGGGCGCTATGGTGTTAAATGCTGAGCTGTAGTCTACAAACAGCATTCTCACATACGTGTTCCTTTTTTCCAGGTGGGATAGAGCAGTGCGTATTGTAGATGCAATAGCATCATCAGTGGAGCGGTTGTTACGGTAGGCAAACTGCAATGGGTCCAAAGAGGTGGGCAGAACAGAGCAGATGTGATCTCTGATCAACCTCTCAAAGCATTTGCTGATGATGGGGGTGAGGGCAACAGGACGCCAGTCATTTAAGCAAGTGATTTTGGCTTGCTTCGGTACAGGCACAATGGTTGATGTTTTGAAGCATGTGGGGACTACAGACAGGGAGAGGGACAGGTTGAAAATGTCCGTAAAAACACCAGCCAGTTGGTTCGCGCATGCTCTGATGACGCGGCCCGGAATGCCGTCTGGACCCGCGGCTTTGCGAATGTTCACCCGTCGAAAGGATCAGGTTACATCCGCAACAGAGACGGAGAGTGAACCATCATCTGTAGTATCGGCCGCGAGTGCTCTCTCCGCGAGGGCGGTGTTGTTGTTGTCCTCGAAACGAGCATAAAAAGTATTAAGCTCGTCCGGGAGAGAGGCAGCAGTGTTCATGGCGGAGTTTTTATTCCGTTTATAGTCCGTGATGGTGTTAATTCCCTGCCACATACTTCTGGAGTCAGTGGTGTTGAACTGTCCTTCAATTTTGTGCCTGTACTGGCGTTTGGCTGTGCTGATGGAGTTACGGAGGGCATAACTGGCTTGTTTACGCTCCTCCGCGTTCCCGGAATTAAAAGCGGTGGTCCGCGCAGTAAGTGCCGCGCGAACATCGCCGTTAACCCAGGGTTTCTGGTTGGGGTAGATCCGTATAGTTTTCGTCGGAACAACGTCCTCTACGCACTTCCTGATGAAACACGTTACGCTATCAGCGTAAACCTCGATGTCGTCATCGGAGGCAGACCGGAACATCTCCCAGTCCGCGTGATCAAAACAGTCCTGTAGCGCAGAGTCTGATTGGTCCGACCAGCACTGGATCATTCTAATGGTGGGTGATTCCCGTTTCGGTTTCTGCCTGTAAGCGGGCAGAAGCAGAAAGGAGGAGTGGTCGGATTTGCCAAATGGTGGGCGGGGGAGGGATTTGTAGCCATCCCGGAAAGGAGAATAGCAATGATCCAAAACCCGGTCTCCTCGTGTGTTGAAGCTGATGTGTTGGTGGTATTTTGGTGCTATTGTTTTGAAGTTGGCTTTGTTGAAGTCCCCGGCAACAATGAACGCAGCCTCAGGGTGCGCGGTTTCCTGCTCACTTATACTGCCATACAGTTCCCTAAGTGCCCGGTCTGTGTCGGCTTGTGGGGGGATGTACACAGCAGTGATAATGACCGCTGTGAATTCCCTCGGTAGCCAGAATGGTCGACACAGAAGCATGAGAAATTCCAAATCAGGAGAGCAGAAAGACTTGATAAAATGTACATTCCTCTGATCACACCATGATTTGTTGATCATAAAACATACACCTCCACCTCTGCTTTTACCTGGGAGGTCTTTCGCTCTGTTAGTGGCGCAGTATTGGCCATCTCAAGTATGATTTTTGACTCTGGTTTCTCTCCTGTAAAAGACACCGTTGGAGATTCCAGTCAGAGCGAACATGTTGTCCCTGGCTCTGGGGCAGCATTTGGAACCCCTGGCCAGATTTGTGGAAGTTACTGGTGTGGGCCCTCAACAGGGCACTCTTTTGAATGATGCATTTTCCCCCGCTGTGGTTGATACCATTCTAAATGCAAGAACTCCATCACCGAGGAGGCTATATACGTTTAAGTGGCATATTTTTTCTTCTTGGTGTACAGCGTAAAAATCCAGTTCACTGCCCTGTCAGTACAGTGCTGGAATTTTTGCAGGAGCAGGTTTGGGGCCGTAGTTGCCCCAGCAACGCTTATAGTCTATGCTGCTGTTGCGGATGAACATGTGTTTATCAATGGAGTTTCTATTGATAGACATTTTCTTGCCCCTCGCTTTATGTTCGGGGTACGCAAGCTTAGACTTTTTCGGCCCGTCCGAGTTCCTTTATGAGATTTAACTGTTGTTTTAGAGGCACTCTCATGTGCTCCGTTCAAGCCCTTGACAACAGTTACTGATACATTTTCGACTCTCAAAATGGCACTGCTAGTGGCATTGGCGATTTGAAGAGTGTCTGTGATTTGCCTGCACTGTCGGTCAATCCCTTGTGTATGGATTTTGCGCCAGGGTGTTAAAAGTGTTGTGTTAAGACATCATTTGGGCTAGTTGCCCAAGGTTATTTCTATGTCATTTCACTCACAAATCTTTTTTTCAGGCTTTCTTTCCTCCCTCATTTGAGTTGGAGGAGCATGAAATGTTACATATGCTTTGACCAGTTTGGGCACTGCAAATTTATGTTGACCTTACTAGCCATTGACATAAGTCAGAGCAGTTGTTTGTGTGCTCTGCTGACTGCAACAGAGGTGTTTTGGTGTTCAAGCAAAGCCTGTCTCATTGGCTTATTGATGCAATTTCGAGTACTTACGAAGCATACGGTATACCTTCACCTTCGGGTATTCGAGCCCAATCTATGAGAAGCATGGCATCCTCATGGGCTTTGTCCTTGGAGGACATTTGTATGGCGGCAGGGTGGTCCTCTCCGCATCCATTTGTTAAATTTTATAATATGGATGGGGTTTGATTGCTGCTTCCAAGGTTCTCTCTGTTGGAACAGGAGTAAATACATAATTCCTTTTATTCAGATGCTTTAACTTGCTTGGGTGCAAATATATGCTTGCCTCACGAGCTTAGACATTTCACAGTTACTCTTCCCATGGTGTGAATGTATTTCGTTCCCATAGCGATCATACACAACTCGGGTTCCCAGAAGGGAACAAGATGCTGTATACCTGGCTATACTCTCTAGCAGCTGCATTGGCTTGTGCCTTTTGCAGAAAATCTGACTCGATGGCTTGAAAGCGAGTGCCTTTATGGAGCCTGTGACATAGCTCCTTAGGGGGCCATTAAACTGCCATGAATGTATAAGGGCTTCAGACCACATGACATTTCGACAGTGTCCCCATAGTGATCATATGCTGTAACTCGTTCCCCTTAGGGAACAATTGTAACGTACGTAACCGAGACGATTTATCCTCAAAATATTTGTCTTTGTCACAAATCCTACGCAGTCTTTGAAATTGTCCAAAAGGTGTTTTGTGTCAGTATAGGACAATGGAAACTTAGCTTGAAGAACAATAACTTTTCAGTAGGTTTCTGAAATCTTGATGTATGCAAAAATCCATGTATATCTTTACTGATTTCAAGGTCCAGAAAATTTATATTTTCCTTATTGTACTCTAGGGACAGTTTAACATTTGAGTTGATACTATTTAGATTTTGGTGAAATGATAGTAGATCTTCCTCTGAACCTGTAGCATACCAACCAGATGATGTTATCTAAAAAAATAATTGTTCTAAGATTTGATACATAATCACGTTCCCATATACCTAAGAATAAACCAGCATAGGGAGGACTGTAACAAGGACAAAACACACACGCACGCACGCACGCACACACACACACACACACACACACTGTATAAACCACAGAGTTAATATATGTGTGTGTGTGTGTGTGTGTGTGTGTGTGTGTGCATATTAACTCTGTGGTTTATACAGTATATATATATATATATATATATATATATATATATATATATATAAGCAAGAACAAAAAATGAGAATGACAATAACGTGCAGTTATTGTGAAACAAATGATTTCTTTGTCTTTTGTGTATTTCAAAATAAATGATAAAGCGGGTTTAATTTGTACATGGGCTTAAATTTGAGTCATTTCCTATAATTGCAGGTTACTCCAGATGGCTGTCCCATAATATCTATAAGCATAGCTGCTTACAGCTTGTGTATTTTGGATACTGGTCTCCAGTATGGGGTACTGGTATGCAGGTATACCAGGCTTCTTCACTAGCTTAACCAGCAAGACATCCTTGGTCTCGGTCCATGAGCTGGTATACTAGTTCATAAGCTAAACCAGATCCAGCCTGGGCCAGTATGGAAATGTACAGGGTCTATTTCATGTTGCCTTTAAATCTTGTGTCTTGTTTGTGTTGACGTAATACAAACCACCAGATGGTGCTATTTGTCCATTTTTTTCCCACCACTTGTTCACGCTGTCAATAGTGCTTTATTCTTAGAATCATACAATCAATTTTGTCCTAGACTTTATATTGATTGCAAGCCATTAGAGCTGAGCCTAGACCAGAACTGTGTCTCTGAGATTCTGTCCAATTATCAGCCCTGAAAAAAAAATCTCACTTCTGACAAAAATAAATGAACTATTCATCCTGTACATTTCTTAGTATGTTGGCAAATGGGAATATGACTTTAAGGTAAGATAAACTGACATGCTTTGTTGTATTTTGTTTAGACTTTGGTAGTGGTGTTTGTGTAGAAGACTCCCCTTGTATTTGAGTGCTATTTTAGTGAATTTAGAAGCACAACAGCATATATTTACATACATATATATACACATTTGCAGGCGAGTGCATGCCAATAAGATTAATGGCAAGAAGGAATGCATTGTTTACTATACAGGTATTATCCCAGTCTTAGATTTCCACGAGCTTGTACATTGATTTTCTTACAGTGTAGTATATTCAATACCTTAGATTCATTACAGTATTCTCAACACATATATCACATACACCACAACTGATATTTGTTTACAAAAGGTCTTATCATAAAGAGCTTTGGTGCTATCAATATCTCCTACTGTTAACATAGCAGATTCATCAGAGAGTTTATATACCTCTTTGCCGGACTGGGTCGATTCCAGGGTTTCTATATCTAAATAAATGAGTCATTAGATTTGAAAGAGGACATCGCACTTGAGCCGTGTGGGACCTGGCCTCTGAATCACAAAGAGGCTAAAGAAACCAGAAGCTATCTAATAATAGATATTTGCACTCTCTGTGACTTTGGCTTTGATGTTGACATGTACATGAATCCAGCAAATAGTTTCACCTCCAAATAGTCTTGAAAGCCATTATATGTATTTATTTATAGGCCTGTTGAAATTCCGTCATGTGACAGAGTGGTGAAGGAATTACACACTTCAGCTTTAATGCAGTACACTGTATTTATTCCATTGTCTGTAGAGTTTATACTTATAAAGTAAGATGACATTGACATCATTTCTCATCCTTCATTTTCTCATCTTTATTACAATGTGATTCTGTCCCATTTGTCCTTAAGATACTCAATATTTGGCAACCAGGGATAAAAGATAAGCTATATAAATGAAAAAAAAATGTATGCCTTGGGTTTACTGGGATTTCATTTTCACAGTTTATGGCTGAGTTTCCAATTAAATCACTATTTTAGATGAAAAGTGATATCAATGTAGCACTGCTCCACCCAGGTCAGCACCATTATGGTTTATTCTGTCATTATGAGACACTAGCGAACACAAACTGCACACCAGCACTTATTTCCCCACATTTCTGCCCTGACTTTATATTTACATTTCAACTGACCTTTTCCCATGAATCCCATTAGTTGTCAACCTGCCCACCCTCAAAGGTCTGTTTGTGTATATACAGTGTGCTCCAAAACTCTGAGACCACACTGAAATTTTGGCATTCAAATCTAATTTAAAACTGGATATAAAACACATTTTTAGGATTAAATAATAATAATAATAATAACAAAAGAAAGAAATATGATGTCACAAAACAGGTTCTGCACTATATCTTGGCCATTAATCAAATGTAAAAATTAGTTTGACATTGTTTACTCAGAAGATCAGATTTCTTTGCTTCTATTGAAGTACACGAGATGCTTGAAAACATGATCATCGGGTTTTCTACATGCAAGCACAAGTTCATGCTGTCATTTAAGCAAAAATTCTAAGAAATGTTGAAATTCACACCATTTTCTTCAAATAAACTTTTCCCTCAAATTGATGGAGGGAATTCTGGGGGAATCCAACCTGCGCTCGAGCTTTGGACAGCATGCCAAATACATTTACCTTAATATGCTGCAGGAAAATATTTCTCAAGCAAACTTGTGAAAGAAAGATAGCACTATATTTCTCAAGCAAACATTTAAAAGGTAGTTTGTTAAATGTTATTATTTGTGACATTACGATAATGTAATTTTTAGGTGCTATAAGCAATTTTTTAGGTGATATAAGTGTGGCTAATCCAACATCTCAGTTTGTGGACATTCTAGAACTGCTTAAAATTGCTTACAGCTCATTTTTTCATAATTGTGCACCCCTAGTTACACTTTATACAAATTAATATGTACTTTACTGTGTTGTGAATTTGGTAGAATTTGTATGATGAACACAAACATAGATTTTAGAAGAATATTTCAGCTCTGTAGGTCCATAAAATGCAAGTGAATGGTGACCAAAACTTTGAAGCTCCAAAAAGCACATACTGTAAATCAGCATAAAAGTAATCCATTTGACTCCAGTGGTTATATCAATGTCTTCTGAAGTAATCCAGTTAGTTTTGGGTGAGAACAGACCAAAATATAACTCCTTTTCTCTGTATATTTCGCTATTGTGGTCTCTAGGCATGATTTCAAGCTTTATTATTTTCAATAATGCAGTGTTAATCATTTTTAAACAAAAGGCAGTGCAGGTAATGTTAGGTAGTGCAGTTTTAGGTTAAAGTCAGTAACTGTTATTACAAGAATTGAAAATTTAATGTGTTACGCAACCTTTTGACTTAAAAAGTAATTAGACTGTGACTAATTACTTTTTCATACAGATTACAGCCAATACTGGTAATGGTTTGAACTTTATACACCCAGAAAAATCACTGTGACACCAGCTAACTAAAAGTCAATGCTAAAATGTCTGAGAAAAGTAAAGTTCATTTTGAAAAAGGCTCTAGCGGCCTTTGTTTGGAGATGCCACTTTCTTTGATATTTACGGAATGACCAAAAACAAGTCTAAATACCTTTTGGGGCCACTATATAATACACAAATATGTTAGATTGTGTCCTGGTCAATGTTTAGACCTCATCAACATCATCATATCTGGTTTGTTGTCACATTTCATGATGACCATCAGAAACGCACCTTCCTGCACATCATCACGCAGTCATGTCTGACCATCAGTCGACTGGAGGATGGGACGTACGGCCCAACAGTGGAGTACTGTGATGATAGTCCACTCCAGACCTGGGTCCTCCGCAACTTCACGCGACATGAGGTTTTTAGGAAGGTCTACTACAGCCCAACTGATTACTTTCTATAATGACCACAGCTTCCTGTTCATGAAAGGTCAGTGCTGATAGTGTCAGATACCCAATAGAAAAGCCAACCACTATACCAGTTCCTGTTAGCTGCTGAGGTATAGACCTCCCATCCCCCAACCCACATCCAGCTTATCATAGTCACCTCATTAATCACAGATTGGTAGTATATTTATCACACTGTTATCTCCTTTCTCTTGGGTTTCACTGACAAAACAACAGAGCACCACAACTTTACCTGACCACAAACATCACAAACATATTTTACCTGATTTGGCTGTGCTTTTGTGGTGGAGATGCACAACTCTTAAAATAGATTCACTGTTGCCTTGTGTTATTTCTCTGCTTAATTCTCTGCTGTATCTCACTATGTTGTCTCTGCTCCATACTGTCTGACCATGTCTCTGCATTGACACTCAGCAACTCTAATGCATAAATAACATTAGTGCAGAAAAAGATAACTGTGCTGTGGTAGAAAAGAGTCTTGGGCGGCAAAATAAATGTTGGTAGCCGAGAATGTCTATCACATTTGAACTGAATAAATACGTCAGATGCACACACTACTCCCCAAGAATCCCCCTACGTGAGTCCCTACCAAAGAAATCACAGAATAATTCAATATATTTATACAAATTTGTTATTTTGACATTTTAATGAGTTACAAGAGTAAGATGTTATGCTCAATAATAGTCAAATGTTTTGAATTTTAATAGTAGTCACTGTGGCTGAGATGCAAAGTGGATGAAAGAGCTATAAGAAAGACATGGCTCAAATTTACACATTAACAAATGTCTTGTTGAATTTAATTTTAGCATGCATTACATGTTTAAAGATATTGAGGGAGGGCCCCCGAACCCCCCTCAATTCGAACACTGCAACCACAATATGATATGTATCGCAATACATATATTAAGATTCAATATAATCTGATGCATCGCAATGATATAATTGGAACGCTATTGAAACTGCCAAATGTGCGAGAGAAACCCAGAGTGTCCGCAAGAGTAGTGACTTATGAGGTTTTAGATTCACTCATCTCAGGCTTTATAGATATGTCTCTGACTGCACTGAGACTGATCTCAGAGTTAGCATTTATTTAGACAACCTGCTTGTGCAGTGCAAGTGACAAACGGAGCAAAGAATGCATTGCATACAGTCCATTTACACTACCAAATTCTTATGAACAGACTGACTTCATTTATATCAACGTTGCTTGACAGGAAATTAAATAAATAACATGATGCAGACAGTGCAATAACCAAAGAATTCTATTGCTCATGACCCAGCCCATTAGCGCATTGCTTGAGTGGATTCGCCAACCCACTTGCACCTAGACTTGATGCCTGCTTGCATGAAAATATCAAAACTTTATGGCCATGCCCACTGACTTTGTGCACATGATGTATTTCATAGTACTGTGCTCAAGGCATAGCAGTCCCAAAGTACCAGGGCCTTAACCCCCATAGACATTGAGGGAATCACCAAATGATCTGGGTTTGTCATTGGCTGATTAGTCTATTACCTTCAGTGCTTAATACAGTGTTGTTACAGCCTTGCAAAGTACCAATAGTTATTTATCATTACAAACCCTACATTAATTCTATCACAGTAAGTTTGCAATTTACATTATATGCACAGTGGATATAAAAAGTCTACACACCCCTGTTAAAAACAGGTTTTTGTGATGTAAAAAAATGTAACTTAAAAAAATAAATAAAAATTAAAGACTTTTTGCACCTTTAATAATCATAAAAAAATGTAGTGTAACTTACAGCCGTGGCCAGAAGTATTGGCAGTGACATATATTTTGTGTTTTGCAACGTTTGCTGCTTCAGTATTTGAAGATTATTTTTTCACGTTTCTATGTTATACTGGAAAACAATGATAAGTATTAAAAGTATTTAAAGTATTAGATAAGTATTTAAAGGGTTTTATTGGCAAAATACTCAATATATGCAAAGAGTATATTTACTGTGTTGGCCCTTGTTCTTCATAACCTCTGCAATTCACTCTGGCATGCTGGATATCAGCTTCTGGGCCAAATCCTGACTGATGGCGATCCACTCTTGCCTTATTAGTGCTCGGATTAACATCCAGGGAGTTGCCTGGCCACGGATCCAAAATTTCAATGTAATGATCTCCGAGCCACTTCATTATCACTCTTGTCTTCTAACATGGTGCTCCATCATGCTGGAAAATGCACGGATCATCACGAAATTGCTCCTGGGTTGTTGGGAGAAGTTGCTCTTGCAGGACGTTTTGATACATTCTTTATTCATGGCAGTGTTTTTGGGCAGGATTGTGATAGAGCCCACTCCCTTGGATGAAAAGCAACCCCACACATGGATGGTCTCAGGATGCTTCACTGTTGGCATGACACAGGACTCATGGTAGCGTTCAACTTTTTTTCCTCCGGACTATCAATTTACCAGATGCCCCAAACAGTCAGAAGGGGGCTTCAGCAGAGAAAATAACTTTGCACCAGTCTTCTGCAGTCCAATCCTTGTACTTCCAGCAGAATTTCAGTCTGTCCTTGATGTTTTTCTTGGAGCAAAGTGGCTTTTTTGCTGCCCTTTTTTGACACCAGGCCATAGTCTAAAAGTCTTCGCCTCACTGTGCTTGCAGATGCACTCACACCAACCTGCTGCCAATATTCAGCAAGCTCTGCACTGGTGGTGACATGATTCCGTAGCTGACTCCTCAGGTGGAGACTGTTCTGGCACTTGCTGTACACTCTGGGACGTCCTGAAGCCTTCTTCGCTGCAGTTGAACCTCTCTCCTTGAAGTTCTTGTTGATCTGGTAAATGGTTCTTTCAGGTGCAATATTCTTTGCAGCAATGTCTTTGCATGTGAGGACATTTTGATGCAAAGCGATGATGGCTGCACGTCTTTCTTTAGAGATAACCATTTCTAAAAAGAACACAATGATTGGAAGAACTTCTTCCCTCCTTTTATAGCAATCAGTCTGCTCTTATAATCCAATCAGAATGATAGAGTGATTTCACCTGACTAGTACTCATTAACACTTTCCCAGGTGCTGCTGATATGATTAGTGAAATGATGTTAGCTGGTTATTTTGTGCCAAGGCCAAAAAACAGTGAAATTTGAGTTTTTGTGAAAAAGATTTTTTCAAATATTTAAAATGCATCTGATCACTCTGCACAATAATCTAGAAACAATGTTAATCAACACCACAACAACTGAATCAGAAAACTCAGGTGAGGTTTACAATTTTTTTTTACAAGGCATTAGGTATA
Source organism: Moxostoma hubbsi (assembly GCA_032164185.1). Taxonomy (NCBI): domain Eukaryota; kingdom Metazoa; phylum Chordata; class Actinopteri; order Cypriniformes; family Catostomidae; genus Moxostoma; species Moxostoma hubbsi. Next base: position 45,928,530 of record JAVLUX010000011.1, on the reverse strand, counting down.
CCATGGAACACAGTGAAGACAGTCATCAACAAGTGGAGAAAGTATGGCACAACAGTGACATTATCAAGAACAGGACATCCCTCCAAAATTGATGAGAAGACAAAGACAAAACTGGTCAGGGAGGCTGTCAAGAGGCCTACAGCAACATTAAAGGAGCTGTAGCTCTTTCTGGCAAGTACTGGTTGCTCCTTACATGTGACAACTATCTCCTGTATTCTTCATCTGTCTGGGCTATGGGGCAGGGTGGCAAGACCAAGCCTTTTCTGATGAAAAAAACAACAACAAAAAAAACATCCAAGCCTGGCAAAAACCTATATCCAGTCTCCCAAAACCATGTGAAAAAAAAATGTGTTCTGGTCTGATGAGACCAAGTTTGAAGAACGTTTTGCCCAAAATTGTAAAAAGTATGTTTGGCGCAAAAACAATACAGCACATCAGCAAAAGAACACCAAACCCACATTAAAGCATGGTGGGTGGCACATCATGCTTTAGGGCTGCTTTTCTTCAGCTGACTGGGGCTTTAGTGAAGGTGGAGGGAATCATGAATAGCTGCTAGAAAGCTGAAAATGAAGAGATCTTTCACCTTTCAGCATGGCAATGATCCAAAGCACACATCCATTTCAACAAAAGAATGGCTTCAGCAAAAAAAGATTAATGATTTGGAATGGCCCAGCCAAACCCCCTACCTGAAATCTATAGAAAATCTATGGGGGACCTGAAGAGGGCAGTACACAGTAGATGCACTAGCAATATGACAGATCTGGAACATTTTTACAAAGAAGAATGGCAAAATATTCCCAAGTCAAGATGTGCCAAGCTAATAGACTCTAATCCAGTTCTACCAGAAAGACTCGGGAGAATAATGCTGAAACAATTAACCATTTATTGACAGCTCGGCAAACAATATAATGATAAAGTTCTTTGGCGTAGGCCCCGTCCGTAGCTCGCAATCCAGGGGTCCGGACTCTGCATTTCCTGCCTGGCGATGGAGGCAGGGGCGCAGCCGACCCCCTGTGAGGTATGGAAAGGGACCATCCTGGTGGTGGTGTGGAGGATGGAAGGGAAGGAATCATCTTGGTGGTGGGGAGGGTGGAGGTGAACGAAAGCGTCAGCATCTGTGAACTCAGACATGTGTAAGTACCCATCTTTTATACCGCAAGTGTTAGAACGCGATTGGATAGATGAGAAGGTAATGAGTGACGTAACAACCGAGTCTTCCCGGCAGAACTTATGCTAAAGCTTCCATTGCTGTAATAAAATCAAAGGGTGCTTCAACTTGTGCCTTCTACACACTACACGACTTTCAAAGATGTCAGATCGTGGTACTATTCATATTACACAACTGTCTTGTCATAGAAGTCATAGCGTTTTCAAATTACACGACGAATCGTTGACATGGGTGAACACATTACAAGACATTTCACTGTTGACGAATCCCCGACTGCTCTGCTTGGACTCCAAATTACGTTTCCCAACAGAGTACACGCGAGAAGTGATATGAGATATGAATACAAATGCTATGATCATATGTTATGCATTTCAGAATATGATGTGTATGTATTTAATCGTCTAAAGGCATCATATATTTTATTGGTTACAATATGAAAAAGTACCTCATACTGAAAAATCGATCTATTTGTTTACCTGACTGTCCAAGAGAATTGTCAATTTCTCTCCAACTCTTCTCTTTCTCCACCCTGTTGTGCTAGATGATACATCAAATCTGGTGCTCCTGCCAATGTTCCACTAACTTTTCCTCCATTGCTTCGGTCCAATGTGACTTTCTCAATACTGCACGCAGCCTGTTGCAGGTACATCAGGACTCACACTGAAACTTCCCATGCCCCGTTTCTTGCTCTCTCATTGGCTGTAGGTCAACGTTACAGTTGTATTCAGTCAAAACATATTTCACATTGCGCAATTTGGAATCACTGATTGGTCCAGATATTTAATATTCTTAATATCTCGCTGACATCGGTGATTCTCTCAGATCGCATCTTTGATAATTCGGAGCAAGCTCTGATTTGCCTACGATTTCGGGCTTTTGTCGGCGATCACCACAAAACTGTTGGCGAGCGGAAATCAGGCTTAAAATCGTGTAGTGTAAACTCGGCATAAGTATTAGTTCATGGATGTGCACACTTATGCAGTTAGGTTATTCTAAGTTTTTGTCACTTTGTTTGTAATTGCATAGGTTGTAATTTTTACATTAAAGGTGCAACAATTCTGATATGATTAGTCTTTGTTCAATTTTTTACATCACAAAAACCTTATGTTTTATTGGGGGTGTGCAGACTTTTTATATCCACTGTACTTATAATTTAAAAAGTGTAAGTTCTGGTAGTGTCACTTAGTTTTGTGTACAGTACCTTGTAACAAATTACACATTATAATTGAAAATATGAATAACCCATGCCATTTTCTTTTCAAAACATGTTTTATGCTAGTGCTTTCACATTCAAATATTCTGGAGAACATTACAGGGCTGAAGATCAATAATCAAATAATGAAAGAGAAACATCTTGGTTACTGTTGTAAACTTCGTTCCCTGATGGAGGGAACAAGACATTGTGATGAAGTAGTGACACTAGCAGTCATATTCGGGAGACTCAAACACCTCTGATATTTGAGAAAAGGCCAATGAGAATTGGACATACAGGTATAAAAGGAGCCGGCTTGCAACCACTCATTCAGGTTTGTGCTGAGGAGTCCCGGCCAATTCAGCGGGTAGTTGTGTTGTGGCAGGAGGGACATCAGGGAATGGAGGTAACAGTAACCAAGACAGAGGTTACAACAGTAAACAAGATGTTCCCTATCTGTCACTCACTCAACATTGTGTCAATGTAGTGACACTAGGGGTCCCTATACAAAATGCCACAACCTGCTGAACTGTGTTACGTGGATCAGTGGTGCAGGTGCAGGCAGGCCACAGAACTGCTTCGACCTTTTCTCATCTTTTTCTCCCCAAAAAAGTGTTCAAATTTGCTTTGGGTAATGAGTTCTTTATCCATGGGGCAAAAACACAGTGGAGACCACATCCTGCCAGAAGGGGAGGTTAACATGTGAAGAATACGTCACATGGACTTACCAAACAGGAAGTACCACACATGGAAAGAAACCCCTGCGGTAGGTCCTACCTGAAAAGGAGCTCTACAAGCTCTACAAGGCTCTGTCCAAGGGAAGACACAGGTTTACCAACAGGGAAACTGTACCATGTAAAAATACGTCATATGGGGTTACTGACAGGGAACCTATCCCAGTACAGGGGCTATCTCAGTACACGAGTACTGGGCCTGGCCTCGAATTCCACCACCGAATTCACCTGCCGCAGGGTGCTGGGGGAGGAAAGACATCCAGGGTTCACTGATCCCGGAAACTCACGTGGACGAAAAAAGTGCGTTGTCCCCTTGGGGAGGGGAAAGGTGCTGTGTGCAAACAGTACACCTGGCCAGCTGCCCGCATACTTATCTGTTCATACATGCTAATACAAGGAACAAAACTGGCTCAACCCGGAGATTGTAAAATCTCGCAAAGGTATTTGGTGTTGCCAAGCCTGCTGCACTACAGATGTCTGTTAGAGAGGCGCCATTCACCAGGGCCCAGGAGGATGCTGTACTTCCAGTGGAGTGTGCACGTACTCCCAGGGGGGACGGCGTGCCCTGTGCCTGGTAAACCATTCAATGTCATCCACGATCCAGTGGGCAATCCTCTGTTTGGATACATTCTTCCCCTTCTACTGTCCCCCAAACCAGACAAAGAGCTGCTCAGAGCATTTAAAGCATGTACCAGACACAGCAACAACTCCTCCATACCTCCTCCTGGAGCAGCGTATGCAGGTTCACCACCTGATCCCTAAAAGGGGTAGTGGGAACCTTAGGCATGTATTGCTGACAAAGAACGCCTGCAGCTCCCCAACCCTCTTGATGGATGTGAGCGCAGTCAAGAGGGCTCTCTTCAATGAGAGGCCTTTAACTCGACTGACTCCAGGGGCTCAAACGGGGCTCTCTGTTGGACCAGCAGGACCACAGAGAGATCCCATGAGGGCTCAGCTGGACCACCATAGGACTGGTCAGCGACGGGAGAGGAGGCTGAGCGTCCTCGTGGCATGTCACATCAGCCTGAGTGCGGGTGTGTGTGCCGCAACTTGGTGCGTGAAGGCGGAGAACGTGTGCTGTGAGTGTTCGATGTATGACTGTCGTTACAATGACTTAAATATCAAGTGTGTGACCCAGAGAATGAGGGAACATTTTGCGGGCACAGGTGCACCACAATCACCTGCTCCACCTGAGGAACCTCTGTGTACCCCCTGGCCGCCCCACCATTGAGGGTAGTGAGAGCGAAGGAACTCGGAAACTGGGTCCGGGCAGTAAAAGGTGCCCGCCACAACTTCTTGAGTTTTTCATCCACCTCCAGGAAGAATAGAACTGGGGCAGAGCATGGCTGTGAGCGGTGCTCTGAGCCCAGGAACCAGGAGGGTTCCACTCGAGCCCGACGCTCGCGTCTGCCCAGGCAAGCACGGGGTGACCACACCCGATGGTGGGAGCCCAGCCAAGTCCTCCACGCCTGACTGTAGCAGTCCGCTCTCTGATGTTGCGATCGAGACCTCATCCTCCTCCCAGGCCCTGGGGCAAGCCGCCTGACTCATCCATGATCCTAATTGGGGCAAACAAGCATACTGGGAATGGGAGGTCTGTGAGGATTCACCCAGCGAAACCAATCCCATTGAGGTCCCCAAATTGCCCCCAGGGCTAACCGTCGTGGCCGTAACCCGTAGGCATAAGGACCATGATGGGGAGTTGCTGGAGTGGCTTTCCCTCAGAAGAAAGAAAGCCGTGACCACAACGTTGCCATGGTCATGCTCTCGCAATGAGAACATGAACCATCTATGAACGCTGCCTCAGCATGCCTATGGGACATACATGTGAGACAGCGATCGTGGCCATCAGAGGCAGAGAGATAATGACCACATCCAGAAACTGCACATAAGCAGAAAGGCATCTTAAAAAGACACCCTCTGTCAGTGCTACTCTTTTAGGCAAAATTTACACTTTTAATACACCCAGGTGTGACTGTTTAAGCACCCAGGGGCGTTCTCTGCACTTATCTGTGTGAGAGGGGGAGAACCTGCTTCTGGCAGCGGGGGCGTGGTCGGAGTAAAAAATCTTAATGAGTGGTTGCAAGCTGGCTCCTTTTATACCCGTATGTCTGGGGGAGTGGCATGCAAATTCCAATTGTCAATTCTCATTGGCCTTTTCTCAAATATCAGAGGTGTTTGGGGCTCCCAAGTACGACTCTAGTGTCACTACATCGACACAACGTCGAGTGAGTGACAGATAAGGAACTGTTTCCACTATCAAAGGGATAGTTCACCCAAAAAATAAAATGTTGTCATCATTCAGTCACCCTCATGCCATCCCAGATGTCCGTACAGTGCAAGTGAATTGTGACCAGAACTTTTTAGCTCTGGCTACATAACACTTAGTATACATTCAAAGCAGGTTTCCATGTGTTTAGGAGCAATTGCTGCTGACCTTTTGAGAGAAATGTGAGAGGACAGTGACACACAGATGCAATATCACATTTCACAGGGGCTGTTAGATATATATGGCTATCTCCAGGATCTTCAGAGCACATCTACTGTATGTCAAATTACATTTCACTTCAAATTTGTTTCTCTTACCTATATATATTTTATTTTCATATGAAATTTTGCTTGCACCCAGAGGTGGGTAGAGTAACCAAAAACGTTACTCAAGTAAAAGTACAATTACTTAAAAAAAATTACTCAAGTAAAAGTAATAATGTTAAAAATTACTCGAGTAAGAGTAAGAAAATATTAAATAAAAAGAATACTCAAGTAGTGAGTAACTAGTTACATTCACATATAACATAATGGATGTTTACTCGCCTATTTTCCAGTACATTATACACATTTAAGATGTATTACAGAATTATTCATTATAATAATAATACTATTAATATCATTGTTAATAATGGAAATGGTCATCATTCACCACCATGTTGTTCCAAACCTATGTGACTTTCTTTCATGCATCAAATTAAAGGGATAGTTCACCAAAAAATGTATACGCTCTCATTTTCTCACCATCATGCCATCCCAGATGTGTATGACTTTCTTTTGCAGAACACAAATTAAGATTAAATATCGATCGGTTTCTCACCTACACTTATATCCCTTCTGAAGACAGACTGAACCAGTGTCATTTGAATTCCTTTAATGCTGCCTTTATGTGCTTTCTGAGCTTCAAAGTTTTGGTCATCATTCAATTGCATTCTAGTATAAACTAGCATAACTGAGATATTCTTCTAAAAGTCAATGTGTTCAGCACAAGAAGAAAAAAACATACACATATGAGATGGTATGAGGGTATTGATGCAAGAATTTTAAATTTTGGAAAAATTGTTCTTAAGGAAAAACCTTAAACCTTAATCAACATTTACTTTCACTGCATGTTTTTTCATCTCCATATTTTGAAAGGAAATAGTGGCTGAGACTGTCAGTCTCCAACATTCTGTCTAACATCTTTTGGTTCCACAGAATACAGAATGTTTCACGGGGTTGGAAGAATATGAGGGCAGGGAATTGATGATATAATATTAAAGGTGAACTATCACTTTAAGAATGCTTCTCAGATTTGGACAAATCTGTCAATTAGAAGAGAAGTTTGGAAACCCTTTTCTAGTAATTATTATGCGGAAAATTTTGAAAAATGTCACACATTCCCAAAATATATATAATGTTTAATTATACACTGAAGCATGCTCATGCTTTATTCATGCCTACTGTCATTATTTCACAGCTTTATACGTCCTGCTTGAATTTAGATCAGTGACGGTCCTGTATTGTCACTGTCGAAAGAATTGAGATAATTAGTTCTGTACACTAAGGGTAAATTGCACCTTATCTCTGTGTTTGGAAGCATGTTGTGCATAAGACAAAGCCACCTGCATATGTGAAACGCTGTGCACGCGCCATCCTTGCACATGCAGAAATGATCATGCTCACAATCATGATAGGCAGGACAAAACATTTGCACTTAACGTGGATGTTTACAAGGATTTTAACAATAGGCACTGGTATGTTGCAGTGCTGATATAAAAATTCAAACTTGGAAACTGAGGTCATAAGAGCCCACTGTTCCAGATTCACACTGAAAATGAACAAGTATCACCATGACACATAATCTTGAAATATATGCTTGTTTTGTGTGCTTGCTGTTGTAGTGTTGAACGCGACATGAGTGAGAGCGTGCAGCTGTGAAGTTTTGCTTTCGTAAGAGTCCTGTTCAAAAATCTCTATAAATTACGCAGTTATTAACACTTAAAACCAGTAACGTAACGACAGGAACGCTACCACTTGTAACAAAGTAACAAATTTTCATCCGAAATTTACTTAAGCGTGAAATGTACCCACTGAAAAACATACTCATAAAAGTATTTTTTTTCCAAAAAGTTACTCAAGTAAATGTAATGAAGTAAATGTAGTGCATACTACCCACCTCTGCTGGCAGCCAGCACGCCCACCCACGCCAGCTATTTTTAAGTGTGATCAGAGAAGGTGGTTTTTATTTGACGTTGATTATGTGTTCGTGGTGGATTGAAATGGTCTTGTCTTTGTTTGCGAGCTCTTTTGAAGTGATTTCATTGTGAAAGGTTTCTTTCATGGCCCAGCCTTTCACAGATGGACCCTCTGCATTAACACACTCTCACGGTCACACGGCAGCTGCACTCAGCACAAACAGAACGTGGGGTTTTTATAGTTATTGTCCAAAGCTGAATTTTAATGGCCACTCCAGCATTTTAATTTTTTTTCTTTCTTTTTTTCTCATCATATGTTCAGCCACCAACACTTCATCAACGTTTTCGTCTTTGTGTGTGTGCTTTTCACTCATGGGTTTTTGGTAGTCATTAGTTTGTCCTCTGATTAAAGCATTTGAATGACGGCAGTACAGTATGATTTTCCACTGAGTAGACAATGTATTTTTTGGCTTTAAGTACTGTATGTGATCCAGGCAGTGTCACCACTACTGGGGGCCTTGGGGGGCCATGCCCCATTACTTTGACCACTTTCAACTCATTTATACCCCCCGGAGTGCAACTCCCTTGTGAAATGAATAAATCTGTTAATTAATTTCCCCCCTTAGGTATTTCAATACAATGAATCAATCCATTTATTAAAAAATACAATTCATACAGACAACGACATAAATACACAATCTATGGTGAGCATGCCATTAGATTCTCTCATGTTGATGAAGATGAGAAAATTATAAGATCATTTTCAATTTTGTGTGAACCAAAATAAGTTATTTTAGAAAGAATAAGCATCTAGATTTCACCTGGGTCTTTTCTGACTCACCTATGAATTTTAGATGGGTGTAGGTACTTGTGCATTGTAGGTTTAAACCTGGTGCATCAGGGTGAGTAAGAAGACATGTAAGAACCAGTGATGTTTCATGTTGTCCTTTCCCTCTTAACACAATGATCATGTTGCAGTATGTGCAGGCTTGATGGTGCAGAAGGAAGGTTTTGCAGCATACAGTGACTTATTGACTGTAAATTAAAATACATGAAACAGATACTGTAGTTATGACTTTGAATTCTGATTGGACTGGAGTCATGTTTAAGGCAATTGTAAAATGACTATAAATGCACACCTGTGAGCACACATTCTATATTAATGCACCAAGTTCCTTGGCTACAGCAAATTTCTACAATTGATAATGAACTGTATTACTTTGCAGAATAATGAATGATTATTAATTTAACTGTTTACTGAACAGAGGTGTTTGTCATATTGCTTTTAGTAAGTCACTTGATTGTGCATTAGTGTTCTTACTATGGGTAGGGCAGTTTAAGGAACTGCATTGTGCTTATCCCTTGTGTGACCTTCAGGACCTTTTTGTCTTTGTCATTTTTTTTAATTTTTTTTTTCAAAAAACGTTTGTTTAATGCCAACTGCATACATTTTGCCAAAGGTGTGTATTTTGGGGGGAATTTTTATATTTCAAATACATGAAATACATCTATAATACACTGTGTACACAAAATAGTTACACTCAGGACCTTCAGGACAAAAATGTCCCCATTAAAACCCATTAAACCTGCAATATTTGATCCCAATGTCAATAAAGCATAAAATCATGTATTCTTTGATATTATGCTCTCATTCCAGAGACCTGGTTTCAAAATATTTTCCACCAGATAATGCCATTTTTCTCATGTTTATTCTATGGAGCAAATACATGCTTTTTTCCTATTTTCTGTTTGTTGTATTATAGAGCACTTCAAAATGTTGGTTTTAAAAATTAACTCTGGGTAACTTCTTTTATTGATGCACAAGGGTATACAACTTACTGTTGTAAGATCACTGGAACCCCACAGCCTCTTTTAGCTTATTGCTTTAACACACAAAGACGCTATAATACACAACACACACTTCTTGTATTTAGTTATTAGAGATGTGCTGTTTATGATGAACTCAAGATGCTCACTGATTCAAACTCATTTGTCTTTCTGTCTTCTGCATGATCTGTAAAATAGTGCACGAGTCTGAACAGTGTAGAGTGGAGCAGTGAATATTCTCACCTATCTCTCAGTGTGAGACAGTGACTGATTACCTTCATTCAGTGCTGTTGAGGAGCAATCATCCGCAGGCTAGAGGGTATTTGGAGCGTCTGTCTGGACTCAGCAGGACTGCTGCTTTCATTATCTGTTCTGCTGGATGGCACGATGCAAAGAGACCATGCTGAATACCCTCTCTGAAGACTTAAACCAGGCTAAAATAAGCTTTGAGTTTGTTCATTAGTCCTGATATCACTGGAGGAATAGCCATACATCAAAATGTTTCAAGACAAAGTTGCATTTTAATAAAAATGGAAAACTCATTGACACAGCATGTTTTCTAGCATCTGACCAAAACCATTTTCAAACTAAACATTGAAACTATTGTTTTTTCTTGGCATTTTTATTTCAGCCCAAAAATGCTAGTCAACCAGCATGGTCTGTCTGGTGAAGCTGGTTGAGGAAGTATTGTTGGCCAAGTTAGTTAAGAAGCCTGGTAGGGACTCCAGCATAGCAGTAGGCTATATTATGTACCAGCATCCAAAACACAACATTATGCTGGTGTCCAGTAATGCTGCTCTTTTCAACACAGCCATGGGAGACAGTATCTCGCACAGTGTGCTCTGCAGTATAATTTTGGCAAATGTAGTAAATCACCCAGGTAGGCATACAGAGAGTTTGCATTCTGTACACAGTATACAGTACATACTTAATATTGCAGAAATAATAACAGTAGAGTGGCAGTGTGCTATTCTGAACATAGCCTCTCTCACACAGATTCACTGATAAAACACCACAAATTTTGCAGTCATATTTTCGCTTACAACCGTCAGAACAAAATATTGCTGAATATTGAATTGAATGCATTACCATTTTTTGTTTTATAACAAAAAATGTAAAGGAAAAAAAAGCTGTAATAATTGTCATTATCATACAAATCAAAATTTGGCAATGGCTTCAAATATGTCAACAAAAATATATGAGTGAGTGAGCGAGTGATAGAGTGAGTGAGTGAGTGAGTGAGTAAGTAAGTGATAGAGTGAGTGATAGAGTAAGTAAGTGAGTGAGTGAGTGAGTGAGTGAGTGATTGAGTGAGTGATAAAGTGAGTGAGTGATAGAGTGAGTGATAGAGTAAGTGATAGAGTGAGTGATAGAGTGAATGAGTGAGTGATAGAGTGAGTAAGTGATAGAGTGAGTGAGTGATAGAGTGAATGAGTGAGTGATAGAGTGAGTGAGTGAATGAGTGAGTGATAGAGTGAGTAAGTGATAGAGTGAGTGAGTGATAGAGTGAATGAGTGAGTGATAGAGTGAGTGAGTGAATGAGTGAGTGATAGAGTGAGTGAGTGATAGAGTGAGTGAGTGATAGAGTGAATGAGTGAGTGATAGAGTGAGTAAGTGATAGAGTGAGTGATAGAGTAAGTGATAGAGTGAGTGATAGAGTGAATGAGTGAGTGATAGAGTGAGTAAGTGATAGAGTGAGTGAGTGATAGAGTGAATGAGTGAGTGATAGAGTGAGTGAGTGAATGAGTGAGTGATAGAGTGAGTGAGTGATAGAGTAAGTGAGTGATAGAGTGAGTGAGTGAGTGATAGAGTGAGTAAGTGACAGAGTGAGTGAGTGATAGAGTGAGTGAGTGATAGTGAATGAGTGAGTGATAGAGTGAGTGAGTGAGAGTGAGTGAGTGATAGAGTAAGTGAGTGATAGAGTGAGTGAGTGAGTGATAGAGTGAGTAAGTGACAGAGTGAGTGAGTGATAGAGTGAGTGAGTGATAGTGAATGAGTGAGTGATAGAGTGAGTGATAGAGTGAGTAAGTGATAGAGTAAGTGAGTGATAGAGTGAATGAGTGAGTGATAGAGTGAGTGAGTGATAGAGTGAGTGAGTGATAGAGTAAGTGAGTGATAGAGTGAATGAGTGAGTGATAGAGTGAGTGAGTGATAGAGTGAGTAAGTGACAGAGTGAGTGAGTGATAGAGTGAGTGATAGAGTGATAGAGTGAGTAAGTGATAGAGTGAGTGAGTGATAGAGTGAATGAGTGAGTGATAGAGTGAGTGAGTGATAGAGTGAGTAAGTGATAGAGTGAGTGATAGAGTGAATGAGTGAGTGATAGAGTAAGTGATAGAGTGAGTGAGTGATAGAGTGAATGAGTGAGTGATAGAGTGATAGAGTGAGTGAGTGATAGAGTAAGTGAGTGATAGAGTGAGTGAGTGAGTGATAGAGTGAGTAAGTGACAGAGTGAGTGAGTGATAGAGTGAGTGAGTGATAGTGAATGAGTGAGTGATAGAGTGAGTGATAGAGTAAGTGATAGAGTAAGTGAGTGATAGAGTGAATGAGTGAGTGATAGAGTGAGTGAGTGATAGAGTAAGTGAGTGATAGAGTGAATGAGTGAGTGATAGAGTGAGTGAGTGATAGAGTGAGTAAGTGACAGAGTGAGTGAGTGAATGAGTGAGTGATAGAGTGAGTAAGTGACAGAGTGAGTGAGTGAGTGATAGAGTGAATGAGTGAGTGATAGAGTGAGTAAGTGATAGAGTGAGTGAGTGAGTCCAATTAAAAACCAACAAAACAAAACATTATTTTTACTGTAACGTGTCCAGCTGTTTTTCTTTTGAGTTTGTTTGTTATTCTCATCATCCTTAATGAAATGCCATTAGATTTTTTTATTCTTAATTTATTTATTTTTTATTTGGGGGTGAAATGTGTGGTACCTTGTTCCCACCACAAAAAAAAAAAAAAAAAAAAAGGTAATTCTATCTCACTATTCTGTTTCTCGCAATTGCAATTGTATGACTCTTTATTTCAGGGATAAAAGTTGAAGTTTGCAACTTTTTATCTTGAATTTGTGAATTTATTTTTGGCAATTGTGACATAATTTCTCGTAATTACGATATAAACTCACAATTGTGAGTGACATCTCAAAATTGAGACTATATCTTGCACTTCTGACTTAAATTTTTTACAACTTTTTAAATTCACAGTACCTGAGATATAAAGTCACAATTGTGAGACATTAAGTCGCAATTGTGAGTTTAATGCTTTCAACTGCAACTTTATATCTCACAATTACATTTTACTTTTATTTTTGCAACTGCAACTTATATAAAGTCAGAATTGCACCACAGTTAATCACTGCTTTTAATCAACATTGCTTTTCCAAAACAAGCCTATAGTAGATTCATGCATTTTCTCTCAAAGCTCTTTTATACATTCAAATATTCACTGTCTTTCATGCTGTTGTTCCCCAACCCCAGCGGCTGACTCTGCTGCATGTGAACAGTAACCAGTGTCTAGACATGCCATCTGAGGAGGATAAGATGGTGCCCACTCTCAGAGAATGTAACGGCCGGCGCTCGCAGCAATGGATCCTCAGGAACATGACGTTAAGTGTTTGACAGAGACGCTAACAACCAGTACAGACATGAACCTTGAGCTGGTTTATGGCCGTCTTTACAGTGCTATGAACTGTACATTTCTGGTCCTTGGTCAAGTCCTGCCATCCTTTGATCAGAACACATTTACTGACTCATTACAGTCTGCAGTACAGACATGGCTGGATCATGGTTCCGCAAGGCTCTTGGGCACTTGTCTGAGGTTAGATCTCATGGCCGGCCGAGGTTATATTCTTACTGCCTCTGATCCGAGCATTTGTTGCTGGCTATATCTGCTGCTTATCTTGTGGTGGAGATCTGGTGCCTCTTATGAGATAGTTCACCACAAAATGAAAATTCACCTTGTGTTTCCATGGAAAAAATAACCATATGGAACCACATGAGAACAAGGAGCGAATTTTATTTATAAAATATCCTACACATCATATCTTGGCCTATATAACTCATACATTTTTTTAAGCTGGCCTCCACAGAGGATGTATCATGTGCTGTATTGAACATAATGCTGGGCTCTGTTTACTCTTCATCACCTGAAGGGATTGTGCATAGGTTAGTTGACTGTGTACTAAACATTCTGTTTTATTTGCTGCTGTTTCTATCCCAGCTGTCCACTCATTATCTTGACTTTCATCCCTCTCATTGGGGCTGCAATATATACTGACATGCCTTAAGAAATCATGGTGATTAGAAAGGGACGTATGCAGCAAAATAGAACAGAAAGACTGAAAGCATGCATTGTCTGAATATCTGTCACATACAAGGCAGGATTTAATTACATTAGTCATTATTGATTTTTAGCAGTTTATATAAGTGTTATTTATGATCTTTGTGTTGTATCTGTGACGTGTGAAAGATGCATATCTATTAGTTTGTGTTATTCTTCCGTGTCATAACTCATATGATGTATTTTATTGAATTCTGCATAGTTTTACTGATTGTCCTTAAAGGTCAGGGGACAACAGGGCTCAACCTTAAACCTTAAAATCTACATTCAAAAGTGTTACACAAGTCAAGAAGCAACATTTGAGATGTGCTGTGCAAAAGAACATTTTCCAATTTATTTAGATGAATTTGGTTGCATAGAATTAGAAAGCATAAGTATTTTAAAGTGTACTGGATATTTAAAAAAATAAAAAGCAGAATTTGTGCAGACATTCACACATTTAGTTTGTAAAATAATATTATTTTTATTTTCTTTCAGAGTGAATCCCAAAAGGAAATAAATGGGGCTATATTTCACACTATGAATACAATTATGCCTAAGACTATTAAAACGAAAAAAAAAATAAAAAATAATATATATATATATATATATATATATATATATATATATATATATATATATATAAATAACAGCATTTCCCAAATTAAATTCAAATTCATGTTTTAATGCACCATTTTCATCATCATCTGCATCTGCATAACTCCACGGGTGTCACTCAACTCTTTTTTTCAATATGGAACTGATAAGATCCAGACAGACAAATGTACAAAATATTAACTAAACCTTTTTGAGCATTGTTGTACATAATAAAGTGAATATTTTTTTTAAGAATAAATCTAAAAACTCACTGGAAAGTTTGCAAGTGGGACAGCCTGCTATGTCTGAAAAATACTTATGGACTGTTCAGCTGTTTGCCTAAACTGATCTGAACACATCTAATGCATCATCAATGTTTGTTAGTGTTCACTGTCTGTTTACCACACACCAAAATCTTGCATTGTAATATTGATTCCTGAAATGCACACCTTTGAATTGAGCGTTTTAAGTGATTGTGATCTCTCTTTGTATTAAATATTTGAGATTTTACACATGTATATGCTCAGCGAATTTATCAGCCACTGAACAAATTTAGTTCTTCAACATCCAGAGCAAAGCATCAGGAGCAGCACTACAGAGATGTTATAAAAGCTAATAGTCAAGTAATATCTGATTATTGTCATATGCATGATACAGACTGTACCTATGAGTTTTTTTTTTTTTCAACTTGACTTTGTATTCGTCTTAATGTTAACTGTTTGTACTTTTTTATCTGAAACTTTATCTGAGTCATGCATTTAATAGATGAGTATAAAATGTAATCTGTGACCTATAATAAATCATTGTTGTTGAATGAATCACTTCTTTTCTTATTAATGTAATCAGCACTGCAATTAAATTATGTCTGTGAGTTTCTTTGAATTATTCTGATTGTAAATTTGTATTATTATTATTATTTTTATCCCCTTTTCTCCCCAATTTGGATTGCCCAAAACCAACTACTTAGTAGGTCCTCGTGGTGGTGCGGTTACTCACCTCAATCTGGGTGGTGGAGGACAAGTCTCAGTTGCCTCTGCTTCTGATACAGTCAATCAGCGCATTTTATCATGTGACTCGTTGTGCATGACACCGCAGACACTCCCAGCATGTGGACGCACATGCTACTCTCCGCGATCCACAAACAACTTACCACCTGTCACATTGTGAGCGAGAACAACTTATCGTGACCACAAGGAGGTTACCCCATGTGACTCTACCCACCCAAGCAACCGGGTCAATTTGGTTGTTTAGGAGACCTGGCTGGAGTCACTCAGCACACCCTGGATTCTAACTTGCGACTCAAGTGGTGGTCAGCGTCAATAATTGCTGAGCTAACCGTGCCCCCGTAAAATAGTTATTTAAGAGTTAATGAGGTTTCTTCACTCATCTAAATGACCTCTTAATTTCTGTTGAATCATCATAACATTGAGCTGTAACTCATACAGTTTCTTTTATCCTGAATTTCACAAACACAAAATATGCAGTTTCTTTTGGGTAACTTTGACAGTGTTAACCAATAACATGAAAGTAATGTAAAATGGAACTGCAAAAATATATATTGAATCTCTTATATTATAATGTAGGCTTTGCTAATAGGCTGTTATTAAAATGCTGTAACTTATCCTTCAAGAGGGATGAAAAAGATATTTACATATAAAATTACATGACTGTGATGATCTTTTTGCAAAATGACATTATGTGGTTCATCACATATATCGCAGCGGTTTCTAAGAGAAATGTCCACTGTGCTAAAAGCAAGTTTTCGTTGTTTTCTCCCAAACAGTTGAAACTTTTATGGTTAATGAACTATCGAGATTTAAGTCAAGTCAAGTCATTTTTATTTGTATAGCACTTTTCACAGCACACATCGTTTCAAAGCAGCTTTACATAAAATCATCCATTAACAGAAAATGCAAACTGTAATATCTATAAAATCTTGCAGTCATCATTGTATAGTTTGATTAAATATGATTGTAAATTGTGTATAAAAATAAATAAGTAAATCATAAATGTATTAAGAAACCCCACTGAGCTGAAGGCGACTGTGGTAAGTAACACAAAACTCGATAAGATGTTGGTTAATGTGGAAAAATAACCTTGGTAGAAACCAGACTCACTGTGGGGGCCAGTTCCCTTCTGGCTAACATCATGAATATAATGCCAATATTACTTATATATAGTGCAAGTCATGGTTTAAAATTATTAAACTAAGTAAGTGTTAAGGGCCAATGTTTAAACAAAGATTTTGTATGAACTGTAAGATTAATGTCTAATGTCTTTGAAATACATCCTGGATTAACTGTAGAAGTTCACATTGTCCTTTGTTAGTTGGCCAATGTAGTATTATACATGCAGACTTATTGAAACAACATGATTTGAATCTAGGAAAAACCCAACCTTTTTAATCCTTGAATTCCTCAACATCATAAATTAACAGACCCAGCATCAGCAGTCTTACTGAAGGCCTGTCTTTGGACAATAAAATGGTCAAGACACTCTAAAAAACATAATTCAAAGCAATAAGGGTCATTGGTCAAAGAAAGGCCCCTCAGCATGACCTTCTGAACTTCCACACAGAGTTAAAGCAAACTTTTCCTTGAAAGGTTTCCAAAAGACCATCAAATTTGCACGACATTTCATCTTAATCCAGGAACATTCTACACAAAGTCACAGTACTTTACCAATTTACCCTTCTAAAATGTACCGAATGCATTTAAATCCACGATTTATACAATACCTTGTCTTGCTAGGTCATTCTGACAATTGCTTTGAACTGTGGTAACTTGTATAACTGACAAATTGATGATTATAGCCTGATGTACCTCTTTAAAATGTGTGTAATATTTGATCGATGTTGTATAACCAAGGAATTAACCAGTATGATTTTTAACCAGGGATTTTCAGGTTTTGTTACCTACACGTATAATATTCATGAAAGAATGTCAAGAATGTTTGGTATGCAAACGCTCGCTTGGTAACATGGAGGAAGCTGATGACAACAAATATCATGTCTCATGTACCATTCTCAAGATATACATGTTCATGGTTAAATATGTACTATTTTTGAGCAGGAGATTTGTAAGACTCTAAAACAAAGGACCATAAATCAACTGTCGGAAAAGACAGCCCAGTTGACCATGTGACTCTGAAAAGTCAGTTCTGAATGGCGCAGGCCACATTTTGGGACGCGGCATTGTCAGCCATGGTTGCAGAGGATGGTGCGGGAGAGAGAGATCCTTTACGGACATGTCCGTCATGTGTGTGTTTTGGTTCCAATGTAAGGGGGTTACAGTGGGCAAGGAGGAGGCGAGAACTGGCTTGACGATATAAATAATATTTGATTGGCAAACTTTATGGCAAACCATCCTCCACAGTCGGCCCTTATCCCTCTCGGAGGCTTGATTAGCCTAATAAGGGACCGGGTGTGTAGACTCACGCCATCTGCCCTGCCACAATCAGGTTTATCTTAAAAAAAATTACGTTTTATCTTAATCAATTTATTTTTTAAATGAGTTAGGGAAAGGTTTGTGTTTTATAGTTCGGGGAACAGACACAGTTAAGACTGTGATCCAAATTACTAGTGAGGAGACAAAAATAACCATTTAAGATGAAGAGGTGACAGTGACATTGAGACAGATAGATTTTATCGTCTTTTTATATTAAATCTGTAACATGGACAATACTTAATCCAAAGTTGTGTTAATTATTGAAATTTATGTTTTAAAATGCTCTGTGTGACGTGATTTGAGGTAGTCATTCCCCTACAGACACCTGCAGATAAACTGACCACAATAAATCTTCATTCATTTCCACATGATCTCACTTTATCAGGTCTTGCTCAAGCACAAACACACACACACACACACACACACACACACACACACATAAACACTCACTGCACCAGTGGTCAGAGATCCAATTACCCAATCTCTCATTAATGATGAGCACACACACACACACAAACACACACACCCATTCACATATTTGTTCCATGTTCTCATATACGCTCCCTGAAGGGAATTAGAGTGTGGTTTAGAATAGCACTGCGATGGCGTTCTCATTTTGATGCTGCTCCACATGCCTGTACAAGATAACAAGGATCCATTTTCATCATGGAAACCCAGCATTAACCCACCCTGAAACCATGGGAATACACACCCTTTCACAAAGGAGCATGTCCCTTTATACCCCGCTCACCATTCAGTGTCAAACTTAGAATCCAGAATCAGGCAGCACAAGTCCATAATCAACTCAACAAGAGTTTGTGAATCATCAGCCAGATTTCTGAAGTTCTACACATAACTGAACACTTCCAATGTTTTACAGTTAGGAAAGTTGCTGCAGTGGATACTTCTCACAGCATTTCATCTCCCATACGGTATGTGCCAGTTCCTGTGTTTGCTATGAGTTTGGTTAGGATTCGGATAAAGTTAGGATACAGGAAATTAGAATTTAGAATGAAATCAGGATACATCTCTCCCAAAAAGCTGGAGCATTAACTGTTCTTTAGCCTCATGTTCTGTTAAGATTTACTTAATTTAGAGATTGACTCACTTAGGTTCAAGTAGTCTTGAATATCAGCATAAAGTCTGGTCCACATAAACACTTATTTTTCGCTTTGTTCCTCACACAATGCTATTTTATAACATAAAAACTACTATAGTGCATGATTTGAAGGGCAATGCATTTTACTGTTTGTATTACATAATCAGTTACATTTCGAAGCTTATTCCAGTGGGATTAGTTTAATTGTTTAGGTCTGCTGATAGAAGGTTGCACAACATGCTCGTTGACAAGTTATCTGAAAGTGTCATAGAAGCACCACAAAATTACATGTTTGATTCAGCAATTTTTTTCTTTTTTTCATTTTCTCACATACCTTCACATTTTACACTTTTATGAAACCTAAAGGCTTAGGTTTAAGGTTTAGGGTAGAGAGTAATTTTGTTGATTCAAAACTTGATAGAGATGTAACCTTAAAACCTCATATGTTTGGGAGAAACTTTAACTCACTTTTGGTGACACACATTGGGCATTTGGTGTTGACACTCTAGCGATATATGTAATGAACCATGCAATTTAATTTAATAAAAATGTTGCCACAGTCTTGTGCTCAGGGGTGGAACCAGGAGTTTTTCAAAAGGGTGGCCAGGCAGGGGCAAGTGGCAAGCATTATTAGCATATCATCGGACTGTTTTGGGGGGTGGCAATGAAATTGACACCCAGGACAGAGAGGTTTAGCGACCTTGGTCTGGTTAAGTTTGTACATTTGTACAGAGATGATTTCACCTCTAAAGAAATTTGTGCCAAAAAATTACCAAAAAATGTACTAAAACTGCAATTGCGAGTGGGGTGGCCAATGGGGTGGTCAGGCTTCGGACAATGGTGGCCACGGCCACCCCTGGCCATCCCCTAGCTCTGCCGCTGCATGTGCTTCTCATGAGATCAGATGAATACTACAAGCCAGCAGCTGCTGGATCAGTGTGTGGTCAAGACTTCCTTCCCTTCTGTCACTCATGCTTAACCATGACAGTGCAATGCATCATTGTAGAAATTAACTAGCCAGTCACGATTGTTTCCCGAATCCATAGTAACTCTGTCACACATTCATCGTTCGATCCATGTTGGTTGAGATGTCATTAATTACATTACTCAGGGGGTTAATAACTTCCGCAAATATTAAGTTATAATAGCTAATTTACACATACAACAGAAGCCGTGCTGAAAACACAAAAGCGGCATGCAATTTGTTATGCAACAGAAACATTAAGCTACAAAGAGATTGGTTCCCTTTTGTAAGAACTCGAGCTGTGTAGTTGCATTGGGACATGCCCTGAGTGTCTGCCTTGTGCTATCATGGCAATTTATTGGCTGGTGGCGATTAAGTGATGCCCCTAGAGAGCTTCGTCATGGGCTCCATAAAAGGATACAATTTAAGAAGCAACTCACATTGTTTTATACAGCGTAATTTCAAAGCAATTTGAATGTGTTTTTTTCCCCAAACATTGCAAGGGTCCGACAGGGACAGCAGCGATATTTGAGGCTAGCAATTTCTCACCAAGAGCATTATCCCCACTTGTTCCAGTTCCACGAACTCCAGCTTGGAGCTCATGTGTCTGAGAAGATTGGAGTGCGAATGGACATCGGATTCTTCCTCATGTTTGTCGCTCTCCTCTTTAGCGAAAGTGCGTCCTAGCAGGAGGCCTAGCTCGGCAGCCATTTTCTGACGAACAACCATGCAAAAGAATGACCAAGCACGTCTTGAGTCGTTGCTATTAAACATGCTGTATGAGAGAATTCATCATTGAAGGTAAGGAAACAAATTGTCCCTTTGTACCGATTGCCTTTTTCTGTATCATTCTGGGAGAATGCACATGAAATAGGCAATAGAGGAGTGCAATCCCCTCCCCATTCGAAGTGTATTGCTCGTGGCTGAGGGGATCATGCATGGATCGGTGAGCCCGGCCACAGAACAAGGGGGCTGGAATCAGAGAATTTTCCCCAATGGAGTGATGTGAACCAACGCGCTAGCACATTGTCGGTGCCATTATTTTTTCGAGATGTGTAGTCTCATGTGATTCTATGTTTGTCCTATGTTGTTTATGTAGCACCATGGTCCTGGAGGAATGTTGTCTCGTTTCGCTGTAAAAACCACTTGACTTGACTTGACAAATTCCATTCAACCAGCCACAGTATTAGAGAAGCGAAGGCTTCCCCCTGCTGTGCCGCTGTTTCGGGGGCATTCGACCAAAAGTAAGCCAAGTGCGCCATATAGTGGTTACAGGTCACACTGCAGGCAGTGTACTTCAACTGGCAAAGCATGGTTATGCAATTCAATTCAGGCGGGTTCTGCCGGTGTTCAATGGGGTTGTTCCGAAAGACGTTTCTGTTCGGGAAGCCCATTTTGATTCGAAAAATGTATACATTTTTGTATACATTTTGGTATACATATACTCTTTGTATACATTTTTTGTCCTTCCGTTTGAACTTGCACTGGCACCATGCACTTTCACAAAATGCATGGATGCAACTTTGACACCCTTGAGGCTTCAAGATATCTGTGTTTTGAATTATCTTGACCTACAGTAAGGTTGGTGTTTGTCCGCTCTGAGACATTGGCTGTCCAACATCGAGATGTCATTATCAGCCACTTCATTTGGGGCTGTGTGTAACCTAGACAAGAGCATCCTGTTGCCAGGGCAACATAATCTGTTTCTAGGGGTAGAGCTGGATTCACGAGCAATGCAGGCGCATCTATCTCCAATTCTCGTTCTGTCATTTCACCAATGTCTAGCAATGTTTAGAGTGGGATGTGTTCTCCCAGCGAGAAACTTTCAGAGGCTCATGATCACTGCTTCCGCTCTCATTCCCTTGGGCATGTTGCATGCAAGACCTTTTCAAAATGAACTCCGCAAAGGGGCAACATCTGATGTATGCATTCCATTTTATCAAAGTGACACGTTGGTGCTACCGAACTCTGTTTTTGATGTCGGGCATTTCGTTGGGATATTTGTTACCACAAAGTTATAACAGCAGATGCCTCCACTATGGGTTGGGCCGCTGTTTACTAGGGTTATCCAGCCTACGGGGTTTGGACGGGCCAGCAGCAACATAAACTGTCTGTAGATGTTCACGGTGCTGCTGTCATTAAAGATTTTCCTCCTGGAGATTCAGGGTAGCCATGTCCTCATCCGGTCGGACAACAGAACGGTGGAGTCCTACATCAATCGCCAGGAAGGAGTATGTTCTCTTGCCATGCTGAGACTGGCATGACGCATTGATCTGCGGGCATGGGTCAATGTGCTGTCTCTACGAGCCAGGCATGTCCTGGGCCAGTTGAATTTGTGGGTTGATCCCCTGTCTAGCCGGAGAGTGGACATACCATCCTCCGATTATAGAACAAATATGGAGAAGGTTTGGCAGGAGGAAGTGGACCTGATCACTTAGAGTGAGATGTCACACTGTCCCCTCTGGTTTTCCCTCTCTCCCCAGGAACTGCTGGGCTTTGATGCACTGGCGCATCAGTGGCCAACAACGCGCCTATACACATTTCCACCGATCAGTCTGCTGCACGCAGTTCTGCAGAGAGTTTGGGAGGATCAGGTTTGGCTTCTGTTAGTGGTGCCGTTTTGGCCATCTCAGGTATGGTTATCGACTCTGGTTTCTCTCCTGGAGGAAATGACTTGGGAGATTCTAGTCAGAACAGACATATTGTCTCAGGCTTGGGGCAGCATTTGGCACCACTGGCCAGACTTCTGGAAGTTATGGGTATAGCCCCTCAATGGGGTACTCTTTTGAATAATGGGTTACCCCCCGCTGTGTTTGATATCATTCTGAATGTTAGAGCTCCATCAACTATGAGGATTTTTACGTTCAAGTGGCAGATTTTTCCTTCTTGGTGTACAGAGCAATATGAAAATCAAGTTCACTACCCTGTTGGTACAGTGCAGCATTATTTTTCAAGAGTGTTTTGGGGCCGGGGTTGCCCCGACAATGCTTAAAGTCTATGTTGCTGCTGTAGCGGCTGAGTATGTGCTTATAAATGGAGTTTCTGTCGGTGGACATTCTCTTGTCTCTCATTTTATGCACTGGGTACACAAGCTTAGACCTTTTAGTCCCGTCCACGTTCCCTTATGGGATTTACCTGTTGTTTTAGAGGCATTCTTGGGTGCTACATTTGTGAACTTGACAACAGTCGCTATAAGTTTTCTGACATTTAAAACGATCCTGCTAATAGCATTGGCAGTTTAAAAGGGTTGGTGATTTGCATGCCCTGGATTTTGTGCCAGGGTGTATAAATTACATAGATTAGGCAAAATACTCTGAATAGACTACTTAAAAATGCTACTATGTCTATATGAATGATGATTGGATCTGTTTGTATGCAATACATTTTTTGGGGTGTGTAGTGTGTTTGTCCGGCCAACATAAATGTTATACTGTTAATAAATTGCTTTGGACTATAAATCAAAGCAAAAAAAACTTGACTTAAATTATGGAAAATAGATCAAGTAAGTGAAGTCATGATCTCATTTACTGCTACAGTGACACCAATCAGAAAATGTTAGCATGCACATTTAAAGGCAGACTTTCGAAAACCATGCTGTGGTGAATAAGCGTATGCAGACGTTCCTCTCGTTAGCGACGAACGAAACAACGTGAAATGGAAAAGTCTTTCAGGAAATGTCTCAGCTGTTGACTGCACAGTTGAGACACGGCTACCACTGGACCTACCAACAGTGTAGGGAAATGTTTCAAAAACTTAAAAGTGACTACAGAACCATCAAGGAAAAGTGGAAGTTGTTCAACCAAATGGACACTATCTAGACCAGCAAGCAATGGGAGGGAGAGTGGCCTGGACTCAGCCATGGCTGGAGTCCACGATGGACTATGGTAAGTTAACTCTATACTCTGTTTGAAAACTTCACTTAATTTAGTTGACCAGCTACTGGAAAGCTTGCTTCTAAAACAACCAGGCCAATTTAACTGTTAAACTTGTGCAAAATCACCATGCAACAACTGCTTTATACAGTACAATGAGCTAGTACCTAACAGCTAGTGGTCAGTTATTGTTTATTGTTGTTGTTTATTTTGTGTTGCGTTTAAGATGATGTCACGGCAGTAATGACGACCAGCCTATAATCACACCCACGTTGAGGCGGCACTAAACAATGGAAAAGAAAGCTTAGAAAAGTAAAGCGAGTAGAGTCGAACCATAACGTGCAGTGGAAAAGTGCCAATACAACCACTATGGGGCCAATCATGAATACATATGGGTTCTCTCATCACTACTTACTTGATATGATACACGGCTCTACTTGCTTTTATCATCTCAAGACTAGAATTTTGCAATGCTCTGTAGGTCGACCTTGCAGCTAGCATGATTAAGCTTCTATCGATGATCTAAAACAACCGGGTTTCATCTTCAGCCTACAAAAGATGTCCCATATCACATGCCTCAACCTACCAATGGCTTGTTTTTAGTTGTCTCTGGGATGGGAAAAAGTATATAAAGAAAAATGTACCACTTTTAAGAATGCTTTTTTGAGCAATTAAAAGTGGCTGGATTCTCTCAAACCCCAAGCGAATGTTCATGATATAATTTGAATGGATGGGGGACTTATTGGTGTCAGATGTGACCTGACACGACATTTAAACTAAATTAAGGAGTAGAGATCAGCAGACGGGACTGACAGACCACTGCTCAAAGCGGCCTGTTAATGAGACCCCCTCTGCTTCGTGTTTAGACTTGTTTTGTGTTTCTTTAAATAACACTGCCAAATAACTGCTGCAGATGTATTTCTCAAGAGAGAACGAGCAGAGAAAGCAGAAAGAGTCATAATAAAAATAATATATATATATATATGCTTTTGGGTGTGTGTTCAGTCTCTGTGTTTCCCATTTGTATATTTTTGGAAATTGAAGATGAATCTTAAAAAAAAAAAAAAAAAAAAAAAAAAAAAAAAAAGAAGTAGCCCTAGGAGGTTAAGATCTTACAATTTGAAATATAATATACTGTAATTCTCTCTCTCTCTCTCTCTCTCTCTCTCTCTCTCTCTCTCTCTCTCTCTCTCTCTCTCTCTCTCTCTCTCTCTCACTCAGAAATATTGCTGCTCTTAATTGGGGTGGGGGTTTATGGTTCCGTTGCTCCAGAGAACAAAAGCAGTTTTAATTAGTGGCTGTAACAAGTGTTATTCTCATGGGAAAAGACAGATCCTGAGCCACAGTGAAGTGGGATTACAACTGGACACACTCTAAATCCAAAGTGCAGAGAACACACACAGAAATTAGACTTCCCTTCAATATGCATTCTCTCATTTCTGTGAGCTTTCAATATAATACAGTCACAGAAAGAGTAGCATACAAATAATTTAAAATGTTCTGCTTAATTTGGTATTGTTTTTTTTTTAATTTTTAAAAAAAAAAAAAAATCTCATCATAAATACCGCCATCTGGTGGGTGTGTCAATAATTACAGTAGTCAAGCCTTGAAGAAATGAAAGCATGAATCCCCCCTTCAAAATTCTTAAAAGAAAGAAATGAAAAAAAGAAAGACATTTTTCAGTGAAAGAAACTAGATTTGACAACAGAGTTAATCTGTTTGTCAAACGTAAGAGCACTGTCAAATAAAACACCCAGACATCAAAGTTAAGATTAGGTGTTTCAAGTGCTTCAGAAGTCCCAAACACAGTGATCTCAGTTTTACTCACATTAAGGTTTCAAAAATTAAACATCCAAGCCTTTACATCAGAAAGACAGTCCAAGAGAGAGTCTAAACCATTCTTATTATGTCTAAAGGGCAGATAGATTTAAGTTTAATCCACATAACAATGAAAAGTGTTCCGTGTTCCGTGTTTCTTAAAAATAGAAACTAGAGGAAGCATATACTGTATCGGAAAACAGAATAGGAGCAAGAATAGAGCCTTGGGGAACACCAAAAGTTAGAGGAGCTGCACTAGAACAGAATTCACCAATATTGACTGAAAAACATATTTTCTGAAAATAAGATTGAAACCAATTAAGAGCATTTCCTGAAATGCCCGCACATTGCTCTAAAGTGTAGATAAGAACAGCATGTGTCAATTGCAGCACTCAGATCTAAAAGCACAAGCGCAGCAGAATCACAGAAATTAACGGTTTATAAATTGAATGCGATCTCAGTGGAATGATGTTTTTAAAACCTGACTGAAATACTTAAAAATATA
The DNA here is from genome assembly GCA_032164185.1 of Moxostoma hubbsi. Classification (NCBI taxonomy): domain Eukaryota; kingdom Metazoa; phylum Chordata; class Actinopteri; order Cypriniformes; family Catostomidae; genus Moxostoma; species Moxostoma hubbsi. Next base: position 45,902,561 of record JAVLUX010000011.1, on the reverse strand, counting down.
TATTTTCATTCAAAAACCACTGTAGTTGTTGAAGGATTATTTTCTTTAAACAATTAAAAAGATAGGTTGGAAATAGGCCTAAAATTAGACAAAACTGTAGGGTCTAAATTTGGCCTATTAAGAAGGGGTTGTACAGTGGCAGGTTTCAGAAAATCAGGTACAATTCCAGTTTCAAGGGACATAATTATTTGAAGACTGGGTCCAACCGGGTCAAAAACTTGTTTAAAAAGACGTGAGGGAATAACATCAAGGGGAGAACCAGTAGGCTTAGTAGAGGGGACAGAGGGGTCATGAGAATGTAGCCATTTTTAATGAAGATAGTTAAAGCTATACCCCCCATGAAATACAAGAAACAGTCATTTTAACACCACTTCACTGAAAACAAAACAGGTAGGTTAAAACATTGACATTGCAAGGATTTTCTTTTTCAAAATAATTAGCAAACAATGAACAGAAAGAACCATGTGTTCCCTCCTCCACCAGTATTACACTGCATCATCCACAGAGAATAATCTATCCTCTTCATGTTAATCATGTTGGAACTTTTGCATTTATTGCTTTTTCCGAAGAGAAAATGTTGTTTTGGGAAAAACAAAGTCCATGTGAGTACACACATGCCTGTTCATAAACAGATCCTCAGGAGATTGGCATGTAGTACAGTTTAGAGTAATGTGGAACTGCATTAAGAATGGGGAGATCATGTCCTCCATATCAAGTGCAGTGTGTGCAAGCTTTTCATTCCACTCTTGAATGTTTGCACATACCTTTCAGCAAGGCTATTAGAAGAAAGATTGCCAGGTGTGCTGTGTGAGGTTTTTTAAACTCCTCAGAGGTGACTTGTGTTGCATTGTCTGTATCAATGTGCTCAGGAAGGCCAAATGTTGCAAACAGACTTCTTAGTCTTGTGATGGTGGTTTGTGAGGTGATGTTTGGCATTCTAAACACCTCCAACCATTTTCAGTATGCATCCAACACTATCACAAATGTGTGTCCAATAAAAGGACCTGTAAAGTCTATGTGAAGTCTTTTCCAACTCCAGGAAGCTCCAATTGCGGTAAGGGTACCTTGCAAGATTCTTTTTGTTTAATCTGTCATAACCTGCATGCTTTACAGACCAGCTCCACATCAGTATCAACAGGCCACCACACATTCTTGTGAGTAATAGCCTTCATTTTCACAATTCCTTGATGACCTGTATGTAGCTCTTTAAGCGCAATCCTCCTCAGCTATTCAGGAATCACAACTCATGTGCCCCAAAGGACACAACCTCGCTCCACAGAGAGTTCACACCTTTTAAGATTTTAGACTCTCGTTCATTTCAGCAGGGCATCCGTTCATGATACATTTTAACACTTTGGATAGCACCCTGTCTGTTCGGGTTAAGTGTCTGTTTGGGTTAAGTGTGCCTCCTGGTCAGCATTCAGTGGAGCTTGTTCAAGGAGTTCACTTATCAGTGCATGAATACTCTCTGATATGTTTTCCGTACCCACATCATTTGTGTCTGGCAGGGGAACCATCGAGAGTCTACACGCATTACTGTGCTTTTCAGAGGGACAATACTCAATGTGATAGTCATAAGCAGAGAGAATGACTGCCTATCTTTGAATTCGGGCTGCAGCCATGATGGGCAAACTTTTGTGCTCTCCAAACAGCATCAGTAAGTGTTTGTGGTCAGTCACCAGCTTAACTTTTCTCCCCCAGAGACACTGATGAAACTTTTTGACTCAAAAATCAATTTTCAATCTTTTTCAATCGGAGAATATTTTTTATCAGCAGGCGCAAGAGTCTGTGATGCAAAAGCAATGGGGCATTCCTCTCCTGTGGGCATGATGTGTTGGATGAAAGCCCCAATGCATTATGCAGACGAATCACAAGCCAGAGTCAGCAGCAGGTTTGGATCGTAGTGGACTAGGACTGTTTCGCTTGTCAACTATTCTTTTCATTTCTCAAAAGCTCTTTGCTCTGGTTGTTTCCATGTCCATGACACCTAGTACATTACTCTGATTTGGCATAAATCGTCTATAGTAATTTACTAGCCCCAGAAAAGCTATCATTTCTTTTTCGCAGGTAGGTGCTGGTGCATCCTTGATAGCTTTGATTTATTTTTTTCCCAAACTAACATTTGGACTTTTGAACTCTCAAGCCATTCTACTGTAGTCTCTGCAACACTTTCTCACAACCATAGTCTACATATAGTAACTGCGAGCTCCCAATTCATTTTCAATAGGAGAGAGGCAGCAGTTGGCACAACGGAGGCAGCTCCACTTGTCAAGCCCATTCAAGAGAATTCTACAGCATTATTATGCAGCACTACTTGTGGCAAACATTGGCTATTATGATAATCAATTCTGAAATTTAATAATCAATGTATCAAAATTTAATCAATGTATTTTTACACCCCTACTCAGCAATATTCGCTTCAAACTGTTTCTCCACCATGACAGTAATTGACTTGAATTAGATAATTCACAGCAGAAGCACACTGTTCACACTAATCTTGCTGTAGTGCCCCTTGTATGTTGATTGTTGTCTGACAGATTTTGAAACGCAACTACAATGCAACTGTTAAAAATCTATTTTCCTTTAGAGAAAATTAGTGGGATTTTTACTTCCAGATCTTGACATTTGGTCTCTATTGTATCTACCCACAGGACTTTGCTATGGATTCTGTGTGCTCTAAACACTAGCAGTTGTGTCTATTCTTATCATCCACACAGTTAATTTACTCTGATCATTTATACTGATGCAACACTGCAACATTACTAAACATAGAGAATCAACAGAACTAGCCAATGGATGTTCAAAAAAATATATAAAAAAGGCTTTTCTACAGTATTTCCTCTCTGAAGATAAGAAATTGTGAGCAATCCCAGAAATGTGTTATTGGTAATCAATACCTTCACAACAAAGCAATGGATCCCAATATCTGTGAAACAGCTAATCTCATTCTAACCCAGCTCTCTTTGAGAAGCACTAAAGGAGACTCTAATAGACCATTTCTGAACTCACAATGGAGGCAAACAGCCTCATGCAATAACTGTGATGAGGGTGATTAAATCACATGGTGTGAAACAAGAGAATGATTGTCTGGAGTGATTGGCTAAGTGACCCTGCATGGAAGTGCTGCATGAGAATTGAACTCAGTAATTTTGTGTCCCCTTTTCTCGTTGATTATATTAACAAGATAAATCCAAGATCCCCCATCAGGCCTTAACCCGACTATTTTTATGAAATGGGTTACACAAGTACATCAAATCACTTTGCCTGGTCTCTTGAGAACAGTCTATCAGTTTCAGAGGCGATGTAAAAGGGTCGTTGCTCTCACAGGATTTGTCAAAGATTGGAAATAGATAGAAATGGGGCAACAAATCGAAGTCAGAAATAAACAGAATTGGGGTAGCCAATCATAGTTGTGTGCCCTAGAGTGGTGGACACCTAATTAGTGGTGTTTGCCCAGGCAGGCATCATTACTATTGCTCATATTTAGGGTTAGGAATTTGAACAAAGCCACAACCCTTATACTGCATCCTACCCAGGCGCAATGTGACAAGTTTTATAGAACAGAACTGCATTACTATACATTTTTGCAAAATGGCTTGTACGTTGTACAGTTTTTTTGGTGAAATGAACACTAATAAACACACATTTTCACACATATCAATAGTAAAACGGCAGGTTATCATCTCATAAAAACTTACCTTTCACCCTGTATTTCACAATGGTATCTTATGACATCAAAATACTTTTACAATAGCACATAACTTGTAAGGTGATATATTTCAACATTTGCATTACATAATCATCTACATTACCAACTACAACTACACACATGTTCAGGCACAATTAACTGAGAGAGTGTTGCACTTCCGATACAAAGGACCACAAATGCGTCATAAAAGCAACAAAAAATTACGTGGTTGCTCTTTCCCCCTCACATTTGCTTTCATGACACTATCTTTAAGGTTTAGGTATACATTTTAGAGAGGGAGGTCGGTTTTGTTGATTTAAATCTTGGTAGAGCATAAACCATAAAAACCTAATCTGTTTTCTCATTTAACTCACTTTTAGCATCAAACAGTGGACATTTCGCCTAGGAAATGCCACAATATGTTTAATGAACCAGGTAATGCCATTTTGCAAAGATGTCACCACATTCACTTAAATTTCATGAGATCAAGATGTAATAATGTACATGTAAACTGCTTTGAAAAAGTATTTGCCACCATCCTGATTTCTTCTATTTTTGTGTATATCTCAAACTAACTTGTTTCAAAAATTCAAACACAATATAACATAAAACAAAGACAATCTGAGTAAACACAAAATAACATTTTTAAATGATAATTTTACAGTGTATGGAACATGATTTTGGACCATTGAGATTTCACAGTGGGCTGCTGCAACACATTCTAACAATCTAGCTTAGTCAGTTTGTTGTTTTTGATTCTCTGTCATTTCTATCTAATGGTACATAAGGAAAAATGATTCCTCACCCCCACATCTCTGGAGCTTTTGGCTGCTGTGTGAATAGGAGAAGTTAAAAATGCATTAATTGCTCTTCGCTGATGGGAGATAATCTGCACAATTAAAATAATTGTTCAGCTTGAGCTGTGCTGGAGTCCCCTGTCACAGTTCTTGCGGGAGTCTGGCCATAAATAGCAAAATGCTCCTTGCCATATGCTGCCGTGCACAGACGGGACCGCTCCAGATCAGACTGTCCTTTTGTGCCACTTAAGAGCCAATATGAGAGATAACATCAGTCACATTACATTTGTAATGAACAGTTTTTGACCATTACTACAGTACCTAGATCAAGATAATGTGCAAAGTCTTTGTGTTTGTTTTATTGTGTGTGTGTCTGTGTGTGTGTGTGTGTGTGTGTGTGGTTTGTGTGTGTGTGTGTGCGTGTGTGTTAATGCTGTGTATCCTTTTATGATATTTGTCTTGTAAAATTTAAACAGAACTCTATTCCAAAATCTAATTAGCAGCTAAAATGCGAAAATCAGCCATATTGTGAGGCGCAAGATGATTATATTATATTATATTAAATTATATTATATACAACATTTAGTTCCAGTCCTGGAATCTGATTGGATGAGAGACGTTCCATCAGCACCATCAGCACTCTGATGCTTCACTGTGTGTATCACTCCGCTTGTGTTCGTGCTGTTCTAAACTAAAGTGTAAGAGCAGTGCAGATGTGTTAAGAGCTACTGTTTGTCTTTTTTTTTTTTTTACATTACATATGTTTATATGTTAAGATAATTTTTGTGTGTAATATGAGTCAGTTAGGTGCCGTGAAGTGAATCCACATCTACATACAACAGCTCTTAATGATCTCTCGTATTACTGATATTAAAGCTAGGAAATAGCTTTAAACAGCTTTAAATGAACAACTTCAGCATTACGGCTCATCACAGCAGAAAGACACAACAGACTGATTAATTACATAAACTCAAGGCGCTTACCTCTTACCGAAGTTTCCACATTGGAGAGGACATACTGTTTAAAATGGTAGAGGACATTGCGGTTTCTATAGTGATCTATCTCTTGCGCACCGCCAACCACGAAATATGGAGAAATACACCCACTTGGATGCTACTTTTCCACTGATAAATCTGACCTTCAGAAAGCTGACAGCATCTCTGCTTGGGAGTGGCAACCGGTGATCACACATGCTCTCTCTCTCTCTATATCTCTCTATATCTCTATATTTCTCTCTCACACACACACACATACACCCTTGTTTCTCCAATAACTTGTTCGAAACAGCACAAGCCGTGATACTTTTTCTGAAGTGACATTTTTGAATTGCTAACATAGGCTTGGACGCATCATTTGTTTTGAACCAGCAACGGCAGATTTTGATATTACTACACTACTACAGCTAGGAAATAGCTTAAACGGATTTAAATAACAAATTCAGCATTAAGGCTCATCACAGCTGAGAGACACAACAGACTGATTAATTACATAAACTCAAGGTGCTTACCTCTTACCGAAGTTTCCACATTGGAGAGGACATACTGTTCAAAATGGCAGAGGAGATTGTGGTTTCCATTGTGAATGACTCTTGCATATCAGCTACCGCAAATTAGAGAGGAATACCTCTGCTTGGATGGCTATTTTTCCACTGAGTAAATAGGATGAATTTGACAAATTACATTATCTTCAGGAAGCTGACTAACACACTACAGCATCTCTGCTTGGGAATAGCATCAGGTGATGACACACACACACACACACACACACACACACACACACACACCCTTGTTTCTCCAATAACTTGTAAGAAACAGCCCAAGCTGTTCTAAAGTAAAATCTTTGAATTACTAATGAAGGCTTGGATGCATCATTTGTTTTGAACTAGCAATGGCAGATTCTGATCTGTCGTGTAAGAATGTTGTTCCATGCACAAATGCGTTTTTTTATGACCGCACTCAGTTTTTCCAAAGTTTAAAAAATGTACTTGTTCATTGAACTGTTGTATAGAAGCAATATCACACTCACAATCGTGCTCTATGTCCCTAAGTCAGCACTCGGCCTGTGGCCGAATCACAGCAGTGCTGATGTAACCCAAGATGCTTTAAAAGCAGCAAAAATGCATTACGGCTCCTATAAAGAAGCATTGCAACTGAATGGAACCTCATAAGTATCGCCATATTGCCATATTGCCATATCGCCATAGATAGGGACATATTTAGGTTTGACAGCTGTTTCGAAGTAGACCCATGGTATTTTCACCGAAATTAAGATTTATGGGCTGCTTACTGTCCCGTATTTAACAGGGGGTTATGTCTTATCATCAGTGATGATAAGATGCTAAATACAAGACATCCAGATGTTCTCAAAGAACATTCATCTTAAACAGATGCTCAGCAATCCCTGTATCTTATCAAATTATCTCCAGCTAAAGATTTCTCTCTGGGTCTCAGACACACCATTCTGACGTCAAACTCTTGATCTTAAAACATTCCACTGAGATGGCTAGAGCTTCTTTTGTTTAGAGTCTGCCATTAGCAGAGATTCTGAGACAAACACAACCTCTTCTGCTCATTAATGAAAGCAAGAGCCACAGTTACACTGACCCACTCTCACCCAGTGCTCATTAATAACTAACGATGCTTCCAGGAGCCCGGTCTGCTGCATTTCTTATCTGACAACTGGCCTTATTTAGGATTTAGAAGACTTACAAACAGGAAAGTTCATTATCCATGAAGGAATGGAAAAGGCCAGGTGAATTTTAATACTAATTGGATGCATTTGTATGCAATTCAAATAAAAATATTCCTTAAAATGATCCCATTACATATAATAGTCAGAGTACATGTTAAAGGTGATGTGTGAAGTTTTATTGTTGGTAAAAAAAACTTTCTGCTATCTCAGCTCAATATGCAGATTCAACTACAAGTAAGCCATTTACAGGGCGATTCCCCTAAAAAGTGTAAACATTGTGACTCTGACACTTTTAAAGCATTGTCTTTTTTACTTGGGCGTAACAAATAGCACAACCATTGTTAATTAAGTTTCTAAAAAAATCCAATACAAATGACTAATTACTGTAACTCTCTAAAATGTAATTGTAAAATGTAATATAATTACTTTACAGATTACTTCAGATAAGTAATCACTACTTTTCAGTTACTTTCTAAAAAACTTTTCACTGAATTTGTTTTTGTTTGTTTTGCTTTTCCACTCAATAAATTCAACATAATATTTTAAATTTTGTTGTTAAGGGGTTGCTTGCCTTGCAAACAGATTTACATATTTAAATAATTCATGGTTTATATGTATTCAACATACATATTATTAACTTAACATGAGTAAATATCTGTAACCCAAGAAATGTACTGTACATAAAATAATTTCATTTAATTGAGCATCAGTAACTGTAATCTGATTACAAACATTTAACATGTAATGCATTACACTGTTTTTGACTAAAAGTTATTTGATAGCAGCAATGAATCACTTTGTAATCAGTTTATACTCTTTGATTGTTCAACCAATGGTAGACTGAGGCATGAAACATTTACCATTATTTTGGTAACCATTTGGTGGTGGAGCCGAAATTGCACTCATTAACTTTAATATGGTGCACATGGAAATGACGAGTGACAAACAATGTGTACAATTTTCCATCATATTAAAACATTCACAGAGATGAACATTTTCTTTTAAATCAAGACTGTAGTGCAATTTAAAGGAACAGTTCACCCAATTATAGATTCTCTCATCATTTACTCACCCTCATGCCATCCCAGATGTGAATGAATTTCTTTCTTCTGCAGAACACAAATGATGAATTTTATGTAATATTTTATTATATAATATTATTTTTATGTTACTATCTCAGTGGTGGTGGCGTAGTGGCTGGAGCACAGGGTTGCTAATCAGAAGGTCGCTGGTTTGAATCCCACAGCCACCACCATTGTGCCCTTGAGCAAGGCACTTAACTCCAGGTTGCTCCGGGGGGATTGTCCCTGTAATAAGGGCTCTGTAAATCGCTTTGGATAAAAGCATCTGCCAAATGCATAAATGTAAATATAATGGCAGCATAAATGTAATCCATTAGAAGAGGATTACTGTTATGTTGCCTTTGTGCTTTTTGGTCCTTATAAAGTTCTGGTCACCATTCACAGGCATTGTATGGACCAACAGAGCTGAGATATTCTTCTAAAAATCTTTGTTTGTGTTCTGCACAAGAACGAAAGTCATAAAGATCTAGGATGGTATAAGGGTGAGTAAATTATGAGAAAATTTACATTTTTGGGTGAACCATCCCTTTAATTAGAAGGTTATGAAGCTTTCTGTCTGATAATTTCTGTACTGATATTGATCTGAAGGGCAGATGAAAAGAGTGTGCCAAATTGGGTGGAAAGACATCTATAATGGGACACTCTGGACAAAGTGTAATATTTCAACTGGCAATAAACATATTGACTGAAAAATGTTACATTTCAGCAGGCTGGTTTTCCAAAATGTTTTGAATATAATGCATCCCCACATCTTGACCAGATCTATGAGAGACCCATGAAATATCACTGCATTTATAGTAAAACATTATTAGAAACAAATGTTTCTTACTGTAAAAAGATACTGACACTTACGTTATAAGATCTCAAATCTCCATTTCAACAAAACACTAAAATTTCAGTAGGAATTCATGTCAATAAATTTAAGGCTTTGTTTTATTGATCATTTCACGAATCTAAAAAAAAACAAAGGAATTAGAACGGTCCAAACGTATTTCCGGATCCTTTCAACAAAGTCTCTTTTTCAAGGTAAGTCTGTCCACTCAATGGGCATTTTTGGAACACTCTTGCACAGCTTGAGCAGCTATTATCTATGTTAACAAGCATCATGAATGTGCAGCTCCTATCTAATTGAATGGCGAAAGACCGAAATCTCCAAAATGGTTGGTCAAGATTCTGTAAAAAGAACATATTTCATATAAGCAGTACAATCTGACAACACTGTGTGGTGGGGTGAGCAAGAGACAGACAGAGTGGGTGTGGTGTCAGGCCTCGGAGAAGCATTTATTTAAAATGACAAAAACATAGGGGAATCAGGGGCCTTTGTGGTGGAAATGGCTATGTGAAGTAGTGAAGAAGTTCCAGGTGATTGTGGGCAAGGTCCCAGCAGCCGCAACGTGCTCCCTTCCTTGGTCTGAGATGCGTGGGGCTGCGGCTTACCTCGAGTAGCCCAGCTTACCTGGGCCTCAGCACTTGAGGGGAATACCGGCCCGGCATCCTGACTGTGATATGTGCTCCAATCCCCAGCATTGCATCTAAGTCACCCCGGGGTGCGGGTCCGGTGACGTAACTAACACGCACCAGACCCTCATTGCTCCATTCCTGGACCTGCAAAGACGCCAGCAGGTAGAGACTTGTCTCCCGAGGAGAGGTGCACTTGGTGTTTAAAGGTAGCAGTGATGAGGCTCTTCATTGGGTTCAGACAAGCCCCATCACAGGCCATCAAAACGGGAAAATTCACTGCAGGCGAAAATGATCCACGTGAGTTGTGTGTCATTCCGTCACAACTGGTATAATAAATTGTATGTTTTTAACTCAGATTATGCGAAAATATGAATTTTTATCATCAAGTGGAATGACAGCTGATTTCTGTATCTAAAAGGTGACCGGCTATTTTGCCTGTAAGGTGGGACTTCCTTTCTAAATCATTTGAAAATAAGATGGTTCGGTTCAATAGAGTATGTACTATAAAGACACTTTTTAAACTGGGAAGGATGTTTTGAGTTCTGAAATATACAGTATGTTTTTATAGTACAGTTGTAAATATTCCCTGTCAATTGCCATCAAATTGAAAATATCAACAGGAATATTCATTAAATCTTTCCTATTGTGTTGCAATTGCTAATCAATGCTAATTAATTATTTATTATTTCAGGTGTATTGGGATAGAAAAATTATCTTGATTTGTGACACAAGGTGTTGACATACACAATCCCCCCCCCCCCACACACACACACACAAACACACATTATGGATTACCAATAGAAAGCCAGCCAGTGTAAATATGCTGTGGAAACAGTCTTGGTAAATTTGGCTCTCATCTGGATGATGTATGTGCAGTATTATTTATGCCTTTACAAGACAAACTGGCAAAAGATTCCCTTTTATACAACATTAGTTCAGCTGACTGCCTCTGTTAGATATGATCCAAAGAGCTTTTCTGTTTACAGAAAGCATCAGGATTCTTTAAAGTTCATCTCCATCCATCCAAGGCTTCAGTAAATCATCCTGTCAACACAAATCACATTAGGCAGGTAGACTACAGCAATATGCCAGGCAGGTGGCTTGCTATTCTTCTCCTTTGATGAGAAAATTACATTTGACATCCGCACTAGCTATAAATAGGCACACAAAATGAAAAAGATGTTTGATCTTGACAAAAGAAAGATTATATATATATATATATATATATTTGGCCATCATGAACTAGTTAAACTTAAATGGTAGATTTTCTGTTGTTTAAATCAAGGGGCTTGAGCAATATGTTTCCTTTATTATGTAACTATATATTGCAATCATTACGAAACCATTTATTGATCCAACATTGCTTTTGTTCTTTTGATGGGCACATAGAGAGGAGAAAATCTTGGAGATATTGAAATGCATCTACTTCAGTATGTGTTTGAGAATGTGTGTGTGTGTGTGTGTGTGTGTGTGTGTGTGCATGCGTGCGTGTGTGAGTGTGTGAGTGTGTGCATGTATGTATGTGGTCCTCTTTAAAATGGCACCATTGCTGCAGTATTGAAACACAGTTCTTCAATGGATATCAGACTCACAAGATAACGCATTCTTAAAGTAACATCAAACTGCATTGACAACCCATTTAACTTCTGTAGCATAAAATATGTGGAAAAAAATATTCAGCTAGAACAAATTTAATAAAATGTAGGGCAGGGCTTGATTTAAATAAATAAATAAATAAATAATTCCCATTATGATTTGGTTGGATGGTGAAAAGTGAGTGTTCCACACAAAATTGGACCAGACCTACATATACCAGACCTGCATGCCAGTTTGCTAACACAATGTCTGAAAAGATATTTGGCTATTGATTATTATCACTGACATCAGTTGAAAAGGCAAGATGTTTCAGAGCCGGCGCAAATTATTATATTTTCCCTATTTTTTTTCTCTTTTGAATAACATACACCATTGAATGATGCACACTAAGGCCAGTCAAAACTGTAACTGTTACAGCCCAAGTTTTCTTGGACCACAACATAAAAGGAATGAGATGAGTTTAACAAAACAGTTACCAATATGAATGTTTTTTTTTTTATTTTTTACAAGATTGTCAACAAACATGCACATTGAATAGCTTAGGCAGAGAGTCCAGGAAGATTTTGTTTTCGAATCTGTCTCTTTTTCTTTTCTGTCTTTTTGAAGACATTTTGTTTTGTTGTTACTCAGACATTAATTATCCTCTCTTATTGCTTACTTGCAGAGAGAGGTGTATTGTGAGTTTTCCTCATTGCACGTGTACTCGTGTCCCGAGTGACAGCCCGCTCCCTCATTTACCTCATATCAGTTTATTGTCCCCAACTGCTTCCCTCATTACCCTCTTTAGTTCCTTCCCTATTTATTCTCCCTGTGTGTCTGGGGCCAGTTCATCGTCTTTATTCTTTTGGACAGACGGTCATGTTTGTATCTTGTTGGTCTAGTTTGTTTTGTTTATTTTGTCTTTGTTTTTCTCCCTTTTCAAAGTTTTTATTTCTGTTCCTAGTCTAGTTAGTTTTGTTCTTGTTTTTTTTGTATCTCCATCGTGAGAGCTTTGTTTTCTGTTTTTGTCTTATTTTCAAATAAAAGCCTCATCTCTTGGTCTGGCAAACCCTGACAATGTTTCTTTTTGAAACCAGGACAATTTCTTGAGAATCACCCTTTCATCATCATGCTACCTTCCAAAAAGTTGTTTGTCAATGCCATATTATATATTTAATGTGTACATCTTTTTTTATTTATATAGCACGTTAACCTTGACGGTATTTATTGAATTTTTTTATTGAATGTATGTATTTTATTTTTGATCAACCGGCCAAGTTAAATCCCTTGTAGATGTCACTTCATTGGCCAATAAACGTGAACTGAGCTTGTGATTGTGAAGTTCCGCCCTCCCCTGCTGAAGGCTACACACCTCAGGATCCTGAGAGGGGCTTCAGTCGACACAGTCACTGCGAGAAAACGACACAAAGAGCTGCTGCACACAAGCTCATTCCGAATGACAAGATCTGACCGTCATTACACCCAATTTGGTCTATTTTTCTTTAATTCTGGAGAAAGCCCGATCGCGCATAAGGAGCGCTACAGCTTTGGCCGTATGGATTTTTGATTGACTCACAGTTTTTGAACGTTATTGTATTTCCTTTGTTGTGTATCCAGCAACCGTCCAAAGTTACACCTGAGAGGAAAAGCCTGCCAGATGTTTAAATGCATCTAGTTCGCGTCACCGTCTGTAATGAGACTGATGGAACTTTGAGCTCCGGCTTCTGAAACTCACATGATTGAAGATACAGACTGTGTTTCAGCACCAGAGCTGATGGTCAGCGCCTCTGGAGAGTTTCCGCTTTCATTCCCATTTAGAAGTTTGTTTTAGTTAATATACACACGTGTGTCTAAGTAAGCTACGCTTTATGAAATGATAGCATACAGCAGAAGAGAAGAAACTGTATGGTGAAAGAAGGTACGACTATATCATCTCTTCTCTAAGAATTAGAGGGGACAGGGGGTAGTTGTCATACAGTTTTCAACAGTGAATATTTACTAGATTATGTTTGTTTTTAGGGTCTGTTTCTGTATAGCCACGTACAACAAAAAGGGCAACACTTTACTGTTTACACTTTAAGGTTCCTTTTATTAATGCTATTAATTAATTTACAAATGCGTTATAAATCGTTGATATGCGGTTATAACAACATGCATAAAAAGGATGACTTTCATGCAATACTTGCCAAATAGTGAGCCATTTTACCTCATGCTATAAATGCTTAATATTAATAACCCATGAAAATGTACCTTGTAAAGTGCCTATGAAGATTCAAAATGTAAAGTGGACACATTTGAAGTATTTTATAAGGATGAGAGACATTAGAAACCTTTACGTAAAGGTCAGTATGGTTCAATGGTCATCAGGCTTAATCATATGATATATTCAGTATGCTGTGAAGACATGATGAATAAAACACAAAGTGGGCTGTAGCAAAATGGCATAATCCCTCCTTTTAATCTCACTATAATAGTCTATGTTTGCTACATTTTCACATGCGTAGTGAATAGGGGTGTTTGATGTTTTTGACTAATGTATGTGTAAATAAGTGTAATTGTTAAACATGTATACCATGTAAGTTAAAATGTTCACTATTTGACAAGTATTGCATGCAAGTTGCCGTTTTTGTGTTTGCTGCTATAACTGCAAATAAATCACTTCTAATGCATTTGTAACTAACTTATTAGGCAATACAGAATTGCTTTATAAACCAACAAAGGGCATATACAATTTTAACCCAACAAAGCAATTTACTATTTCCACCATTATAGCTGGATAAAAAGATATGGTTCACTTATAGCAGGGCACGTTGTCACACTGATATTTGAAGAATGCATTTTTTGAGACAAATATTTTCTAAAGTAAAATAAATAAATCCATATACATCTTCCTTCTGTATTTCATATATAGTACACTGAAAAAATAACCTAAAAAATGTATGTCATGTGGTAAAATCTAAAATAACTATTTTAATACAAGTCAAAAATATTATTTAACACAACTGAATCAACCTGACTACATTATGTCACACCAGCAAAAATAATTTTATGTGTCCACATTAAACACTTTAGGCTATTTAATTGCCTTTCACAAACATTTTAACAATAATGCAATGCGTAATACTGGTTGAGAAAACAAGCATTTTTAAGTAATTGGACATTTGACTCACAACTTGAGTTGCTGAGATATAGCTATTGTGACAACTTCCATTTGTGACAACTAGCCCCACACTCTCTTCAGTTTTGTCCTTTTTTATAATATCTGAAACCAGTGGAAAGGTTGCCTAATAAAAAGGTCCAATGCACTGCTGCTCAAATGTCAGAAATTGAGCTTGTTTTACTGCTGTCTCTGTAGGTGAAAATGTCTGCACTTCGGAAGAAATTTGGAAGCGACTATCAGGTTGTGACCACCACATCATCCAGCCATCTGAAAGAAAAGAAGAGGAAACGACAGCGCTTTGTGGATAAGAATGGGCGATGTAACGTCCAGCATGGAAACCTTGGCGGAGAGACCAGCAGATATCTGTCAGACTTATTCACAACGTTAGTAGATCTCAAATGGCGCTGGAACCTCTTCATATTCATTCTCACCTACACAGTAGCCTGGTTATTCATGGCCTCAATGTGGTGGGTCATTGCATACATCAGAGGAGACCTGAACCGAACCCATGATGAGAATTACACGCCGTGCGTGGCCAACGTCTATAATTTCCCCTCTGCGTTCCTCTTCTTCATTGAGACGGAAGCCACCATCGGATACGGCCATAGATACATCACTGAAAAATGTCCAGAAGGAATCATTCTGTTCCTCTTTCAGTCCATTCTGGGCTCTATTGTTGACGCCTTTTTAATAGGTTGTATGTTTATTAAGATGTCTCAACCCAAGAAGAGGGCAGAGACTCTGATGTTCAGTGAAAATGCTGCCATCTCCATGCGGGACGGCAAACTCACTCTAATGTTCAGGGTCGGTAATCTGCGTAACAGCCACATGGTCTCTGCCCAGATCCGATGTAAATTACTCAAGGTAAGTGCCTGTCTTTGCTCACACTCATTTATAAACTTGCAACAATACTAATGAAATTAATAAAAGAACATCTACTATTCTATTCAGAATAATATTCTTCTGTATTTTTCTAGAACAGTTACTAGCAGGTGAATAGAATATTATTGAATATTAGAACAATAGAACGTTCTAATCAGAATAATATTCTAAATCTGCTTGCTGAATAGAATAGAAAAGAAAACAGTATTCTATTCTATTCTATTTACATTATAGAAACTGTTATATGTATATTTAACTGTAAGTAGTATAACTGTAGTTTTTAAACTCAGCTCTGTTTACATATAATGCATAGGTGTCAAGAATGAAATCATATCTCATTTAAACAAAATAATAATAATAATTATTATTATAATTATATATAAAAAAATGAAAATTATTTCCTTTATACATTAAAGATGTGAAATATAATGCAATGATTTCACCATACACAACAGTTCCTTTTGAAAACGTGTTCTCAGCCCAATAAGCCTTGGTAACATTGTTACATAGACAGTACAACAACTATTTACAAGACTGTCGTCTTTTTTGTTTACTTATTTGTTTATGCATTGCCTATAAACACAGGTTTATTCTTTTAATTAGGGTGGATTACTAATAGACCTAGTCTAACACCTTGTATAAACAACAGTTATTTTATTGGCTACGCAAACTTTGAATTAACCATAGGGAATTGGAAAAGTAATGCCTCTTTCCAAACAGGTTTCCTGAAAACTTCCCCATTACACTTCACATTTAAATACATATTCTGGGTTCAATACAAGTTAAAGTGATAGTTCACCCAAAATTTTAAATTCTCTCATCATTTACTCATGCTCATGCCATCCCAGATGTGTATGACTTTCTTTCTTCAGCAGAACACAAATTAAGACTTTTAGAAGAATTTCAAAGATCTGCAGGTTCATACAATGCAAGTGAATGGGTGCCAAAATTTTTAAGCTCCTAAAGTCTCCATAAAAGTAATCCATATGACTCCAGTGTTTTAATCCATGTCTTCACAAGTGAAATGATAGGTGTGGGTGAAAAACAGATCAATAAGTCCTTTTGTGGTAGAAATTGTCCTCCCTGCCCAGTAGGGGGCGATATGCATGAAGAAAGTGAATCACCAATAATACAAGAAGAAGAATGTGAAAGTTATAGTTAAGATTGACTGGTCAGGGAGTAGAATTTATAGTCTTTAATTTATAAAGGACTATTATTATTTATGTATTATTTATTATTTATAACAGGACTAAAATATTGATCTGTTTCTCACCCACTATAATCACTTCTAAAACATATATTTAACCACTGGAGTTGTATAGATTACTTTTGTACTGCTTATGTGATTTTTGGAGCTTAAAATTTTTGGCAACCGTTCACTTGCATTTTATGGACCAGCAGAGCTTTGCAATTCTTCTAATAACCTTCATATGTGTTCTGCTGAAGAAAGAGTCATACACATCTGGGATGGCATGAGGGTGAGTAAATAATGAGAGAATAAAATGTTTTGGGTGAACTTTCCTTTTAAACTCAGATGCTCAATCAACATTATGGCACAGATTTTGTCGACTACCACAAAACATAATTTCAACTTGTTCCTAATTTTTCTTTAAAAAAAAAAAAGCAAAAATCTGGGTTCCAGTGAGGCACTGACAATGGAAGTGAATGAGGTCAATCCCTAAATGTTAAAATACTCACCTTTTCAAGAGTATAGCCACATGACTTAAACAATGTGTGTGAACATGATTTTAGTATCACAGAGTCACTTACTAAACTTTTCTGTGTAAAGTTATATTCATTTTTACAACTTCATTGCCATTACATTATGCGTAACCCTATAGTTCTGCAAAAACAATCAATTAAGTAATTTAACAGCTCAAACAACACAGAAGTTATAACAGAAGAATACATACAAGTGCTTTAATAAAATTATAGGCTTCACATTTCTGCCTTTAAATCCTCAAAAAATTGGCCCCATTCACTTCTATTGTTCAATCTCACTGCAACCTCAATTATTATTTTTTTTGTAAGAAAAGGAGGGATGAGGCAAAATTATTTTTTGTGGTTATCAACATTATGCCACAAATGCTGTCGATTGAGCTTAAGTTCCCTTTCATTCGATTTCCTACCTGCTTGTGCTCTGTTGATTGACAGACTGTCAGAATGGCTGAGTTCACAGTACAGTGTTTAAAACGATGTTTACGCCCCATCTCTTTTGTTCTCGCTCCTGCAGTCCCGGCAGACGCCCGAGGGCGAGTTCCTCCCTCTGGATCAGCTGGAGTTGGATGTTGGCTTCAGCACTGGAGCGGACCAACTCTTCCTCGTGTCACCGCTCACGATCTGTCATGTGATCGACATCAAGAGCCCGCTCTATGAGCTCTCGCAGCGGTCCATGCAGATGGAACAATTTGAAATAGTTGTGATTTTGGAGGGTATAGTCGAAACTACCGGTGAGTTATCTTGTCTGCTTTTTTAAAGCATTCATTGTTTAACACCTGATTAGATAAACCGAGTTAACCATGCTGCATGGTGGACTACTATAAGCGATACTGTACTAATTATTTAATTTAGAAGACTACCAAGACCCTGTTGACGGGTGTTACTAAAAACAGGACGCATGCAACATCTCATTGGCCTTGAAGTGTACATGATTGGTCATGTTTTATTGATCAGCAACACGGTTTAACTATTGACATGCTGTTTTCAAAAGGTGGTTAACATTTAAAAAAAATTGTCAAATTGACTGGCTTATTTAGGATATGGTTACTATGATGTTTATAAGCAATTGGGCGTACATTGTTCGGGGGTTATGTCTCTGGATCAGAATGTTATAGTATTTTTTTAAGTATCCCCTTGACAACTGCCTTGTCACACCCTAGCAACCATCCTGAGCACCCCAGCAAACATATAGCAACACTCATGTCTTTGCACCAGAACACTGTAGATACATGGGTTGGGCTCTTTTGACTCATGCTAGCAAGCAGCCTTTTTAGGATCACCCTGACAACTGCCTAGCAACCATCCAGAGCACCCTAGCAACTATAAAGCAACATCCATATCTTGGCACCATAACATTGTAAATTGATGAGAGTGAGCTATATTGACTCAGGGTAGCTCCATTTTTAATATGACCCTAGTAACTGCCTAGCAACCCTGCAGAACACCCTAGCAACCATATAGCAATACCCATATCTCTGCACCAGGACATTGCAGAGACATGGGTATGGGCTCTTTTGACTCTAGGCAATGTACTGTGGACATTGGTGGAACATTGTGGTGACAAGATTTGCCACCACAGGCAACAATCACATTTTCTTTAAAAAATCTAGTTATTTTTTCAGTTCTGATGCAGATCTTATCACATATAAAGTTCACTTGCTTTATGAAAAATACATTAGTGCTTTTGATAGTCCTTTTTTTATAGGAATCTGCTATGAATTTTAACACAGGTGGTTGACAATTGTAAGACCCTTTCATCATCACATTCTATTTACTCTTATGTTGAGTAATGATCAAATGTAAAGCAGCTGTGTTGGATGGTTGCCAGTGGACACATCAAAGGTTGGCCAGCACTCTGAGGTTTGGGTGTAAAACTATAATTATCAGATAAAAACAAGACTCTAAAGGTGACAAATAACCTTTTATCTTAATGATAAAAAATGATAACAAAACCAATCAGGACAATGTGCTGGTTCTAATGTACTCAAATCTGTTGAAAAAAAAAAAAAAAAGAAATTGTACAGTATTTTGTGCATAGAAAATGATGCCTATTTTAGAGGCAATAAGATTTTAATTATTTGCATGACAATTACCCACAATTTTCACAATACAGCAATGTGAAAAATAGATGTCCAGATTATGATATGCTCATTACTGATATGTGAAAGTATTATATTTTAAATATATCATTAATATCATATTACATTCTCTCATCATTTACTCACCCTTATGCCGTCCCAGATGTGTATGACTTTCTTTCTTCTGCTGAACACAAACAAAGATTTTTAGAAGAATATTTCAGCTCTGTAGGTCCATACAATGTAAGTGAATGGTGACCAGACCTTTAAAGCTCCAAAAAGCACATACAGGAAGCATAAAAGTAATCCATACGACTCCAGTGATTAAATATATATCTTCAGAAGTGATATGATAGGTGTGGGTGAAAATTGGATCAATATTTTAGTCTTTTTTTTACTCTAAAGCTCCACCTTTTACCAGCCCAAACCAGTAGGTGGCGATATGCATGCAGAATGTGAATCGCCAAAATTAAAAAAAGGATGTTAAAGTGAAAGTGGAGATGGATAGGAAAAAGGGGCTTAAATATTGATCTGATTCTCAACAACACCCATCATATCGCTTCTGAAGATATAGATTTAACCACTTGAGTCATATGGATTACTTTTATGCTGACTTTGTGTGATTTTTGGACCTTCAGATTTCTGGCCACTATTAACTTGCATTGGATGGACCAACAGAGTTGAAATATTCTTCTGCAGAAGGAATAAATTCATGCACATCTGGGATGGCATGAGGGTGAGTAAATGATGAGATAATTTCATTTTTGGGTGAACTATCCCTTTAAGAATCATCTGAAACATTTATTGTGTTATTATCAGAAAACACTAGCCCTGAACTGATTGCTGACAGGTTCCTGAGGCAAAAGGTTCTGTTTGTATATTATCAAATTGTGTAGGCCTCTTTTTTCCAACTATCATGCATGAACAGATATGGATATGCCATGCAACATGATCACACAGAAAATAGACATGTTGTTCCCAAATGTTTATGTACTCTGAAATCAACCCCATTCTGCCGAATTACTGACACACTTCAATCCACATCAGAGGATGGACAGTAATAACTGATGAACAGGGAAAGTACCAAATCTTCAGTTTTCTGGTGACTGTAACTCCCTGTTTCCATGGCAACCACTTTGTAGACCCCACCCCCAAACACCCCCCTCCCCCAGCCCCATTTGTTTATCTGTGTAGTCTATGAACGTGTGATTATTTTGAAGCCCTGAAAAGTGTGTGCAAAGCATTTTTTTCAGACTGACAGCACAGAACAGAGTGAGAAAAAAAGAGACAGAGGTACAGTGAGGGCAAAAGACTCTCTTGTGGCAATGTTTACATGCAAACTAAAAATACCTTAATAACAAAACTGTTAGCTCAATCAGACTGAAAAAAAAAATTTAAACTCCTTAGTTGATCCAATTGAGCTCTATCCAAATTTATATTATGCAAAAGCAACACATATTGTTAAGGCTCACACTGTATAGGCCTTTTCTGCAGGGCTCATATATTTTTGCATGAAAAACTAAACAAATTAATTATATATATATATATATATATATATATATATATATATATATATATATATATATATATATATATATATATATATATATACAAATAATAATCACATACATTTAAAACTACACATCTCTCTCCAATGCCCCTCCACAAGAGCACTCCGAAAAGGCAAAATATCTGCCACATTTTTTATTAAATTAATCTACGTTCCAAGCCTTCTACCTGTAGGGTGCACTGGTTGTTTAGATAAATTTTACTATCAAATATAACTAATAATTAATTATTAATTAATAATTCAATTAAATAATAGAATTTAACTCATTAAATTCTATCCTAGGGGCACCACTCTTTTACAATAGAAAAATGATAGTAAGTGACTGATCATGTCGCATAAAATTCTATCCTGAAGGTTGAGTATACAAATCCAACAGTAATCTGGTTAAAGGTGGTTTCTAACAACAACAATTTAACAATACTGAAGAAATAGGGGAGTTCTTGACGTGGAAGAGGATGGCTTCAACTCAATATTCAAAAAAACAACCAGGAGTACTTACTATAATATAACAAGCTTTATTATAATCAAACAGCAATGAACACCGCCAAATACTATATGAATATAACACAAAAACATAAAATGGAAATCCCAACTAAATTGTGGAGCTATATGCTAGTGGATGTATGTGTGTGGGTGTGTGTCTAGATTCAGTAACAAAGGCACAAAATGGCAGATTACACTCCACGTGGGGAACTAGTTTCAAAATGGAGGCTCGGTTTCAACATTGAGAACTAGGTTCAAAATGACAATCTCACAAATCAAAACAGCAATCACCGATCATATTTAAACATACAATTGTAAACAAAACATCAAACATTCAACATCAAATATATGATTATTTTTATAAGAAAAGTCACTAAATAAAAAAAAGTTTCTAAACTAAATCTTCCCAGATATCAAGCCTTACTTGTGTGATTTTAGCAGAGTTGTCCGATTGAATTCCTGTTGGGTTGAGCAGTCAGGAGAAAACGATCTGGATATTATATTGTCTTACCCTCGTCAGCGAAAAGACGCGTCTCTGTGTTATTTCTCGGGTCCGGTGATGAGAGAAATGCAGGAGGTAGTCAACGTTGATAGAAAACGATTGAAAAGGGAAGCTGGTCACCTTTTCCGTTTTCTAACTAATTCACTGTTGTCTCGTAGTGAAAATGAATTAAACCGGTTGTAATAAGTATACTACACAACTGGAACAAAGCTAAGTTAATCTTACTCTACCATGGCCAAATGGTGAGGTTAGAAAAACGTGGTCTCTCTTTGTCCAGGAAGGAAATTCCTTTGTATGTGTAGATATACGTCTCTTTAAACTGCAAGCTTGTGCAGCTGTATGCAGAGGGAGCGAAATCAAATCTGTCCGCTAGTTTTGTGGAGAAAATGACGTCATCGATCACAGGCCGCTTTTGACCAATGACATTTGAGATTGGGTCCATGGGCGGGACTTTCCATCCGGCTGTGAAGCATTCTGGTAAACCGAGTTCAGTTTCTCACTTTTGATCATAGAACAAAGGACCATGCTGTCTTCGCTGCCATTTTGAGTGGGGCAAGGCCCTACATACCTGACATTTCCACGAATGCCGCTACACTATATTAATGACTGCCCCATTGGCTAAAATACAGTGTCTGGTGCAAAATTACATTTGAGTGCTCAATACATCACTCATAAAACTCTAAACCCTCCACCAAAATTCTTGGATCTTAGCACACCACCAAAGACATGGGTTGTGTCCCAATCTTATGATTGGCATCACGAGCAGGTGGGTGTTTCTTTAAGACCAAGCCTATACAATCTAGTGGGGGTCCAATAGAATCAGTGTAAAATCTTAAATTGCATGAGGCGCACCCTTGCATCTCTAGATGTAGACTTGATGTTTTTTAGAATCCTAGCCCATGCTCACTCTTCCAATACAAAGTTTAAATCTTTCTCCCATAATCTCTTGAGAGATGTTGAAGCTTCATCCCCAGACTCTGAATTAGCAGGGAGTAATACACTGATGCCTCATGGCCTTTTCCAAAAGCAGTAATCACCACTCCCAGAGTATCTGCCACTCTAAAGGGGTGTATGCTACTCCCAAAAATAGTACAGAGCAGATGGCACAGCTGTAAATACTTGAAGATTTGAGACCTGGGAATCCAAAAATGTTAAACTATATTGTCTAGGTCACTGAGCATATTATCACTCTGTCCAGCAGAAAGGGGACTTATTAATATATAATTTTGGATTCCGCCATATGCTCAAAGCAACATTTAAATAAATGTCTGGATTAAACACTCTGGAGACTTTTGTCCATTTCGTGTGCTAATGCGAGATAACAGGGTGTAATTTAACTTCTCCGGTTAGTTTGATAGAAAGGCTTTGCAATGACAAAATAGGGGCAGGAATTTCAATACAAAACCAGGGAGGGGCTCTCTCAGGTGGAAGTGACCAATGAGCAAAATGTCCCTCCCTTGGGGAACGGAGGTTACAACAGTAACCACGACATTTTAAATCACCAAACCTACCTCCCTACCCTATATCCTAAACCATAAACCTAAACCTAACTGATAGTGTCACAAATGCAAATGTGAGATGAAAAATGCAATTTCTGAAGCTTTATTTTATGCTCATTTTGGCTCATGTGTCGACTGACACACTTTGCAAGTGACCAAGCTTGTAAATGAAGTTACTTATTATTATGCACATGTAAAAATGTATCAACTTACAAGTCATGCGCTAAGTAGAAGTGTTTAAATGCCATGCAATAGCATTTTGTGAGGAACAGGGCAAAAAGTTTTTCACACTATGTGTGTAAAAGTGAATATAAGTCAATGTTGTTGTAGTGCTACTAGTGTTCATTTGACCAGGAAACTGTAGAGAAATGGACAATGAGCCACGTAGAAATAATTTAGCAAAAATGTGGGTATAGTAAAGTGATTCTGTGAGACCAGTTTTCTGTTTCTGTAATTTGATCAAACAGATTGGCATATTTTAGAGTAAAAAAAAAAAACTAAACAAAAAACAAACAAACAAAAACATGCACTGCTTTTCAGCCAGTTGCATCAAATCATAAAGACAGTCAGAAATGCCGTCAAGCTTCATACAACATTGTTTTTAATAATTTCCCATCTGCTGCCGTCTGTTCTCCTTAAATGTTCCTGCCTCCCCTCAATGGAAAGCGAGGCTGATATGGCTCACAGGTGGAAGTCATTCGCCACTTATCTTCCCGGCCCCGCTCTTCTCAGATGCCGCTCAGCTCCGTCCTGCTCACCACATACATGAATATGGACATGGAAATATTACAGCAGGAATGGCAAAATTGGCCATAGTAACAATGGCTCTGCTGATAATTATATTTCCCTCAGATATATTGATATTTGTCAATAATTAATTATAAATATCAGTGTGGTGTGTGCCTTATGTGAAACAGACTGAACTAAAATTCATCAACTTAAAACTTCACTCCTTGAGAACTTTTGAACACTTGCAGAGCATTGTTTTTAATAATTTCAGGGAGAGGTCTATACTGAAGGATCTTAGTTCATTCAGAAAATATTTCTGAACACTTCTGACACATCAACAAAAACTTTTGAGGGAGATTTGTGTTCCTGTCATGCTGATTTGAGATTTTTTTATTATTTTTTTTTTTGGTGGGGGAAGCAGAATTTCTCCAGCAGTCTGAACTTTGAAATAAAACCACACAAACTCTTTCAGAAGTCACAATAAATAACCTACACAGTATAACATTCTCTACAAGAGTGAAAGCTGTCACTTAGAAAGTATAAAATAAAGATCTCCAGTGCAATGATGCTTCTTTGCATGTAGGAAAGATGTAGTATTGTGGTGCAGGGAATTAAAATTTTACTCTTTTCTAATGTTTTCAAAATTGGTCTATTGGTCTAAAATACTATTATATTACTAAATAACTGCTATATATTACAATAATTTCACCCAGTGTGGCTACTATAACTACTTTGAAGTTATTAATGGAAGATTTTTTATTTATTTTTTTATCAGATGATTTTATTCAGAAATCACAGAAGTTATACAAAATACAAGTTATATGTCACGGATCCACCAGACTCTCACTCCACACTCTGCTCCCTCTCCCACACTCCCCTGAGTTTTGAGTTTTTCAGTGACTAATCAAGGACTTCATTTATCCCCAGCTTTCACACACACTCATGGTCTTTTCTCATCTGTGTTCTCCCTAAGACTACGGACTCCAGTTTTGTCTATACTTACCTGGTTAATTACTTACCTTGTTATTGTTTCACTTCGACTGAGTTTTGTGTTGCTCCATCCTCTGTTTATTCAGTAAACAGTAAACGAGCCTGCGCCCACGCCTGCCGTAGTAAATGAGCCAGCGGCCCCACGGATCCCACGGCTCCTTGCTCCCAAGCCTCCCATGGCTCCTTGCTCCAAGCCTCCCATGGCTCCACCTTCTTTGGCTCCACCCCTCCAGCCTCCCATGGCTCTGCCTTCCCTGGCTCCGCCCCTTGAGCCTCACGTGGCTTCGTCTCTTGAGCCTTCCACAGCTCCGCCTTCCGATTCTTCATCCCTTGAGCCTCCCATGACTCCCCCCTTCCTTGGCTCTGCCTCTTGAGCCTCCCATGGCTCCGCCCCTTGAGCCTCCCATGGCTCCAACTTCCACGGCTCCACCCCTTGAACATCCAATTTCTCCGCCTTCCATGGCCCTGCCCTTCGAGCCTTCCACAGCTACGCCTTCCACAGCTCCACCCCTTGAGCCTCCCATGGCACCATCTTACACGGCTCCGCCACTTGAACCTCCCATGTCTCCACCCTTTGAGCCTTCCACAACTCTGCATCCCTGGCTCCGCCCCCTCGAGCTGCCCATTGCTCTGCCTTCATTGGCTCCACCTCTTGAGTTGCCCATGGCTCTGGCATCCTTAGCTCCACCTCTCAGGCATATCCTGGATCTGCCTTCCTTGGCTCTGCCCATTGAGCCTCTACTGGCTCCACCTGCCTTTGTCAGACCTCCGCAGCTCCGCCCTCAGAGTCTTCCATGGCTCCGCCTTTAACACTAGATACTCCACCTCCTACGGCTCAGCCTGCTTCACCCCAAACTCGACCTCCTAAATCTCCAATCCCTACTCCATGGCTCCA
The DNA here is from genome assembly GCA_032164185.1 of Moxostoma hubbsi. Classification (NCBI taxonomy): domain Eukaryota; kingdom Metazoa; phylum Chordata; class Actinopteri; order Cypriniformes; family Catostomidae; genus Moxostoma; species Moxostoma hubbsi. The sequence continues at coordinate 45,876,760 of JAVLUX010000011.1, read as the reverse complement.
TCCTCTGAGTCTTCCTCGGCTCCGCACTCAACCCCAGAAACTTCACCCCCTATTACTCAGCCTGCTCCTACTCCTGGTGCTCCGCTTTTCATCAATGATGGCCCTTTCTCCTCCGCTGACTCCACCCAGAACAGTAGCTCCTCCTCCTCCTGATCAGCCTTCCCCTGCCCTGTGGCTGCTCGTATCATATCTGTTTCTCATTGCCTCACCTTTTGTTTACATCACTGCTTCATTCAGCTGTTTATAAAAAACATCAGTCCATCTCTCTGCTTCTGAGATTCTCCATAACACCTCATTTTGTATAACTGAGTTGGAAAATATAGCTATTATTAGAAATTAGCTAAATATTTGGCTTCAGAAAAGATGACTCAGTGACTTCTGCACAGGAGCTCAAGTGAATCACTGAATCATTTAATTTAACCTGGTTTATTTACATGAACTTTAACCATGTTTTTATTTTTTTATTTTATAGTAACAATAGTTCAACTATGGTATTTGTAGTAAATCTTAACCAAAAAAATGAACCATGGTTTTACTACAGTAACCATTTTTTAACAATGATTGTTGTAGTAAAACCATAATAATAATACAGGAAAACCAAAAGTATACCTTATTCTTGGTATACTACCTCTGTCACTAAAATACATTTAAAACATTAGAAGTGCACCCTTAAACCAAAGTACAAATAGAAATTTAAGTCCCCGTGGAAACAAGGATGGTGTGGAGAGATATATTATCAAGGATAAATGCAAGGATGGAGTGGAAGTGTCTTGAAGAGGGCAGACGAGGGAGTAAGGATCCAAATGCAGCTTTATTTGAATTTCACAAGGTAAAGGGAAGTATAAACGCAGGAACAAATGAAACATCCACGAGGGGAAAATATAGAGAAGAACACAAGAAAATAACACGGGGGGTCTTGCAAGGAGGGCACAGGCAGGAACACGGACCAAGGCAGGATTCGGGAACTACAAGAACAGAGCATCAAACATTAACAACGACCAACAAAGGACAAGGTGAACATGAGGGCTTAAATACAAAACAAGGGGAAACATAGACCAATGGACAAACAGAACTCATAACAAGGTAAAAAGGCAATTAACTAAAACCAATGACAAAACTAGAACTGATAACAAGATAATCAAACAATAAACCAATGAAAACCAGACACATAGACAAGGAGGGAAAACAGGACATGACAAGACTTCAAAATAAGAGTGCATAAAACAAAAGGCAATACGGAACATAAAAGGTGCCAAAACTTAAAGAGTGCGTAAACAAAGAACAATGTGGAACATAAAAAGTGCCAAAAACTTAAATAAAAAGGTACACAAACCAAAGACGGTGTGGATCGTTACAGGAAGGAAATATATTAAATGACATTTCGACCACACCTTCTGCTTTTGGCCAGGTTGAAGCCAGCCTCATCCAGATATATGAAGTTGTTAGGTGGTTCACTTGATTCCAGTTCCATTATACGCTATATCCAAGAAGATACAAAATTAGATTTATGAATTACACGTATTTTCATTTTGGACAAGATACAGTTACATCAAATGGATACAGTATTGCATGTTCTTTTCTACATCCATGGCAAATGTGTACAGGTCACACTTACTGTATATCACTATAAAATGTTGTACTGTTTGCTGTAAAGTAGTTACTACATGCACATAGATGTTTTACCTGTGTATATTGGTACAGTAGCTCCTTCACTCTGTCACCATTCCTTTCAAATTGTACATGGTACAGCTGTTTCATGCCATGTGGTGTCTTTTCAGCACCCTGTCGATAGTTGAGATGCTAACAGATTGGATGTTTTCAAAGACATTGTTGTCTTCTATAATGACACTCTGTATCTCACTTAGTCTAATGGCATTATTTGCTCTGACCATGGTGCAAATAGCCTCATTGTGTTAAGGTGTGAAAAGGGGGTCTTGCAGTCCTGTGTGGGGAAAAAACAGTAATGTAAAACACAAGATTGCAGAAGATTTCAAAAAATATATCACTGTGCATATATACATATAGATAGATACATACACTATATGTATGCACGTGTATGTGTTTGTGTGTTATGGTATGTAGCTGTATATAGTATATTTACTGTATACTGTAAAATGCAATTGGAATACTGTAATATGTAGCATTACAGTATGTATACAGTATTACAGTACAGTGCAAATTGTTGGATTACATACCTGTTCTGTATATGAAACATTTAAATGATTGAGGACATGGTTGTTCTCCCAACATTCGACTGGATCATTGTAAGGCTGTGGTTAAGAACTTGGTCCACAATAGTGGCCCTTATTTAATTGTAAACATGCCTATGTCCTTGGCCTCTTCTACCTCTTCCTCTGTTTTGCCTCCGTACCCATCCACCATGCATCCTTACTGCTCTTCTTCCCGGTTGTTGACCCTGTTCGTTTCCTTGTAGTTCTTCCATTGTCAGAAATCGTAACACTGTGTTGTGTTCTGTCTATATATGCTTGCCAATTGAAGGTTCATGAGATGCACCTCTGAGCTATTTTAGAGAACTGGTTGATCATTGGTTGATCTAACACTTCACACATTCCCTTTCATTAGTGAAAGCCAAGATTCACATGAGAACAATTCATTAATTCAGGACATATTTACAGAAAAAGTCTAATAGAAATGTGTAGAAAATATGCTTGACAGATTATGACAACTGGTTCAACCGTTTTGCATTTAATGACTTATGCAGTGAACTAATGATGTTTTGATGGGTAAGACTATTCAACAGAGAACCAGTATAATAGATTTTGATCAACACGACATTAGCTATTGATAATGTAGGAAACAGCAGACAATTGTACATAATCAATTGCATGAATGTACCAAAGCATTTGCAATTTGTTCAAACGAATGAGAAATTGCTTTTATGATGTGCAGAAGTGTCTAGATGATGTGGATGTTGAACAAGTAGTTTTGAGAATTTCAATTGCAATCTGAGAAATGTACCAAAGCGACTGAGAAAAGCTGTAATAACATATGATATCCACATCAAAATATTTCAAACTGTTTACTTTCTTTTCTGTTTAATTGTTTGTGTAGTTACTGAGTTTTGCCTTTGCATGGTAGAAAAGGGTATTGCTATTAAGATAGATAGATAGATAGATAGATAGATAGATAGATTTTGTATTGTGTCCTTTTTAGGACATTCATGCCTTATGTGCTTACATCTATGCTCTTCGTTTGAGTTTTCCATCATTTCACATATTCTGTTTTAAGTAGCATTCTGTGTCCCTGTTGACTTTGTGATTTTGTGAAGAGGATTTCCCTCTTATTTTCCCTATTAGGACTGTAAAAACTTTTCTGGTAGCATGCAGCCCGCAGTGAAATCCCTTCACAAAGAATTATCAAGATCATTCCTCATGCATACAGGGTGTAGATTTAACATTGTACTGAGATCAGTGTGATAAATGCACTTATAATTACAGAGTGTGAGCTTTAAGCTGTGGCCAGCAGTCTGCTATCATTGATAAGGAACCTCATAAATTATGAAACTAGGAGACTAGATGAACCACATCTTGCTGGCAAAACCATAGTCTGAATTATAGATATGCAGAGATGAGCCAGAGGCCCTTTACTACATGATAATATTTGCATGATGTCCCTGGTAATGCTGAAATAGCAGCTAGTGGCCCACTTTCTGTATACTGTCACAGCTGATATTGAATGTATTGCATATTACAAACTGTAGACAGGCTAATCAAATCCATGTTTAGTAGAGATGCACTAATAGTGAAATTCTGAGTGATCCTTAAAATGATTTAATCTTATGAAATACGATAATTATTTTTATATTATGGCCGATGAAAAATAGATGACTGATATTAAAACTAGATCAAATTAGCTATAGAAGAAGTATACTATTTAAATAATAAAAAGGTCATCATTTTAACAGAAGGGGTTTAGCATACTGGTTAGACTAGTAGGTGACTTTGGTTTGAGAGTAGAGCTCATCTTATAACACCAATAGATTATTAGCTAATAAATGTTTTATACATTTGTGTGTGTGGTCTGAAACAAAGTTAAAAGAGAGTTAGGTCAACATTATCAGACTAACAAATATTCTGATACAGATATATGATATATGACAATATATGCAAAATGCACATATGAAATATATGTTCATATATGGTATTCACTGATATAAAAAAGTCACATAATTGTACATATAAGCAACATTTATTTAGAAATACTTAAAAAAATGGCAGTTTTATATGTATGTAATATTTATTTTCCCAAATACTAGTAGAATTAGAATTTGTACATATATTGTCAGTGTATATTGCATTCATTAATTTTTTTGTTTAGAAAAAAGTAAATAAAAACAAAATCAATTATGCTTTGAATTTAGTTTTTAATTTCAAAAACAATAGGCAAAAATAGAAAAAGGGCTTGTTTTTAGATAATTTGTTTTGTTAAAAGAAGTTTTGTTAAAAGAAGTGAAAAATGAGCTAATTTCTCATGTTTATTGCTCATGGATATAAAATGAATATGCAGCTTGAATATTTGATTTGCACATGTGGGTGGTTCTGAAACACGACTGGTCAGCCTGTGCTGTCATCTGACCTGCCTCAATCAAACCCATCAGAATAAGAGTTCAACACAATACAGCTCTAAGGATTAACCTAATTGTTAATTCATAAAATTAACATTCTTCCAAACATTTGATAGCTGCATATTTATTTATTTTTGGTCAACACATTCTCAAAGGCCACATTTGTATTGTGTAAGGAGAAATTCTGTTTGCTATCATATTTTACAATTTCAGTTGCTTTTCATTGAGCAAAAAACAACCAAGCAAATATACAATGTTTTAAAAGCAGCTTTAACTGAGGCTATTAACTCACTAATGGTTTATTATAATGTATAGAAATGTGCAAATTTGTGGTTATGTTTGGTAATTTGCATCACTAGATTTTTATATTAATCTATACCTTGCCTTTTAAAACTGGCGCTATGGCATCATAGCGAGATACTGGATAAATCCATTGTCTGGCTGCTTAACAAGCAACAGCAGAGTTGTAATAAATATGCAGCTCTTTAATGTTTGGAAGAATGTACATTTTCTGAATTAACAATGAGATTAATGTGTCTCTTTGTACGTATTGCAGCAGTTTTCTGGTGAAATGAACAATAGAGGCGCTACAACAACAATAGTTTTTTCACTTTCACACAAACTAAGAGTAAACGGCATATTATCAGTTCATAAATGATAGTTTTATGCTCTGATTCTCACACAATGCTATCTTATGACATCTTAACACTTGTACTGCAGCGCATGTCTTGTGAGGGGATACATTTGAACATTTGCATTATATAACCAACTACATTTAAGAGCTTGTTTGAGTGTGATCAAATTGTGCAACTGATAGCAATTCTGACCACATTCAAAGAAGGTGTACAATAAATTCAAATGCATTTCCGTGATCCAGATACAACTACGTAAGTAATTTGTTATGCAATTATGTAAAATGAAAGTGCTGTGTTGTGGGTTCTTGCCTTTTTCTCTTTATTCTGCCATTACAATGTGAAGAACACTGTAAAAAAAACACTCGAGTCTTGTGATCTTGTCACTCGATTTAATAAACAATCTTGTCTCTTCGAAAGCATTTAAGTTATCCATTTAAAAAAAAATAATAATTATTCGCTTAAAGCAAATAATTTTCAGTCACAGCAGCCTGATGCAATATGTAATTGTGGAGGTTTGCCAAAGGACGAACAGCTCGTAACTGACATGACAATGAAGGAACAAAGCACAGCAGTATTTTGTTGCGAGTTGTGTGTGTGTGTGTGTGTGTGTGTGTGTGTGTCTCAGGTGAAAGGCCCAGGTAATTGTGTCTTTTGGGGTTTGCCTTGGCTGCACTGAATGGTGATCAATTATTTGAGGTTGTGGAGTGGCACAGAACTCCATGTGAACCCTGTTTTATCATCCAAGGATCTGTCATATACACAGAGAGAGGGAGGGAGAGAGAGAGAGAGAGAGAGAGAGAGAGAGAGAGAGAGGTGGAAATAATTGACTCAACAATGTGGCTGATTTTGTATAAATTATTTAAATGATTTGTTCAGTACAGTGTTCAGGAACAGACTCATGAGGTTTTACACTCAGAAATGTTGCGGTTAGCCCACCTGCACTGGAACCGTCATTTGCCTTATAATTAGCCTCAGAGCAACAGCCTTTGATCTTTGTCAGGCAGTATCTATTAATAAAAACACATACAAACACACACACACACAAACACACACACACACACACACACACACCTAATACATACATACATACAATATTCAGTTAACTATTATTTATGAAGTTACAATTAATTTAAATATATTGCAATATATTTTTGGTAATTATTAAAAAAAAAACTAATAATTTTTATATTTTTTTTTTATCATGGTTTCATCCCAAAATATTGGTTGGTTATTTCAGCAAAGGAGTACTGGAAAAAGAAAGGGGGTGAAAAAAAGAGTAATGTTTTCTTTTAATTTAAACTCTATCTCAGACTTACAAAAATTACACAATTGCCAACCCAGTTTCAAGTCGTTGTCAAGTAATTGCAGATGGCAAAATCGTATGAAAACGCAGAAGTTGGATTGTACAAATATTCAAGTCTTAGAGAAATTTACCAACAATTGTTAAGATTCTTCCAAAGTTTAACCCCTAACCTAAACCTAGCCATAAAGTCTAGCCCCTTACCCAAACACTAAACCTAAATAAAGATGGAATGAGTAACCAAATGTATTCACAGACAATTTGTTTCTTAAAATAAAGTTTTGAATAGGGTGCTAGAAAAGATTTGGTGCCTGTATTGTATCGATTTGAAATTCTTTTTGTTGGTTGTTTCGTATCGTACCTATTCAGTTGAGCCAAGTCGTGCAATAACTTATGATTTTGCCTTATTGTACAAATTTATGAGACTTTGTTGCTATTGCATATTAAAAGCTCAAAACTTTTAGCCAAGACAAGACTGAATGAGAATTACTATACGATTTTATTTTTCAACGTTCGAATGCTGTTGGCATACTGTGTGTGGCAACATCGTGTGAAACATCTAAAAACTTACATTATGTTACAAATGTTACGTTATGAATAAAAGTTATGAATAAATGCTTTAAACTTTTTCATAAATTATTTATAAATCTCATGCACTTTTTTTACATTTACAAATGTATTAAGAAATTATTCATTTTTATCACTATTTCAAACACTCTTCATGTTAAATATTAATTAATGTCAATCTAATTTGTAATCGAAGTCTTACTGTTTGTTTGTTGATGTGTGTAATTGTGTTTTACTATTTTCACATCTTTACAAATAATTTATTCATTAATTGTTCATATTTGTGTAGTACCCAATCTAAAGTTGAAACTTCTCACCCATTATAAATATTTATAAAGGTTTACTAATGATTATTTAGTACCTTTGTAAAGTACTTTATGTAAAGTAAGTTTATGTGAGGGGTGTTTTTTTTTTAATTGTATGCTTGCTACAGATATCAACAACAACACATAACAACAAGAACAGTTTATTGCCTCAATAACAGATTGCCAATTGATAAAATAAAATAAAAATTTTAATCTTTAATTTATTTATTTTTTCCTAACAAGCACATGTAGTTTTCTGGATCTTCCATTTTCGAGGGGGTTCATCAGGTCTTGCAGTAAACTGATATTAATCTAAACTTTCGATGAATGAGTGCCAATTGACAGAAACTGTAATTTAAAATGAAGCGGTTGAATTGTTTTATTTTTCGTCACTTTTTTTTTTTTTTTAAATTGCAGAGATTCTTAAGTCTCTTATTGGTGGATGCATGAAGGACCTTGATTCTGGAGGACTGAGGGTAGTGTAGTAATTCACTGGGAATTTGTTTGTTTGTTTGTTGTCCAAATCTCACGACTTGCAAGCACTGGACCGTCACTTGTAATAATCGAATAGGTTTTTTCCTGATTTTGAAAGCATTGCTTTGTGCATAAAAGTAGCCATTTCACTTGCTCGGACCAAGTGTGAATGATCCACTGCCACAGCACAGGAAAACGTGACAACTTTTCAGTTCGAGCAGTGGGGAGAAATCCGTAGAGGTACTCTCCTTAGCTGTCAGACCGGTGGCAGACCATCGTTTCGACGTCGACCAGGGAGAGGAGGTGCAGGTGTTGATTAGTGCAATTGAAACTGATATTTTGGTAACTCCTACAAGAGTAAAACACTTATTAAATGCTTTTACACAAGGTAGAGACATATACAGTATATTTTATTTGATTACTAAGGTAACAAGGTTCTTTGTTTAAAATTTCTTCGAAAAATGAACATGTCTTTTTTTTTGTATCTCTCTTGAAAATGTTACTGTTTTTTCTTCTTGATTTATGATGAAAGGAATATTCTCTGTTTAAGGATACAATATACCATAAATGTGTTATTGAGGCAATAAACACAAAGTTTTGCTCCCAAAGTAAGTCTTGTTGCTATGTGTTATTATGTCTGTATCAAGCATACAATTACATTTAATAAACCACCTCTTACACAAACTTTGTTTAAGTAGCTCAAAGTCCAGTGCCCATAAAGGTGCTAAATATCATTAGTAAACCTTTATAAACATTTACAATGAATGAATAGTTTCAACTATGACTAAGAACAAATAATTAATAAATTAGTTGTAAAGATGAGTAAATAGTAAAAGCGTGCTTATACGTATACATCAACAAACAAACAGTACATGTGTGGCTCATTCATCTTATAGTTCTTACAAAATCTTTGTATAAACACTGGCCCTTAACACTTACTTAGTTTACTAATTTTAAACCGTGACCTGCACTGCACATAAATAACTAATATTGGCATTATATTCACTGTGTTAGCCAGAGGGGAACAGCCCCACTGTGAGTCTGGTTTCTCCCAAGGTTATTTTTATCCATTAACCAACATCTTCAGGAGTTTTGTGTTCCTTGCCACAGTCGCCTGAGTTTCTAAATACAATTATTATTTAATTATTTTTTACACAACTTACAATCATATTTAATCAAACTACACAATGATGACTATATGACTTTATAGCTATTAATTTTCTGTTAATGGAAGATTTTCTGTAAAGCTGCTTTGAAATGATGTGTGTTGTGAAAAGCGCTACACTGTACAAATAGAAATCACTTGACTTGACCTGGCTTTTACAGATCTCAGTTACTAATTAGCTGGACATTAATGAATAACTTGTAAGCATGAATAGTGTGTGAAGTGTTGAAAAATACGAATCATTTCTGAAAACAGAAAACAGCTTTTAAACATAAAGAAGTACATGAGCTCATTCATAAATAATTTTTGAAAAGTTGAATGCCATTTGTAAGCATTCAAATGTATATTAACAACAAATGATCTGTTAATCATTATATAACTTTGTATATGTACAAAATTGTATATGTTAAAAAGTGCAAGACATATGAATGAAATTTTAATAAATGATAATAATAATGAATACATAATGATAATAATAATAATACATACATACATACAAATGTATTTACATTGAGTAATGATATGTTAAGCATAATGTAATGTTAGTTATATTCACGTGACAGGGTGGATGGCGTCTAATCAAGCCTCCGAGAGGGATAAAGGCCAACTGTGGATGGTGGTGCGATGGAGAGATAAAGCATTTATGGGCAGCTGTCCATCATATGTGTGTGTTTGTGTCTTTTGGTTCAGTTTTATATTAAAACTATTATTTATATCGTCAAGCCGGTTCTCGCCTCCTCCTTCCCATTAATACCTTTACAATTCATTAGTTAACATTAACAAGCAATATAAAATATAGTTTAAATATATAGATTGCCACTATTTTATTTTCATTGATAATGTAAATATGATTGTAAATATCTCACAGTGTCTCTGTTAGAAAGTCTTATTAGGGTTTAAAACACATTGATATTAATTTATGTGGCATTCTGGGTCAAGTGTGCCCGATGACTGTCATATTAATGTTTGTTCTGTTTCCTGGTCAAAGAAGGACTTTGGCTTTTGTGTTTGGGTCATCAGTACTATTAATTGATCATGTTTAACCATCTCTGAGGGCCACTTTAATCGATTACAGATAAACACACTGGCTCATGAACATTGTGTTGGCTGGAGTGGATCTAGCGAACCTCTGGGAGGGACAGTTGCTATTTCAGGACTATTGTTATGCCACACCTGCCAGAGCTCTGGAAAAGGAAAACTCTTTTCTTCCCTTCTCTCTGCCCTCACTTGATCTACAACCTCATTTATTCTGTGTCTTTCTCGACCTCTCCTGGTCACAGCTTACAATCAAATCTGTCTCTCTTCCTCAGCTTTAGTTAAATGGAAAGGAAAACAGTGACGCTTCAGAAGGAGCAGGAATCAATAGTGCATTTGTAGTCCTAACAAGCGATTCTTTTGCTGTTCCCTCCTGATGTTAGTGAATTTTATAGAGAGTATCTTAACCTCATTGGTAGTAAATGTTCATTTATATTTGTTCATTCGCTGTACTGCTGTGATAAATAGGACACAGGAGTGAATTTCTATCAGGATCGTACCTCACTTCATCACAGCATTCACAGATCTCAGCGAAAATAACTGTGTATCTAAAAAAAATACAGCTATTTAGTTTATGATCGAATCTGTGTTTTTGAACGATTTGTTACCCGTCCGTCGCTCACTTCGACTTTGTGTCGAAGAAGCGATACTAGGGGTCTCTCTTGAGCGCCTTTCAAATCTCTGATCTATGAGAAAAGGCCAATGAGAAATTGGCAGACAGAATTTGCATGTCCCGCCCCCAGACATACGGGTATAAAGGGAGGGAAATGCGTCGGTTTCATTCAGAAATTTTCTTCAGAGACGATTGGTCGTGTATGCAGAGAGCTGAACAGTCACAGTCTGTTTCCACCCATCTCTGAGCAATTGCTGTTGGATCTACGGCGCATATCAGCAGCGTTGTCCTTCCCTGCACGGCAGTGCAGCTTGCCCCTGAGCACTTCGACAGCACAGTTAAAAGAGTTATTTTCTCTAAAAGAGTTATTTTCTCTAAAAGAGCAAATACACAGTGGCGTTGAACATCCTTTTCAGGATGCATCTTTATAAAAATGTCTTTCCACCCCTGTGTAGTTCCTGGATGGCGTAGAGTGCTCCTGACGGCCACAGGCGCTGCCTCGTGTGTCTGGGCAGCGATCACACCGAGGCAGCGTTTGTGGATGGCTCATGTTCTCACTGCGAGAATATGACCATGGCAACGTTGCGGTCGCAGCTTTCCTTCCTCAAAAGGAACGCCACTCCAGCCGCCTCCGCATCACACCTTCTTCCCACGGGTTTGAGGATGACCCGGCTGGCGATGGAGGCGATTTGGGGTTGACAGCGGGCTCGGTTTCACTAGGTATGCAACCATAAACCACCCACCCCCCCGGCACGTTCACTGACTTCTGTACGGGCTGGAGGCAACAGCGGCTCGCCTCACAGCCAGCCCGCCTATCCTCTTGAGCCCCCCGAGCTGGATGAGCTCGCCGCTGCATCGGAGAGTGATAAGCGTCTGACACGGATGACTTGACTGGGATGCCGCCTTTGGGCCAGCACGCCCAGTCTGAGGCTGACGCCCAGATGTCCGACATGCTTTCCCGGGCCACCATCAGCGTGGGACTGGACTGGAACACTCCGTCCTCCACACAGCCTTCGCGGCTGGATGATTGGTTCCTCGGGTCTGTGCGCTGCTCACAGCCACATCCCCCCTGGTTCCTTTCTTCCCGGAAGTGCATGATGAGCTGACGAGTTCATGGAGGACACACTTCTCCACCATCACCGTGCCTCTCGCTCATCCGCTCTCACTACCCTCGATGGCGGAGCGGCCCACGGGTACACGGCAGTCCCCCAGGTGGACAGAGTGGTTGCGATATACCTATGCCCCGAGAACGCCGCCACCTGGCGGGGTCACCCTGTGCTCCCCTCCAAGGCCTGTAGGATGACATCTTCACTGACCTCCAAAGCCTACAGCACCACCGGACAGGCCGCTTCCGCCCTGCATGCCATGGCCCTCCTGCAAGTCCACCAGGCCAAGGCACTTAAATATCTGCACTTGGGTAGTCCTGATCCCAACATGCTGCAGGATCTGCGCTCAGCAACCGACATCACCCTCAGGGCCACGAAGGTCACAGCACGGTCACTCGGGCAGGCGATGGCCACTCTCGTGGTTCAGGAATGTGATCTGTGGCTGAACTTGGTCGAGATGCGTGAAGTGGACAAAATACGTTTCCTCAACGCACCTGTCTCCCAGTTCGGCCTTTTTGGCGACACTGTCAAGGACTTCGCCTAGCAGTTCTCAGCAGTGAAAAAGCAGACGGAGGCCATATCTCACATCATGCCCCGCCGCAAAGCTGCCAGCACGGGCCACGCTCTGACTGCTCGCCGAGGGCGTCCTCCTGCAGCTTCAAAAAAACGCGCAGCTCCACCTCAACCTGGGCCCAGCTCTCAGCCCCTGCGTTGAATGCCCCGCAGGAAGAGCACGCCCCCCATCTCACGAAGGCTCCAAAGCGGTCCTGAGATGGACGACCCAGAGACCAAAACGTTCACTCCGGAGCTGATAAGAAGGCCACTCCATCCCCCGGTGGAGGGCCTGGAGGAGAATCCTCATTTTAATTTATTTAATTTGCCACACCCCCTTCGGGCTGCGGTACCCACATTCTCAATAAAAGAGCTATTTCCTTTGTCTCTGGGTCACCTGGCCCACAAATGCCGTTCTCACGGCACTCTGCCGTCACACCTCAACAGTCCCGGCAAGTTGGACACAGACCTCTTGCCTCCAGCCACACGACTGTTCCCCGGCCGGCCGGTTCTGACGAGTCCAGAGGATGCCACCATGGGACCTCCTCCTCAGTCACTAACCCGCCCCCTGCCGGGTGTGCGGCGCAAGGTAAGTGCTTAGAGTCTTCTCTCAGCACCAGAGCCTCGGGACGTGGTTTTGCCTCCCGATGCCGCATTACCTGCTCCGCCCCGCTGCTCCGCCCTGCCAGGTATGTCAAAAATAATCGTCCCCTTAGTGCCCATAGCACGAATCTTGTATGTGTGGCTTTCACTTCCCAATCCGTCACGCTGCTGGCCAGGACCATTTGACTAGGTTACGCAATTCAATTTGCCAGCACCCAACCCCCCCCCCCCCCCCATTCAGGGGCGTCCGCTTCATCGCAATACACGGTGAAGATGCCAAATACCTGTGCGTGGAAATCACGACTTTCTTACTCAAAGACGCGATAGAGCCTGTCCCTCCAACCAAGGTGAAGAAGGGTTTCTACAGCCCATACTTCATCGTACACAAGAAAAGTGGCGGCTTACGACCGATCTTGGACTTGCAAGTTTTCAACCGGGCCTTGCACAAACTCCCGTTCAAAATGCTCACGCAAAGACACATTCTAACTTGCGACCAGCATCTAGATTGGTTCACAGCGGTAGACCTGGAGGACGTGTCCTTCCACGTCTCAATATTGCCTCGCGTCCCCTCACGTCTTTACAAAGGTCGCAGAGGCAGCCTCGCCACGTTCAGGCCAGGCACAGCGGTCACCTTAAAACGATCCGCAAATTCAGTGGAGGAATTCGCCGACCAAAAACCAGTGCGGGTACTAAATCTACCCTGTACTGGAATAGGTGCTCCACAGGTAGGAGCCTGCTATTTTCCACAGCTATTTTCCACCATTCAGGGAATGGAGGTTACAACAGTAACCTAGAAGTTCTCGTTCACTTCCATACATTGACTCATATTTCTCATTTACTGATGTCTCTCCATTTAGAAGCAAATTAACTGTAGTTTGAGGCACTTTGGTGGCTTTTCTTACTTTTAAAGACTGACTATAGCGTGAACCAATAGCATTCGAGTCTGGGCTGTGAAGGAGTATATAATTGATTTGACACACTGAACAGACATGCCCCTTCATTGAACTGGTCGGTCACTTGAGTCTGAACGAGATGAGACATCTCGTTTGTGAATGAACTGAATGTACTGGTACACTCGTTCGTGAATGAAATGAATGAATAAGCTCATTCATGAACAAGGATCTGCTGACTGAAAGGCGCTGGATGAATTATGAGTAAAAGTGACTGATGACCACACCTTACAATGATTCAAGTATTGAAACACCTGGTTATTTTACGCTAATGTTATTGTCTTTTTGGTTTTGTTTGATAAAAGTCATTATAAGCAGTTCACAATATTAAACAGTAGATATGTTGAGCTGCCATTTGTGAGGAAAACACGTATGATGCTTAAACACTCTGCTGAAGTCTCTTTGTAGATTTGTAGATGCACAGATTTTAATAAGATTAATAGACTTGTTTTGGTCATGAATGATTGAAACAGCATTTCCATGACTCGCTCAAAACACATGAAAGATGACATTTGCAGAAATGGTCACTGAACGAATCAGTTAAATAATCTGAACAAATATATTTGGTTAACAGATTCAAAAGTCTCGATTAGTGTTGAAAAATTTTAAATGTTTGCATGACATACAGTAAGTAAAACACATCAAATTAATCATACTCATCAATTCACTTTGCATTTCTTACTTTGTATCTCTTGCATATCTTGATCTACACAATTAATACATTATTTGTTTTACAGATAATTGTTTATAGCTTACTAATATTGGCTTTATGTTCATGCTATATAGCCAGAGGGGAACAAAACCTTGCATGCAGAATTCTGCAAGTACAACAGAACACCCTAAATAATGCACGGCGAGCAGAATTAGGCCATTATACATTAATTATGAAGATACAAAAATAGAGGATTCAAATTTGAAAACACTTATGGCATGATGGCCTCTTGTACCACTATAAGCCCACCAAGAGTTCAGGAAAGAAACAGTCCGTCACTTAGCTCGGGGGTGTTCCTGAAAGCATGGTTAACCAACTCTGACATAAACACTGATTTCTACGTTGATTTAATCACACATTCCTTACATGTGGTTACTGGTTCCAGAATACTAGTCTGGGGTTAGTTCACTCAACCCTGAGTTTGAAACTCAGAGATTATGCACATTCATGGTGAACTCAGAAGGGCATTCTCAGCAAAGCGCTGAGTTCACAGGTCACTAGAGTAACAGATGCTAAAAAGAAAAGTGTCCGTTTTCAGAGATGCAGAACTTAAAGTTTTAATAACTGCAAACATGGATTAAAAAGTTGTCTTCACTTGTAAATAGCGATATATATATATATATACACTACCGTTCAAAAGTTTGGGGTCACTTACTCATTCTTTATTTATTTATTTATTTCACATTTTAGAATAATAGTAGTCAGCAAAACTATGGAATAATAGAAATGGAAATATGGGAATTATTTTGTGACCAAAAAATCCAAAATAAATCCAAAACTATGTAATATTTTAGCATCTTCAAAGTAGTCACCCTTTGCCTAGATTTTGCAGACATGTACTCGTGACATTTTCTCAACCAACTTCTTGAGGAATCACCCCGGGATGCTTTTTAAACAGTATTGAAGGAGTTCCCATCTATGTTGGGCACTTATTGGCTTCTTTTCTTCATATTTTGATCCAAGTCATCCATTTCAAAAACTTTTTTTTTTTTAGGAAATTTTAGATTTGTAATTAAATAAATGTATATGTTTTGGCAGAATAATATTTTGTCTACAAAGTTAATTTCAAACTTTTAAGCATACACCTTCAGATCAAAAGATTTTTAAGATCATGAGAAACATTTCAGACAAGTGACCCCAAACTTTTGAACGGTAGTGTACGTATTGGGGAAAAGTAGTGTGGTGATTTTGTTCAGTATTTTATTGTTATTTCAGTCGAACAAGTTGTAGTTTGATTGCAAAAGTTTTTAATAAAATGCATTACAGACAGAGGCCCAGAGCCGGGGTGGAAAAAAGGTTATTTAATACTGTAAGTATAAATTATGACCTTCACAAAAAACTCTTACTTGCATTATAAGTTATCCTCAAGGAAAATAAAGTAAAAAAAATCTATCAAACTTTCAGCCGATTAATCAGTTGTCTGCCATTTCCACCAACATAGTTATCAATATCGGCAAAATTCACTTTCAGTCGACCTTTGATGGAATGAACTTTCATAATAATTAACATATTAACGTTCACTGACAGAAGGAATTGTAAAAAGAATGTGTGTTCCTTATTTTCATTCTATGATATTTGTTGATATATTAATACTATTAATATCATAAAATAAAATTATTTATTAGTAGTAGTACCAAATATAAAATATTGCCCTGTGTTCTACATGACAATGGCAGAAGATTTTTTAGGTTAAGTCAGAGGCTATTTAGCTGTGATGGGCCACTTCAATTAAAATTAATAGGAGAAATTGGAATGCAAACAGATGTAGAAAGGGAGTACCACCTTACAGCTGGTATCCGTTGAAATAGCTGCCCAGCCTGCCCGGTAGCATTCCAACGATGGCTGCTGAGTGAACTGACTTGCCTGGGACAGGGACTTTCGTAAAGATTGCTTTAGGCCTCTATCAAAAAAATGCATAATCTTATCATCCATGCCCACTGTGTCTTTATGACATTTCCTGAAATAAACAAACTCTGGAATATATGTTCGCAAGAGTAAGTTGCTATGGTAACCAACATACTCTGAAAGATCCTCCAATTAAACTTAACCGGTTTAGTCACTAAATCTGCTTTCTGGAATACCCCTCCTGCCTGGAAATGTATTTACATTTATTACCAAGAAATTCACTTTACTTCAATAACTGCTTGCAGTCTAATTATATTTACCTCATTATATTTACCAAATTACAGCACAAACGAAACATGATTCAAACATAATCACAAAGTTATTCTGTTTACTTACACCTCGACAGGCTGCTAGTCTACTAACTGAATAAGAAACTGAGATATAACGGCAAAACTTAAAACAAAAATAAGGGCAAAATAATAAAATTTCTATTTTTTTCCCCACATATAATTAAGTGTTTAGTATTATTTTCTCTCAATAACATGTATTCTTTTGTGCTAGTCATGTAATTTTAACACTGATAGTGGATGCTTTTTTTTATACCAATAAAAACATTAAAACTAAAGCTATGGCGTGTAATCATAGTCATTCAGGAATTTAAGCAAAGAACTATCCCATTAATGAACAATATGAAGGCAAAAAAACACCCGACGCGAAGCCTCTGTGAAGTGCATTAAAATCTCTAAATGCACGTCTAGCCATGGATTATCCTGCTAATACCATGGTCACTTGCCAGCATTGATTGGTTAATGCTGTTAATGATTTTTGTTATCATTTCGTTAATAATAAATATAACGGTTAACTTTATCTACAGGTCGTTAGATTAAGAGTTCTGCCAGTTCTAAATTAGACACAGAGATATTGTAATAATATTTTTTTTTGAAGGAATTAAACAAACAAACAAACAAACAAACTGAAAATCTGTGTGAATAATTGAAAAAAATTGATTTTATTTTAAATCACACACTGTAAAAACACATTACTTGAAGATGCTGTGTTTTGTGAGTGGATAATCCCGAACTATGAAACTATTAAACTATGAATATGAATGAAGCTAAGTCCTTTACAAGGTACTATTACTGTAATATTAATTTACTGTGTAGAATATCTTATAAGTAATTCCTGTTTTTTGCTCCTGTAAATTATTTCTCACAGTCAACACTTGTCAGTAGCCCCTCAGCCTTTTTTTAATTAGTTTGTTATATTTCTTTATTTCCATTTTCATTTCTCAATTCAATTAATTATCTGGTTACTTATACTATATAAACACTGTTATTGCAATTAAAACCTGTATTGTATTTAACAAATAATGTGGACATTTAATTGGCCTCAAGATTTTAGGGTAAAATGTATATGGAAAGGTCTATACAATAATTATATTCACCCCAAACTATACAAAGTGTTTATGAACTAATTATCTGCCGATTTATTCATGATTTGTTTGAAAGTGAATAAAAGTAATTGTCGTTGTTGCGCCTTTAGTGTTCATTTCACCAGGAAACTTCTGCAATGCATACAACGAGCCACGTAAAAATCATTTTGCAAAAATGTAGGTATAGTAATGTGATTCTATGACACCTATTGCACACACAGCCAAGCCAGTTGTAAAAATATTGAAACACACTTCCTTAAATGCCTCCCATTTCATATGTAGTGTTGTAAAGTTGGAATGTTTGTTTGGATGGTATGCCGATGATTCACCGATTCAAGTCCCTGCACAGAAGTGAAATGATCCCTGCACATCTTTAAATGATCGGAGCTTGTTGTTTGGCAAGTATCTTACCTCACACCACTGCTGTCTATGTGTCTTCCTCAGTTCTTGTCTTTGTTTGCACAGGCAATGCTGGGTGTTTACTTGTGTTTGTGCTGGGCCACTGCCTGAAAAACACTGGAGTGATGTCTTTCCTCAATGGTATTCTGTCCGAAGCCCATGAGTCTGAATTCTCACCTGACATTGTCGAGGGAGCTTTACAGCTTTTTGTCTACAGGTGTGAAGAACTGGATTTAAACCTCAAGCGGTTATTTAAAAGATCTTTCCAGTCACTAGCTGTCTGTGAACCTGAGTAATTAATGTGTGTTCGGGTTGTTTATGAATGATTCCCCCTGACTTCCCTGTGACACTTTTTAAATGTAACTTTTCAGAGAGTAGAAGAATAGTGTGTAATTTCTGTGCCACTAACATCACCAACAGGTTTCCTGAATACTACCCCCATCTGATATTGTTCAGAGGAACAGATAGTCCCATCTCAAACTCACACCATTGGTTGAACCAATGATGCTGTGTCGAAGTTGGGATACTCAAACTAAAGCAATGTTTTGATAGCGCCACAGAGTTGCAGAGTTTCCACTTTTCAGGTAAATCAAATTTGATGTTTAATTTACGGTTTTGGGGTACAAGATTTTGGACCAGTGAGAGTTCACAGTTTTTTACTCAAAGAAATTGAGGCAACAATTTGCATCAGCTTTTGGGGTATTTTGAACTCAACAAATTTTTGTTTTACAAATGAGACTTCACATGTAATGTCAACTTAAATTGATCAGTTTACAATGTTCAAATGCTTTCTTTTCTCATTTGGTCCCCACAATGTAGTATAAACATGCACACACACACACACACACACACACACACACACACACACACACACTGTGCACGATCACTTAGCGTCACTTAAACACTTATTTTACAGTAACAAGTGCAGCTACATAGGTTAAAACTTTAAAATTACTTTAATGATACTTCTAGCATGTAGTACATCATGGCATAGTCCACTATATAGATGTGTTTCCTGCTGTTTAAACCAAATTGCATCATTCAAATTCAAGAGTCATGTCTTTTAAATAAATGTGACTTAAATACTATATTAAAAATCTGCATTCCTATGAAGCCTTGTTGAAATTACTCAAGATAATACATACACTATTTAACCACACAAATGATGTGTTTACAAACATAATTCATTTGTTGAAAATGTTTTTTTTTGTTACAATTACAACCCCACTGATTAATTTTTTCCAGTGTACTTATTTATTTGTATACAGTATATCTGAATATATTGCAATAGAATTTAAACATATTGTTTCTAAACTTATAAACTAAACTTTAACTGAAAAGTTTTATATATTTCCGTAGTTTTTTTAACTCGATTATGCCATTCACAATACTTTATTAGATTGTAGTTTATTCACTTATTCAAGACGGTAAGTACACAGTCTTGTACCTTTGTCTTTTTGTTAGATTTTCAAATCCTTTTGAGAATAAAATAACAGTTTGCAATGGATTGTCACCTGAAAAATTCTGAAAAAGTGGGCAGGCACTATTCCGCTATATTGGCCGTATACACCAAAGAAACTCGAAATTGTTTACATTATTACCGTGTCTGACAGCCATTTTGTCCATGAAGCGCATTTGACATTCAAGCACACAGTCACGTGACCGCATTTACCTCAAGCACCCTTCTTTTCAATGCTTCTCAGTTCCTCCAGTTTAATGTCGGTTCTGAAATGACAATCAGCAACATTTCTGTGTTAAAGGAGTAACAGAGCACAAACCTAATTTAAGGTGAGCATTTGATAGCAACCGTTTCTGAGTCAGAGACCGAATTTAGTCTGTACTATGATACTGAAGAAATACTGTTTCTTATTTAGTATCAACTTACCAAAGTACTGGTACTTTTGACAACACTAATCCTCTGCAAGCCACATGATTGGAGGTATCATTCATACATAACACAAATAAGTTTCATTCAAGTTTAATTCAAACGGTCAGGGGTTCATTCAAATCCCTAAACCTTAGTATAGGTTAATAGTAATAGTTATTCTTGCAATAACTTCTGAACAAACACCACTAATGTGTCCTTTGTTCACTAATGATTTCAGGCAGAATTGATTTTAATGCTGAATTTACTCACCTTGTACCACACACACACAAATATAAATACTTATAAAAAACAAATATAAAATTTTTGTGTAGCCACAGTTGTTTATGTAAATAAGCTTGTGGGAAATCACAGTTCTATTTATTTTTTTTGGATAATACTGCATTTGATTAACCTACCCCTTGGCAATTTTTTCCTGATTCTTTACTTTTATAAAGATATTTCCCTTAAGAAAAAGACATTCGCCTTTTTTCATTGTGCAATGAGTTGTTTACTGAGCTCTACAATCAAGTGGTTTGGCAGTGAAATCAGGATTAGTATATTGGCATGTTCAGAGGTGAACACATGGTACAGAAAGATAATTGTCTTTCAGCTGTTTTCCAATTCTTGTGCATATACACTTCAAAAACCTGCATTATTGCCTTTACTTGTGGCTGAAACAGTATGCTAAACACTGTGACATCACCCTAGACTAACTAATTTTAAAACGATGTCGCACGTAGTATAAATGCTGGCTTTGTTCACCTAGGGTGCTTTAGTTCGTCCAGGAGAAAAAAGTTTGGCTTCTTCCAAAGTGTAAACCAGGCTTAAAGCAGAAAAAAGTAGTCCATGTGACTCATGCACTGTATTCCAAGTCTTATTGAGCCATATTCTGGGCTGTATCCTCCTAAGACCCAAAGATAAAAGAAAAGAAAATGTTCCCTTTCAAGGAAACAGTGAAGTTGCATAATGAGTAGGGCTGTCAATCGATTAAAATTTTTAATCAAATTAATTACATGGTGTCCCGATTATTTAATCGCATATACAAATATTTGCTGAGAAAGTCCCTCATATAACAATAATTCAATATACAATGATTATACATATTTATATCAATATATAATTGTACATCGTTAACTTTAAATATTTAAAAGTTTTATATATAATAAATAAAAAATATTCAGATAATTAAAATGCATTACATTCTTGTGGCTGAAGAGTTAATCATTGATAAGACCATACAAAATGATTAAATTGTTTACATATTTCAATACACTTTACAGCTTTCTTGTTACTCAAATTGGAAATTTTTGAATATTAAACTTTGCCAACAAAAGCAGAACATTAAACAAATAATATTCCTTATGAAGAGACATGTCATAGCTAAAAAAAAACAAAGTTGAAAGCTGGGAATAATATGATCTCTAACAATCTGGCAGAAATCAGACAAGTCGGGACAACTCCACAATAAATGAAAAAAATTTTCCGCTTGCAGACCACAAAATGTACAGAGTATATTGACATCTATTGACAATTAAATCTCTCTACAAGAAAATAATTAGTGAGGTAGTACTTATAAATAAGTTTGAAGGAAATTTATTTGTGATTAGATATTTATGGGGTAATTTCCGAATTTTGCGCCATCTCAATCCAGCCACACCCTGCGTCAGACATGCTTGTGTCACGTCTCAGGTGTGTTGCATCATAAAAATAAAATGTTTAGGTCACTGTGTCAAGTAAAATATAGTTTAATACTCAATCTTTAAATGCATCTTGAGATCACTTAGTTCGCATTTGCGCTCCGAGTGTTTTGAATGCAAGAACACTTACTGAAGTGTTTTCTTCACTGTATAAACTGTGCGTTGCTCATACAGCTGAAGTTTCACTTACTGCCCTCTGGAGTAAACAGGTGGTACTACAAGCTTGCATTTCTCAGGAATCTTCCTTATTATGGTCTGGGGGAAGTGTGATTAAATGCGTACATTTTTTTTAACGCATTATTTTTGTAAAATCAATCGCACTGAATTAACGCGTTAAATTGACAGCCCTAATAATGACGCAATTGGGACTACGTCGACCACTCCCTCTGCCTTTTGAGTGACAACACGTGAGGATTTGTGTGTGGATTTAACCATATTGTTAAACTGGCCCGATGGCGCTGCTTTGAGGCTCTGTCAAAACATGCAGCCTTTGAAAGGAGCCAAATGCACTTTGAGGCTCTGGCTCTTGTCATAATAAGAAGGATTGAGGATGGGCACCAGACTTTTCCTTGTGTTTCTCTCTCCCTCCCCATGGATGCACCATTCTCACCATCAAGACATGCTCCTTTTTGCTGGCACGCGGCCTAGTTCGGTGACGTTACATGTCACACAGGCCGTTTTCCTTCAAGGAAACACTGGTTTGGAGGTGTTTCATCACAGGAACGATGGAAAATGTAAGCACTTGTTTAAAAATACATAATTTCTTCTATTTTGTTGCCTTAGAGTGTTCACAGAAATGTAATGAAGCACAGGGCACAGCCCCGGCATCTTTTTCTTTCTCTCATGTTTTTGAAGCGCTGTTGCGCAATTTTTCACCATTGCAATATTTTGATATGCAGGGTGCTTTGTCTGTGTTACTATTCTCCCTGAATCCCATCTGGAGATGGCGAGTGTGTGAGACTCAAATGGTTGCGCGACCGTCTTTTCTATGATGGGTAAAGAGACACAAATGATATCTCTGTCCCTCTTAAATGGTGGCACGTACTTTGCGCACCTCTCTCCTTTTAAGATGTGGTAGTTCTGTACTCACTGAATTTTGCAGTCTTTCCGTTGTTAAGGAGTGTTATGAGTTTTCCGTAAGTCACTTGCTTCTTGTGCTAGTCCGCCGGTTGATACGCATTGGACACTCAAGATTTAGCATGTATGGATGATCGAGTTGGTAATGATTTGTGTATGGAGGACCAAACATGTCATAATTTATGTATGGACTGGATTATAGTTTCTGCTTAAGAAACCATTGGGTAATAATTTGCATATGTAGACAAGTTGGTATCAAATCCACCTTTGGAGTCCAATTGGTATCAAAATTCTTCAAAGGCAGGTTATGGCTCAGTTTTCCCCCATGACATATGCTGGGGAGCAAGTTTAAATTATATATTATATTTCATATTATATCCCTCTTCTAATGCTAGTGAAGTTGGGCTACCTGGCATTCTCTGATGTAAATACATTAAGAGAGACCCACTTTTTATATTTGGTTGATCGAATTCAGCCTCTGTCCTCGTGGCCAAGGGTCTTGGGACAGGCATAATGCAATTTGATGTATAATAATCAAAACTATTCAAGAATCACACACTCATAAATGTCACACACTTTTCCCACCATAATAAATGGTGGGCCATTGTGGCAAACCTGCTTGTTCTCAATTCCTCCCATGTTTGCACATTTTTCCCCATTCTAATGCTTGGGAAATTGTTTATTTGGCGTCTTCTGCTGTAAATACATTCAGAGTGACCACTTTTTATACTTGCCCGATCTAATTCAGCCTCTGTCCCCATAACCAAGGGTCTCGGGATAGACAGAAGATAATTTGATGTATAATAAGCTCAAGTGTTCACAAATCACACTTTCATAAACATCACATGCTGTTCCCCCCATAGTAAATGCTCAGAACATTGTGGAAAACCTGCTTGCTCTCAGTTCACTCCATGTTTTCATATTTTACCCCGCTCTATGCTAGGAATATGGTTTTCTAGCATCCTCTGCTGTAAATATATTCAGAGTGATCACTTTTTATAATTGCCTGATAGAATTCGGCCTCTGTCCCCATGGCCAAGGGTTCTCAGGACAGGCATAACAGAATTTGATGTATAATAAGCACAAGTGCTCTCCCCCAATGTTCATACACACATTCCTGTTCAAAACACAAAGAAAGAGATTTTTTTTTTCTGTAAATATTCCTGCACACTTCAGGACAACTGTCATTATGCCTAAACACAATTAATGCAAACATTGTTAAACCCCATTCAATAAGCCAAAATGATGGAGGCTCGAGGGCTTCCCTCCACTATGTCACTGGTTGCAAGACAGCCGTCAAAGGTAAGCCAAGAGCGCCATCTATTGGTTACTCTTTGCTCTTGAGAATTTGAAATTGCGAATCATACATTAATTCCTCTGTCTGCCTGTGTTATGTCTTGGCAGCAGTTACATGGCTCTCCGAATTGTGTGAACCAAATGAGAGAGAATGTGTTTTTTTTTTTTTTATTAGAGCACAATGTCACAAGTGCAGCTGGGGGACTTGTACCACATTAATATTACGCCAAGGCAGGTATTTTCCCAGGTTCACTTTTGGGGGCAAAGCTTACCAATTGTGCATCCTTCTTTATGAACTTGCGTTAGCACCTTGTACATTCACAAAATGCATGGATATAGCACTGATGCCCTTGAGGCATCATGGCATCCACATTTTCAATTATCTCGAAGATTGGTTGGTGTTTGCTCACTCAGAGAATTTGGCTGCCCAACATTGAGATGTTGTTCTTGGTCACTGTGGCAGGGCGGAGGGCGGGGCCGAGTCGTGATTATACACACCCGGTCCCTTATCAGGCTAATTAAGCCTCTGAGAGGGTTAAAGGCCGATGGCAGACCGTGGTGCGATGAGAGAGATTGTTTACGGGCATGTCCGTCATGTGTGTGTGTTTGTCTTTTAAGTTTTTCATTAAAATATTATTTACATCGTCACGCCAGTTCTCGCCTCCTCCTTTCCATTGAATCCCTTTGAATCCCAGATGGCCACAGCTGCTTCGTTGGGGTGGGTGGTAGTGGTGAGAACTCTACTACAGCGTATCCCTCCTCCTTCCCGGGTTTTGGCACCAGTGTCAAAACCCGGGAAGGAGGAGGGATACGCTGTAGTAGAGTTCTCACCACTACCACCCACCCCAACGAAGCAGCTGTGGCCATCTGCCGGGGGACGAGGAGCCCAGCCGCCTGGAAGCGGAGGAACGGCCGCCGACTGTGAGGGGAGAAGGGGCTCCTAACCGACCACCTGGAGCGGTCAGGCCCGCTGCCAGGGGTGGAGGAGTCCCCTACCAGCCGCTGCAACGCGGCGGGATCTAAGACCGTCGACCGCGAGCGGGGAGGAGCATGCTACCGACCGCCTGGAGCGGGAGAACCGCTGCCAGGGGTGGAGGAGACCCCTTCTGTTCCCCGAGAACGCGGCGGGTCATTCCATCCACCAGGGGCTGGAGGACTGCCTCCGATCCGCCCGGGGAGGCGCGGCTGTCGTCTGTTAGAGGGTGGAGGAGTGGCCGAGTATCAAGCTACGGCGTATCGGAGAACTGGCGAGTAAATTTTTTTTTAATCTCTCTCTCCTCTCTCTCACTGCCGCTCTGCGTTGGCCTTTTCCCTCTCTTTTAAATTTTACAGTGTTTTTTGGGGGGGTACTACACTGTTACAGGAAGTACCCCCCCCCCCCCCCCCCCATTTTAATTATTTCTGTTTCCCTTCCTTTGTCCCCTCCCTCGTCCAGGTAGACGGGGATGACCTGCCAGCAGACAGGCCTAAGGGCACACCCTCCCCAGTGATTGATGGGGGGGGGGGGGATGTACATCATACTGGGGGCTCCCCAGCCCGAGAGAACGAGGGAAGAATGTGGCAGGGTGGAGGGCGGGGCCGGGTTATGATTATACACACCCGCTTCTTTATCAGACTTATTAAGCCTCCGAGAGGGATAAAGGCTGATGGGAGACGGTGGGGCGACGAGAGAGAGATTGTTTATGGGCATGTCTGTCATGTGTGTGTGTTTGTCTTTTAAGTTTCTCATTAAAATATTATTTACATCGTCAAGCCGGTTCTCGCCTCCTCCTTTCCATTGAATCCCTTTACAGTCACATAAGCAGATTAGGTCTGTGAGTTAACCTAGACAAGAGCATCTTTTTGCAGAGGCAACAGACTCTGTTTCTAGAGGTGGAGCTAGACTTGCGGACCATGCAGGCACGCTTGTCTCTGGCTCGCGTTCTGTCATTCCGCAAGTGTCTAAGTCTTTATGCGTTTTCACCGATCAACCAGCTTCACTCGGTTCTGCAGTGGATTCGGGAGGAACGTGTTCAGCTTTTGTTGGTGGCGCTGTATTGGCCATCTCAAGTATGGTTTTCAACTCTGGTCTCTCTCCTGGAGAGGGTTAGGGTATTAATGCCTAACGTGGACCTGCTATCGAATTCATTAAAAGCAAATAATTTTAAAAGGTTGGATTTTGGATTTGCTACTATTTAAGGTTTAGCATATGTAACATGAACCACAAATGTGCCTATATTACAAATGTATGCTGATTTGAATGAGGAATAAATGACAGTACACTTGCATAAATTGTATGGTGGCCATTTATATGTGTTTATGGTAATCCTGATGAATCGCTCAGTGAGTTAAATTAAAATGAGGCAATAAACAGCAATTAATGAACATTAAACAACAAAACAAGCCTGGATATCTGTAGACATGGTATAATATTATTGCCGGTAGCCAGACTAGGAGTGCAGCGGTGGTTTGTGTGTTATGTGTGTGCGCAATGTGCTTATCAGTGTCTCATTCTCAGACAATTATTACTGCACTCGTATACAACAGTTCTATTCTAGAACTTGAACACAGATTAAATGTGATCACAATAATCATAATGCGAATAGGTTACATGATCATACTGATCAAATAGTCACGAGTCATTACATTACAAAAGTCTTGTGAAATACAACAAGCACATTAGTTTCACACACAAACTGTTGTTTTTAGCAATGTCATGTCGCTTTGTGCGGATTATTTCAAGATTTACAGGTAAGCACCGTATTACACTGGGTTAGGCTTGCTATTATCGCAATTCTTTGCCAAAAGTAATGATATGCTATTTTCCACATTCTGTTCATATTCCATGAAGTAATACTTGAAAATGATTGCCCCCAAGTAACATACATCATTTTTTTGCCGTGTTTTCGTTTATTGCTTCATGAAACATAAACACAATATGGGTCATGTCATTACTTACAGCAGATGATCCCGACTAAAACCAGCCCCAAAACAAAGTAACAAGGTGCAGAGATGTTGAAATACTCCTCACAGAGCGATATGAGTTTGGCTCTCACTGTCAGACATGCTGCATTTGTGCACGCGCACTGTCACTTGAGACTTCCCGAGTCTCTGCCTGAAATAGAGAAGCCACAGACAGTCAGAGATTCTCAGCCTCAAGCAAATAAAACATAAATAATTATAAAAACATTTCACACTCAGGGTTTTGGAAGGTGGAAGCAGGGTTGGACTGGTAATCTGGCATACCGGGCATATTTCTGGTGGGCTGACGCACTTTTGGGCCATTCAGGGGAGAACTGGCCATCAGGAGAACCGAGGGGTCCGGTGGGTCGGCCGCAAAAATGTTATCTCATATTTTATAGAAACATGTTTATGTTTTTATTTTACCCTATTCACTCACAGTGTCACCTAGTTGGTGAAAGCATGTGTACCGAGTCCCAGTTACCCTTAAAAGAGGACTTTGAAGAAATCAATGTCTTTCTCGTAAGAAAAGAAAATGCTTTGAAATCTCCGTAAATTATTCTTGAGACATTTATTTGCAAGAAAGAAAGAAAAATGAAAATCAATCAAGTATTAGTAATAAATGCAAAATAATGCACCCAATGTTTGTCTTTCCATATAATATACTAAATTGTGATGTGAGACATTCCAAAAGACCAGCTAGTTGTCATGGCCAAACCACAAAACCATCTGATATCTCTGAAAAGTCCAGGAAATCCACTATAAAATACTGTAAGATTAACAACTGTGGCACGTACGGTCTATAGAGAAGTAGGAAAAAACTAAATCTCCTCTACAGAGGACAAAAATATATGGCTGGGTCTCTGGAAGATATAAGGATAGTTTTTCTGCCAGTAGTTCATGCAGTATTTGTACTTGCCATGCCAAAATTTTCACTGGCCCCTCCACGAAAAATTATACATTTACAATAATAGCTGGAAATAATACAACTATAGTGTAACTCCATCGTAGCTATTTTCTACAAATGTTCTACCTATTCTTATTGAGTATTCGAAAACTATCTCAAGTCTTTGCAATTTCGACAAAACTATATCTACATTAATTTATCAAGATACATATCAGTACATATGTATCTCATACCCATGATACATATAAGTATCATGGGTACATTTAAATCAGGAGTATTTGCAATAAAAATATATGATCAACAATCATGAAAGATATAGTGACAATGCATTACTGGTCCAATGGGGCAAGTGGCATTTCCATCATCTGGCCTGACACTCTCTCAAAATTACAATGTACTGTGGAGATGCATAAATCCCTTTTAGTGTGTTTGAAATCATTAGTAATAGTTGCTAAGGTAATCACTTTTACTATTGCTCACATGAAGTGGTTTTATTACTATTAAATCTCAGCTTATAACTTGTCCTGCACCATTTGTGCCACAGACTTGAATGATACCTCAAATCCTGCAGCTTGTTGATGAGAGGTGTGCTGTTACTTTTTTAAAGCGATCTGACTTATTATTTTTGCTTGGCAGAGGATAAAATGGGCAAAAAAACAAAAACAAACAGTACATTGAAGAAGGGAACCGAGCCGCACATCATCACAGATGTGTTTCAAATGATGTACTATACTGTGTTCTTACACTATATGTACTGTATTCTACCATCTAGAGTATGAAATTACAAAGGGTAATATACTGTTTAATGTTGACTTTAAGCCTGATATGCATTCAGTGCCTTGTAAAGTACATCCTTACTTTCTTAAAACAGGTAGCTATTTCAATGTGCAGACCATTTTAGTCTGCTTTTAAAGCAATGCAAGTGTGACATATGACAATTAGCCATGTCAGAAATCATTTAACTCATTGAATATAGTGAGAAAATGGCGTTTTCAGAGCTAATGGAGAATTAGACTGGTGACTGAGGAGCAAACATGCTTCATTGTCTGCAATGACCTCTTGCAGCATTATACTGCCATAAAGCTTCTCTGTTTTTATCATATGAACAGGCAAGTAAACAGTCCACACACAGCACATTTCTGTAATCCAGCTTTGAAATATTTCTATTGCAGAAAAGATGAGTTCAGGCCTGTCCATTTTGAAAGTCATGTTGTACTTCATGAAAATCACAAAACTGCATTACTTTACTCATAAAACTCAGCT
This sequence comes from Moxostoma hubbsi, assembly GCA_032164185.1. NCBI lineage: Eukaryota > Metazoa > Chordata > Actinopteri > Cypriniformes > Catostomidae > Moxostoma > Moxostoma hubbsi. The sequence goes on along the minus strand of JAVLUX010000011.1, from coordinate 45,847,435 downwards.
GGTAAGACTGTCTGCTCCGTGCTGATAACGCAGGATTTTTGCTTCTGTTCTTCTGTGAATTTATTGATTCTCTCTCTCTGTATTATTAAGTTGCTATTGAGGACATTCTGTTTATATCACAAACATTGTACATTTTATATTGAGGTTGGATATAAGCAAGCTTGAACTGGATTTGATTTGTGGAAGGACAGAAGCCTTGATCTCATTTCACAAGGCTTTCCTTTTGCTGGTGAAATCAGGTTATGTAGAAATATTTGCAATATGAAATAAGCCCTTTTTCATTGATTTTTACTCCATTTGTCAATCAGCCTTGGAAAATCACGAATTAAACTCATAATAAGAAAACAAATCCCCAGGCTTTGCAAGCATTTCAAGGAGGTCTATAATACCTGGAGTTCTCTATATGTTTACATTGCCATTCATCTCAATGGCAGTTACTCAGCTGGCACATACAGACCTGGCAGTACGCAAAATAAATTCTGCCATCTGTAAGACTTTATGGTAACATTTTACAAAAAAGGTTTCATTCATTAACATTAGTTAATGAATTAGGTATTATGAACAAATAATGAACAACATAATACATTTTTACAACAATTATTAATTTAATGTTAATGTTAGTTAATAAAAATACAACTGTTCATTGTTAGTTCATAGTGCATTAACTAATGTTATCAAATACAATTTTTGATTTTAAATTTATATTAGTACATGTTGAAATTAACATTAACTAAGACTAACAAATGCTGTAAAAGTATTCTTCATTGTTAGTTCATGTTCAATAATGTTGTTAACTAATGTTAAGAAATGGAACCTTATTGTTAAGTGTTACCAACTTTATAATAACTTTCAGTAATAAATCATTAACAAACATAAAATGCTTAAAGAATCCTTAGTAGATTTATACTCAAATAGTTAGAAAAAAAGAATTTGTAAAGAATTTGTAATCGCAACATCATATCCTGCTGGAGATAGGAGGCAGGGGCGGGGAGCCAACCCCCATGCAGGACGGGACTCAACCTGTGGTGGTGGAGGTTGCCATGTTAGCACACTTTAACAGTAATGTGAAAGATTTTGAGCAGATTTATAAAGCAATGGCTTACATGTGATTGGCTAGGAGTTACCTAGCTAATGGTGCGATGATGTACAGCTGCTAGAACTATGCTGCACTTACATATCTGAATATAGGCTACATAAAGCACTAAAAATTACCTTAAATGCCAATTGTGGATCAAGATGTGACAATTAATCTCTCAAGGCCAAACCAGTTCAACACTGACAGAGGGTCGAGAAAGAGAGAGAGAGAGCAGCACCATTTAGCTAATCTGATTGTCTTAATCTGTTTATATTTGTTCTGGCTTGATAAGGTAAAGATGGTGCCTGCATATTTAAGCACTTTGAGATAATGGAAAATATGGCTGCCAACATTTACATTCATGTCTTGTTGTGACCAGGGCAATTATGAGTGAGAGGTTTTGTAATTGAATTTTTTCCTCCGTAAGAGGCTGTTTGTGGAGAGGAGAGAGGGACTGCCATCTTACCTCTTAAACAAAGAGTGAATTTCTCATCTCAGTGGTTCTATGCCAGTTATTGTTCATGATTTGTTGAAGTGCCTTGACCTGATTCACTATTTGTTTCAAATGTATTTTATAACCAACCTGATCTCATAGATTAAAGTTACTATATGTACTTTTTTTTGCTAAATTATTTTAAGTGGCTCGTTGTACGTATTGCAGCAGTTTCCTGGTGAAATGATCACTAGAGGTGCAACAACAATGACTTTTATTCACTTTCACACAAATCATGAGTAAAACATCAGATTATCAGTTCATTTACATTTACAGTCCATTTGTTTCTCATACAATGTTAACGTATGACATCTAAGCACTGTTACTACAGTGCATGACTTGTAAGCTTTTTCAAACACAAACAAATTGCGCAGTACTTCAATTGATAAAGCGTCGTTGTCGCAAAATGATGTGGTCACTTCAGAAATTGACACTATCATTTACATTTAGGTTTAGGATAGGGAGGTAGGCTTTGTTGAATCAAAAATCGATAGAGTGTTAAATTTAAAAAACTCATCTGTTTTTCATCTCACATTTGCTTTTTGCCATTATCGGTTAGGTTTATTTTGAGTTTTGGGTCTGGGTCAAGGGTAAAGCAATGAAATGGATTTTAAACATAGCAGTAATGATGAAGGCATGGTAAAACTTTTCCAAGACAGTTTTAATGTGACATTTTAATATAACCAATAGAAAAAGTTGAAGTTCGTTAAATTTGAACAAAAGTCAACATCTGAGACATAAAGGTCCCCAAAGTTGAAGAAACATTTAATTTAATCTGATTGATTAATCTATGAACATTTAGTTAATTCCTGCATCTGTTTCTTTCCCTCTATCTTCTCTGACAGGCATGACTTGTCAAGCAAGGACATCATACACAGAGGACGAGGTGCTGTGGGGCCACCGATTCTTCCCGGTCATCTCTCTGGAAGAGGGCTTTTTCAAAGTGGATTATTCTCAGTTCCACGCCACCTTTGAGGTTCCTACACCCCCCTACAGTGCAAAAGAGCAGGACGAGGCGTTACTCATGTCGTCTCCACTAATAGCCCCATCTCTGTGCAACAGCGGGGAGAAGAACAGCTCCCTGGACTGCCTGGAGCTGCTGGAAGATTCCGAGAGCTCCACCAAATTACCGGCCAAACTGCAGAAGATGACAGGCAGGGACGGGCTGCCTAGAAAGCTCTTGCGGATGAGCTCCACCACATCAGAGATGACATACAGCCTCGGAGAACTGCCTATGAAACTGCAGCGCATCAGTTCAGTGCCTGGAGTCTCAGAGGAGAAGCAGATTACAAGGACAACTAAGGTCACCACAGAGGCCATGAGCAAATCGGTTGCGGACTTGCCACCGAAACTGCAGAGACTGTCTGGGGGAGGAGGCCGCATGGACGGACACTTGCCCCCCAAACTCAGAAAGATGAACTCTGACCGATTCACATAGAAGAACTGACCTCTGACTGTAAAATGGGGCCTCTTATATTCTAAGATTTATAGTGTGTTGGTGAATCTCATCAAAATATGTCCAGCTCACATTTCACTCCAAAGTGAAAAGGGAAAAAATTACAAAAATATATTTGCATTAAGAAAATTAAGCCTAATTTCAGCGTCATTTCAATGATCAATTGTGGTTCCTTACACATATCAAGGCAGTTCCGAGATGAAATGTCCACTGTGTGGTGCTGTGTGTGTGTATATATATATATATATATATATATATATTAAACAATATCACACGAGTAAGAGGGCAGTATGGCCCTACATCAGCACTGCTGTGACGCCGAGTGCAGTAGGTAATCACAGCAGTGCTGATTTAGGGCCATATAGCATGATTGTGAGTATATATAGTTCAATGGACAATAAAATAAAATAAATTTAGGAAAAACTGTGTACGGTCATAAAAAAACGCATTTGTGCATGGAACTACTTTCTTACGTGACAGATCAGAATCTGCCATTGCTGGTTCAAATCAAATGATGCGTCTAAGCCTTCGTTAGTAATTCAAAAATGTCACTTCAGAAATAGTATCACGGCTTGTGCTGTTTCTAACAAGTTATTGGATAAACAAGAATGTGTGTGTGCGTGTATGTGAGTGTGTGTGTGTATGCGTGTATGTGTGAGAGAGAGAGAGTGAGAGCGAGAGAGAAAGAGAGAGAGATGGAGCATGTGTGATCACCTGTTGCCACTCCCAAGCAGAGATGCTGTCAACTTTCTGAAGGTCAGCTTTATCAGTGGAAAAATAGCAGTCCAAGCGGGGGTATTTCTGCCTATTTCGCGGTAGCTGGTGTGCAAGATTCGATCAGTATAGAAACTGCAATGTTCTCCGCCATTTTAAACAGCATCCATTGTGTAATTAATCAGTCTGTTGTGTCTCTCAGCTGTGATGAGCCATAATGCTGAAGTTGTTAATTTAAAGCCATTTAAAGCTATTTCCTAGATTTAGTAATGTAGTAGTAATACAAGCGATCATGAAGAGCTGTTGTATGTAAACGGCTGACACGGATTCACTTCATGTCACCTAACTGGCATATATTACACACAAAAGTATCTTTTGCCACCACCTGCTTGCTAACATATGTAATGTAAAAAAAAAAAAGACAAACAGTAGCTCTTAACACATCTGCACTGCTCTTACACTTTAGTTTAGAATGACACGAACACAAGCGGAGTGATACACACAGTGAAGTGTCCGAGTGCTGATGGTGTCAAACCATCAGTGCTCATGTAACATCTCTCGTCCAAGCAGATTCGAGGACCAGAACTAACTGCTGTGTGTGTATATATATATATATATATATATATATATATATATATATATATATATATATATATATATATACACACACACACATACATACATATACATACATACCGATCAGCCACAAAATTAAAAAAAATTAAATTGCCTGCCTAATATTGTGTAGGTCCTTTTTGTGCTTCTAAAACAGCTCCAACCCACACCTCAGAATAGCTTTCTGAAATACTATGCTTCTCACCACAATTGTAAAAATTGGTTATCTGAATTACCATAGATTTTGTCGAATAAGTCTGTTCTCTGTTGACCTCACTCATCAACAAGGCATTTCCGTCCACAGAATTATGTTTTTTTTTTTGTTTTTTTTTATATATGCACACTCACACTAGAGTCCAAAAGTTTGGAATAATGTACAGATTTTGCTGTTTCGGAAGGAAATTGGTACTTGAATTCACCAAAGTGTTATTCAACTGATTACAAAGTATAGTCAGGACATGTGAAAAAATAGCACCATCACTATTTGAAAAAAGTACTTTTTGATCAAATCTAGACAGGCCCCATTTTTAGCAGCCTTCACTCCAACAACTTATTCTTTAATTATTCAGGTACTAGAAAACACTTGCCATTATATCAACACAGTTTAAAGCTATTTGGCTCATTAAATTAAGTTTAATATTGTCTTTGTGTTTGTTTTTGAGTATCCACAGAAAGTAATAGACTAGCATGTCTTAAGGTCAATATTAGGTCAAAAATGGCAAAAAAAGAAACAGCTTTCTCTAGAAACTCATCAGTCAATCATTGTTTTGAGGCTATACTATGCTTGAAATTATAAAAGGCTATACTATGCTTGAAATTGCCGAAAAACTGGAGATTTCATACAAAGATGTACGCTACAGTCTTCAAAGACTCTTTCCATGCGCTTGCTCCACGAGACAGCGTCCCGTTGCACGCCTCTGAACAAACAGCAGATGAGACATGATGGCTTTTCTTTTGTCTGTTTTTAAAAATATTAATAAAGTGTGTTTCTTCAAGTGCATTTTTTTGACTAACAGCATTTGTTGTCATGTGTCACTCCGAGACGTCTTACATGTCTCCCACTTGTTGTGGGTAGATGAGCAAATTTACTCGCACATGAAATACATTTGGACGAGGAGCTTGCGAATTGGATTGAATTGGATTGGTCTCGTTGCATTTTGCAGGTGGCGGGTGCTATTTCACACCCTTGGTGCACATACAAAAATAACAAACATTCATAAAATCACTTGAATAAAATGCAATTTAAAGCTAAGATCTATTGTATAGTTATTGGCAAATGAGGTCCTGAACTCTATGAATGTGTGTGTTTTGAAGAAGCGCATTCATTGCACTCGTGAACAATGGATCTCACAGCCAACATGTATTAAATCAGACATGCATCTGCAGATTTTCTTTCATCTGTTCTTCAAACTATAATCATGTTTCATCAAATGCACGTCTTTGTGTCGAATGTCTTGTAATATATCACTCAGAGAAGTCTTACAGATCGCCTTCCACAGTGGCTGGTACATCAGCAAAATACTCCTTGTTCACCAGGAGTAGGCTGTACGATAAATTCGGGAGAAAGGAAATCAAAACAGTGTCATTGAATCAAGAAACAAGGGAGAAACAAGCCCTGAGTCTTTATTCACAAATAATCCACACTAAATATTATGTGACAAGAACAAAAAATGCCAGCCCAAGGAGAGTTTGTCATAAAAATTGGATCTTTGGGGAAGTAGGCTACACCTGGAAACAGCAGGACTGAAAAGTGTGAAGTATAGTTTAGAAATGATTTTTTTTTAAAATTTTATTCTGTTGTATTTTATTTTATGGCCATTATTAACTGTATTACTGTTACTATTCATTAAATGTATTAAATACATTTAATATATTTAATTAAACACATTAAAGGTATATAATTCATACATTAATTAATAAATGTCAATAGTCTAAATTTTGTATTAATATTAATGGTTTGATAGTAACACAAAAAATATTGCCTCATTAAGTAGCTTCAATATAGCTAGCTACTTTTTGATAGTAACTTGTAGTGTAGCTAACTACTTAAAGAGTAGCTTGACTGTAGCTTAACTAATTAAAATTATGAGTAGCTTGTAGCTTGTCAAACTACAGTTTCAAAGTAGCTTCCACAACACTGGACATGTCCTCAGCTGACAGCTTCGTTGATTTTTCTTCCCGCTCAACACCAGTTTCACGTACAACAGTAAAGAGGAGACTCAGGGATGCAGGCCTTATGGGAAGTATTGCAAAGATAAAGACACTTTTGAAACAGATAAACAAAAATAAAAGTTTAGAGTGGGCAAAGAAACACAGACATTGGACAACAGATAATTGGAAAAGAGTGTTATGGATCTTAACCCCATTGAGCTTTTGTGGGATCAGCTAGACTGTAAGGTGTGTGAGAAGTGCCCGACAAGACAGTCACATCTAGAATGCCAAGGATCTGCAAAGCTGTCATTGCTGCACTTGGAGGCTTTGTTTGATGAGGAGTAGGTTAATTAATTTTTTTTTTCAAATTGTAATAGTAATTTTTCAAGTTATTAATGTCCTGACTATACATTGTGATCAGCTGAATGACACTTTGGTGAATAAAAACAACAATTGTTTTCTATAAGAGCAAAATCTGTACATTATTCCAAAATGGAACAGTGTGTGTGTACATACATACATACATACATATACATATATATTCTTTTTTTTGTATTGAGTAAAAAAAGTGACTCTGTGGCTCTAACAAAACTTCCTGACCAACCAGACACAACAACATTGGCTCAGCCAAAGTCAGGGGGACTATCAGGTTGACATTCATAATTTTTGCAATTCAGTTGAGTGGCAATAGTGGTACCTAATTACAACTTTATGTTTCGCAATTGTTAGTTTATATTTAGCAATTTTCAACTACAAGTTTATAGCACACAATTGTGAATTTATATCTTGCAATCGTAAGTTTATTTCTTTTAATCACAAGGTATTTATTCGCAATTGTTAGTTGATTTCTAGCAGTTGCATCTTTATATCTCGGAATTACGTTTTATAAAGTCTCACAATTGTGACTTAATATCTCAATTTTGAATGTATTATTTGTAATAACAAGTTATAAACTCACATTTGTCAGTTTACCATATATCTTGTAACTGCGTCTTTGTTTCTAAGAATTGCGACTTTATATCCCACAATTTGTAATATTTCTCGGAACTGTGACTTTTTTTTTTCCAGAATTGCGACTTTATACCTTGAAATTGCTTTGTTGTGTCTCGCAATTGTGACTTTATTTCTCTGAATTGTGTCTATACCTATAAAAAATAACAATTGCAAGAAATAAAGTGAAAATAGTGAGCTATACAATCGCAATTATGTGACATAAACTTGCAGTTGCAACTTTAGTTGTGTGACTGTGTAGTATATCTTGCAGTTGAGATAACTAAAGTCAAATTTGTGATATATTGAGTGCGAATAAGCTCTTTTAGTTTTATATTAAATTCTGGGATCCAGCTTCCATAGAAATGTGTCCTGGACATGTGCATTTTTCGTAAGATTCACTCATGTACAGATATGTAGACATATACATGGTATATGCAGTACTGATGAAGTAGGTTAACTCATTGCAGAACATCTGTTCCTGTATAGTGAACAGACTCTTTCAGGTTGTTGTTACTACAAGCACAATCTGGTATGGATGGCACCCTCAAGTGTATGTTCAAATATTTCTCTCTCCCTCTTGTAGGCATGTCAAGCTGTACATATGCATTTGCCAGGAAAATGTAAACACATTCTCAATCCTCAAGCCATATGGTTGTATAGCGAACAGTTCATCCTTTGTGGCTAATTAAGAATTATTAATGTCATGCAGTTAACTTGCGTACCATAATGCAATTATACAATTTCTGAGGTTGTGTTAAAATGCATGTTTGGCTTAAAACAAGATAGATACATGTTTAGCCTTACACATTATATTTAATGTTGGTTCATTGTTCATACATTCTTTGTTTTACATGATGATAGTTTTGGTTTTATTTATAATATTTCCATTGCATGGTGGATGACTGATAGATCAATAATGTTTTATATACCAAGTAAAAAAAATGGTTACCTTTTAAGCATAATAGTCACATAGAGGACATCTCCTCCTTTTGAATAGTACACCCAACCATGCAAATTATTTACTCACCCTCATGCCATTAAACCTCTTATTTTTCTTTCTTCTGTGAAAGAAAAACACAAAAGGAGATGTTTTGCTGAATGTTCTAGCTGCTCTTTTCCATACGATGAAAGCAGACAGTGATCAGTGAAGCTGCAAAAATGACAAAAAGCTCCGTAAAACTATAATAGTTGACAGTATAACTGAAAAATTGTTGGTGTAACCTTGCATAGTCAGGTTGATTTGGTAAAACTGATTAATATTTTCTAATTTACCCCCACTGAAGAAGAGTTTTGGGAACTCCGGTAGCCTTTTTTTAATCCAAATTTCTAAAAACCACTCCAAGCAAGATTTAATTAAATTAAAACTGCTTATGAATGCAAAGATATCAATAAATCATAAAATACTTCCACCTCTAATAAAATATGTCCACTTATCAAATAAGTACGTTACGTGGACTATATTCCAACACACCAAAACATGTTGAATAATTACAAAATAATGGTGCATCGTCACACTAAGTGCAAATAAAGTTAGATGCCATTTTAACTCCTATTTAAATACTAATAAACATAATATGGGCATCAGTGCAGTGTGTTTATTGTCTTTATTTAAAAGTCCAAAAGAAACCCTAACAACATCCCCAATCCTAACTTTAACCTTAACTTTCCCTACAAATTAGCCATGGTTTTAATACAGTAGCCATAATATCACCATGGTATTTTGTAGTAAAATCATAGTAACCACAACATTTGACATGGTTACTAAAATAACACCATATTACTATAGTAACACCATAGTTAATTGCATAAAAATTACGTTTTCCACCAAAAATGTGGTTATTACAATATTACAATAGTAAAACCCGGTTCCCTTATGTAGGAACTCAAGCTGCGTAACTGCATTGGGATATGCCCTGAGTGTCACGTGGTCTGATGCCCTTATTCAATCATGCCAATTTATTGGCTGATGGCGCTTAAGCGATGCCCCTAGGGAGCTACGTCATGGGCTCCATAAAGGACAGCAGAAATGTTCGAGGCTCACAATTTTTCACCACGAGCCGTTATCCCCACTTGTTCCAGTTCCATTGCCTCCAGCCTTGGAGCTATGTTTGCCCCACGGCTTGCGCTAGGGAACGAGTTGGCCAAATTGATGCTTTTGTTTGCGAGGGTGTTTCACTCTATCTGGTACTACGCATTGTTCCCCCATTATATGTTGGGACCGGTTTAGTTCTAACCTGTTTTTTTCAGTAACCTATTTAGCTCAGCCTCCCCCATAATTTACACTGACGAACAAGCATTGAATATTTTCAGCTTAAGTTTTTCCTCTGCCTCCATGACCAAAGGTCTCGGGGCACACGTAAAATAAATCAATGTACAATAAAAATAGGTCTACACACAAGCCTGATGGGCTTGCTGTGTAACGAAGGATGAGTCCATATTCAGTGAAAAAATTGGACTATATAAACGTAACCGACAACCAGAATATGGTTCAGCGAACATTATGTTGGGCCTCATGTGCTCAGATATGAGAAAAAGGTAGGCCTACATTCAGTCATAAAGCCAGACTGAGGCCTGTAGGAACACTCAAAGCCAAACGGCACCAAAATCAAACAAAGGGAGTCCAAATAAACTACAGATCCCATCAAGCCTTGCTCACTTTACACCTAGGTTTGCAATTCTGAAGGATCTAACTCTCAGCTTCTATTGGATGAAACGCACGAAAGAACACCTCCCTTAACCATGATGTCATTGAGAGTATAAAACCCTGGAGATTCCTCATAAGACTTGCTTCCAGAGACAGTATTCGCCATGTCTAGTTGCAGCCCTGCTACTCCCAGGTGTTGCCTCGCTTCCCAAGGAAGTAACATACGTACCTGAACTTTGGCTATACAATCTCCATCTTGCTGGATGAGTCATGACACTCCGTTTCACTGAGCATGCTAATGAGTCCGAAGGAGACCACGAGAAATCCACGTCTCACCATTTTGCCAGAAGAATTGAAGAAGATTTCTGTTCCTTCTTCAACCGGGTTGACTTCGCTGATTTATTTGCCAACCCGCAGAGAATCAGTCACTGTACCGCCCGCCAACAGAGCGAAGAAACAGCCTCCCGTCATCACCCGAGCTTCGAGGAACCAAGTCGGAGTCAAACGACGGATGAACACACATTATACATGCGTTCTCAAGTGACTCAAATAAGAGGTTTATGTCTGGGCAGAGATAGATTATTATACTGTGTTATTCTTTTGTATCAAGGTTATTGCTTGTACAGTTTATGGACCGCCAAGTCCGCTCATTGCTGCTAATAATACTCAAGGTATTATTATAACTTACTGTTACCACAAATGAGATTTGCTGTGTTGTCGACCAACCACGTTGGGCTGTTTGAGCATTACTGCTATTGCAGGAGAGACTGGCACACTGAGTTTATCCATTAAAGAACAACAACTGTGTTTATGTTCACAGCATCTCTGAGTGATAAAACTAACAGTTGCCGTCTCTCCCACGATCACCAATCCATCTTTGGGGCCATCACCCTTTTATCTCTCTCTCTTGTACTAACCGCACACACACACATGACCACTCACAAACATACCTGCACACATATTTGGCAAACAGATAACTTGGCGATAGAGCCCAGCTTTGTCCCTAAGTTATAATACCAGCGGAGACACGTGTGAAACATGTTGATGCCATTAACCAGTCTCTCTGCCCACATTAGCAGGCACATTCTCTGGCCGGAAACCTCATGTGCCATGCACGCCATTTGTGCACTCCTCTCCTTGCGCACACACACACACACACACACACACACACACACACACACACACACACACACACACACACACACACCTCTATCTTTCTCTCATGTATTATAGGCTTATCTGTTGCCAAATCTAATCAAGTTACTGTTTATTTTGTAGTTGGAAGTCAGAAGTTTATCGACTGCATTGTATTGATTATTAATTGATATTTCTGCATCAATAAACATTGTTATACTTTAAAGACAAGTATTTTGGTATTGTTCAGCATGCACCTGTGCAAAGGGCTGGCAGGGGATGTCAGTGCTCAGATTCAAGCCTTCATTGTTCCCATTTTGAATGTCGATGTTCTCGGGACGTTGACATTCCTAAGAGAACAATCCTGTATTGAGACTGCTATACTGTCTGTTTATTAGTACCTGATTCCAGGGTGGTACCCCAGCAATATTATTTCTAATTAATATTCTATTGATTAAGATAATTGATAGTTATATTTGACTATTGTTGATTTGAAGGATTAATAAGCTAATGTTGATTATAATCAATGTTCTATTGATTTTAATAATTCCTAATTATTATTAATTATTGCTGATAACCAAACCTGCTCCTGAACGGAGCCCCAACAACTATAAAAAATGTAAATAAATAAAAAGCACTTCCAGAATTCAGTATCTGTCTCCATGCCCAAAGGTCTTGAGATATGCATAACAGAATTCGATGTTCATCAAGCACTAGTGTACACAAAACACACAGTGATCATAAGCACCACATGTTATCCCCCCCATAAGAATGCTGGGACCATTGTGGCAAGCCTGTTTCCTCTCAATTCCCTACCATGTTCGCACATTCTTGCCCGTTTTGTGCTAGGCAAGATGGTTTATCTGGCATCTTCTGCTGTAAATTTATTGAGAATGACTGCTTTTTATAACTCCCTGATCAAATTCAGCCTCTGTCTCCATGACCAAGGGTTTCGGGACATTCATAACAGAATTCAATGTTCATAGAGCACAACTGTACACAAAACATACTGTGAACATAAGCATCACACATTGTTCCCCCATAAAGAATGCCGGGGACATTGTAGCAAACGAGTTTTCTGAAATAAACATTCCCCCCAATGTTCATACATCTTTCCCCTTTCAAATACCAGGGAAAATGTATATTTTTTCAGCGTCCCTGCTGTAGGTACATTCAGGGTGCTCATCCTTAATACAATAAAGGCAAAAACATTATCAAATTCCATTCAACCAGCCTCAGTATTAGAGGAGCGAAGGGTTCCCTCCGCTGTGCCGCTGGTTTTGGGGCAGATGCCAAAAGTAAGCCAAGTGTGCCATCCAGTGGTTACTGGTTGTGCTGCAGGCAAGAGCCATGCATTAATCCCTCTGTCTGCCTGTCTGTCAGCTTGACAGTAGCTGAAGAGAAATTCAAACTGTGTACTTCAAATGATAAAGCATGATTATGTAATTAAATTCAGGCAAACTCTGTTGGCGTTCAGTGGGGTTGTTCCGACAGCCGTTTCTATTTGGGAAGCCCCGTTTTTGATTAGGAAAATTTATTCTCTCTTAAAAAAGGAGCAATAGAGGAGATTTCCTCTTTTCAGAGAGAGTGCATTTTTTAAAGCCAGAAAACAGATGTCGGTTTGCATCCCATTCTGGATTTGAGACATTTGAATTCCAAACTAATGAAAAGTCAATTTGGAATGCTGACAGAAACAAATAATGTCACAAGTGCAGCCGGGAGACTGTTTTGTGACAATAGATTCGAAGCATCGAAGCTCAGGTGCTTTCTCAGATTCGCTTTCGGGAGAAAAGCATATCAATTTTGCGTCCTTTCGTTCAGACTTGCGCTGGCACCACGCACTTTCACAAAATGCATGGATGTGGCTTTGATGCTCTTGAAGCTTCAGGGCATCCGCGTTTTGAATTATCTCGACAATTGTTTGGTGCTAGTTGACTCTGAGACTTTGGCTGCCCAACATCGAGATGTCATTCTCAGCCATTTGAGCAATCTAGTGCTGTGTATAAACCATGACATGAGTGTCTTTTTGCCAAGGAAACAGACTCTGTTTCCAGGGATGGAGCTAGATTCACAGGTGATGCAGTCGCATCTGTCTCCAGTTCACATTCTGTCATTCCACCGGTGTCTAGCGATGTTCAGACTGGGATGCGTTCTCCCTATGAGAACATTTCACAGGCTTTTGGGGCTCATGATTGCAGCATCCACTGTCATTCCCCTGGGCATCTTGCATGTGAGACCTTTTCAGTGCTGGATGAAATCCAGAAAGGCACTTCAACCACTGACGCATGTGTTCCATCTCTTCAAAGTGACACGTGGGTGCTACCAAACTCTTTCATCATGGAAACAGACCTGCCTTCTGATGTCGGGAATTTCATTGGGACAGGTGTGTCGCTGCAAAGTTATAATGACAGACACCTCCTCCAGGGGTTGGGGCGCTGTGTACGAGGGTCGTCCAGCCTGCAGGCCAGCTGAAATATTGTCACATAAACTGTCTGGAGATGTTCATGGTGCTGCTGGCATTAAAGTTTTTCCTTCCACAGATTCAAGGCAGTCATGTCCTTATCCAGTCGGACAACAGGACGTTGGAGTCCTACATAAATTGCCAGGGACGAGTGCATTCTCATGCCATGCTGAGGCTGGCATGTCACATTCATCTGTGGGCATGGGACAATGTGCTATCTCTACGAGCCATGCAACTGGGCTGGCTGAATTTGGGGGCAGATCTCCTGTCCAGACAGGGCTTTATGCCTGGACAGTGGACATTACATCCTCAGATTATAGAACAAATCTTTACAACACATGTGGTGCAGTTCATCTTCGTTTTCTGTGTTTCCACCTGACCAAGTGCAAATAGTCACCCCGATGATTTAATGACCTTAAAATACCAAACTCTATGTAACCATTTCAGTTTAAATATGAATTCAACTAAATTAACCATTATTTTGTTTATTGTTTTATTTTGTTGGAAATTCGAGGATCTGCAATGCAAGATTCAACTGACATTAAGTACTGGACATTTCAATGTCATATACATCAAATGTTTTCTAAAGCAGATTACTCCACAGTGACTTTAAAAAATGTATTTGAAGTGCTTTCAGGACATTAGAGCTCCATGTAATCCCCCTTGATCCACATGATGGGATTATTAAATTATTACTTTATAACAAGTCAAGTGAAGAATCAAGGAATACCCGATTGTGATTCTTCAACTTTTAATGAGCCTGGACTTAAGTACCCCCTCTACCTTCATTAGAAAGGATTTAAAGGAAGGTTAATTTTATCCCCCCCCTCCCACTGTTTCAGCTTTCAGCTTTTAAAATTAAAGTTGGGTATTTGAGCAGTCAGTGGAGCAGAACGGAGCATTAGAGAGCTTGATTGGCTGATCCTCTAAAGTGTTGATGTGCTGTGTGAATCCTGTTAATGCTCCTCACTGAGCAGCTCTCTCCTAGGAGAATACCTGTCCTGATTGCTATGGTGATCCCTGGACTGCTGTCCATTAGCCAGAGCTCCAGTAAAACATCAGAGGTGCCATTTCAGAGTGCAAAGTTCTAGACTATTAGCACCCCTAACTTGTAAATACTGTATCAATATGTACCACATTACATTATAAATATTTTTGCATAGTTTAAATAGCCTCATTTTCTATATAATATTATTGTGCTTTGAGAAACATACTTTTCTTTGAACCATCTAAATATGACCAAAGTTTAGCCATGACCCTCTCTATGTGGTGCTAGCTGATGGGTTCTTTGTATTTGTTACCTGTTAGCCAAATGGATTGCTCACATGAGACATTTTAAGCCAATTGGATCACATGGTGTAAGCTGATTAGTCCTTTGCCATGTAATCGGGCCAGCCAATCAACTTATGTCTTTCTCTTTGTTTAATATTTAAATTGCTTAGTTTTGCATATAAGCTGGTTCAAATCAAATCACTTTATTGTCACACTACTGTGTACACGAGTGCAACAGTAGGTGAAAGTCTTGTGTGTAGCTCCGAGCAACATTGCAGTCATGACAGTGACGAGACATAAACCAATTTACAATAAACAACATATTTACACAACACAATTTACATAACAAATGTACACATAATTACACAACAATTTACATATCAAATGTACACAATTACACAACATAGTACTGATATACAATGTACAGTAAACAAAACACACAATATAGAATACACATACACTAGATAAGGGTATATGAAAATATATATACACTAATTGTATTGGAGAGAATATATTTGACAGAATGAAGATTAATAAAGTGCAGTGCTGATTGTTGATCGTGAGAGATCAAGTGTTCAAAAGTCTGATTGCATGGGGGAAGAAGCTGTCATGTAGTCGACTGGTGCGGGTCCTGATGCTGCGATACCGCCTGCAGAACAATGTTTTTTACCAGGTTCAATACAAGTCAAACTCAATAGCCAGCATTTGTGGCATTATGTTGATTACCACAAAACTTGGACTCACCCTCCTTTTCTTTAAAAAAAGCAAAAATCATGGTTACATTGAGGCACTTACAATGGAAGTGAATGGGAACGATTTTTTGGAGGGTTTAAACACATAAATGTGAAGCTTATAATTTTATAAAAGCACTTACATTAATTCTTCCGTTAAATCTCATGTCTTATTTGAGCTGTAAAGTTGTTTTAATTGATGCGATGAACTATGTTCTAGGCAAATGAACTTCTATTTATACAGTAAAGGTAAGTGATTTTTTTATCACATTTTAACTAGCATATAATTTAGGCTTTGTGACTATACTTTTGAAACAGTGAGTAATTTAACGTCCAGGCGAGTCTAATAATCACAAATCAGCATTATTCCACAAATCCTGTCAATTTAACTTGAATTAAACCTTAAATATTCCTTTAATTCATGGGGGATACATAAGCACACAAATGGCACCATTTCCTGGGAATAACCCTGCCACATTCATGATATCCTTGTTTAA
This sequence comes from Moxostoma hubbsi, assembly GCA_032164185.1. Taxonomy (NCBI): domain Eukaryota; kingdom Metazoa; phylum Chordata; class Actinopteri; order Cypriniformes; family Catostomidae; genus Moxostoma; species Moxostoma hubbsi. The sequence goes on along the minus strand of JAVLUX010000011.1, from coordinate 45,831,199 downwards.
AATGATCTATTGTCATTTATGAGAGACATTCTCATTAACTTTCACCTTAATTCTTCTTATTGTAAACTGTCATGTTTGTCCTTTTTCCTGCTTTAATATGATAACACACATTGTAACAGACTCAGACAAGTTCAACTGCAATGAGAACGCAGGTACACCTTGGTGGTCCAGGAGCGCCACCTGTGGCTGAATCTGGTTGAGTTGAGGGATGCTGACAAAGCCCGCTTTCTCCTCGTGCCCATCTCCCAGATCGGACTCTTCGGTGACACCGTTGAGGACTTCAAACAATAGTTCTCGGCTCAAGATCCCGCACCCCATCTGCTCACCAAGGGCATCCCCCTGTGGCGGCAAAAGCCTCAACACAAAGCCCAGTTCTCGGTCCCAGTGTAGAGCCCCCCTGTCTCTCGGGCTGGCACGAGGACCTGGAAGGCTCCTAAGTGCCCCTGAGACAGACGACACAGCGAGCGATACATATGGATGCATATTTTTCATATATAAATTTTGCCACAGTACAGGAAGCTCCTGAGGTTCGCTTTCAGGGGTGAAGCCTTCCAGTATCGGGTTCTTCCATTCGGCCTAGCCCAATCAACCCGCACAATCACGAAATGCATGGATGCAGCACTGACTCCTTTGTGACTCCGGGGCATCCGCATTCTGAATTATACAGATGACTGGCTAATACAAGCACAATCTCAAGAACTGGCAGTCCAGCACAGGGATATTGTCTTAGCTCATCTGCTTTCTCTGGGTCTGAGACTCAACGTCAAAAAGAGCGTTCTCTCTCCCACCCAGGGAATTACCTATTCGGAAGTTATATGGAATTCGATCACAATGCGGCCACAATTGTCTCCTGCTCGAATCATTCCCATTTCTGAACACCCTGAGCAAAGTCAGGCTAGGTCAAGGTTGCACTGTTCGTCAGTATCAACGAATTCTAGGTCTCATGGCATCTGTGTCCATGGTGATCACTTTGGGCCTTCTGCACATGAGACCGTTTCAGCTGTGTCTAAAATCCAGGGGATTTCACCCATGGGCCAGTTCCCTAAGGCAAATAAGGGTTACGCACTGCGTGCTTCGTTCCCTTTCTATGTGGTTCAGACCCCGGTTTCTTACTTTGGGTCCCAATCTAGGTGCGTCTTGTCGTCGCAGGTTGCTAACGACAGATGCCTCCCTGACAGGCTGGGTAGCGGTCTTAAGTGGTCAGCTGAAATTTCTGGCACGTCGGATTCTCCTTGGGGCCCAGGGCAAGCTCCTGTCACTCAGGGCAGCTTATATCCCTGGATGCCTGAATGTGGGAGCAGATTTACTGTCCAGACAGAAAATACCGACAGGGGAGTGGAAACGCCACCCTGAGGTGATCTGGGTGAGATTTTACAGGGCAGAAGTGGACCTCTTCACCTCTTCTCAGACAGCGCAATGTCCCCTCTATTTCACTCGGAGTTACCCGCAATACCACCCCCCACTGGACGCAATGGCGCATACATGGCCCAGAATGCGTCTGTATGCATTTTCCCGCCGGTTTCTCTGCTCCCGGGAGTCTTGACCAGAGTTCGCCAGCAAGGGCCTTGCCTCTTACTAATAGCACCACACTGGCCGAACAGGGTATGGTCCCATTGCCTTGGGTGATTCCGGACAGGAAGGACCTTTCTTTCTCAGGCACAGGGGTCAATATTTCATCCCCGGCCTGAATTGTCAGGAATGTGTCACCTCCAGGCGGAGGCCCTGTCCCTTCACTACGATGTGTGGTTGTTTAATAAGCTCTTCTGGAGAAGGCTGGTACATGACTTCAGTCTTTGTGGTGTTAATGGTGAGTCTGAAGTTGTCACAGTCCAAAGAGAAACATTCCATCTCCAACTGCATCCTTTGTTCTGAGGAGGTATTGAGGGCACATTTCTTAGCGAAGAGAAAGTCTCTGATAACAGTCTCCTGCACTATATGCTCTAGCAAGCAGTTGAGCAGGACCTGAGCAAGGATTTTGCCAGTTATCAACAGAAGGGAGTGGAACAGGTTGGTTAACTTCTGCAGCATGACTGCCCCCCCCCCCCCCAGCCTTGTACACTTCTGCAGGGATAGTGTTGGATCTTAGAGCTTTTCCACAGGACAACTGCCCCTGTAGGGTGGCAATGTAGAGGCTGAAATTGTGACATGCTGCACCCCTCGTAGTAATTCCCTTATCCTCTTGTTTTTTTATTAGTTGACAAATATTTTCTGTTAAATTGTTTATACATTTAAAAATCTATTTCATTATTGAAAATTTATAAAATTAAAAAAACTGAGTAGACTATGTTTATAAGTCTGTATATATATATATATATATATATATATATATATATATATATATATATATATATGGGGCTGTGTAGTCGCAGACCGCTCACAGGGCCCATGATGACACCTGTCCGCTGCCAAAAGTGCCTACAATGGGCACGGGTAGCAGTGGAAGAAGGTGGCCTGGTCTGATGAAAAGTTTTCTTTTAGATCATGTGGATGGCTGGTTGCATGTGTCTTTACCTGGGGAAGGATGGTCTAAGAGAAGAAGGTAGGCTGGCAGAGGCAGTGTTATGCTCTGGGCAATGTTCTGCTGGGAAACCTTAGGTCTTGGCATTCATGTGGATATTACTTTGACACATACCACCTACTTAAAGATTGTTGCAGACCACATACACCCATTCATGGCAATGGTATTCCCTGATGAATGGTCTGAGGAACATGACAAAGAGTTCAAGGTGTTGACTTGGCCTCCAAGTGACGTGAGTTAGATGAATCGCCAGACCTGCAACCCGGACCCCCAGCATGAATTAGATGCAACGCTGGGGATTGGAGCATGCATTGTGGCCGATGGGCCAGGATGCCAGGCCGCCCTTCCTTTCACACGCCACATCCCCAAGGAGGCCGAGCTGCTCTGAGGAAGCCACTGCCCCTTGCACCCGGATCCAATAGTGGAGTACATCGTGGCCGGTGTCTCTTCTCTCTTCACTCCCCGCCTTCACAGAACCCTGATTCACCCATGGACACTTTATTCAGCATTTTGAAAATGTGTATGTTTATTATAATCTAAAATACTGTAAACGCCTTGGGATACTGATATGGGATACTGATAATCCACTATTGTTGTGCAGAAAATCAACATTGAATAGTGGTAATTTGTATGAATATAGAACTCATTTATATTGTAATAAATAAATATACAGTATATCCTGTAAACTTATATAGATACTTAAAAAAAATAATCATAAAATTATGATTTATGGAAGCACAATTATGTATTGTGACAATATTATCAACTTTTGATAACTAAGCAATTAGAAAAAATATATAATTTTGGCAACTGTCAAAAGAGGTGGGTTAAAAACTCCAAAAAAATTTATAGGCTAAAGGGGGTAGATTAATGTCCTGGATCACTAAAGATGCAATGTATGCAGATAAGGGTTAATATATAATCATCACAGAATAGGTGAATGAGAGCACGTTTGATATTGATAATCAAACATTACAATCAATCATTTCTTTACTACAATCTATCCTCTTTCCTTCCTTCCTTCCTTCTTCTAATTGTGTCTCTCATGAGAGCATCTCTTTGTGACCGCTCTGACATGTTATTAGTTTGAGTTGCAGAGACGCAGGGGAATATTTCATTCACAGCAGCTGCACTCTGAACTATAGAGTGTACAGATGGAGGTGCACCTGCGTCCCTCTGCATACACACATACACTCAATCACACACACACAATCATAAAAAAAACACACAAACAGTATGTGTATACATAAATATTAGTGCATGAACATGCACACTTGTGTGTATACATACAAATATGCAAACACACACATAAATACATGCACTCAAGCACACACCTGTAAATATACAGATGTTGCTGTAATTTTAGCAGGAACTTATTAATCATGTTACACAACATCATTACATACTGTTACAGTCAGCTGTCTGATCTTTAAAGTTTTGTGTTCATATTCATGTATTCTATCTGTTTATGTAGATCATGCTGTTTGTGTGTGATTGTTTGCAGTGTATTATACGAAAGAGTAGTTGGGAGTTTGTTGATGCCCAAGGTGCAGTATACAATACCACAATCCACAGCACCATTACATACATTAAACATTATCTATTCTGACATGCTGCACATCCAACCACTTTAGCACTCATTTACCCATTTTGAGAGAGAGAGAGAGAGAGAGAGAGAGAGAGAGAGAGAGATTATGTTTAACTTCTTTCATTTTCCTGAAACTTTGTTCTTTTTTTGTTTTTGTCGTAATAAAACTGAACTGGAAAATGTAAAAATAAAAATTGTTGCATGTTTAAAACTATGATCATCTATCAAAGATTGAATTTTGTGCATTGATGAAAGTCGGACATTTTATAAAAATGTAAAAAAAATATATAATTTCCATCAGCGTAATATCAGCACAGAATTCTATTATATGCAATACAGAAGTTTAGATATGATGGAAATGACACTGAAAACATGCTGAAACATGCTGAAAATTTTATGACTTTTTATGAAATTTTGTCCGACTTTAGTCGGTGCCACCTCTACGTCACCATGAAGTAGGCAATCAAAGAACCAAAAGAGCGAGTCGAGACAACCTGTTTGGCTCAGCTGGTGCAGCTAATCCTAAGCAGTGGTGTAAAGGAACGAATTACAAATACTCAAGTTTCTGTAATTAAGTAGTTTTTCCCAAGAATTGTGCTTTTTTTAAGTAGTTACAAATTTTTATACTTTTTCTTTTAATTGAGTACATTTTAAGTGCTGTAACTGTGCTATTTTCCCACTGTCTTTTCGCTACTTCCCTGTCCTGATTTTATTTGTATCTATCAACATGATTGGCTAGGGAGAGTCTTGTGACTCCCGTCAAATCAAATCAATCAAATCAAAAAGTAAATTACTTGAAAGGCAGCTGCAGATTGGTGCCAACTTTTATGGATTTGGAGGATGCCTCAAACACAGTTCAACACCTGAACATCACGGCCACACCTAAAAGGGCATTTCACAGTAAAAAAGGCCAATTGCATAATTGTGTCATGTGAGTTTAACTTGCTCAAGCCAGATATCACCATTAATCCTGCCTCTAATTTGAAGAAACATACAGAGGTAAATTACATATTTCTGCTTACTAGAGTCTGTGTCTAAAATATAGCTTGAAATTAAGCTAGCCATCACTGAGCTTATTGGATTGATTTGAGAGATTAAGACTCTGTTATCAATAGGGCTGGGCAATAAAACTATCTTGAAGTTTATCTGAAAAAAATAGAGAGATGTCCTCGATGACAAACTTTTGAGTAATTTTCTATACTTAGCCTATGTTCTATATCTAGACAATGGGTGTTCATTACATCGATTGCGAAAGCAAGAACACCACTGGTTGGTTGATCTAGATTAAATGTAAAAGATTTACTGGCATCTGTTGCTACGTGCTATTTGATTGATAGATGGCTAATATTTGTGCACTTTACATGCGCATGTGCTCCGATTGGCCTAAATGGTCAAATACGCTGAATGTAAACAGTGGGACAAAAAGTGTATTTGTATCAAAATGTCAGACTTGAAGTGTACATGTGGAACACTGAATCTCAAAAGGAGTACATTGTGCCCCCCCCCCCATGTGCTACTTAAAGAAATAGTTCACTCAAAAATGAAAATTCATCATTTACTCACCCTCATGCCATCCCAGATGTCTATGACTTTATTTCTTCTGCTGAACACAAATTAAGATTTTTAGAAGAATATCTTATATGTCTAATATCTAATGTGTAGGTCCATACAATACAAGTGAATGTATGCCAAAATTTTGATGCTCCAAATAGCACATAAAGGCAGCACAAAAGTAATCTATATGACTCCAGTGGTTAAATCCATGTCTTCAGAAGTGATATGATTGGTGTGGGTGAAAAACAGATCATCTTGGTTACTGATGTAACCTCTGTTCCCTGATGGAGGGAACGAGACGTTGAGTCGATCTATTGACACTAGGGGTTAAATCTTCAGAGCCCCAATCCCTTTGCTTAAAATAGAAAAGGCCAATGAGAATTTGCATGCCACTCGCCGCCCCGGATATATGGGTATTAAAGGATATGGTGTGCACCACTCATTAAGATTTATGCTGAGGAGCCGATAGAAAGTCCTGGCCATGTCAGCGCCGAGGCAGGAGGGACACAATGTCTCATTCCCTCCATCAGGGAACAGAGGTTACATCAGTAACCAAGATATTCCCTGTCTGTCACTCACTCGACATTGTGTTCCTATAGGAAACACTGCAGGCGCTGATCCGTGTCACGAGGTATGGAAGGGGGGACATGAGCAAACTGCTGCATGCCTCGCAGCGAGAGCTCAACTATGTCGTGACCTTCCAATGAGTTAGGGAAGGTATCTCCCTAGTCCCGTTAAGGGGGGAGGAGGCACTTACCCAAGGAGGCTACCGACGGAGCCTTTCCTGATTTGCTGTTAAGAAATTTCCTGCAGAGCACTGTCTAGAATAGCGCTGGGAAGGAGGCCTCAGACAGGGAGTACCAAATGGGGCAATGAGAGGAATCTTGGGAGGCGAACAGGCCTACCTGTGCCTCCCTGAATCTCTCCCAAATCAGCTGGACTATGTGGGTCTAACGCGGAGCATTACCTACCGTGAGAGCGTGTCCACTGCATGGTTAAGGATGCCCAGAAAGTGAGTGGATTGCAGAGACTTCAACGTCTGCTGACTCCAAATGAGGAGGCGAGTAGTGACATGGAACGTGAGCGTACGCTGCCTGGTTTATATGCAAAACAGTCACTGTGTTGTCAGTCTGGACCAACACATGCTTGCTCTGAATCAACGGCCAAAGCCTCCTCAGGGCCAGCAATACCGCCAGCAACTCTATGAAGTTGATGTGCCATTGAAGTTGGTGCCCCAGCCCGAGTTAGAGTTGTCTGTTGTGACCACGCACCTTGAGACCTGCTCTAGAAGAACACATGCCTGTAGAAATGCCAGGTCCAACCAGGGGCTGAAATTCTGATGCCGCTGTGGCTTGATGGTCACATGCCGGGTGTCGTGGAGCCATGCCCACCTCGGGACTCGAGTCTGTAGCCAGTGCTGAAGTAGTTTCATATGCATCAACCCGAGGGGGAGAACTACCACAGAGGATGGCATATGCCCCAGAAGCCTCTGAAATTGTTTCACTGGCACAGTTACCGTCTGCCTGAAGGTCTCAGTACTCTTTCCACCCTGCTCCTAAGTGGCAGTACAAGCACTGATGAAAATGCAAGAGATGAGAAATGTTTAAAGGGCTGAGATTGCAATGGCATACTACATAAACTTCTGTCAGATTATGGCAGAAATAGGAAGAGTAGTATGGTAGTATTACATTACAATTGTGTATATTCTGACACCCGTATAATAAAATCTAAGCATACTGTGTTTATCTGATTTTTTATCGTATCCATTTTGTGTCACTATCATGTCACCTTGTCAGGTTGAGTTTGTGTCTGATGGGACATCATCGCCCTGTGTTCTGTCTTGTGTTTCGTGTCCTGTCTTTGTGTTGAGCGCATGGGTTGGGGTGTGAGTTACCACCATGCGCCATCCGGTGATGTCACGGTCCTGTCACCTGGTCAGGTTGGATTTTTGTCTGACCAGACTGTTGCATCATCATTCCCTGTCTGTCTTGTGTTTCGTGTACATTCTTTGTGTGAGCGCACGGGTCAGGTTGTGAGTAACCACCGTCGGTCGGTCTTGTTCGTGTCTTGGGCATGGTGTCTGGATCTTCCTGTCTGGTTTGGTTTTGGTCTGTGTCAGGATCCAAACACTCATGCTACATGTTCTGTTTGTTTTGTTCCACGTGTGTTGACGTTTTCATCCTCATGTGTTACAGGTGCAGCTGGCACTTGGAATCTGCATTTCCATGGAAACCCTGTTTGTTTCCATGGTAACCATGATTATGCCAACCTCCAGCTGGCGAGTTGCACCTGTTGCTTTTTGTTCCTGCCTATTTGAATCCCCATGTGTGTCAATTCCTTTGCTGGATTGTTGAATTTAGTTTAGTGAATTAGTAATGATTGTTGGATGTTATCATTATAGTAAGCTATTTGATGTGAAGTACAGTAACTTACATCACACTTTCTACCTAGTTGCTCCTGTCTTGTGTATCTGTTTGGCTATCCGTCTCTGCCCACATGTCGGGAATGTGGTTCCTCACATTTTGCTAAACTTTTAGGTTCAGCATAGGACGGGAAGTACAAAGTGTCCAAGCTCTATTTTTAACCGCGACTGCAAACCGCAAATCTCGCCATTCAGTAAATCGAGACTCAAGTCGAACATGCCTGTTGTTTAGCTATTCAACACAAGGACATGTAAGCAGCTGCTCTTAACCACCACAAGTCCCTTTTTATTTTTAATATCTTTATATGAAATAATTAGTCCTGGGACTTGGGGTTTAAGTTGAGTCTTGTTTTTGAGCCCCTGCTACACAGTCAAATATGATTACCCTTAAGGCCCCAGCACACTCACGGCGAGTTGCTTCTTTGTTCTTTGCTCAGAGCCAAGTTTGGAAATTTGAAACAGCTGAGAAATACTGTTTGCAAATATTGAGACAACCGCTACACTGCTAGATTTAAAGTAATATACCTATATCTGCAGAAGACAATATGGAATTTGTCTTGTTTTCATTCTGAATTCATGGCGCTAATGCATTAGTCAAATCAAGTCAAGTGGTTTTTATTGTCGTTTCAACCATATACATTTAGTACAGTACACAGTGAAATGAGATAACGTTCCTCCAGGACCATGGTGCTACATAAAACAACATAGGACAAACCCAGAACCACATGAGACTACACAGACTAAATAAAATACCTATACAAAGTGCACGTGCAAACGTGTGCAAAAAATACGGGACAGTACAATAATTTACTAACAATGAACAGGACAACAGACACAGTAAGAGACAGTGCAGTGCAGAATAGTACACAGTAGTGCAAAAGATGACCGTTTCTAAAAATGCCAAATGTAAACATAACATAGTATGAGATAGTGTTCTATGCACATAGCAGTTATTGAGGTAGCAGCCAGTTATAAAGTGACAATAATTAAAGTGCAACTCAGGACACGTGTGTGTGTGTCAAACCAGTCTCTGAGTATTGAGGAGTCTGATGGCTTGGGGGAAGAAGCTGTTACACAGTCTGGCCGTGAGGGCCCGAATGCTTCGGTACCTATTGCCAGACAGCAGGAGGGTGAAGAGTTTGTGTGAGGGGTATGTGGGGTCGTCCACAATGCAGGTGGCTTTGCGGATGCAGTGTTTTTTGTAAATGTCTTTGATGGAGGGAAGAGAGACCCCCATGATCTTCTCAGCTGTCCTCACTATCCTCTGCAGGGCTTTGTGGTCCGAAACAGTGCAAGTCCCTAACACACTATACCTAGCCATAAAATATGCAGATTACACTGCTATTGTTGTTATGAGGGGAGGCAGACGAGGAGTGAGGATCCAGATGCAGTTTTATTGAAAATAACTCGGTCAAGTGAACGGTGAACACAGGGAAAAACAAAACATCCACGAGGGGAAAATAAAGGTATAAACACAAGATATCAACACGGGGAATCTTCCAAGGAGGGCACAGGCAGGAACACGATTGAAGGCTGGGTTGACGTGGAACATTCATCAAACACCTAACATCAAACAACAAACAATAACCAACAAAGGACAAGGTAAACATGAGGGCTTAAATACAAAACCAAGAGGAAACAAAAGCCAATGGACAAACAGAACTCAAAACAAGATAATAAAGGCAATTAACTAAAACCAATAACAAAACTAGAACTGATAATAAAGTAATCAAACAATGAACCAATGAAAACCAGACACATGAACATGGAGGGAAAAGGACATGACAAGACTGGGAAACAGGAACATGAGAGTGATTTTCAAAATAAGGGTGCATAAAACAAAAGACAATATGGAACGTAAAAGGTGCCAGAAACTTAAAAATAAAGGTACATAAACAAAATACAGTATGGATCGTAACAATTGTAGTTTTTGATGACACTGATATGACTGAATATATGGGTGTGTAAAAGAGTATTAATGGGTAGAATACAGACAAAAGAATGATAATTTTATGTGTGAAGGGTTTTCAGGTGCAGACGGCACATGAATGAAGCAGTATATCAAAAGGAGCCATGTTTTCACAGTTCTTGATAATATGAGTACTATGAGCCGTCTACGTAACAATGTGAGTTTAATTAGAAGAAAAATATAGCAAAAAATATAGCTGCAAGCAGCCATTACCGGGGCCAAGCACAAAGAAGATGACAAGACATGCCAACATGGCTGGAATGGTCAGAACAACTGCAGCAAGTAGCAATTAAAAGACATGTAAAGATTAATTTAGGCAAATGGATGAAAAATCATATACATTAACTAAAAATATGATTTAATTGATTATCACTTTCGACAAATAGGTGGTGTGGTCAGAGTGAGGTGACAATGAGACATATAAAGTTTGGTGTCAAAATGTTAAGGCATTGCAGAGATAAAGCCTGAATAGTAATTTTGGCAGCATGCGTAGGCTTTGATCCAGCAGTTTACAAAAACAGTTTTGTCTATCGTCACGAAATCCATAAATTGTAGTTGGCATGGTCTGGCATTGTATGAAAATCAAGATGGCGGACACGAAGTTTGGCTGATTATGGGAAAATTGTTATCTATGTTTTTGGCAAAACCCAAAGAATCAATTGAGAACAGTGTGATTACAATAGGTAAATTTATACAAATGTTATTAGCATTTTTGGAAATTTAGTTATAACTTTTGACCAAAAGGTGGCGCTGTCTCAAAATATTTTGAGTACCTTCAGGACATGCTGCTGATGGCATACTGAGTTTTGTAATGTTACACCAATGCATTTGTTAAGTATAGTAGCATTTTAATCACAAAATTGTATGTCAATGGTAATTTTGTGTTTTGTTCTATTATAGGGCCGACAAGTGGCACAATACCACCATTTTTTTATGTGTCCTCTGAGTAAGCCCATACATGTGTCAATTTTGGTGAAAATATCTCAATTTGCTTCAGAGTTATAGACATTTATGTGAAAAAACAGGTCAAAAATAACTGCCACGTGACTTTGATTGGATTTTACTACCCCTTACTATCAATATTTTGAGATTTGGGCATTGGCATGTTGCCAGCGAACTGTTTCCAAACTTCTGATGGTGGTTTCGTCTCGATCGGACTAGCGGTTTCGAAGATATCCGCAAATGTTTTTTAAGCGCTAAATTACAACGCTGCACAAACCATATGCTGAAACCTGGCAAGTCTGGTATCGTTGGACTCAGCAAGGATTCATTAATCTAATAATATGACTCCCGTGAAAATAAGTCAACCCCAGCCAGAGTTATAAGCATTTGAAAATGTAATTTTACCACTAGGAGGCACTGTTTCAAAACTTCTCTGGCTCCTCCAGGGCATCGTACTGATGACCCATACCGAGTTTTGTTACAATTCATTCATGCGTTCAAAAAATACAGCATTTTAGCACATAATTCAAAATGGCCGATCTAAGAAAATTGGATATCAGTCGACTTGGCATGATGCCCTGAAGCTAACGAGACCACTTTTATGATTTTTGGACAAACCGTTCAGAAGTTATAAACAAAAATAGCCATTTTTTAAAATCTCCGGACCAGTAGGTGGCGCTGCGCCGAAACGCAGCATGTAGCCTCAGGTCATGCTTGTGATGACATGTACTAAGTTTGGTCTGAATACAATTAAGCGTTGCGGAGATACAGCCTTATGTTTGTTTTTGCAAGCACTACATAAAATTTGTTTGTGCACTTATCGAAAAGGGATGGACGAATCAACTTGAATTCCATAACTTTTTGTCGGCCCTGTTTGAAGATGATCTGGTACAATTTTGGTGAAAATTGGACAAACCGTCTAGGACGACTTCGCAAAAGTAGGTTTTTTGGACAATTCAAAATGGCGGGCATATTTTTATGACTGAAAATGACGGCATGGGGTGCAATCGAATCGGCATGAGCTCAGGAATCAGAGAAAAAAGAATTTTGTTGATAGGCCTTACGGTTCAAAAGTTATTAGCATAATATTTTTGAAACTTTGGACAGGTGGTGGCGCTAGAGGGAATGAGTTAGAGACACCAAAATTGGTGTATTTGATGTTGGGAATGTCCTCTATCAGAATGTCAAACCGTTACAACTTTCCCGCATACGCTTCTATGGGCTGCCATAGACGCCCAGTCGGAATAAAAATAATAATAATAATAATAATAATAATAATAAATATAGCTGCAAGCAGCCATTACCGGGGCCAAGCGCAAAGAAGATGACAAGACATGCCAACATGGCTGGAATGGTCAGACCAACTGCAGCAAGTAGCAATTAAAGACATGTAAAGATGAATTTAGGCAAATGGATGAAAAATCATATACATTAACTAAAAATATGATTTAATTGATTATCACTTTTGACAAATAGGTGGTGCAGTTATGAAATGTATGTGGTGTGGTCAGAGTGAGGTGACAATGAGACATATAAAGTTTGGTGTCAATATATCAAGGCAATGCAGAGATAAAGCCTGAATGGTAATTTTGGCAGCATGCGTAAGCTTTGATCTGGCAGTTTACAAAAACAGTTTTGTCTATCGTCACAAAATCCATAAATTGTAGTTGGCATGTTCTGGAGATGATACGATTTGATTTTGGTGAAAACCATAACCCTAACAGTCTAGGAGGAGTTTGAAAAAGTAGGCATTGAATGAAAATCAAGATGGCGGACAGGAAGTTTGGCTGATTATGGGAAAAATGTTATCTATGTTTTTGGCAAAACCCAAAGAATCAATTGAGAACAGTGTGATTACAATAGGTAAATTTATACAAATGTTATTAGCATTTTGGGACATTTAGTTATAACTTTTGACCAAAAGGTGGCGCTGTCTCAAAATATTTTGAGCACCTTCAGGACATGCTGCTGATGGCACATTCTGAGTTTCAAAATGTTACACCAATGCATTCGTTAAGTATAGCATTTTTATCACAATACTGTATTTAAGTCAATGGTAATTTCATGTTTTGTTCTTTTATAGCGCCACCAAGTGGCACAATACCACAATTTCCATATGTGTCCTCTGAGTGAGCTCATACATGTGTATGTCAATTTTGGTGAAAATATCTCAATTTGCTTCGGAGTTATAGACATTTATGTGAAAAAACAGGTCAAAAATAACTGACACGTGATTTTGATTGGATTTTACTACCCCTTACTATCAATATTTTGAGATTTGGGCATTGGCATGTTGCCAGCGACCTGTTTCCAAACATCTGATGGTGGTTTCGTCTCGATCGGACAAGCGGTTTCGAAGATATTCGCAAATGTTTTTTAAGCGCTAAATTACAACGCTGCACAAACCATATGCCGAAACCTGGCAAGTCTGGTATCGTTGGACTCGGCAAGGATTCAGGAATCTAATAATATGACTCCCGTGAAAATAAGTCAACCCCAGCCAGAGTTATAAGCATTTAAAAATTTAATTTTACCACTAGGTGGCGCTGTTTCGAAACTTCTCTGGCTCCTTCAGGGCATCGTACTGATGACCCATACCGAGTTTTGTAACAATTCATTCATGCGTTCAAAAAATACAACATTTTAGCACTTAATTCAAATTGGCCGACAGCCAAAATGGCCGATCTGAGAAAATTGGATATCAGTCGACTCGGCATGATGCCCTGAATGTAACGAGACCACTTTTATGATTTTTGGACAAACCGTTCAGAAGTTATAAACAAAAATATCTATTTTTTGTATCTCCGGACCAGTAGGTGGCGCTGCGCCGAAACGCAGCATGTAGCCTCAGGTCATGCTTGTGATGACATGTACCAAGTTTGGTCTGAATACAATTAAGCGATGCGGAGATACAGACTTACGTTTGTTTTTGCAAGCTCTACGTAATATTTGATTGTGCGTTTTTCGAAAACGGTTTGACGAATCAACTTGATTTCCATAACTTTTTGTTGGCACTGCTTGAAGATGATCTGGTGCTATTTTGGTGAAAATCGGACAAACCGTCTAGGACGAGTTCGCAAAAGTAGGTTTTTTGGACAATTCAAAATGGCGGAAATTTTTTTATGACGGAAAATGACGTCATAGGGTGCAATCGAATCGTCATGAGCTCAGGAATCAGAGGAAAAAAGAATTTTGTTGATAGGCCTTACGGTTCAAAAGTTATTAGCATAATATTTTTGAAACTTTGGACAGGTGGTGGCGCTAGAGGGAATGAGTTAGAGACACCAAAATTGGTCAATTTGATGTTGGGACTGTCCTCTATCAGAATGTCAAACCGTTACAACTTTCCCGCATACGCTTCTATGGGCTGCCATAGACGCCCAGTCGGAAGAAGAATAATAATAATAAGAACCGGAACAAACACAATAGGTGCCTCCGCACCTTCGGTGCTTGGCCCCTAAATATAGCTGCAAAGCAGCCATTACTGGGGCCAAGCGCAAAGAAGATGACAAGACATGCCAACATGGCTGGAATGGTCAGACCAACTGCAGCAAGTAGCAATTAAAGACATGTAAAGATGAATTTAGGCAAATGGATGAAAAATCATACATTAACTAAAAATATGATTTAATTATCACTTTTGACAAATAGGTGGTGCAGTTATGAAATGTATGTGGTGTGGTCAGAGTGAGGTGACAATGAGACATATAAAGTTTGGTGTCAATATATCAAGGCAATGCAGAGATAAAGCCTGAATGGTAATTTTGGCAGCATGCGTAAGCTTTGATCTGGCAGTTTACAAAAACAGTTTTGTCTATCGTCACAAAATCCATAAATTGTAGTTGGCATGTTCTGGAGATGATACGATTTGATTTTGGTGAAAACCATAACCCTAACAGTCTAGGAGGAGTTTGAAAAAGTAGGCATTGAATGAAAATCAAGATGGCGGACAGGAAGTTTGGCTGATTATGGGAAAAATGTTATCTATGTTTTTGGCAAAACCCAAAGAATCAATTGAGAACAGTGTGATTACAATAGGTAAATTTATACAAATGTTATTAGCATTTTGGGACATTTAGTTATAACTTTTGACCAAAAGGTGGCGCTGTCTCAAAATATTTTGAGCACCTTCAGGACATGCTGCTGA
Source organism: Moxostoma hubbsi (assembly GCA_032164185.1). NCBI lineage: Eukaryota > Metazoa > Chordata > Actinopteri > Cypriniformes > Catostomidae > Moxostoma > Moxostoma hubbsi. The sequence continues at coordinate 45,816,059 of JAVLUX010000011.1, read as the reverse complement.
TGGCACATTCTGAGTTTCAAAATGTTACACCAATGCATTCGTTAAGTATAGCATTTTTATCACAATACTGTATTTAAGTCAATGGTAATTTCATGTTTTGTTCTTTTATAGCGCCACCAAGTGGCACAATACCACAATTTCCATATGTGTCCTCTGAGTGAGCTCATACATTTGTATGTCAATTTGGTGAAAATATCTCAATTTGCTTCGGAGTTATAGACATTTATGTGAAAAAACAGGTCAAAAATAACTGACACGTGATTTTGATTGGATTTTACTACCCCTTACTATCAATATTTTGAGATTTGGGCATTGGCATGTTGCCAGCGACCTGTTTCCAAACATCTGATGGTGGTTTCGTCTCGATCGGACAAGCGGTTTCGAAGATATTCGCAAATGTTTTTTAAGCGCTAAATTACAACGCTGCACAAACCATATGCCGAAACCTGGCAAGTCTGGTATTGTTGGACTCGGCAAGGATTCAGGAATCTAATAATATGACTCCCGTGAAAATAAGTCAACCCCAGCCAGAGTTATAAGCATTTAAAAATTTAATTTTACCACTAGGTGGCGCTGTTTCGAAACTTCTCTGGCTCCTTCAGGGCATCCTACTGATGACCCATACCGAGTTTTGTAACAATTCATTCATGCATTCAAAAAATACAGCATTTTAGCACTTAATTCAAATTGGCCGACAGCCAAAATGGCCGATCTGAGAAAATTGGATATCAGTCAACTCGGCATGATGCCCTGAATGTAACGAGACCACTTTTATGATTTTTGGACAAACCGTTCAGAAGTTATAAACAAAAATAGCTATTTTCTGTATCTCCGGACCAGTAGGTGGCGCTGCGCCGAAACGCAGCATGTAGCCTCAGGTCATGCTTGTGATGACATGTACCAAGTTTGGTCTGAATACAATTAAGCGTTGTGGAGATACAGACTTACGTTTGTTTTTGCAAGCTCTACGTAAAATTTGATTGTGCGTTTTTCGAGAACGGTTTGACGAATCAACTTGATTTCCATAACTTTTTGTTGGCACTGCTTGAAGATGATCTGGTGCAATTTTGGTGAAAATCGGACAAACCGTCTAGGACGAGTTCGCAAAAGTACGTTTTTTGGACAATTCAAAATGGCGGTGCAATCGAATCGTCATGAGCTCAGGAATCAGAGGAAAAAAGAATTTTGTTGATAGGCCTTACGGTTCAAAAGTTATTAGCATAATATTTTTGAAACTTTGGACAGGTGGTGGTGCTAGAGGGAATGAGTTAGAGACACCAAAATTGGTCAATTTGATGTTGGGACTGTCCTCTATCACAATGTCAAACCGTTACAACTTTCCCGCATACGCTTCTATGGGCTGCCATAGACGCCCAGTCGGAATAATAATAATAATAATAATAATAATAATAATAATAATAATAATAATAATAATTAAAGCTGCAAGCAGCGATGACGGGCCCAAGCCGGTTGCACCGCAACCCTGGTGCCTTTAGTTACCGGGCTCATTTCCACTTGGTGGCTTTCGGAAAACAAAGGATGATGGACACAGCAACAACTCAAAAATATAGCTGCAAGCAGCAATGCGATTCCTCCTCAAAATGGCAAATCATTTAAAATTGATCAATAGAGGGTTGGGGTTAAACCCTCCCAATGAAAAAATCCAAAAAACATGTCTTTCTGTCTGAATCCTAAACTAAACATTTTCAGTGTACAGGAAAATCCATCATGCCGGACCTTATGGATCCTGTAGGGTTTTTTGTTTACAATGAGAAATGAGGTATGTTCACCAGGTTTCAGAAAAACTAAATAAATGGGGTGGAAATACAATCACTTTGAAAAAATGACATTTGGGCATGGCCTGTAGCGCCCCCTAAGGGCGAATGTGAGCCATTCTTGGTTTGTAGGTTCCTGTTGGCCTGTAGTATTAATGTACCAAATTAGAAAGTATTTGACAAAAAAATGTGCAATCTGGGAATGGCCTTTAGCACCCCCTAAGGGCGAATGTGAGACAATCTTGGTTTGTGGATTTCTGTTGGCCTGTAGTGTCAATATACCAAATTAGAAAATTTTTGACCATAAAATGTGAATTTTGGGCATAGCCTGTAGCGCCCCCTAATGGCGAATATGGGCAATTCTTTGTTTGTGGGTTCCTGTTGGCCTGTAGTATCAATGTACCAAATTAGAACATTTTTGACCAGCAAATGGGAATTTAGGGCGTGGCCTGTAGCGCCCCCTAAGGGCGAATGTGGGCCATTCTTGGTTTGTGGATTCCTGTTGGCCTGTAGTATCAATATACAAAATTAGAACATTTTTGACCAGAAAATGGGAATTTTGGGCATGGCCTGTAGCGCCCCCTAAGGGCGAATGTGGGATATTCTTTACGCAGTACTTCAGAGTGATGTCATCTTGAAGTATATATATATAGGTCTGTTTCTAACCCACACCTATAATATCACTTCTGAAGGCATGGATTAAACCACTGGAGTGGTATGGATTACTTTTATGCTGCATTTATGTGATTTTTGTAGCTTCTGAGTTCTGATCACCATTCAAGTCATTGAAAGGTCCAACAGGGTTGAGATAATCTTCTAAAAAGCTTAATTTGTGTTCACTAGAAGAAAGAAAATAATACACATCTGGGATGGAATGAGGGTGAGTATACGATGAGAGAAATTTATTTTTGGGGTGAAAACCATTTGTAGGCCTACTTTTTATTTACTTGGAAAATTGTTACTGTCTCTTTAAGAGGATTTTAAACGCATTTCATTCAAGGCACAGTCTGTGCGGCTTGTTTTATTGAGTTTAATCTTTTGAGAACTGTGAAGTCTCATTATTTTCATGCTGTTACATCTGTATTCATTTCAGAGATTAATTGATTGAGATTGTGAAACTACATACAACCGACAAACCTCCATGAAGATGCGAGTAAAAATGAGATGCCTCGCGCTGTCAGACACAACGCTGATAATCATTCTCGTAAGTGTTGATACTAGATTTAGATTCGCGATTTCTTCATCAACTGTTTATGTTCACTTGAGACAAAACAGACAATATATCATGTATTTTGACATTTTGTTGTATGAAATTGTCCGTTCAAATGCAAGAAGAAGCGAATGCGATCTCTCATCGGGGCTCGTGAGTTAGACGTGACGCTGCTCGCTGTTTCACACAAATATTTATTTGAGTTGTTTTGCCATTTGTTGAGTTGAATGGTGTAAAATCGCTTGAAAGTTCAAACAGGAAAGTGTTAAAAACACATACAACAGACAAACATTGCTCGCATTGATGATGCGAGTAAAAATGAGATCGCCTCACTATCGCGTGCTGTCAGTGAACACGCAGATGAAACATCATTCTCGGAAGTATTGATACTTTAGGATCGATCCGTCCATCCCTTCTTTCTTTAGACATATGTTTCATGTTTGTGTGATAAGTGTTCGCGGAGTTTCACTTGATTTTTCTGACGTGTATCAGACAGATGATCGCTAAGACAGATTCGGCGCACCCTGTTTATTTTCGTTATTTTACAAAAGCTCAAGGTTTTGTTGTTATTGTAAGTGTACACAAATAAAAGTAGACCTTTTATAGTTTGTAATGATCTCTTCCATGTATCTGAATGGGCAAAAATGACGCAGTATTTTGTTTAAGTTTTTTCCGCTGTTTAGAACAATGCATCTGAAAGGACATTACAGCGCCATTGTTGACCCCCGTAATAATGCCAGAATTCAATAATGGTTCCCGATTTCAGATTCCACACAAACATTTATTTGAGTTGTAATGCCATTTGTTGAGTTGAATAGTGTAAAATCACTTGAATATTCAAACTGGGAAGCAGTAAAACACATCTCACTGACCTTTGTGCAGTAACTCTCATCGGGGCTCCTGCGTTAGACGCGACACATCTCGCGGTTTCACACAAAACTGCTCACAAACATTTATTTGAGTTGTTTCGTCATTTTTTTCCCAGAAATAACTAGCAATACTCCTACAAATAAATGCTTCGTAACTAAAACGTTTTGACTTTCAATAGAAAATATAGACAACACATGTTAAATGACGTTCTTACCTTGCAAAAATCGCCTCAGTATTTAATTTGAAGCAGTAAATCCAACACTGGAGTAAATCTCTCGTGATATCACCTTCCCAATGAAATGAAGGAAGACGGTGATGACGATACAGTTATTATTCTTGCCCAGTAACCCCTTAACCAATCACATGTGCCTTTAGCTTCTATTGTCATGAGTATCTGGGCAGATTTCAGAAATAAAATCCCCTTAACCAATCACATGTGCCTTTAGCTTTTATTGTCATGAGTATCTGGGCAGATTTCAGAAATAAAATCGGTGATTGGACGACGATGACACTGAGACAGGAACCATGGGAATAATTGTTCCCAAATTTGAACGCTCTGGCTGTAAATGGTTAAAGGTTGTTAAAAATTGTATCCGCCACTCAGTTGATGTATATAGTGAGTGGGGACACATTGTTTGCCTTTTTTCTGGATTCGACTGCAAAAGAGCTCAACCAACTGTTGAACTCAGTCCCTGCCCATTCTGGACTCAGACCTGTTGTAAATCATTGAACAATGAGGCTTGGATGCCCTCTATTGGACATTTCTTGTAATTGCCACTCCGAGAATGAACAGACAGTGGATTAAACATGGGTTTTCTTGTACTTTTCCATTTCAGTTGGTATTTTGACTGTATTTTATTGATCTAAAATGTACTAAATATTTAAGATATCAAGGATACCTTCGGAATTGAAAATGTGCAATGCATTGACATTAGTCTGTATTTTTCGACCATGTTCAGGGTGAAGGCGCTGGCGAAAATTTGTCACTCTGCCAGCTAGATGCATGATTGTTTCAACAAGGTCCGGTACCCGAACTGGGTGAGGCGGGGCTTTAGTTCTTTGTTGTATTCACCTACAACGGCGTGTGTAACATTTTTCTGTCAACTCTGCATACAGGTGAAACTCGAAAAATTAGAATATCGTGCAAAAGTTAATGTAAATCATACTATGTTGAACACAAGAGGGCAGTATAGCCCTATGTATTACTTCACAAGACCCCCTCCCTTCCTCCTCCTCACACACAGAGACTCAGAGAGTGACTGGAAAATTCTGACATTTTCTCCACATTCAAACAAAAAAATATCTGACTTTCTGTTGGTCGGAGCTAATGACTGTAAATTAGAAAGTTGTCCAGCTTGAGGAGAACTATATCAATACCAATTTTGTACCTGTAGATGAAACTAACCCCCCACTTTTTTGTCAAAAGGTGGCGCTACTGAGCCCCTCACCACACCCATTTCTGAAACTTTGCACGTCTACTGGCTAATAAATGTGACGTGTCTGTCGAGTTTCATGCAATTTCAATTATGTTAAGAGTCTCAAAAGCATCAATAAAGAATAGTAAAGTTTGAAGCGTTGCCACGGCAACAGTATCTAAGATATCAATAATCCTTTCACAGGTCTAAATCTGCCGTGTGTTTACATTATACACGTAAAGTTTGAAGCAAATCGGGTAAAAACAAGAGGGTGATTTCAAAGCATTTTGAAAGTGACACACTTCCTGCTGCCAGTTGGTGGCGCTATAACTTTGACTCACAACAGTCACATCCATGTGATCGGCCTCTTACAACGAACACTGCTGAAGTTTCATCAAGATCTGTTAATTTATGCAGAAGTTATAACACACTTCCTGTCTCACTTTTCTCGCCATAAATTTGTTTCCTCGCCACGGCCAAACCGTTCGAGATATCAAAAATCCGCTGGCAATTTTTCATCCTCAATGTCTTGACTTCATGCTGACTGAGATTCGTGGAGATTAAATGATTTCTCTAGGAGGAGTATTTCAAATTCCATTGCATACGTTTTCCAAACATCCCTAAATAGCCGACTTCCTGTTGGGCTGAGGTAAAATGTAAGACCATGAAGGATATATGAAACGATGAGATCTATATGTGTACCGACTTTCATATTATTACATGCAAGTGTGTTTGATTTATGGACCAAGGTTTCGGACCCCGTTCCAGGGGGTGCTGTTAAGCCCCCCTGCCACGCCCGGGTACCATCTTCAGCCCAGCGTTTTCAAGAGTTTTAGAGCACGTTAAGGTCCCCAAAAGTGCCCGAATAGTCGATAAAATAATAATAATAATAATAATCCTAAGGAAAACAATAGGGCCTTCGCCTTTTGAAGGCTTGGGCCCTAATAATCAGGAGGAAAACAATAGGGCCTTCGCCTTTTCAAGGCTTGGGCCCTAATAATAATAATCCTAAGGAAAACAATAGGGCCTTCACCTTTTCAAGGCTTGGGCCCTAAATAGCCATTTTTTGTATCTCCGGACCAGTAGGTGGCGCTGCGCCGAAACGCAGCATGTAGCCTCAGGTCATGCTTGTGATGACATGTACCAAGTTTGGTCTGAATACAATTAAGCGTTGCGGAGATACAGACTTACATTTGTCTTTGCAAGCTCTACGTAAAATTTGATTGTGTGTTTTTCGAAAACGGTTTGACGAATCAACTTGATTTCCATACCTTTTTGTTGGCACTGCTTGAAGATGATCTGGTGCAATTTTGGTGAAAATCGGACAAACCGTCTAGGACGAGTTCGCAAAAGTAGGTTTTTTGGACAATTCAAAATGGTGGACATATTTTTATGATGGAAAATGACGTCATAGGGTGCAATCGAATCGTCATGAGCTCAGGAATCAGAGGAAAAAAAAATTTTGTTGATAGGCCTTACGGTTCAAAAGTTATTAGCATAATATTTTTGAAACTTTGGACAGGTGGTGGCGCTAGAGGGAATGAGTTAGAGACACCAAAATTGGTGTATTTGATGTTGGGACTGTCCTCTATCAGAATGTCAGACCGTTACAACTTTCCCGCATACGCTTCTATGGGCTGCCATAGACGCCCAGTCAGAAGAAGAATAACAATAATAACTAGGTGGCGCTGTTTCGAAACTTCTCTGGCTCCTTCAGGGCATCGTACTGATGACCCATACCGAGTTTTGTAACAATTCATTCATGCGTTCAAAAAATACAACATTTTAGCACTTAATTCAAATTGGCCGACAGCCAAAATGGCCGATCTGAGAAAATTGGATATCAGTCAACTCGGCATGATGCCCTGAATGTAACAAGACCACTTTTATGATTTTTGGACAAACCGTTCAGAAGTTATAAACAAAAATAGCTATTTTTTGTATCTCCGGACCAGTAGGTGGCGCTGCGCCGAAACGCAGCATGTAGACTCAGGTTAAGCTTGTGATGACATGTACCAAGTTTGGTCTGAATACAATTAAGCGTTGCGGAGATACAGACTTACGTTTGTTTTTGCAAGCTCTACGTAAAATTTGATTGTGCGTTTTTCGAGAACGGTTTGACGAATCAACTTGATTTCCATACCTTTTTGTTGGCACTGCTTGAAGATGATCTGGTGCAATTTTGGTGAAAATCGGACAAACCGTCTAGGACGAGTTCGCAAAAGTAGGTTTTTTGGACAATTCAAAATGGCGGAAACATTTTTATGACGGAAAATGACGACATAGGGTGCAATCGAATCGTCATGAGCAATTTTGTTGATAGGCTTTACGGTTCAAAAGTTATTAGCATAATATTTTTGAAACTTTGGACAGGTGGTGGCGCTAGAGGGATTGAGTTAGAGACACCAAAATTGGTCAATTTGATGTTGGGACTGTCCTCTATCAGAATGTCAAACCGTTACAACTTTCCCGCATACGCTTCTATGGGCTGCCATAGACGCCCAGTCGGAAGAAGAAGAAGAAGAAGAAGAAGAAGAATAAGAACCGGAACAGACACAATAGGTGCCTCCGCACCTTCGGTGCTTGGCCCCTAATAAGAACCGGAACAGACACAATAGGTGCCTCCGCACCTTCGGTGCTTGGCCCCTAATAATAAGAACCGGAACAGACACAATAGGTGCCTCCGCACCTTCGGTGCTTGGCCCCTAACAATATTGTTTTAGAGTGTCTCTCTCAGAGTGTCTCTCTCAGAGTGCACATGTAGAGCAAATGTACAAACTAATTTCAGTGCATATGTTTAGAAGCTTTGCTCTCCACCACAGCGGTAGAAAGAGTCTGGCAAACACAAGATAAAAGACAACACACTTATAATATAATCCTTCACCAACAGACTGACAAAAGAAACAGGTCAACAACAGACCCACATACAGTAAATGTCAACATTCCTGTATATACTCTGTAAATTTGCTCTTTCCTTATTGCTATAAACTGTTTATTTATGAGAGGAGAGTTGTATCTGAAGAAACCCAGCTGTAGACCACAGAGGTGAGATGGCCTAAAAACCTCCTGTAAAAGTAATTGTGTATCTGTGTCTAAAAAAGGGAGCTTTTCATAGCTGTACAGTACAGTGTATATGGCACAGTAATACCATTTATATTGATTTTGCATTTGTACATAAAGTACTTGTATGTAGAGTGTACATGTAAAAACTCTGAAATGTGAAGAATCATTGTATAAATAGCACCACTTTACATATTAAAGGAATATTCCAGGATCAATTCAAGTTAAGCTCAATGAATAACATTTGTGGCATAATGTTGATTACCTAAAAAAAATATTTTGACTCGTCCCTCCAAAAAAGAAAAAATCTGGGTTACAGTGAGGCACTTAAAATGGAGGTGAATATTCAACTGTTGCCCACTTCCCTTAGCGGGGCAAGAGCTGCCTCTGTGATCTTCGTGAAGATTGTACAGATACGCCTGGCCGTCGAACACAAACCGTAAGAAGGGATGGTGTCGAGGCAGAATGGAGACGTGGAAGTACGCGTCCTTCAGGTCTACCGCCGCAAACCAATCTAGCTGTCGAACGCAGGTAAGAATCTGTTTCTGCGTGAGCAACTTGAACGGGATTCTGTGTAAAACCCGGTTGAGAACTCACAGATTCAAGATTGGTCGCAACCCGCCACTTTTTCTGGGTAAGATGACGTAAGGGCTGTAGAAAACCCTTCTCCATCTCGGCTGGAGGGACGGGCTCTATCGCATCCTTGAGGAGCAGGGTCGTGATCTCTGGTCGTAAGGCGCTGGCCTTCTTGCCACACACAGAAGTGGTGCGAACACCGCTGAAACGAGGCGGGAGCCGGGCAAACTGAATTGCGTAGCCGAGTCGGATGGTCCTGGCCAGCCAGTGTGATGGATTGGGAAGCGAAAGCCACGCATCCAAGCTCCGCACGAGGGGCACTAACGGGACGATCGCTTTTGATGTACCGGGCGAGGCTTCGCGGCGGGGGGGAACAGTTAATAGCGCGTTGGGAGGCAGAAGAGCATCCCAATGCTTGGGTGCTGAGAAAAGACTCAAAGCACTACCTTGGTCTATGAACCTGGCAGGGGGCGGGTTAGAGACTGAGGAAGAGGTCCTAGAGAGGCGTCTTCGGAACTCTTCAGCGCTGGCCTGCCGGGGCTGAACAGTCACGGGGCCGGAGGCGAGGATCTGGGCCCGGGTTGAGGCAGAGCTACCTATTGTTTAGCCACAGGGGGACATCCTCGGCAAGCAGGCGGGGGGCGCTAGTTTGGTGGCGCCACGGCAAGATGTGCCATCTGCTTCTTCACCACCGAAAACTGCTGGCCGAAATCGTCGACAGTGTCGCCGAAGAGGCCAAGCTGGGATACGGGGGCGTTGAGAAAGAGCGCCTTGTCAATGCCGCGCATCTCGACCATGTTCAGCCAGAGGTGACGCTCCTGGACCACGAAGGTGGTCATCACCCACCTAAGTGCCTGCGCTGTGACCTTTGTGGCTCTGAGAGGGAGGTCTGTGGCAGAGCGCAGTTCCTGCAACATGTCGGGGTCAGAACTACCCAGGTGCAGATCTTTGAGTGCCTTGGCTTGGTGAACTTGCAGGAGAGCCATGGCATGTAGGGCTGTCCGGTGGCGCTGTAGACTTTCGAGGTCAGTGATGACGTCATTCTACAGGCTCTGTAGGGGAGTAGCAGGCATTCCCGGGACAAAAGTGGATCGCAACAGCTCTGTCCTCCTGGGGGACCTCCGTGTACCCGTGGTCCGCCCCGCCATCTAGGGTAGTGAGAGCGGATGAGCAGAGGGGTCGGTTCCGGCAGTAAAAGGTGGCCTCCATGACCGCGTCAGCTCGTCATGCACTTCCAGGAAGAACGGAACCAGCGGGGGGGGCGTGGCTATGAGCGGCACCCTGACCCAAGGAACCGATCGAGTAGCTGTGAGGGGGGACGGAAGTTTCCAGTCCAGCCTTGTGCTCACGGCGGCCCAGGAAACCAATTCCGGGGGCTCGAGGGAGAATGCCTGCTGACCGCGAGGCGATCCGCACTAATCCTGAGCTCGGACGGAAGCAAGCAATCGTGCCGGGGGGCGGGTTGTTCGTGGGGATTTACCTGGCAAAACCGAGCCCATCGTCATCCCCAAATTGCCTTCATCTCCAGCATCTCCAAAAAGGAATGAGGGGGCTGAAGTGGCTTTCTCTCGTGAAAAAAGAAAGCCACGACAGCAGTGTTGCCATGGCTATGTTCTCGCACTTAGAACATGAACCATCATAAAACGGTGCCTGCGTGTGATTGCAGCCCAGGCAGGTGAGGCAGCTTTTATGACCGTCAGAAGTGGAGAGAAATCAACCACATTCAGGAACTACACAGAGGCGGAAAGACATCTTAAAAAGACGCGTCTTGAAAAGGACGTTCAACGCCTGCTGTGTATTGCTCTTTTATGAGTGGGAACTCAAACTCTTTTAGAGGAAATAAACTCTTTTTAGGAGGAGAAACACTCTTTCGGGCAATGAAAGCGCTGTCGAAGCGCCCAGGGGCATAGACTGAGCAGCTTGCAGAGAGAGAGAGAACGCCAGCTGGAAAAGCGCCGTAGATCCAACAGCAGTGCTTATCGCCAGTAGAGGTGAGTGAAACAGTGGTGAACTCAGCTTGCTTTTGCACAACCGTTCGGCTCCGAAGAAAAATTCTGACTGGCATTCGCTGCCCCGCTTTCCTTTATACCTGTATGGGCGGGGCATGCAAATTCTGTCTGCCAACTTGACATCAGTCTTTTCTTAGGTTCAGAGGTACATTTGGCATCCCAGGAAGACCCCTTGTGTCACTTCATTCAACACAACTTCGAGTGAGTGACAGAAGGGGAACGCAGTCATTTATGTCTAAAGTGAATTTAAACAATGGGACAAAAAGCGTATTTGGATCAAAATGTCGGACTTGAAGTATACATGTAACCAAATTGAGCACTGTCTAGTATATTTCATATAAAGTCTATTAATCAAACAACAATAACAAGGAATCGAGAAAAACACTCACTACTTTTGGCCGGATAACTTGAGTAGCTTTAGAAGTATTAATGTAATGGAATAAAACAGTGACATTTTTAATAATAATATTTTGTAAATAATACCGACCCCTGATGTAGAGAGTGTGCACTTCAGCAGAACATTCCACCTGTCACAAACTTCATACAATTGTGCATCATGCATTAGAATGAGAACACAACTATTGCTGGGCTTAAAATATATAAGATAACTAAATCAATGTGGAACATTGAATCTCAAAAAGAGGACAATGTGCCCCCCCATGTGCTACTTAAAGAAATAATTCACACAAAAGTTAAAATGATCTTATCATTTACTCACCCTCATGCCATCTGTATATGACTTTCATTCTTCAGAACACAAATTAACATTTTTAAAAGAATATTTCAGCTCTGTAGATCCATTAAATGTAAGTGAAGGGGTGCCACAATTTTGTTGCTCCAAAAAATACATAAAAGCAGCATAAAAGTAATACATACAACTCCAGTGGTTTAATCCATGACTTCAGAATTGATATGACAGGTGTGGGTGAGAAACAGATCAATAGAAATCCTTTGATAGAAGTCATGGATTAATGACTTTGATAGAAATCCTTCTCTCTGCCCAGTAGGTGGCGATATGCATTAAGAATGCAAATCACCAAAAACACAAAAAGAAAGTGAAAGATAAAGTGGAGATTGACTGAGCAGGGAGGAGAATTAATAGTAAAAAAAATATTAAATATTGATCTGTTTCTCACCACATCTATCATTTCGTTTCTGAATACATGTATTAAACCACTGAAGGCACACGGATTAGACTACTTTTATGCTGATTTACGTGATTTGTGGAGGTTCAATATATTATCACCGATTCCTTGTGTAGACCAAAAGAGCTTAAACATTCTTCTAAAAATCTTAAGTTGTGTAGAAGAAAGAAAGTCATACAGGATGGCATGAGGGTGAGTAAATTATGAGAACATTTTCATATTTGGGTGAATTATTCCTTTTTAAGCGTGATGTAGCCCCTGTTCCAAACAACTTTTCCCATGCCTGCTCTACCTCCTCTATTGTACAGGATATGACATGCCAAGTGATCCTGCTTATTTAGCATTTTTTTCATTCCTTGCATTGTTTGAACATGTTTTATGCACAACAATAACACTCTGTCAGCATTAAGGGAAATTTAAACCCTACACATAAACTGATTTTAATGGAATTATTTCATACATTACGATTTAAAATGGTGATCAGTGTATTGAAAATAACTTTTTAATTTTTCATTTTTGTTATCATGTCTCCCTTTTATTTTTTGGAATCAGATTCATGTAGTGTTTATCGTATTATCATATCATAGGGTTCATTATAATGGGGCATAGATTTTGCAACTCGGTACTCAATACTCACTACTCATGATTATTTTAAAATGAGCTACTCATTTACTCTTACTTGAGTAGTTTTTAGGACAGCTAATTTTACACTACTCACACTAATTTTTTTGGGAAATAACAGTACTTCCACTTAAGTGTGATTTTTCAGTACTCTTTCCACCCCTGCTTTTATCTTTGAGTCTCGTTCAGCAAAATTAATGAATCTTTATTCATCATTTCGTTCATTTGAGCAGAATTACATTTAAATGTAATAGCCAAATCCCCCCAGCACGTCTACTTACACAAACTTTGATTATAGTCCCAATAAGGGAAACATGAAAATGCAGCCAAGGACAAATGATGAGAAACGAAGAAAAACAAACAAACAAAAAAAACTGTTTACCTCTGGATTGAATCTTCTTGTCCGTGTTGTTTGTTCTTTTGTCACGTGACAGCTGTATTTGTTATGCATTGCTCACACAGGAAACAGAAATGATTAGTTCACCTCTCGAGTCATCTGGTTCGAGTCATACAATCTTTTGTCTTGTGACAGCCATATAAGCAATCAGGTCCTTCTCTTTCCTGTACAGCAATGCACATGCACGGCCAACACAAAATGAAGGAATCACTCTCTGAGACTACTCGTTCTTCTGAGTCACATAAAAACTAGTTCATAATGAACGAATCATTCATGAACGACCCATCAATAATGGAGATGGACAGAGAGGAGTCTCAAGCGAAATACTGAGAGATAAAAGTTATAATTTAGTAACAAATTATTTTTTTTTTGTTGTTTTCATACTTTAAATGGTGAGTCGATTACCATTGTGATAATAGAATAAAGGTAAGAACATGGTGCATGTTAATGGAGTTGATGTTTTAAATGCTTTAAAATCACTGTAAAAGTGAGTTGAGGATTGATTTCAACTTCAAAGACATGAATATTTATTACCTAAATTGTTATTTTAGGTGGCTGAATTACATAATTTGCATATTTGTGATATTAATGTTTTTATGTTCTGTCTTTTGTTATTTTTTTATTTCAATTCATTTTGGTGAAATATCAATTCAAAATTAAATAAATGCAAAATTATATTGAGTTTAAAGTTATTTTTAAGTTGTTTTAGTCAATATAAGAACTTAATTGGATGCTGTACAACACAAATTAAGAATATTATGCATAAAATGTGGAATTAACACTGATGATGTCATGGTCAGTGTGCATTTTAATCTTGCTGAACATGTTTTAAATATACATGTACAGTATACACAGGTCAGGTCTTTTGTCATCCCATTGTTGCATGGATGGAGTCTGACTTCTCTTAATCGGGTGGCGAGTCAACCCACCTAAGAGAACATAAGGAAGCTTCTAGTTTCAACACAAGGAAAGTGTTACGGAGAAACTCACAGAGGCAGAGGGATGGACTAAATCGCATGGTTTATTGACAGACGGAATGGACAAGAGGAGTAACAAACAGGTGAGGCAATCCAGACATAGGTATGACATGAACAGCAGGTGAGTAAACTCCAAGTCTTTTGGTCTTTACAGGAAATGTAAATGGAACAGGAGAATCCAAATGCAAATGCTGCGGAAATAAACAGGATGAACTAGCAATAAATTCTGTGATGAGGAGAACAATCACAGGTAAGTATATAATTACAGGTAAGTCTAGACAAACTGGAGAGTCTGTAGTCTCTGGAGAAACACTAACAATGAGAACGGACCATAATTGTGAGTGAGATTGGGGTTCTTATGCAGTTCTTGATTAGACACAGATGAAGTGCAGGTGTGTGGAGTGAGGGAGCAGAGTGTGCATGAGAGAGGGAGTCCGGTGGATCTGTGACAGAAAGAGACTAAATGGAAAAGATCATTGTTTGAAAAAAAAAACCCAACCAATGTGGTAGGATTAATCTTGATGTGGATAACTGATTGAGGACTGAACACTCTTCTCATTTTCTTCAAAAATGGTGGATAAGACTTAAACGATTTGACAAAGAATTTTCACATATGGCCTGAAGTGATAACAAGAGACTCTGTTTATTTCAGTTTGTTTATTTAAATGATGATAAATATGTGCACAGTGTTTATTTATCTATGTTTTTTTCATTTTCAGTAAAGCAGGCATAAATATTTTCTAGAACAGTCCTCTTTCTAGAACAGAATCTCTTTGTACTGGCCCATTGGCATTGAGCAATTAATTTTTATTGTCAAGTGATTTATAAAGTAACTATATATACTTGTTTCAAGTGCATACACTTGCTCATTGGATTGGATGAGCTGTAGTAATTGTTTATCTGATGGTGAGGACATTCATATGCAACAGTTGGCGGACAGCCTGCCAGTGGCTTCCAGACAGGGGTGTAGTTTCGAGGGGGGATACTAGTTAAAAGTCTAGCAGTGGCATTTTGAATAATTTCTATCCAATTAATGCAAGATGTGTTTATTCCTGTGTATAGTGAATTACAGTAGTCAAGACAATGTTACTCTCCCTAACTCTTTAAATGACAGTAACAGTAAGTGACAGTACTTTTACTTGAGTATGATTTTTCAGTACACTTTCCACCCCTGCATTCGAGCAGGGGCATTCGCATTGGTTTGATTCGTGCAGTTGCGTAAGCACTGGCTTGCATGTGCACAGTGGTTTACTTTTTAGAAGTTATATGAGTATTGGCTTACTTTTGCATGGTTAGAGGTAGAGAGAGCAGCCAAAAACTCTACTCAAGTAAAAGTACAAATACTTAAAAAAAAAAAAAATAATAATAATAATTATGCAAGTAGAAGTAAAAGTACTAATGTTCACAATTACTTAAAAACAAAAAGGAAAAAAAAAAAAGGAAAACTTCCACATATTCCACAAAATTAAGGCATGGCATGAAAAAACTATTATTTTTCACTGTGTGTTGTGAAGAAGGTGTTTGTTTGGAACACTTGCTGCTGCTGCCTTCCTGGACTTGAGTGACAACACGTATCTGTAAAGTTCCGCTGTCGTAAAAGTCCCATTCAACAATCTCATATTAAATGCATTTATTAGCACTTATTGAATAAAAACCAGTAATGTAAAGAAAAGAATGTCTCCCATTGTCTTACAGTAAAAGTCAAGCAGGACCATTTGAATTACATTGTGATCTCCCATGTTCCAACGAAGTCTGAGTGCATGTGAATAGAAGGCCCTCTGTAACATGGTACTTATACGTGTAGACAAGGAGGGAGCTGGAGACAGAAACTTCCATCTCATATGGTAAATTTTATTTAGCTTAACAATCACAGCTTAACAATCACACAGCCTCAGCAGGTGCATGTGCAGGGCACTCTCTCTCCCCTCTAGCATCTGGCTCACTTTTTATTCCATCTCCACTCTCACTGCAATGACAAACATCTTGGGTTACTTAACTGTAACCCCTGTTCCCTGATAAAAGCAGAACAAGATGCTGTGCTCATTTAGCGCTTTGAGAACAACTTTAGGTGTGACCAGCTGTGAATATGTGTGCAACACATCAATGAAATTGACTAGAATTTATAGCCTCTGCTGATGATATCATTGGATGCACCTGTTACAGGGCTATAAATAGATGCGACACAGGTGCATATTGTCTGAAGAGCAGTCCTGGGGTATCCCAGTGCGGCAATGAAGCGCAGCATCTCCTTCCGCTTTTATCAGGGAACAGTGGTTACAGTTAAGTAACCCGAGAAAAAGCTACACTTTAGCGCTTTGGGAATGAGAATACCCAAGCCGCCGCACTGTGGATGTCCGGACCCCTTACGGTTGTGTAGTTGTGCTCACAAAAACGCGAGAGGTCTCAGACATGAGCTTGTGATGTTGTCTCAAGGACATAAGAGCCCAGAGTGGAATGAACATCCAAACTATAAAATCTTATGTGCGGAGAGGACCAGCCTGCCGCATCACAAACATGCTGCAGAGGGACACCTCTAGCCAAGGCGACCCCTGTGGTAGAGTGAGCCCTGATACCTACTGACAAAGCTTGATGACGTGCCTCATAGGCCAGGGCAATAGCGTCCCTCAACCAATGCGACATTGTCTGCTTGGTGGCAGCCACCGCCCTGTTGCGGCCCCCATGGCAAACGAATAGTTGCCCTGACTTACGCCACTGGCTAGTGCGGTGGACATAAGTCTGAAGGGCACGGGCTGGACACAGTCCGTGAAGCATTTCCTGCTCCGGCGTTGTAAACAGCGGGGAGCAGAAGGCTTCAAGAGTGACCGGATGTACAATCGAGAAAGGAACCTTAGGCAGGTATTCAGAATGAGGGTTCAAAATTGCTTTAGCCATTCCTGGGGCAAAATCTAAGCAGACTGGCAAGACAGACCAATCCTGATCCCCAATTCTTTTTAGAGAAATAATTGACATAAAAAAAAACATCTTGAGAGTCAGAAGTTTATCAGACGCTGGTTCGAAGGTTCGAAGGGGTCTCAACCAGACCCTCAAGGACTATTGGTAAGTCCCATGAAGGGATCCTGGTCCTAGTAGGAGGTCTCAGTCACATGGCCCCACGAACGACGCGAGCGAGCAGAGGATTTCTCCCCAACGGCACCCCGTCAATCAAGGCATGGCAAGCCAATAGAGCAACCCTGAGAGTGGCAGGGCATGTGCCTGCTGATAATTTTTCCTGCAGAAAGTCCAGAACTGAAGCAATCTGGCAGTTATCTGGATCTGCATTATGTGCACTGCACCATCTTTCAAAGACACCCCATTTATTGGCGTAATTTCTTTTAGAGGGAGCCCTAGCACTTAGAATGGTCTCAATAACTTCAGGTGAAAGCCCAGTGTTACTCAGTTGGTACCCTTCAGGGGCCAAACATGAAGGTTCCACAGCTCGGGCCAGGGATGAAATATTGTCCCCTGCGCCTGTGACAGAAGGTCCCTCCTGTCCGGAATCGGCAAAGGCGAGCCGTCGAGAAGAGACATTATCTCCGAAAACCATACCCTGTTCGGTCACTGCTGTGCTATAAGTAAGGCAGGACCCTTGCTGGCGAACTCTGGCCAAGACTCCCGGGAGCAGAGAAACCAGGGGAAACGCATATAGGCGCACTCTGGGCCATGTATGTGCAATTGCGTCCAGACCCAGGGGGGCTGGGTGACTCAGAGAGAAGTAGAGGGGACATTGCGCTGTCTGTTGAGAGGCGAAGAGGCCCAGTTCTGTCCTGTAAAATCTCACCCAGATACCTCGTCTGTATTTTCTGTCTGGACAGTAAATCTGCTCCTACATTCAGGCATCCAGGGATTTAAACTGCTCTGATTGACAGGAGCTTGCCCTGGGTCCAAAGAAGAATCTGCCGTGCCAGTCTGTTGAGCTGGCGTGAACGAAGTCCTCCTTGATGGTTTATGTAGGAGACTGCTGCTGTGTTTTCCACCCGCACCAGGACATGGCATTCCCTAAAATACTGGAGGAAATATTTCAGAGCCAGAAATACAGCCATCGGCTCGAGGCAGTTGATGTGCCAATCGAGCTGATGACCCTCCCATTCCCCTTGAGCTGGGCAACCACTTAAGAATGCACCCCAGCCCGTCAGGGAGGCGTCTGTAGTTAGCAGTTTGTTACAGCACCTAGAGTGGGACCCATAGTGAGGAACCGGGGTCTGAACCACATAGAAATGGTATGAAGCGTGTGGCGCATAACCCTCATCTGCCTTAGGGGACTGGCCCTTGGATGAAATCCCCTGGCTTTGAGCCACAACTGAAACGGTCTCATGTGCATAAGACCCAAAGTGATCACCGAGGACGTAGATGCCATGAGACCTAGTATTCGTTGATACTGACGAACAGTGCAACCTTGGCTTAGCCTGACTTTGCTCAGGGTGTTCTGAATGGACACGATTCGAGCGGGAGACAATTGTGCCCGCATCATGATCGAATTCCATACAATGGCCAAATAGGTAAATCCCTGAGTGGGAGAGAGAATGCTATTTTTGACGTTGAGTCTCAGACCCAGAGAAACCAGATGAGCTAAGACGATATCCCTGTGCTGAATTCCCAGTTCTTGTGACTGTGCTAGTATCAGTCAGTCATCTATGTAATTCATAATGCGGATGCCCCGGAGTCACAAATGAGCCAGTGCTGCATCCATGCATTTCGTGAATGTGCGGGGTGATAGGGCTAGACCAAATGGAAGAACCCGATATTGGAAAGCTTCGCCCCCAAAAGCAAACCTCAGGAACTTCCTGTGTTGTGGCAGTATTTCTATATGAAAATATGAGTCCATGAGATTGATCGTGACCAACCAATCGGGATGTTGGATTTGATACAGGACCATCTTGACAGTTAGCATCTTGTACTTGAACGCCCTGATTGAGCGATTCAAGCCTCGAAGGTCTAAAATCGGACGCAACCCCCCACCCTTCTTGGGAACCAGGAAGTATATGCTGTAGTAACCTGACTCTTTCTCTGGAAGGGTAACATTTTCTATGGCCCCTTTGACCAAGAGATTTTGCAGTTCTTTCCACAGTAGACATGCTTGTTCCGGTTTCACTGTAGTGGAGACCACGCCGTTGAAACGCGGAGGACGGCAATCGAATTGAATTCTGTAGCCTTTTTCTACTGTTCTTAGAACCCACATAGAAACACCTGGCAGTAGCTTCCACGCTGCCATGTTCTCTGCAATGGGTATACATTTTGACACTTCCTGTTGAGGGGATGTAGAGTATTCCGCATCCTGGACTAAGTCAGGATGCAACAGAACACCCAACATTTTTCTGGAAGCCTCTAACTCCCGAAACACCAGAGGCGACAGGAATGGAGAGGTTTTGTGGGGGTATCGGGAAGGTACAGGTGAATGCTTCACGCGCCCCGACACAAGGGGGGGCTACCCCCACAAGGTTGGGCGCAAGACCGTCAGGGTTTTTTCTTCTTAGAAAAGACTACCCTGAGGTCTTGCTTTGGGGACTACTGAGTGCAACGAGCCGGCCTCCAGTCTCTACGAGGGGGAGCACGACTCGCCACACTTTGTTTTTGAGCCTCCCTTCAAGAAGGACCGGAATGGGGTGGACGACGGCCTCTCCCCCTGAGTGTGGTGAGGAAGGAATTGTCCGAAGGCTTCCTCGTGACTCTTTTGCCTCCTGGAACCTGCTGATAACTACATTCATAGCGTCACCATATAAGCCAGAAGGCAAAATGGGGGCATCGAGAAGGAAAACATTGTCCTTGTCTCTGATGCCCGACAGCTTGAGCCATAAGTATCTCTCCATGCTTAAAGCTGACATAGACTGGCCAATGGCATGAGTCTGCTTGGTCATGCGAAGAGACAGATCCGTGGCTCTTCGACGCTCAGAGAAAGCCTCTTCATCGACTGTGGTGCCAGCAATCAGGTCCTTCAACAGATTAGCCTGGTACGCTTGTAACACTGCCATAGTGTGCAGGACAGCACCAGCCTGACCTGCTGACTGATAAGCCTTCCCCACAAGTGTGGAGGTGGTACTGAACGGCTTTGTGGGGAGAGTGGGTCTCTTTAGTGATGCGGCCGAGCCATGCGAGAGATAACCCGCAAGTGTCTCTTCTACTGGCAGTATCATTGAGTACCCCCGTGTCTCGGCACCCACAATAGTCGAATATGGTAAACGTCGAGGGCATGAAGACACGGGAAGTAAAAGGTTTCCTCCATGAATGAGAGAGCTCATCATAGAGGTCATCAAAGGAAGGAAGGGACTGATATTGCGTTTCCTTCCTTTTTTTTTTTGGCCACCAGACAGAATTCTGTCTTCTAGTTTGGAGTGTTTGGGGGTCTCTTGTTTGCTTGGCCAGTCTAACTGTAGTCTGGCCACAGCCCGAGTAACAACCTCCAGTAATTCCTCAGTCGCTTTATTATTAGTATATCAGCATCCCCCTCGTGAACCGAAGAGTCGCCAAAGCGTGCTTCAGGCTCACAAGAAAGATCAGCTAGATCTGGGGAGAGAGTGAGCGATAGGGAGATACCCGTCTCTCGCTCCTCAGGCAGATCTATGCGAAAGCCCCAAGATGAAAGAGTGGGCGCTGGATCTTGGAAGTAAGCGAGACGAGTGAGAAGCATTTTGACTATAAACAGATCGCAATGCAGATCAGATCGCACCCGCCCCACCCCAACGCAAGAGCAGCATGCTCTTCCCCCAAACACACAAAACAAAACTGGTGTGTATCCATTTCAGCCATAGAGCGTAAAAGTGTGAACAGACACCGCTTGCTTTGTTTATCAGTCATTCTTTTTCTTCTTCTTTTTTTTTTTTTTTAAAGAAAAGATAAAGAGAAAGGTTTCTGCGCACTGCCTAACAATTCTAACTCCTAACAGTGGAACGTAGAAAGTTCTGACAGTGAAGAAGCACAACACACAGAATGATCTGAAGACAAAAGATCCAACGATGCATCTGTGTCGCATCTATTTATAGTCCTGCTACGGGTGCATCCAATGATGTCATCAGCAGAGGATATAAATTCTGGTCAATTTCATTGACGTGTTGCACACATATTCACAGCTGGTCACACAGACCAAAATGGGGGACAGCACCCCCACTACCACACCCTCCAATTCAAATACATTGTGAACACTTACACTTGAATGTAGTGTGGACCAACACAGCTATCTGTTTTCTTTCTTATTCTTACGTATTATAAGCCCCCAATGTTTTCACAGGCTCTGGAGCATCTGTATGGTGCACTTGACTGCTCAGCTTATTCAAATTGTGGTAATGGGTGGTTAATCACTTATCAGAAAGTTTATGCAGTATTTAAAGTATGCAAGTTGTCTGAACTCTGAAAGTATGTCTGGATGCCGTATTGTGAATGTTAAGTATATGTAAGATGAAATGCTTAATGTTGTGCCTTAAATACTGTATAATTGGGGGTACTCTCCCTACTAGTTACCTAGCAACTTGAAGCTGTCGTCATTCTATATAGGATGTGGAGGGTGACCAAACCCAATTTGAATTTAATTAGAAGAAACGTATAAGCACCTCTTGCTCTCTCGCTTCTTTCACTCAGTCAAGCCACACACACACACCCACACTTGCAAATGCAAATATCTGCCTTTAGACTATTAAAAAACAGAATTTAAATAGTCAGAAATAGTCATCTCCCCTTTGCATTTTGTTCTATATGTAAAATACATAACACAATTATTTAAATATTACTAATTATATTTTACAGTTTACCAATAATATATTTATATATTACTGTTTATATATATATATATATATATATATATATATATATATATATATATATATATATATATATTGCTTAATTTAAAACTGTTCTTTAAATTTTTTATAATTACTTCAATGGCCACATGACATCATTGGTTGCAAACCTTCACTGCCCATTTTGCACATGTATTTACAAAACCATTCCAAGGTGTGAAAACAGCATTAAACTAAACTGATTTAGACAGTATTGTGTTTCACTTGTACATTAATTAAATTTTAGATGTCTATTGAACTAACAGTTAGACATATCACAGCTGATTCCTCATTTAGCTGAAGACCTATCTAGCAGTCTTGGTTATCAACCTCATTACAGTAACATCTATTCAAAAACGACGTAAATAGAAAAGCATACAATTATATCCTTCCCCAGGTGTTATCAGAGGACACATTCAGTGTAATATACATGAGAACTTATGGCCAGTTTAAGAAGGTAGAGTTAACTGGCATTGCAATGTTTTCATATTGGCCTGACCAGAAATGTGTATACTCATTTGTAAAACACTTTTACGACAGTTTTACCATCCCACTTCAACCACTGGTTCAGAGTTTCCAACTGACACAATGTAATATTAATCAAACTTATATTAAAACACAGGTGGTGTACAAAAACAAAGATCTGACAGAGAAAGTAACTGATTACAGACCCCATTTCATTGCTCTCTTAGTAACATTTGGATTAACTTTATTGGTGACTATTTACACCCAGGTGTAAATAGTGCATACCACAGAGTGTGGCTGTTTGCACCCCCATAGATTGGTGGAACCATCAATATTTATAACAAGAGGCATAGATAGTAAAGATGGTACAAATATGCTTTTTTGAGTAAGTGACATTTTGTCCCACTCTCCTGTCACCACTCTTAATTTTTCCTTTAATACTACCTATAATGGCAAATAAGAATTGAAATAAAGGTTGATCATGGTGAAGGTTGATAATTTAAGAGAAGGGTTTGATCTGAGTAAGAGACAGGGTCTGTTAATCACAGGCATTCCCTTCCTGGTCAGAGCCATGAGACATGATGGCTTTTTCCTGCAGCTCAGCACTGGTTGAGTCAAGATTGTATCGCTCTTTTAATTATAGGTATTTTAAGCCACAAATAAACCATGGTATTACTGATTATTATTATTATTATTATTATTATTATAATAATAATAATAATAATAATAATAATAATAATACAAATATAGCTGCAAGCAGCAATTAACAGGGTTCAAGCCTTTTAAGAACTTCCAAAGTATGCTAAAAAGGAAGTATTTGTATATGTATATGTACTTTGTAAGTTACTGAATTTGCCAACTGGTGTTAAATATGACTGATATCTTGTGTTCAACGATCCTGAAACAGGATAATTGTTATGGTGGTCATTTGTTTTAACTTTTTAACTTTTATAAAGCCACAAAACACCCAATCTCCAAAAAGGTTTTTTAAGTTTGAATATTTTTTTGAGGAATTATAGGCTTTTGGATACACTTGATCAAACCAACATGATAAATGCAACCCCTAAATAACTAAATAAATAACTAAAGTTCAACTTTTCTTTGATAATTATTGACCTAGGGAGTCCTAGATGTAGTTCACTATAGCAAGTAACATTGGATAATCTACAATAATTTACACACCACTTATACAGCCATTTTGCTGAAATATGATTGGCTGCTGGTGGCCATGTTTTTTTATTTGTCCAACTGATATTGTAGAATATGTTAGCCGTTGGCCCCTACAATATGCCTACCAATTTTCAACTTAATTGAACATACGGTTGCAGAGATATTAGCGTTTTTATCTCCAGCGCTCCCTATAGGCAAAAATGTTCGCGACTTTACGTGCATCCTCAGAATGTCCTGTTGTCTATGTTTATCAAATTTTTTAACATTTGACCTTTTTGTTTGGTAGATATTGGTTAATACGTACAAAATGGACAACACCTGACCAATTCGTTGGCTTATATCTTTGCAACGATTCAATGAATCAAAATTCCTTTGATACATTTTTGTCAGGAGGTTTCATAGTAGACACAATTTTCGTGCGAAGCGAACAAACGGCGTAGGAGGAGTTCGAAAAAGTAGTTTTTTTAAACATAAATATGTCAATGGAAGTCAGTGGACACAGCCCATAGAGCACTGTTGAAGTCATGCTCCAATGGAAGTCAATACTTTTAAAGCAATAGCACAATCAAATTGTTTTAAGCATAAAGCTTTCACTGAAAATAATATTTAATATCTTATTTAATTTAGCTTCTTACTATATCTTGTTTTAAGGATGTTTAGGTATTTCTACTGAAAAACATGACAAAATTACTGAGAAGAACATTGTACTTTTTACAGTAGCTTAACTGTAAGTAAGTAATAATTGACGACGGACCGATAAATTATTGAAAAATAAAGAACACCCGAGGTAGTAATGCGGTCATGACGCATAGCGGTTGTGCATTTTTTTTTTCAATCATTTAATGAACCAGAGTCAAATATTCCACTTATTATACCACGGTAACCAACTTAAGACATCGTTCAGGATTTTATCTCAAAACATTTTCTGGCTTTCATCCCTAAAACACTCTAGTGAGTGGAACTACTTTCTTCCACCAATGATTTGGTGTCTTGCTTTAATACCGTTGTTTCTAGTTCGAAAACATCACTTTAGAAGTAGCATGTAGGATTGCGAGGCTTGTGCTGCTTTACTGGGGCACTTACTAGTGTAATTAGGTAGTGTGTGTGTGTGTGTGTGTGTGTTTGAGTGATCAAAAGAGAGAAACTGAGAGAGATTGCTTCTGGGCTTACCTTTTTTTGTTGCGGATCTCGTCAGAACTAACATTGCTTCAAAATCCAAGATGTAAGTTTATGCACTTCTCAGCGGCAGTAAGTGTTGCCATTTTTGTATATAGCTTCAACGATGTAAATCTTGAAAACTGTTTTCAACCCCACTGAGATACAGGTGTGATCTGACTTGAAGGCTCCGTTTTTCTCTCTCTCGAGTAAGTGTGTGCGTAATGTGTATACTGAATGTACGTGTGTGTGAGCGAGATTAAGAGAGGGGGAGCGTGAGGGTGTTTCCCACAGATATTTCAGATAATATAAAAACTGTTGTATTGATCAAGTGTATCTAGCTCTTATGCAGCTGAACCCTTTGTTGCTAGTTGCTAGTGAAAAGTCACTTTAGAACAAGCAGCAGAGGATGTGCTGCTTTTCGGCATTGGAGTAACAAGGTAGTGCATGTGTGTGTGTGTGTGTGAGACAAGAGCGAAAGAGAAAGAGAGAGAAAGAGAGGGAGCCAAAGGACGATTGTTTTATTTGGTAAATTTGCTGTTGTAGCCTGTATCGCTCTTTGAAATAACTGAAATAATTTGGTGAAGTGATATGTAACCATAGCTGTGCGTTTACTTGAAAATTATTGCACAACTTCCACGTCTGTGAACCAATCAGAATCAAGCATTCAATAGACCTCTGGTATACAGTAAGTAGAACAATTGTACAGACAGGGGACTCTACTCTCTCAACAACATAAAAAATTCATACAGGTGGATTGGCAGACCAAGGGAGAGAGAGAATAAATAGATATTTTTTTGGGCAAAAGTCTGTAACATTGTGGGGTTGAGGAATCTATAATGTCTCTGTTATGGGACAGTGCTGTGTTGTTTAAATGTTCATTCATCTATAATGAATTGAGCTTCAGAGGAGTGTGTTTGGAGAGTTTCAGGCAGGAGGACTCATAAATTAAAAGCTTCAATAGGAGACATCAAATGTGCTGCAGCTTACTGTAGAAACAGGATTATATAGTTGACTTAAAATATATTAAGTGTAAAACAGTGTAAAACCTGAATAAAACAAAAGGTTGCACATTATATCTGACTTAAACAGAGGAATGGTCACTCATCTTGTAAAGTCAGCTGCAAAACAAAATTATTATATATATATATATATATATATATATATATATATATATATATATATATATATATATATATATATATATATACACATATACATACACATACATACACACACACACACACACACACACACCGTGCACAATTATTAGCCAAATTGTATTCCTCATGATTAATTTTATTGTTGAACCAACCTAATGCTCTCAGTCAATCCAAAATGAACCTCAAATCTGAATGTTTAACAAAGGAAAAGTGAGTTTTGTCTTTCTCATGGGAATGTAAGTATGCACAATTATTATGCAACTAAATTCCCAAAAAATTATTTCTCCCAACTGAATTGTTTATTCTCAATTTTTAGAGTAAGTGCAACAAAGTAACACAAAATGGCAATTAAATAAAGTTTTTGTCCTTTCAAAAATATTCAGTGACCAATATAGCCACCTTTCTTTTCATTTTCTGCCATGAGCCTTCCATCCATGGAGTCTGTCAGTTTCTTGATCTGTTCACGATCAACTTTCGCTGAAGCAGCAACCACAGCCTCCCAAATGGTGTTCAAAAGAGGTGTATTGTCTCTCCTCACTGTAATCTCACGTTTGAGAAGGGCCCACAAGTTTTCAATATGGATTTAATTCAGGTAAGGACGGGTATTTGGGTATTTTTGAGACCCTTGCTGACTAGCCAAGCAGTGGAGTACTTGGATGCAAGTGATGGAGCATAGTCCTGCATAACGATCATGGCCTTCTTGAATGCTGAGGACTTCTTGCTGTACCACTGCTTGAAGAAAGTACTTTCCAGAAACTGGCAGTAGGTTTGGGAGACCATCTTCAACTTAAAAAGGTCCAACTTCCTCATCCTTAATAAGCCCATACCAGTACCCCTCCTCCACCTTGCCGGTGCCTGACTCGAAGTGGTGCCCTGTGTCCTTTAGTGATCCAGCCACGGGCCCATCCATCTGGTCCATTAAGATTCACTTGAATAACAGTTCTTCCTGAAGTGACAGCGTTGAGATGCCTTCACGCGAATGCTTTTTTTTTTTTTTTTTTTTTTTTTTCTACATCAACAAAACGTTAAAGGGGTTGAACAAATCTTTACGAGTTTACTGAAGGAATTTTGGTGTTAATAATGAATATAACGCTCTTATTTTTTAACACATTTCTGATGTATGTGATGTTGAACACTCATGGTGTTTGTTAGTTGACGATCACAGTGACAACAGAACTGATCTATATCAGACAATTTAACGGTTACACTCCTTATGTTTAAAATAATTACTTAAAGGAATAGTTTGCCCAAAAATGAAATGATCTCATAATTTCCTCTGCCTCATGCCATCCCAGATGTGTTTGACTTTCTTTCTTCTGCAGAACTTAAATGAAGATTTTTAGAAGAATATTTCATCTCTGTAGGTCCAGACACTGCAAGTGAATGGTTGCCAGAACTTTGAAGCACCAAAAAGCACATATAGGCAGCATAAATGTAATCCAGATGGCTCCAGTGGTTAAAGTCAGGTCTTCTGAAGCAATATCATAAGTGTGGGTGAGGAAAAAAATCTATATTTAAGTCCTTTTTTTCTATAAATCTCCACCTTTGACCAGCCCCAAATAGTAGGTGATGATATGCATGAAGAATGCTTTTACCAATAAACTAAAATCAAAAGAAGAATAATGTGGAAGAGAAAGTGGAAATTTATAGTAAAAAATGACTTAAAGTATTGAAGTTTAAACAGACTAAGCATTACATGTTTAAATACATTTTAAATAATAAAATAATAATAATTTTAAAATATAGGCTATATTAAGAAGCATTTTGGAAAATTCAGAAAGTGATTTTAGCTTTAAAAAGTAAAAGATGATTATAAAGAACCTGAAAGGTTTGTGGCATCTTTTCAAAAGTTTAAAAACTTGCTGGAGACAAAAAGTTTGAAGTAAGTAAGATATACCCACATGTTCATCAAACTACTCCGTGTTAACACGTTTCATTCAGATAATGTGTGATTGGTGGTTTAACATGTCAGATAGACGGCCCCTTCATATCTGAATGAATGGTGTTTTTCCAGAATAAGATGATAAAATTTGCAGATGATTACATTATTACAGTTTTTGTTAGTACTGCACATAATTGTCTGTCCAGCACTCTAGTGAGCAGCAGCCAATTTCGAGAACTGTTATTTTATGTTTTGCAAGTTCCCCGTGGTTTTCTCTATTTCTTGTTTTGGACTAAATAAAGCTGCACATAGATCCTCTCTCGTTGCCTGTCATCACATAATAACAGACCAATGGACAGAGGGGAAACAAGGGCTTAAATACACAAGGGAAAACTAGGAACACCTGGGGAAACAATCAGGGAACGGGAGACAATCAGGGGAAAACCAATCAAAAAAACGACAAAGGAGTACAAGAACCAAACAGGAAACAGGAACTAAACAAGAATTTCAACATAAAAGCACAGAACAAAAGTCAACAGAATGTGACAGCATGGTGTAGAACAATCTGGAATGTTAACATTGTAACAGTCACCCCTTTGTAACCTGAACGTTAAATCATTGTGACACATGCGCAAAAAACAACCTAGACGCAGCGCAACCAATGAAACAGAACACGTGTCTCGACATGCGTTTTTGTGACCTGAAGTTATTTTGAACTTGACACTGTGTCTAAAAACGTGCCTGTGAGACACTGAAAAAACTGCGAGGCATGGTGCAGCATGTATGGACTGTCGTCCAGCGCATTTACATACGAAAACAATGGAAAAACAGAGCAGACACAACACAAAAAAACGTGTTCAATATGAACGGGCCCTATCTCATCTGTTTGCACTTATCTATGAGTGAGAGTGCATGAGAATACAAGTTCGGAAATCCTGTATATTGTTTTCAAAATTTACAAATTAACTAAAAGTCCTACTTGAAAAACTGATCTAACCTGGTGGACCTCAAACATGAAATGCTCTGAGAGGGCTGACAACAGCATATTCACACATGTATACAGAACAGCATGTCACTCAAGCGGTTTTTGCAGAACTTTCCTACGGGGATCGGTTTGCGTGGTGGTTAAAACAGCAATTGAGCCTGGGTGATCTTTTCCCTTAATGTTTTACATAAAACATTTAGGGATGTTTAGTCTATTTTTTTTTATTTAATTGTGGTGAAAATTAAACTTAGCAAAACTGAATCCTTCATTTTTAATCAACTCAAGTACTATAATATATTCATGTCTAAAAAAAACAATTTTAAAATTTGGAAAAATGTATTCAATTACTGTAACACGAGTAATTTGTTACTTTCCACCTCTTCATCTTTGTATGTAGTTCAAAGGTCTGTTTCCACCATTGCCAAGAACAGCATCCATCAGTGGCACAATCTATACTTCCCATCTTCCAGCACATTCACAAGTAGGTCACGTCATTGAAACTTTTGTCAGCATTTGTGCCTCTGTGCTTTCAGGTAGAGAATTTCTCAATCCACTGGATGGCAAGCACAGGCACAAGTTGTAGAGAGTTACGAGGCACTGTATGCTGATATGAAAGAGAAAACAAACATGGGAGGCAACACAGAGGCTACTGGGAGACCACCGGGTAATGTACCCAGATGGCATGCATGGACTTTGGTTTGCATATCTGTCTGTTAATGGAACAGAGTAAGAGAGTTCTAACGGTGCCAGTTTTATGCGCATAGCTGAGCTTTCAGAGTGCTGACAGACAAGGTTCAATATGCTTATTTTTTTTTAATAAATGAAATGGGAAATGTTTGTTTCCATTTTGTAAAATATATCCAGTTTGATTCCACAGCCATAATATGCATTCCTAGCCATCCTGTCTAGCTTTAATTATTATTGCTCAGAGAATAGCAGTGCTGTTATATTGAATATCAGCACTCTGGGAGTGCCGCTTGGCTAATCAGACAGGAACTAACTGCTGTATAATATATTAAAGTATATGTTTTACTAATGACAGAATGTTTTTGGAGGGCTCTTAAAACTGTGAAATGGACTTATATATGCCCTGCATTGACGTGTGGTCAGCCACATGACACCATGAGCAACTGCCATTCCAGGTATATTAGAACTTCCTGGTATAAAACAAAAATGGAGAACACGCAGCATAGGCCTGTAGCTCAGCTAATATCTCTGAAATGGAATACTGACTGTGATTAGAGACGCAGCTCCAGTGATATTCTGGCTAAAGCAGCACTACGTGGAAACCAATTATAGTGACCGCCAGCCGTCTGCCCCAGTAATCACTCAAATCACACTGCAAGATGGTTCTCTTGCACCTACTGTCACAAATATTAAAGATGAATAGAATTAACACAGTGAGGGTCTGTGTGAGACATAGAAACTGTGTTTGTCATTGTGCATGTATAGGTAAATTAGGGTGGCGTGGTAAATGTGTTGCCCATTAATTTATTACAGCCATCCTTTTAAAAATAATACACAATAACATAATTAATTATGTCCTCTGACCTGTTCGCAAATTCCATATCAAGGAATTTTACCATCAGGGCAATTCAAGCATGATATACCACCTTCATACCGTATCTGCAGTGACTGAAGTCTTAGGCTTAATGAAAGCTGACTGAGCCGCTCACCAGTGTTTGAATTGTGTCAGAGCTCTTGGGGGTCCCTTTAAAACCCATCACACTGCACCCCCTTAACTCTCAACCCTGTACTCATATTAATGCGAGGAAAGATGACGATATCACTGTGAAGGAAAATAAATTCTGGTTGCCACTAAAGCATGGGACTACCAACCAAAGGCGATTCAATCATTTCAATCTAAAAGGGGCTTAGCCCCCACTATAAGATGAGTGCATTTAATGAACTGTGTTTAAAACATACAACTGAGTTTTTATTTCATTTAACAACATTCATTAAGTAGTGTTCATTCATAAAGTATTGTTATTTTATATAATCAACATTTATAAAGTAAAAAAATTAAAAAATATTTTGGAGAATACAGACAGACCATGCTGTATTGTTAATGTCTATTATATTTATATATATATATCTCCATCCATCCATCCATCTGTAACGTTGCCACATAAGGCAAAGCACCTCCTTGTATAATGCTTATTGACTAAATTGTTGGTTTGTCAATTATTCTATTGCTTTGCCCGGTAAGCTGTATTTTACCCTGACTAATGTGATATTGACGCCCCCATACATGTTCTCGCGATCACTTCCCGTGAGATCTCGTCACGGGATGACGCAACATGTAAACAGGAAGGACTGGCATTTTGAATAAAAGAGACCGATATGCCGGTCATCGTGAGAGCTGCTCCTCACTCTCTACTACAATTGTATCTGCGTGGATTATCCTTTTTGCTGGCTGTTTTTTGGAGCATTATATGCCGTTCCGTGGAAGAGTACGACCAAATAACGCTTGTTTGGATTACTCAACTCTGTGGACTTATAACAGTCACTTCATCGCACTGATCCTGCTCACGGTTTGAACACACACCGGTGAGACCGATCTAACATTGTTTGTTTGTGCGTGCACTCTGGATAACGAGACTCTTTACATACCTACCTGACATTCCCACCTCAACATATATATATTTATATATATATATTTCACTGTCTTGTCAGCGTTGTTCCATTATATGTTTGTATATATCTGTGATCTCTTAAATACACTTGGGTTTATTGTTAAACATCTGTGTTTGAGTGAGATTCTTCCTCCATATTACGAATCACTTAAGAGCAGCACCGATCCCTTTGAGTGTGTTAATACTTCCTATTTTAATAAATAGGGGAGTGTTACATAGTGGTGACCCGTACGGGGAAACGTGCTGTTTCTGTTTTGTTAAATAGTGATTCTGGTGTTTATAAAATGGAGGAAGAAGCATATATAAATGGAGGAGGAGATCGAAGTATACATGCTGATATCATGCATATGGATGTGACTAATTTAAGAGGTAGCACTGATGAAGCCCTAGTGGCTGATTTCACAGCAGGCCCATTTGTTACCAGACGTAACCCTGCTGCTGAAATAACATCTATGCTGAGTTCCATGTATATTTCTGATGATGAGGATGATGAAAAAGAGGTATTGAATGTAAATGTTGTACAAACAATGCAATCTGAGATTGACAAGCTAAAGGTGGATTTATTGGCTCTTAGTGCAAAAGTACAAAATAATGAACAGGAGGTAATATTGTCCGTAGATAGTTCTCTTAATAGAGAAACCAGTTTCCGGGAAGCAGTGAACGCTAGCTTGGCAGATTTAGAAGATCATTTCCAAGGGTCAATAGAGAAATTGGAGAGAGCCGTGGTTGACTGTTTGCTGAGGAGAGATGCAAGATGGGAAAGTCAAATGAAAAAGTTAAGATTCACCAGTACCCCATCTCGTTCTCAAATACAGACTTTTGACCCCGTTCCTTCCTATTCTACTGTTAAAGAGGTGAGAACTCCCATTCCAGCAGCGAGAGTTAAAACCCCACCTGCCACTAGGATCAACGCTACCTATGATGTCACTTCTGGAGCTCCACTAACGAACATGGCTCACCCCTCACTTATGTCCAGTATCTCGTCTTTCTGTGGGAGACCCCCAATACGACTGGAATTTCCTTCATTTGGGGAATCATGTGAGACATCTGATGTGCTCCAGTTCATTGAACAATGTGAAAACTTCCTGGACATCAGGCCTCTTCCTAGCGTGGAGCTCGTCGGAACTCTGAGTACAGTACTCAAAGGACCTGCACAGAGCTGGTGGAAGGCTGAAAAGGCAAAGGTAACTGATTGGAAATCTTTCAAGGATGCTTTTATGTCTGCTTTTCTCCCAGAGGATTACCTTACCGAAGTGGAGGATAAGTTAAGAGCCCTGGTTCAACAACCCTGTCAGAGGTTGAGAGATTTCGCCTACGATTACCGAGCCCTCTGCCTAAAATGGAAGCCAGCTATCACTGAAGAGGAAATGGTGAGCCGAATCCTTAATAACATCAACCCAAGGGTTGCGGGCTGTCTGAGAGGGACGGTGAAGTCTGTGGAACAACTGGTGAAGGTAGGATCCATGGTAGAGAAAGACTGGATGGGAGCAAAAGATTACTGGCAGAAAGTGGGCAATTTGAACAGTAAAGAAAAGGCGACTAAAAGACCTCCTGAACGGAATACCTCCAAAAGTCTAGCAGGATTATCCATTGCACAACCCCATCCTATAACATCCCTTCTAGTAGTGCCTCTAACGATAAAAGGACAAGAGGTGAAGGCAGTGCTGGATACTGGGAGCACTTACACCCTTATTCAGGAGAACCTGTGGAGACAGTTAGGAGGGGAAGCGACACCTGACCCCCCAGTCCCTCTTCAACGGTTCATTATGGCTGATGGAAAAATGCACCAGGCGATTAGTAAGAAAACAGTCTGTTATGAGTGGCATGACAAGGTATGCAGGCTGGATTCCTACATAATGAAGGATGCTCACCTGGCCTTTCCCCTTATAGCTGGTCTGGATTTCCTAAGAGCCACTGAAGCCATAGTGGATGTAGGACAAGGGAGATATGGACTGAAAATGGGCAAAGGATATATTTATCATCCATTCCTAACTGCACTTATAAATCCTGTGCTGTCTACTAGTACGATGGGTGAAAGAGTATGCTCCACTGCTGCTGTGAGTCTCTATTACGCCTTACCGCCAACCTGGGATCCCCCAATCTACGACGTACACACACAAGTTGCTCCCATCTGGGACTCCGACAATCAGGAGGAATTACGGAGGCTGATGGATAATTGGCCTCATACTACCTCCAAAGTCCTAGGCAAAACATCTGTGGAACAACACAAAATCTTACTATCTGACGAAATGCCTATGAGATCCAGAGCTTATAGGGTTTCACCTTTCAAGAAGAAGATTATTGATGATCATGTGGAACAAATGCTAAAAGACAACATCATCGAACCTTCCGTCTCTCCATGGTCATCACCGGTAGTCCTGGTCCCCAAACCTGATGGTTCTTACAGGTTCTGTGTGGACTATAGGAAGCTTAACAGTATGACCATACCTGACGCATATCCAATGCCCATCATCCATGACATCTTGGAATCCATGGAAGGCGCCTCCTGGTTCAGTACATTGGATTTGCAGTCTGGATACTGGCAGGTCGAAATGGAAGAAAGGAGTAAAAACAAAACCGCTTTCATCACCTCCCAAGGACTATTCCAATTCCGCTCCATGCCATATGGATTACGGAATGCGGCAGCCACCTTCCAGAGGCTGATGGAGAAGGTCCTAGCAGAACTGAGAGGGAAGTTTTGTTTTGTTTACATTGATGACATTATAATCTATTCACAAACTTTAACGGAACACGTCCAACATCTGAACACCATTCTGCAATGCCTTTGCCAAGCATCGCTTACCCTGAACATGAACAAGTGTCACTTCTTTAAAAAACAGTTAAAGTTCCTGGGACACATAGTCTCAGAGAGAGGAGTGGAGGTCGATCAGGAAAAGACCCGGGCGATAGCTGAATATCCTCAGCCCAAAGATATTAAAGCCCTCCAATGCTTCTTGGGATTAGCAGGATGGTACCACAAGTTCATTCCCCACTTTGCCGACATCACAGCTCCGTTAAACAACTTAAAGAAGAAAGGAGTAAAATGGGATTGGACTCCTGAGTGCCAGACAGGTTTCGAAAACATCAAGACATTATTACAAGACCCACCCGTATTGATGCAACCTGACCTCAACCAACCTTTCCAGGTACACACTGATGCCAGTGATGTGGGCTTAGGAGCTATCATTACCCAACTAACCCCTGAGGGGGAAAGAGTGATAGCTTACGCATCACAAACTTTACGTGGACCTGAGTTAAACTATTCAACGTCTGAAAAGGAGTGTCTGGCTGTAGTCTGGGCGGTGGAAAAATGGAGGCATTACCTTGAAGGGAGACAGTTTGACATTTATAGCGATCATGCTGCCTTAACCTGGGCCTTCAATAGCCCTAAAACCTCCTCTCGGCTGACCCGATGGACCCTTAGGCTGCAGCAGTTCAGCTTCAAAGTCCATCACAGGAGAGGATGTCTAAACCTGGGGCCAGACGCCTTGTCACGAGTCTGTGAATCTGAGGAGAGAGAAAGGGTGCACTGTATGGCCATAACAACAACGACAAAATGTGCGTCTGACATACCCAACACATTAGATGAAATCGCTCAAGCACAAAGTAGTGACAATGCAGTGTCTCTTCTACCAATGTCACAAAAAGCCAGGAAGGTTCAAGATCACCAAATTACCTTTGAGGTCCACCAGGGGGTGGTGTATCGCCGGGTGCCTGTCAAGAATAACGGAGATAAATTCCAACTGGTTGTTCCTCAGGCATTAATACCTGGATTCTTACACTACGTACACGATAACCCTCTGGGAGGACATCTGGGACGTATGAAAACTTTACTGACACTCTTGGAGGTGGCGTGGTGGCCCACGGTACGTAAAGACGTCTGGCAATACGTCAAAGGATGCTCTACCTGTCAGAAATACAAACATGACAACACAAAACCCAGCGGATTCTTACAGCACACTCAAGTGGCAGAACCAGGTCACACTTGGGGGATGGATTTCATGGGACCTTTCCCGGTCAGTAAGAAACAAAACACTTACCTACTGGTGTTAGTGGATTATTACACCAAATGGGTAGAGTTGTTCCCCCTTAGAGACAGTAAGACCCCTAAGATCGTCAAAATTCTCAGAGAAGAGATCTTTACACGATGGGGGGTGCCGAAGTACATCATATCTGACCGGGGAGCCCAATTCACTTCCAATATGTTGTCAGAGCTCTGCAAAACCTGGGGAAGTGTCCAAAAACTTACTACCAGCTATCACCCGCAGACCAACCTGACGGAAAGAATTAACAGGACATTAAAAACGATGATTGCGTCATATGTGGGACACCATCACGAGAAATGGGACCAGTGGTTACCCGAGTTAAGATTTGCCATCAACACAGCATATCAAGAAACTACCGGTAGAACACCTGCTGAGTTAATGATGGGCAGACAGCTGCAGGGTCCACTAGAGAGGTTGATCCTCAAACCCCCCACACCGGACCAAACATCGTATAACCAAATTGAACGACAAAAGATCATGGCGGAGGAAGTAAAGCTGCGAGTAGGAGTGCAACACGCTAGACAAGCTAGATACTACAATGCCCGACGGAAGGATGTACGATTCCAGCCGGGAGATCTAGTCTGGATAAAAACTCACCAATAAAACTCTTCCAATAAATACTCTGCCAAGCTAGCGCCCAAGTGGGAGGGACCGGCTGAGATAATAAGGAAAATGGGGCCAATAAATTACACAGTTGGTTGGGGTGACCCATATAAAACAGACATTATAAATGTGGTGAATCTGAAACGTTGGTACGGACGATCTCCTCCTATGCCGAAGGCTGGGGGGGGGGGATTTATGTAACGTTGCCACATAAGGCAAAGCACCTCCTTGTATAATGCTTATTGACTAAATTGTTGGTTTGTCAATTATTCTATTGCTTTGCCCGGTAAGCTGTATTTTACCCTGACTAATGTGATATTGACGCCCCCATACATGTTCTCGCGATCACTTCCCGTGAGATCTCGTCACGGGATGACGCAACATGTAAACAGGAAGGACTGGCATTTTGAATAAAAGAGACCGATATGCCGGTCATCGTGAGAGCTGCTCCTCACTCTCTACTACAATTGTATCTGCGTGGATTATCCTTTTTGCTGGCTGTTTTTTGGAGCATTATATGCCGTTCCGTGGAAGAGTACGACCAAATAACGCTTGTTTGGATTACTCAACTCTGTGGACTTATAACAGTCACTTCATCGCACTGATCCTGCTCACGGTTTGAACACACACCGGTGAGACCGATCTAACATTGTTTGTTTGTGCGTGCACTCTGGATAACGAGACTCTTTACATACCTATCTGACATTCCCACCTCAACATATATATATTTATATATATATATTTCACTGTCTTGTCAGCGTTGTTCCATTATATGTTTGTATATATCTGTGATCTCTTAAATACACTTGGGTTTATTGTTAAACATCTGTGTTTGAGTGAGATTCTTCCTCCATATTACGAATCACTTAAGAGCAGCACCGATCCCTTTGAGTGTGTTAATACTTCCTATTTTAATAAATAGGGGAGTGTTACACATCCATCCATCCTCAAACCACTTATCCTGTGTACAGGGTCGCGGGGGGCTGGAGCCTATCCCAGCTAATATTGGGTGAAAGGCAGTGTACACCCTGGACAGGTTGCCAGTCCATCATAGGGCCACACATAGACAGACACACACTCACATCCACACCTAGGGCAATTTTTGGAGACACCAATTAACCTAGCCTGCATGTCTTTGGATGGTGGGAGGAAGCCGGAGCACCCGGAGAGAACCCACGCAGACACGGGGAGAACATGCAAACTCCACACAGAAAGGCTAGGGCAACCGGGGTTTGAACCCACGACCTTCTTGCTGTGAGGCAACAGTGCTAACCGCTGCACCACCGTGCCGCCCATATATATATAGATAGATAGACAGACAGACAGACAGACAGACAGACAGACAGACAGACAGACAGACAGACAGACAGACAGACAGACAGACAGACAGACAGGCAGGCAGGCAGGCAGGCAGGCAGGCAGGCAGGCAGGCAGGCAGGCACCTAAAGGATTATTAGGAACACCTGTTCAATTTCTCATTAATGCAATTATCTAATCAACCAATCACATGGCAGTTGCTTCAATGCATTTAGGGGTGTGGTCCTGGTCAAGACAATCTCCTGAACTCCAAACTGAATGTCAGAATGGGAAAGAAAGGTGATTTAAGCAATTTTGAGCGTGGCATGGTTGTTGGTGCCAGACGGGCCGGTCTGAGTATTTCACAATCTGCTCAGTTACTGGGATTTTCACGCAAACCATTTCTAGGGTTTACAAAGAATGGTGTGAAAAGGGAAAAACATCCAGTATGCGGCAGTCCTGTGGGCGAAAATGCCTTGTTGATGCTAGAGGTCAGAGGAGAATGGGCCGACTGATTCAAGCTGATAGAAGAGCAACTTTGACTGAAATAACCACTCGTTACAACCGAGGTATGCAGCAAAGCATTTGTGAAGCCACAACACGCACAACCTTGAGGCGGATGGGCTACAACAGCAGAAGACCCCACCGGGTACCACTCATCTCCACTACAAATAGGAAAAAGAGGCTACAATTTGCAAGAGCTCACCAAAATGCCCTGGATGTGCATCCCACAAATCTCCATCAACTGCAAGATGCTATCCTATCAATATGGGCCAACATTTCTAAAGAATGCTTTCAGCACCTTGTTGAATCAATGCCACGTAGAATTAAGGCAGTTCTGAAGGCGAAAGGGGGTCAAACACAGTATTAGTATGGTGTTCCTAATAATCCTTTAGGTGAGTGTATATTAGGTCTGTCGATTTCACGCGTTAATTCAGTGCGATTAATTTGATAAAAAATAACGTGTTCAAAAAATTTATGCAATTAATCACCCCCAGACTCTAATAAGGACTATACCTTCCTGAAAAATGCAAGCTTGTAGTACCACCTGTTTACTCCGGAGGGCAGTAAGTGAGAATTCAGCTGTGTGAGCAACACACAGTTTATGCAGTGAAGAATTCAACCCATCAGCAGACAGAAAAACACAAACATGCGTTACTTTCTTGCGTTCAAAACACTTGATGGAGCGCAAATACGAACTAAGGGATCTCAATATGTGTAAGTATTAAACTACATTTAACTTGACACAGTGACCTTTTGATTTTGTTTATTACGCAGCGCACCCAAGACACATAAGCATGTCTGACGCAGGTGTTCATTGACGGGACCTTAAACAAGCCCTCATAATAAATCTCCAACTGATTGACAAATTTACTTGTGAAATAGATTGCTGTGAATTGTATGCCAGTGATTGACTTATGTTCAATAATATGGTAGTAAACAATACATTGTATTCTAAAGCCGCTTTTTGTATTGTCTTATGAATGATTAACTCTTCTGCCACAATGTAATGCATTTTTATCTTCATTCGTTTTATCTTTAAACATTTACATTTTTAAATGTTTAAAGATAACTATGTATCATTATTTCATCATTATATATTGCTTTCTCTGCAAATATTTGTAAATGTGATTAAATGCGGTTTAATCAGGACACCATGTAATTAATACAATTAAAAATTGTAAACGATTGACAGCCCTAATATAGGAATCACATCAAGTTCGCCAATGAAATGACCGTGGTGGGTCTCATCAGCAAGAACGATGAGTCAGCATACAGAGAGTAGGTGCAGCGGCTAATGGACTGGTGTAGAGCCAACAAACTGTCTCTGAATGTTTACAAAACAAAAGAGATGGTTGTTGACTTTAGGAGAGCACAGAGTGACCACTCTCTGCTCAACATCGATGGCTCCTATGTGGAGATCGTCAAGAGCACCAAATTCCTTGGTGTTCACCTGGCGGAGAACCTCACGTGGTCTCTCAACACCAGCTCTATTACCAAGAAAGCCCAGCAGCGTCTCTACTTTCTTCGAAGGCTGAGAAAAGCACATCTCCCACCCCCCATCCTCACTACATTCTACAGAGGGACTATTGAGAGCATCCTGAGCAGCTGCATCACTGCCTGTTTTGGGACTTGCACCGTTTCGATAGTGAGGACAGCTGAGAAGATAGTGAGGACAGCTGAGAAGATCATGGGGGTCTCTCTTCCCTACATCAAAGACATTTACAAAAAACACTGCATCCGCAAAGCCACCAGCATTGTGGACGACCCCACACACCCCTCACACAAACTCTTCACTCTCCTGCCATCTGGCAAGGAGGTACTGAAGCATTCAGGCCCTCACGGCCAGACTGTGTAACAGCTTATTCCCCCAAGCCATCAGACTCCTCAATATTCAGAGACTGGTTTGACACACACACACACACACACATGTCCTGAGTTGCACTTTAATTATTGTCACTTTATAACTGGCTGCTACCTCAATAACTGCTATGTCCATAGAACAATATCTCATGGCAATGAACAATACACTCAATGGCATTTTTAGAAAATCTTTTTGCATTTCTGTGTACTGGTCGGCACTGCACTGTCTCTTACTGTGTCTATTGTCCTGTTCATTGTTTGGAATTTATTGTACTGTCTCGTACTTTTTGCACACGTTTGTATGTGCACTTTATATAGGTATTTTATTTAGTCTGTGTAGTCTCATGTGGTTCTGGGTTTGTCCTATGTTGTTTTATGTAGCACCATGGTCCTGGAGGAACATTGTCTCGTTTTGCTGTGTACTGTACTGTATATGGCTGAAACGACAATAAAAACTACTTGACTTGATCCGTAAATGGAAACGAGTGTAAATGCCAACATCATCATATAGGTCAAAAAGACTGAAGCATGTCAACCAAAACATGAGCTCATTGATGTCTTTAAATGAGTCTGCTTTTTTATTCCATTAAATAATCCTGGTCTGAGGCTTCCGTAATTATTTAGTTTATATGTAGGTTTACGTTCTACGTAAGTTTAATGGTGCAACATTAGTTGTGCGTAAATTGTGACTTAGTGCACATCTACGCCAGAACTAGGCTAAGTTGTAACGTACGTATAGCTGGAGCAACCTATAACGAAGCACAGACGAGGACTGAGGATCTAAATGCAGTTTTAATGGGAAAACAAAAGATGAACAGGATAACTAAAACAATGGGAACAAATGAAACAACCACGATGGGAAAACCAAAATATAAACACGAGAAGTCCACGAAGTGCACGGGCAGGAACACATTCAAAACCAGACATTACATTTAACAACTCACCAAGACTGATAAAACAACAGGGCTTTAAATACACAAGGGATAATGACTAAATGAACCACAGGTGAGGACAATGAAGGAACAGCTGGCAGTGATGAGGGCAGGGAATTATGGGAAGTGTAGTCCGGGACAGATGGCAAGGGAGAAACACAGGGCAGACAACAGGGAATCGTGACACAACTGGCCCCAGATGATGTTTCTCTGTCATTTCAGATTCATTCACTTATTCAATCAGTGACTATTTTTATCAATAGCAATTTCTTTCTTTTTTAAGGCGGCAACAAATGAACGTCTTTTGTGTTTTGAGTGAGTCACCTTCATGGCCAAAACAAGTCTAATTTATAAAAAATTGTGCTTATTAAAATCTAAGAAAATTCAGAAGAGTATTTAAGCATCATAAGCATTTTCCCCACAGATGACAATGAAGCATAGCCACTTTCTATCCATGTTGAATGAGATAACCGAAGACAGACATGCCTCCACCTCTCCTTCAGTACGTCAACAGATCATACTGATCCTCGTTTATTTAGTGAAGGGCAATTTTGTTCCATGAACAAACCAATGTGTGGCTGCGGGGGTGTGGTCAAGCGTCCATCCGGAGAGAAAGAAAGCGGTAAGGGCGCTTCCACTTAAGCTAAATTATGTCTAACACCTGTCTCTAATTACAGTATGGGGAGAACGGCATAAAAGAGTCACACCGCCAGCAGACTGGGAGAGAGAGCCTGGGTCTATCAGCACACTGTGAAGCTAAAATGTTGTGCCCCTGTAAAAACCCAAGTTACTCCATTAAACTGCTTACCTGAGTTAAAGAAACCTGGTTCCCCATGTCCTCCCTTTACACTGGTGCCGAAACCTGTGAGCCCTGGAAGGAAGTCACCACGTAGAGTCCTCCCATTTGGCGGATGTCCTCAGTCTCTCGCTAGCCTGCATCAAAACCACCAACAAACACTGCTTGAGATCCGGCAAGACCAAGATCGTCTTTTTTTGAGATCCTACGGGCTCAAGCAGCGGACTGGCATGCGATCCGGAGCCTGCTCAGTCAGGAGGCTGCCCTAGCCGTGACCCTGGACACCAGCACCCCATTGCCCCCGACAACATTACAGAGTATGGTGGTGGCGCACCCCTGAGGTCTGGGGCTGGTCGCACGGCCAATGGGCGGCCCGGCTCATTCCGCTGTTGTCCGGGGAAGCTAGCTCAACAACTGCAATGAGTTTCCTGGCTTATTTCGACCTCAAGACCGCCATCTTGCAACGGGTTGGTTGGAGTCCGGAAGAGAATCGTCAGCCCTTATGGAGACCTCGTCGGGCCATTAGAGTGGTCAGAATGCGGGCATCGCTTTCCATTGGTCCTAGTGGACTATGCAATGCGATATCCAGAAGCAGTGCCTCTGAGCAATCTCAGCACGCAATGATGTGGAGGCACTCTTCAAAATAATCTCCCAGGTGGGGATCCCAAAAGAAATCCTCACCAATCAGGGCACCACCTTTATGTCACGATCACTACGTGAGATTTATGAATATTGGGCATTAAATAAATCCGTACCAGCGTTTACCATCCACAAACAGATGGCCTGGTGGAAGAATTTAATAAAACTCTTAAAAAAAAATGTTTTTAATTCGTGCACACGAAGCGGTGTACTTGATGTCTTGCGCAACGCCTAGGAGGAGGGAACTTCAAATAATAAGAATTAAATTCTATACATTCTTGATCTTAGAGCAAAACTCCACACTTTGGGGCAACTAACACAGGAGATTTTGCTCCAAGCTCAAGAACGACAGCAGGAGATAAAGTGCTTCTATTCCTTCCCACATCAGGTTCTAAATTACTCGCCAAGAGGCAAGGAACCTTTGAGGTAACACGAAACTATAGAGGGGGCGCACGTCAAATATATCACCTCAACCTCCTGAAAATGTGGAGGGAGGTGGTCCCTGTGACGTTGGCTAATGTAGTTCTGGAGAGGGCGGAGCTCGGGCCTGAGGTGAATTCAAAACATAATCAGTTCCCCCCCGATAACTTGCGGAGACCACCTCTCACCGTACCAACGCGCAGAAGTTGCCAGGTTACAACAGGAGTTGTATTACCAAAGCACAAAAAGAAAAGAGTTCGGGAAGAATTGGATTCATATGGGGGTAATAGAGGAATCCCACAGCAATTGGTCCATCCCAGTTGTTCTAGTGCCTAAGAGCGATGGGTCGGTATAGTTCTGCGTGGATTATAGAAAAGTCAACGCGGTGTCTAAATATGATGCATACCCAATGCCTCATGTTGATGAGTTACTCGATTGGTTAGGCACTGCTCGATTTTATTCGACATTGGATTTGACGAAGGGATTTGGCCGATCACCTTGTCACCATTTCCCAGTGAAAAAAACAGCCTTCTCCACACCGTTTGGATTACACCAATTTGTGACACTTCTGTTCGGTTTGCAGCATCTCATGGACCAAATCCTCAGACAGCATTCAGCTTGATGCTGCTGCCTATCTAGATGACATCATCATTTACAGCAATGATTGGCAGCAGCACATGCAGCATCTGAGGGCAGTTCTGAGATAGCTGCGATGAGAGGGACTCACAGCAAATCCAAAGAAGTGCACGATTGGACGGGTGGAGGTATGGTATCTGGGGTTCTACTTAGGCCACAGGTAGGTGCATCCCCAAATTGATAAGACGGCGGTGATTGCAACCTGCCCGAGGCCCAAGACCAAAAAGGGGGTGAGACAGTTCCTGGGGCTGGCTGGCTATTATAGAAGATTTGTACCCAATTATTCAGACGTCACCATCCCGCTGACTGATGTCACTAAAAAGGGAGCTCCAGAAATGGAGCCGCACTTTGCGGGGGTGCCACTTTTACATTCACGCGATTTCACTCTCCCTTTTGTTTTACAGACGGAGGGCTGGGGGCCATTCTCTCGCAGGTGGTGTAGGGGGAGGATCACCCATTACACCTGCCCCTCATCAGTTGCTGCTTGGCAAATGGTTCCTGGGTTTGGCGTGCCACTCGTGCCCCCCAGTCCCATTCTTCCCGGAAGTGCACGACAAACTGACATGGTCATAGAGGGCACCTTTTACTGCGCGAACACGATCCTTCGGCTCGTCTGCTCTCACTACCCTCGATGGGGGATGGCCGAGGGTTATGCCGTGATACCCCAGGCCTCCGGGCACAGACCCAGTACTCATGGTCGCCGCCCCTGCCGCCACCGTGCACTGGCAGTTTGAGCATCACGGACGTGGCTGCCCACATTCGAGTGTCTCACTGCACCACACAAACCACACCCCCATTCAGCCGCTGGTGACAAGTCTCAAGGATGGCTCCAGAAGCCCTCCTACTCAGTTGCCGGCCTGCCTTAAGTCGGACGCATGGAGCAAGGCAAGTGCTTCAAGGATCTCCTCAGCATGTCCGCCTCGGGTTGGAGCTCTGTTATCCAATGCAGCACCCTCCACTCCACCACGCTGTGAGACCCCACCCTCAGGAACGTTGGATGCAATCCTCCCCCTAGTGCTCCTTGCCCAGAGCTTGGACGCATGGTTATCGCTCTCCAACCCGTCGCGTTGGTTGGCCAGAACCATCCGACTCGGCTATGCAATACAATTAGTTCAAACTTTGTGGCATTTCATATTGGGACCCCTAGTGTCACTACATCAACACAACGTCGAGTGAGTGACAGAAGGGGAACATCTCGGTTACTGTCATAACCTCGAGACGTTGTGTCCCTCTTGCCACAGGCTGAACTGCACTGCTGTAATGTCCAGGAACTTGTCTCGGCTATTCAGTTCAAAACCTTAACTAATCCACATACCTCCCTTTTATGCCCGTATGTCGGGGGGAGTGGCATGCAAATTCAACTCGCCAATTTCTCATTGACTTTTTCTCAAATATTTGAAGGCGAATCAGGCTCCCTAGAGTGACCCCAAATGTAACTACATTGACACAACGTCTTGTTCCCTCCATCAGGGAACGGCGGTTACCACAGTATCCGAGACTTTTTATCAGCTAGACTGTAATGTGCGTGAGTAGTGCCTGACAAGACAGCCACATCTATGGCAACTGCTACAGGAAGTGTGGGGTGAAATGTCACCCGAGTATCTGGACAAACTGACAGATAGAATGTTAAGGATCTGCAAAGCTGTCATTACTACAAGTGCAGGATTTTTAGTAGTTTAGGAAGTTCTGAAGTTTTTTTTCAAATTGTACCTGTAATTTTTCATGTTATTACTGTCCTGACTATAGATTGTGATCAGTTGAATGCCACTTTGGTAAATAAAAGTACCAATTGTTGTCCATAAGAGCAACATCTGTGTGATGTTCCTTACTCAAGTGTGATGGTTATGGTTGAATGAACTGTTTTCTCTGTTATCGCTATGGTAGTCTTGCATATTTAAAGATATAGAGGTGATGCCGCTTTGACAGACAAAGACATTTTTCCACAAAGCATCAATGTAATAACATAAACATCGGTGTGGCCAAAATTC
Organism: Moxostoma hubbsi; assembly: GCA_032164185.1. Classification (NCBI taxonomy): domain Eukaryota; kingdom Metazoa; phylum Chordata; class Actinopteri; order Cypriniformes; family Catostomidae; genus Moxostoma; species Moxostoma hubbsi. Next base: position 45,771,065 of record JAVLUX010000011.1, on the reverse strand, counting down.
TCCCTCTGAAAATCTCCAGAATCATGGAGATGGGCATAAAACAGGTTCACAGATAAAGTGTGTAATTTGAAGGCAGCTGCTTTAAAATGGCCTATACATAAATCTAAGTGGTAGATTGATTGATCCATGTTTAGCAATGTAAAGGGCTAAGGTACATTCAGTTTCAGCAATAGACAAATACACAAAAAAGTGATGCAAATGTGTTCATATGCACCTGGTTTTAATCAAAAAAGTTTTTTGCACTTGCGATGTGCTTGGTGTTTAATGCATATTTTGTTAGATCTGACATCTTATCACATAGTATGACTTTGCATTTGTGTTTAATAATTAATTGACCAAATGCGCCAAGTGTAGCCAAAAATAGGTTCTTGTCACAAAACATTGCAGCATCTATAAGATAATCATGTCGATTAACTCTTATGCGGGGTCCAGGACCCCCTAGCTCTCTTTCATATTTACTTGTCAGAGAAACATCTTGCAGTCACATAACAGACACAGAATTTACATGGTGCTCTAAAGTTACTTTGAGACCCATGTCTGTTCTGATAGTGGACCCTAAGATCCTGCTTTCTATCTTCATATTATGTTTTATTGAATCAGATCTGGTTTATCTGAACAGTGTGGTTAGATTAATCACATCTGTCTTGGACTTTGGCTATTGTACTAAGTAATGCTGGGATTATTGGCAAGTGTTCTCATGTACAGAAGGAATTTTTTTTGGTGGGAGAAACAAGTGCACACAGAACATTACAGTGAGACACAGAATAAATGGTAAATGGTCTGCACTTATATAGCACCTTTTTAACCTTAACGGTATTCAAAGCGCTTTACACTGTGACTCATTCACCCATTCACACACACATTCATATACCAATGGTGGCAGAGCTGCCATGCAAGGCACTAGCCTGCCATTGGGAGCAACTTGGGATTCAGTGTCTTGCCCAAGGACATTTCGGCATGTGGAGTCGTGTGGGCCGGGATTCGAACCGCCTGTGATTAGTGGCCGACCTGCTCTACCACATGAGCCACAGCCGCCCCATATATAAAACAAGTTAAGAGTATACATACAAATAATAGGACATATAACAGAATGGCATATGTACATGTTCAAGTGGTAATGTATGTGCAAGTTAGGGGTGTGTACAGTTAATGAATTAAATATGTGAAGAGGGAGCAGACATTCACCAGATGAATCCTTGGCAGCGGAGTCCTAAAGATGCATTGAAGAAGCTTCACAAGCACTCTGGCTCGCTTCCCTCGTATGCATCTTTCTGATAGCTTGTAGAGCACTGCTGCGCCTCCAAATAAACTGTCTAATAGAATATCTGAATAATAAAACACAGGGTATCAGGTATGCTCTGCCGAATATTCAGCAGTTCATCCCTGGTGAAACTGATCAGGAAAGTGTGACAAATACATGATAACAAAAGCAAAACTAAAGTAACAAAAACGCTAGAGAGCTCCACACCGAAGAAGCCATCTGCGGCGCCATCTTTAAACACACACACACACACACACACACGTATATATATATATGTATATAGAGAGTATTAATTGTCATGAAGGGCTGACATAATATAAAATGGAGACAAGGACACATCACTTTCAGACCTCACTGAGTTTAACAAAATAAACAGAGGCACACTAAGTTCAAAGAATATGACACAGCTAATATGACACAGCTATCAAAACAGGTGATAGACATGGTGGGTCAAATCGGCTGTATTGGACAACATCGAAAACTGTAAACATTTTATAGCAGCTAATGGTATTTAAGACTGAAAATGTCTGTATTACTTGGTGTCATAGGATGCAAAACTTATGGATTGCTACACAGACTCATTGCACTAAATAAGCCGGTAGACAAAAGTTCCACCACTATCACTATCATTGTCTCCCAAAACTCCTCATTATCGCGGAGCGTTTTCACTTTCACAAAAGGAATCAAGAGGAGGGAGAGATAGTATCTCAGTGACATGTGGCAGTGCTTAAAAGACTCTCAGAACACTGTGAGTTTGTAGACTATTTGAATGATCTCTGGGACAGATTTGTTTGCAGACTAACAACAGAAGCAGTGCAAAAGCATCTGTTAACGGAGTCGGTGCTCACATTTGAGAAATCTGTGAAAGTTGCAGTTTCCATGGAGATTGTGGCTTGTGAGCCTCAGCAACACATCAGATTGCTAAAGGTGAATGCTCTTCCATTATCTGTAAGAACAAACCTCAAAAAATAGCAAACTCTGTGGTAAAACAAATCATGATGGTGATGAATTTTGGTACAAGTATCGAAATTGTAATGCATATGGCCAAAGGGGACACATTAGCTGATTTGCATGTCTATTCTAAAAATAGCCTAAATGCTGGAAAAAATATCTAGTGACTGTACTGACTCGGACCTTGCATGGAATAAAGTGACACAAAAAAGAGAAAGGTCACATTTCACTGTAAAGCCAGAAACTGAAGGAATTCCACTGTAGAGGGAGCTAGATACTTCTGCAGCGGTCTCTTTGATCTCAACAGAAAAATATATTGCAATGTAAAGCCACTTAACTCTCCATACAACAGACATTATTCTGATAACTTACACAGGTGAGACCATTTGCCCATAGAGTAATTAATGTGCAGGTAAAACTAAACAAGAACACTGCTGTGCTTCTTCATTAAATTATGAAGGGGGATTATTCTCTGCTGTTTGGTAGAGAGTGGTTGCACCATATAAAACTGAACTGCAAACAGGTAAACACTGTATGTAAACAAACACTGGAATCTGTGCTTCGCAAACATGCTTCAGTTTTCTCTACAGAACTAGGAGTGATGAAAGGTACTGAAGCAAGTGTGTTACTGGTAACTGAACACAAACCTTCAGACAGTCAGTCAGCATTGCCATATGCTGTTGGTGCTGTCATCTCACATGTTGTGTCCAATGGTCAAGAAAAGTGCTTTTGCTTCATGAACACTCAGAAATGTGAACAAAACTATGCACAAATTGAGTGTGAAGCCTTAGTGATTGCGTTTGAGAGCCTCCTCAGGGCAAGTAGTACTGCCAGCAACTCAAGGCAGTTGACGTGCCAAAACATCCGCGGGCTGGTCCAAAGGCCGACGACTGAGTGCCCGTTGCATACGGCGCCCCAGCCCCGTTGGGAGGCATCTGTCATAACTACAACGTGCCTGGGGACCTGGCCTAGGGGAGCTCCAGCCAATAGGAATGCTAGATCTGACCAGGGGCTGAGCAAAACAGCAGCAAGCCTGCGTGACAAGGACGCGGTGTGTGTGCCGTGGCGCCATGCTCATCTCTTGTCTCGGATCTGTAGTCTCATATGCATCAACTCAAGCGGTGTGACAGTCACTGAGGATGCCATATGCCCCAGGAGCCTCTGAAAGGATTTCAGTGGGACCAACGTGTTCTGTCTAAACACATGCAGACAGTTCAGCACTGACTGCGCACACTTGTTGGTGAGACCGAGTCTACTCCATACCGGGAAAAGAGATGCTCTGAACCGGGGCGAGCTTGCTCTTTTCCCAGTTGACCTGAAGCCCCAAGCAGCTGAGGTGCCTGAGCACCAGGTCCCTGTGCACACACAACATGTCCCGTGAGTCAGCTAGGATTAGCCAGTTGTCAAGATAGTTGAGGATGCGGATGCCCACGTCCCTTAGTGGGGCAAGGGCTGACTCTGCGACTTTCGTAAAGGCACGAGGGGACAAGGACAGGCCAAAGGGGGGACTTTGTACTGATATGCCTGACCCTTGAAGGCAAACCGGAGAAAGGGTCTGTGTAGAGGAAGAATTAGACATGGAAGTATGCATCCTTCAGGTCTACCGCCGCAAACAAATCCTGATGCCAGACACTCGCAAAAATGCGTGTCTGCGTGAGCATCTCGGTAGGAGTCTGTGCAGAGACCAGTTCAGAACTTGTAGGTCTAGGATTGGCTGCAACCCGCCACCTTTTTTAGGTACGATGAATTAGGGGCTGTAAAACCCCTTCCTCACCTCGGCTGGAGGGACAGGCTCTTTTGTAGAAGGGAGACGATCTCCACACACAAGGCAGCGGCGTTCTCGCCTCTCACCGCAGTGGAGCGGACACCGTTGAACCTGGGCGGAGGCCTGGTGAACTTAATTGCTTAGCCGAGTCGGATGGTCCTGATCAACCAACGCGACGGGTTGAGGAGTGTGAGTCATGCCTCCAAGCTCCACGCGAGAGGGACCAAGGGAACTATAGCGTCGGACTTACCAGCGGGTGGGGCCTCGCGACGGGGCAGAGCCAGAGGTGTCTAGTCTAGAGACATCAAAGCACTTACCTGGCTCCTTGTGACTGCTCCCAGAACAGCCTGGGACAGCCTTGTCCTCGTAGCCCGTCGAGACCATCACATCAGGGGCAGATTTTTGCCACAGCTGGACGTGCGGTGGTGGGAGGCGGTGCCCGGTGGTCGTGATAACGATGTCCCAGAAAATGAGAAGACTGCTTTTTTCTTAGAATGTTGGTACCTCGGCCCTTGGGGCAAGCGGTGAGGTAAGAAAAGAACCTCCACCTTGCCCTCCACCGGGGGAAGGAGTGGTGCTCTTACCAGCTCCTGTGCAGCGGGTCTCCTACTTCCTGGTCTGTCCGTCTCAGGGAACGCTTTGAAGCCTTTCTTGGGTTCTTGGCACCACGGGTGGCATCTGCTTTCTGCGGGTGGCTTGACACTGAGGCCAGCCTACTGGGGCGGGCTGTGGCGGAGCCAGTGTTGCTGCCGCAGCAGTAAGACCTACATTTACATTTATGCATTTGGCGAATCCAAAGCGACTTACAGAGCCCTTGTTACAGACCCTGCAACAAACAAACAGGGGTGCAAGACATTGCGTTGCACCAGGGCAGGATGTTTTGAATGGTTCCTGTCTGCCTTTTAAACACTGAGGATTGCTGGGCGAAATCCTCTACGGTGTCGCTGAATAGGCCAAACTGGTTCGACCAAGTTGGGCCAAAGGTGACGCTCCTGGACCACTAAGGTGGACATCACCTGCCCGAGAGACCACACTGTGGCCATCATCGCAGGGCGAGACCAGTCACTGAGCGCAGTGCATAAATCTAGGGTCAGAACTACCCTTGTGTAGAGCAGTGGCGTGAAGGGCTCAGAGGTGGCATGTCCAATGGCACTGTAGGCTCAGTCGTGAGTTACGACGTAAACCCACGGGACCTGGACGGGAGACTCGGACGGCTCCGCCAGGTGGCGGCGTTCTGCAGGCCCAAGTGTACCACGATCGCCTTACCAACCTGGGAAGTCACCAAGCACCCCCTGGCAGCCCCACCATCGAGGCTAGTGAGAGAGGACGAGCCTGCAAACTGGGTCCGGGCAGTAAAAGGTGCCCGCTGTGATCGCGTGAGCTCATCATGCACTTCTGGGAAGAAAGGTACAGGGGCGGGGCACGGCCGTAAGCAGTGCTCGGAGTCCCTGGACCTATCACCGGGCCGTGAGTGTTCAGGGGGAGCGGAGGATTCCACTCCATCCCGACGCTCGCAGCCGCCCGGTCAAGCATGGCCATCAGCTGCGAATGGCAACAGACTGAACCAACCCACTCTCCGATGCCGTAATCGAAAGATCATCCACTTCACGAGTTGCGAACGTGACCGCGAACTCACTCTGATTTGCATAACAACGATTTAAAAAGTGCAATATCTGAAAAGTATCCTGTTAAGAAGTCTAATATGCCCCTGGTGCAGTAAACTTAATTATTATTAATAATTACAATTTAGGCAGAATTTAGGCCTGAAAGCATAGCTGTAGGTGACGTGTAGGTAAGAACCCTTGTAAACCTTTTTTGTTTTTGCACCCATCTGTGCTATTTTTAATTGTTAGTCAATGTAATCATGCAGTAGATCAGGAATGGCCAAAATATTGCCTGCGGGCCAGATCCGGGCCCATTTATCTGGCTCATTTATTTTGAAAACTTTATTAATTATCTTGCATTGGAATTTAACACACCTTTGCAAGCGTTCAATGTGCTGAGGGTTGCAAACCCCGAATGTAAATCCCGAATCAGAGCTTTATACTAGCAACACCTGGACATATTCTGGCCAATGATAAACTTTATTTGCCCGGTCTGGCAACCATGCATGTGTTTGCACATTCTCTCTCTGACTTGCTCTCCCCTTCAAAAAAGTTGTGTGATTCAGCCACACAGTGCCTCACATACATGAGGCTGCTTGTGCTGTTTAGTGTAGTAAGTGAGAGCAAACCTTTTCAGTGATAAACTTTAACTTTTTTTAAATTATTTGATAATTTTCAATCAATATTATTATTATTTTTGTTTATATAATACGAGATCCTGCAATTTTCAATAATAAATTACCGGGGAAGTGGGAATGGTAAAATAAAAAAATTATAATCATACTCGGCCTTTATTAAGTTTTTGAATACCTGAAAACGTCTCTGTTACGTATGTAACCTCCGTTCCCTGATGGAGGGAACAAGATGTCGTGTCAAAGAAGCAACATTAGGGGTCCACTAGGGGTCTCTCTTGAGCGCCGAATATGCCTCTGATCTATTAAAAAAGGCCAATGAGAGTTGGCGAACAGTATTTGCATACCCGGCCCCCGAGGGAAATATGCTCGTGTTCCGGGCACCTCAGCGGCTCGGCTCAGCGAAGTGGCCGGGAAGACACAACATCTCGTTCCCTCCATCAGGGAACGGAGGTTACATATGTAACCGAGACATTCCCCGTCTGTCACTCACTTTGACTTCATGTCGAAGAAGCAACACTAGGGGTCCACTTCAAATCACACCATGCGCTGAGCCGTGTACGTGTACAGCTGACACAGAAGCGGGCAGGTATTTCACATGCACAAGCGACCAACTGTGTTCAGGCTGCACATACTCTTCCCCAATGCCCCAAAAAAAGTCGTTGGGATCCTTTTGGTTACCCTAGAGGGGAACAAGGCGACGCTTCAAACTAGGGAACGGGCCAAGCCTGGCTGGGCCTCTTTTCTCTCTATGTTTTCTCGGCATAGAGCAAGAGCAGCTGGGGCCCTTACTGCATCGTGGGAAGGGGGTCTTACCTGAATTCCTATTCTTTCAGGGGGAAAAGACCCTGCGGAGGCCACACCCACCCGAAAGGGGAGGTAGAGGTGGCAAAATACATCACATGGCCTCTTCGGTCACATGTGGGAAGAATGGCGCGGTGGTAGATCCAGCCTCGAGGAGGGGGGGAATTGCTACAATACGGTGACCGGAGGGCAGCGAAGGACTGTCTAAGGGAGACGCAGGTCAGTTCGTGAGGTGACCGTACCTCGGAAGTACACACAGGAGGAGTCCACATAGGAGGAGCACCTATTCCAGGAGGGGTAGCCTGGGGTACCCGTAGTGGACTGGGTCGTTAAGTTCCTCCGCTGAACTGCGGACCCAAGAGGGATAGGGAGGAATTGACCAGGAACCTAAAAGGGGTCTCCTGGGAAGAAGGTGCACTGTTTTACCTCGACAGAGGGAAAGGGCGCTGGACGCAAGTGATTCACCCAGTCAGACCGTCGACGTGTACCGAGTTCTACGGGCTCGGACCTGAGAAAACACGGGACGAGACTGACTCAACCCTTAGATTGTAAAATCTCGCAAAGGTGTTAGGTGTTGCCCAGCCCACAGCTCTGCAAATGTCTGCTAGGGAGATGCCCCTAGCCAGTGCCCATGTGGACGCCACACTCCTGGTGGAGTGGGCTCAGACCCGTAGGGGGGGTGGCATGGCCTGGGTGTGATAGGCCAACTGAATGGCATCCACCACCCAGTGGGACAGCCTCTGTTTGGAGACAGCGTTCCCTTTCTGCTGTCCCCCAAAGCAGACAAAGAGCTGCTCAGAGCGTCTGAATCTCTAAGTGCGTTCCAGGTAGGCATGCAAAGCACGTACCGGACACAGCAGTGAGGGGGCTGGGTCTGCTTCCTCCCGGGGCAACGCTTGCAGGTTCACTACCTGATCTTCTGAAGGGCGTGGTAGGAACCTTGGGCACATAGCCCGGTCGAGGTCTTAGGATCACATATGTGTCTGCCGGACCGAAATCCAGGCAAGTGTCGTTAGTAGAGAACGCTTGCAGGTCCCCAACCCTCTTGATGGAAGCGAGCGTGATCAGCAGGGCCATCTTTTTATAGAGAGGGCCCTGAGCCAACTGATTCTAGCAGCTCAGAGGGGGATCTCTGAAGAGAGGAGGAGGGGAACAGGTTTGGCCGGAAGGGATTTAGCCTCCAGGCACCTCTTAGGAACCTGACGATTAAGTCGTGCTTACCCAGGGACTTGCCGTCTACTGGTTCGTGGTGAGCTGCGATAGCGGCAACATACACCTTCAAGATGGAAGGGGACAGCCTCCTTTCCAACCTCTCCTGAAGGAACAGGAGCACTGACCTAACTGCGCACATCTGTGGGTCTTCTGCCCAGGAAGGACACCAATTCATGAACAGACGCCATTTCAGGGCATAGATTTGCCTGGTAGAAGGGGCTCTGGCTTGGTTGATCGTTGCTACGACCGTGGGTGGTAGACCAGCTAGATCTTCCACGTCCCGTCCAGGGACCAGACGTGGAGGTTCCAAAGGTCTGGATGCGGATGCCAGAGCGTGCCCCGTCCCTGAGAAAGAAGGTCTTTCCTCAGGGGAATCGCCATGGTGGGGCTGTAGCGAGGAGTACAAGGTCTGAGAACAGGGCCTGGGTGGGCCAGTAGGGAGCCACAAGAGTGACTTGAACCTCATCCTCCCTGACCTTGCACAGCACCTGTGCAAGAAGGCTCACTGGGGGAAATGCGTACTTGCACAGCTGTGTGCAGCAGTGCATCTGCCCCGAGGGGAGCCTCTCAGTGGGCATACCAGAGCGGGCAGTGGGAGGTCTCTCGGGAGGCAAACAGGTCTACCTGGGCCTTGCCGGACCGTCCCCAGATCAGCTGAACCGAGTGGGGGTGAAGCCTTTGAATGTTTGGCGGCAGGCGGGGGTGATTGTTACACAGTGCGTGCCGTGGCGCAATGCTTGTCTCGGGACTCGGGTCTGAAGCCAGTGTTGAAGCGTTCTCATATGCATCAACTCCAGCGGCGCGACCACCGCGGAGGACGCCATATGCCCCAGGAGCCTCTGGAAAAGTTTTGAAGGGACCATTGTGCCTGGCCTGAAGGCGGCGATGCACCTCAACACTGACTGGGCACGCTCATTGGTGAGACGTGCTGACATTGAGCTCGAGCCTAACTCCATACCAAGAAAAGAGATGCTCTGGACTGGGGGGCGGAAGTCTGGCAAACTGAATTGCATAACCGAGTCGGATGGTCCGGGTCAGCCAGCGATACGGGTTGGGAGTGAGAGCCACACGTCCAACTCCGCGCTAGGGGTACCAAGGGGACGATTATTTTTGACATACCCGGCGGGGCTTCGCAGCGGGGCGAAGCAGGTAAAGAGCCATCGGGAGGCGGTGATGCGTCCCGAGGCTCTGGTGCTGAGAAATGACTCAAGCACTTTCCTTGCTCCGCACACCCGGCAGGGGGCAGGTTAGTGACTGAGCAGGAGGAGGTCCAGTGTAGGCGTCCTCTAGACTCGATGGAACCGGCCGGCCGGGGAACAGTCGTGGGGGCTGGAGGCAGGTGGTTTGCGTCCAGGATGCTGGGACTGTTGAGATCTGGCGGCAGAGTGCTGTGAGAATGGCATTTGCGGGCCAGGTGACCCAGAGACAAAAGGAAATAGCTCTGTTCCTGAGAATATGAGAATGTGAAAACTAATTCAACAAAAAATTCTCCTCTCGGCCCTCCGCCGGGGACGGAGCGGTCTTACCATCTCTGGAGCTAACGGCCCCTGGGTCGAGCATCTACGGAGCGCCTGGGAGCCTTCTGGGTCCTCGAGGGGGTCCGTGAGATGGGGGCGTCTGCTTCCTGCGGAGTGCTCGACGCTGGGGCTGAGAGCTGGGCCCGGGTTGAGGCGGAGCAGGGTGTTTCATAGCCACAGGAGGATGCCCTCGGCGAGCAGACGGGGCATGGCCCATGGTGGCAGGCTTGCGGCGGGGCAGGATGTGAGATGGCCTCCATCTGCTTCACCGCTGAGGACTGCTTGGCAGAGTCGTCAACAGTGGCGCTGAATGGACGGAGATGGGGGTGTGGGAGAAGGTGTGCCTTGCCTACCTCCCGCATTTCGACCAGCAGGACCAGTCCAGTCCAAAGATGCGTTTCTGGACCACAAGGGTGGCCATCGCCTGTTCGAGTGCCGGCGCTTCTGACCTCTGTGGCCCGGGGGTGCAGTTGGTCATCCAGCGCAGTTCCTGCAGCACATCAAGAACAGGACTACCCAAGGTGCAAGTTTTGAAGTGCCTTGGCCTGGCGTTGGTTGCAGGAAGGGCTGTGGTGTGCAGGGCGGAAGCGGTCTGGGACCGTTCCACTGCGAGGGTAGAGAGAGCGGAGGAGCGAAGAATCCTTGGCATTTCTCAACTCATCATGCACGTCCGAGAAGAAAGGAAACGGGGATGTGAGCGGCGCACATGCCCGCGGGATCGATCAAGTAGCCTGGGAGAGCTTAGTGGATCTCCGTGTGTCAGGCTCAGGCTGGGCGAGCAAACCTGAACGTGGCGGCCCAGGTGAGTCATCAGCAACAGACGCCGCTGTAACGCTCACTGATGCAGCGGTGATGTCATCCAATTCTGAAGCAAGCAAGCGTGCCGGGGAGGCGGGCGGTTTGAGGTGGCCCGGCGAACAGAGCCCGTCAATGTCCCCAAATTGCCTTCATCACCCGCGGCGCCTGCGTCAGATGGTCACAGATAAAAATATTTATAAAACAAAAAAGTGTATGTCATGAACCTTCTTAACAACTCTTTTGATGGCCATCAATGGACTGTTAAAAAAACAGAGGCAAAGTGTCTCTACAACACATCCACATTTCTTCAACTGGTAGGTATTATTTTATAAGAATGTAGTTCCATGCAGAAGTTTGTTTTCCCCCATTTTTTTGTATTTACTCGTTTCTTGCACTGTTGTATAAAAGCAATATCACTCTGGCAATCGTTCTGTATAGCCCTAAATCAATGGTTGTGATTACCTTCGGCCTGTGGCAGAATCATAGCAGTGCAGATATTGGGACATACAACACTCTTGCTTGTGTGATATTGCTTTAATAACATAATAATCAATAGGCTATTATTAAAATACACTAAGAATAAATTAATAATACTAATTAAACGTATTTCTTATTTCACAATAGTATTCGTTTATTATTATAAATTATTATTATTAGTTTTATTATTATTAGATTAATAATATCAAATATAGTTTAAATATTAAATGACAGAATCAACATGATTCAGGTTACACCAAAGAAATTATGAATGAGGGTCAGATCAGGTTAATAGCTCTTTAAGGTAACATCTGTATATACACTTTTTACAGTGTAAAAAGTAGTGTATTGGATCTGTTTTATAAACCCATCCCCCTGAAATACAACTCACATGTACAGTACAGTATACATGTCATAAGAAAGGAAGGGACATTATGCAGAAATTAATTAAAAGTGTTTCATTCAGAGTCAAACTGAATTAAATGTCTGTGAGATCCAGTGGCATCTCTGTGCCCTTGCTCTGGACCTTAATTAGAGCAGCACATATTTGATTTTTGACTGGAATGAAAATGAGGCTATACAAATCTTTGAACATATATCATCCTAATGACACTTTTCCATTGCACATAACGTTTGGACTTGACTCAACTCACTTTACTTTTCTGAGCTTCCTTTTCCTTTGCAGTTTAGTGCCACCTCAACGTGGGTGGGATTATAGGCTGATCATCTTAGTTGCTCTGCATCTTCAGCCGTGACATCATTGTTAAACACGACACAATACAATAAACAATAACATGACCGCTAGCTGTTAGCTACTTGCTCATTGTGCTGCATAAAGCAGTTGTTACATGGTAATTACACAAGTGTAACAGTTAAATTCTTCTGGTTGTTTTAGAAGCAACTAAATAAAGTGAAGCTTTCAAGTAGAGTATAGAGTTAACGTACCATCCTCCATCATGGACTCCAGCCTTGGCTGAGTCCAGGGCACTCTCCCTACCATTGCTTGCTGGTCTAGATAGTGTCCATTTGGTTGAAACACTTCCACTTTTCCTTGATGGTTCTGTAGTCACTTTTAAGTTTTCCCTACACTGTTGGTAGATCCGGTGGTACCGTGTGCAGCCAACAGCTGAGACACTTCCTGAAAGACCTTTTCGTTTTGCATACAGCCATTTCTTTTTACAGTTCGAAAGTCGCGTGAACAAATTATGCTTTTATCGCTGTTTATAACTTTAAAACTAGCAGGTTCGTTTCCCGTGTTGCAAATCCAGTGATGCTGGTAGTGACAATTCTCTCTGACCAATCAGTGATCTGCAGGGTTTTGACATCACATTTAGTGTCAGCTCGGCTCGCTTGGAACCTCGACCGAGGTGGTACTAAAAAAGTAGCAGGTACTATCCCCAGTCGAAAACCCCCAAAAAGCGAGAAGAGTCTAGTCAAGTTGTACCTTGCAGTGGAAAAGCCCCATAAATGTAGCCAAGTGGAGAAATTTCATGTAATTTAATAATAAATTGGACATGGCCCCTTTAAATGTTTTATGATGCCTGCTGTGTTACGCCCGTGTGCTGGTTAGAACATGAGAATATGCATTGTGCAAGATTATGGCAAGCCACGACTCTCAGAATTACATGACAGTTTTAATGCGTGTCCATCTAAAACAATACAATCTAAAAAAAGACATTTTATAGATAGAGTTAGTAACCCATCTCAAAACACTAAGAAACAGTTTCATAATAATGACTTAGTATCTCATTACAATGAGAAACATTCTCACTATGACTTACAAAATCACTTTTTTTATCAGCTGTGGTGCAAACCAGCTTCTATTGACATTCATCCTAGTCAGACCTTATTCATTTTTAAAAAACATGATTAAAGGTGTTCATATTCTTTTGATAGAATTATATGCCTTCATATTTAATGTTATCACAATGGTCATATGCAAATATGATGCTTAAAAAAAAACTCTTTAATGCTTACAAATATCAATTTACTACAAATTGACCCTTGTGTCCAAAATCACCCTATTCTCTCAACTCAAGGAAAAGAAAAAAAAACTAGAGATTTTGTGAAACCACACAGTGCTCAGGACATTAGCGTGCCAAACTTCCCTTAGCCTGCAGGAATGAGTTGGTTCGTGGTTGATTACAGGCCAAAGTCATAAGAGGTAACCCTGAAGTATCTGATATTTTAGTCTCTAGATATGACTCAGGTCCCTTCTACAATGTAAGTCTATGGAAGTTCACCGCCTGCTTTAGAATCTTCCATGTAATAATTGCACTCCTCTCCATAATAAGCAACATTATTAAATATAGGTGAGGTATCAAACAATAACAGAATACAGTCCTGTCCTTAAGCATCCTATAAAATATTATGGATTTCTGTATGAACGGGTGAGATGTTCTGGACAGTACTGGATGGATGTGTTATGGTGTAAATTTAACAGCTCACCTGTCACACAATTTGATTACACATGAACAAGCTTGTAAAGGTAGTCGGTTAAGTAATGCAAATGTTGAAATGTATCGCCTCACAATTCATGCACTTTAGTAAAAGTGTTCGATGTCACAAGACATCATTGTGTGAAGAACAGAGCGAAAACTAGGTGCTTATGAACTGATAATATGACATTTGACTTGTGATTTGTGTAAAATGGAATTAAAGTCATTGTTGTTGTAGCTCTTCTAGTGTTCTTTTCATCAGGAACATACCGTGATCTGTGCAACGAGCCACATACAAATAATTTTGAAAAAATGTAGGTATATGTAGAAAGGCTCATTTTTCGGGGCAATGAAGGAGTCAGGAGACAACAAAGCAGGTTTAAGGTCAGTTAGTTTCTTAACAGTATTTTTTATACACACGACAGTAACCATTGTTATGTACATAAAATAAACTCAGAAGCACTGTCTGATGAAGCCTTTTGGTCACTCTTTCGCCCCCTCTGATGCACTGGTGGGCCTTTTAAGTCTCTCTCCACCATCACTATAATGAGAGGCAGGTGTTAGAGATAATTATGAGCCAGGTGACGAGCCTTACATCTCTACTTCTCCCGCAGACCGACAAATGACCATGCCCCCCAAGCCACATGCCCCCACCGCTGACTCAGGCCAAGGCAACATCCGGCCTGCCTGGTCTGTGGACCACCTTGAATTTAAAGGGCTGGAGAGCCAGATACCAGATACGTGATCCACGCGTTAGTATCCGTCATGCAGTGTAGCCACTGCAGGGGAGCGTGATCGGAACAGAGGGTGAAGGCCTGCCCCAACAGCAGGTACTAGCAGAGGGTAAGAACAGCCCACTTAATCACAAGACACTCCTTCACGTTGGTACTATATTGTGCCTCACTGAAGGAGAGGTTGCGACTAATAAATAGCATTGGCTGTTCCTCCCCTCCGACCTCCCGTGAGAGCGCTCAGCCCCCTGTCAGATGCATCAGTCTGCAATATAAAGGGGGAGAGAAATCAGGTGGATGTAAAAGTTTCCCCCACACACACAGTGCATACTTTACATTAAAGGAAGCCCTGTTGGCACGACCCTGTCCACTGGACCAGATCGGGAGCCCCCTTTTTAGTGAGGTCAGACTTTAGAATAACTAGGCACAAACCTTTGGTAGTAGACAGCCCGCCCCAGAAACTGCCTTACCCCCTTTTTGTTCTTGGGTGCTGGGCAGACTGTGATCGCTGCGTTTTTTTCAACCTGTGGACGCACCTGCCCGTGACCCAAGTGGAACCCCTGATACCTAACTTCCACCCACCCAATTGCACATTCTTCGGGTTCGCAGCGAGTCCCGCCTGTCTCAGTGCTCTCAGGTCAGCCCTCAGAAGTTGCATATGTCGTGCCAATCATTACTGTAAATGATGGCGTCATCTGGATATGCGGCAGCATATGCCACATGCGGTCCGAGGACCTGGTCCATAAGACACTGAAACGTGGCAGGGGCTCCGAACAAACTGGTACTCTATGACTCGGCTGGGTTTGATGGCGTAACTCATTAATGTCCAGTGAAATGCAAGTATGTGTTCCCTTCAATTCAGTTGCTTCACCAAGTGTTGTGCAAAACTCGGGAAGACAGAAAAACTGTACTGTTGGTTGTGCCTGAGTGGCCCAACCACCCTGTGTTCCCAGAGCATGTAGAGCTGTTAAATGAGGATCAGGCTCTCTTGCCCTGCTACTGTCCTGCCCTGAGACTTAACACTTGTACTGAATGCGCTTAGTCACCCCATTCAAGATACTCCATGTAGTACATTTGTGTGTACTCGCTCTGAAGATTGTGCTGTTCCTTGATTTAACTTCAGTTAAACATATTGGAGATCTCCTGGTCTTGTCGGTCCATAAAAATACAAACAGGGGAAAGGTACACAGGAAAATAAATGTAATTAACAACTATCAAAAATATTATTTCAACAGCTCAACAACCAGTATACAACCACTCTAACAACAATCGCTACCAAAACCAAACTCAGATGTCTCTGGCGTATTTCAAAATTTCTGAACAATTAAATATATATGTGTTACGATTCCCCATTGTCTGCCTTGTGTTTTTCCCTCACCTTCACCCCTAACTACGTTTCCCACAATTCCCGGCCCTAATCACTCCCTCATTATCCCCACCTGCCTGTCATTCCCTCGTTCTGTTCTGTGTGTGTATATAAGCCCTGTTGTTTCTCCAGTCCTTTGTCAGTTGTTGAATGTCTTCTCTGTCCGTCACCGTGTTCCTGCCTCTACCCCTCATGGTTATTTTTATAGTGTTTGCCTCAGTTTACCCATCGTGGATATTTCTTTGTTCCAGTGTTTTCCTTTAAGTTACTTTAAATAAAAAGCTGCATCTAGATCCTCACTCTTCGTCTCCTCATTCGTCACAATATGAGATTGTAATGAAAGCGTACAATGATATTTGGTGAGAAACAAACCAAAATCGAATGTGTTATTTTGTGAAACTGTTGACTGACCATTGCTCTTCTCTGCACATTCTTGAGACTTCATGAAACCGACAGTTGACGCAGCCTGCTGGTGAAATGGGCCGTTCAAGCGAAAATGCTTTTGTTTATCTATCAACAGGTCTACTAAACAACTAAAGATACTATAGAACAAAAAACACAACAGCTGCACACAAACCAGAGAACATAACTCACAAAACATGTCTGAAGAGTTTGTAGTCCAAGAAAAGATGCATACATTTTTTTCAACCAAAGTATTCAATCAAACAGAGAGAGATAGAGGAGGCGGGAATGTCTGTCACCTGTCCTCCATTCTGAACCTCCATCTGAAGAGAGCAGTGTCAGCATAGGGCACCAACTCCCTAGGGAGAGGAACCATCTAACCCAAGGTGGGCACCAGAAGCACCACCGACTGCCCTTACTCGTACATTATACGTTATTGAAGGACCCGGTAGCGGTTGCAGAACATACTATCGCCTCACTCTCACACTTTCGCCCCTGCAACTCACATTACAATTTTTGTACAAATGCATTTTTTTTTTTTTTTTATAATTTCTCCCTTTGTGTTAAGAAAAAGAAAGTCATATTGGGTTATAACAACACAGGGGTAAGTCAATTTTGACTGAATTTTCCTTTTTGGGTGAACTAACCCATTAAGGTAATCAGACTGGTTATTAGAACATGGTAGGTGGTTTATTGGTGGACCAAGGTGCTACCAGCACTAACCATCTTAACAAAGGCCTAAACCAGGTCCACCAGGTAGTTCACTATTTAGACTAGTTTATACCAACTAGATGTCAAATCAGTTACTACCATAAGCTGGTTTTACTTGGATTTCCAGCAGGCTGGGCTTTATTTAAAATAATACATTTATAAATAAATACTGTTAAATAAACAATAGACAGTTAGGACTTTGAACAAATGTTCCATCTTTTAAAATTTAAAATGCACAATTACAGATGCATCAATCTTTTAACAAGGGCCAGTGTATTATTAGAGTCCATGAGAGAGAGGACTACTGTACACGCTGGAGTGGTGTGGGGATGGGGGCATGGTCGTGTGTCTGTTTGCAGGAGAGAGGGAGTGGTGTGGCTCCTCAAGCTGGTTGGCATAATTTCTAACAGCTGTTTCCTGTTACACTGATGGCAGAGAGAGACCTTAATAAACAGCCAAACTCACCAGAAAAGGCTGAGAGAGACCGACACGAGAGTGCAGCGTTGGAGTGTCTTCTGTGTGTTTCATGTTTCTGAGAAGTTTATAATTTCCAGAAGTTTACGCTTATTGAGTGTTATTAATTGAACCGAGGTGAAATAAGAAAAGCACAGAGAAGAGTGCATACGGTGTGATGAAGGCAGAAAAATAAAAGCCTCACCTGAACTGTCATTGCTCCCCGTCTCCTTCTTTCCCAGTCGAACAGAGGTCTTTCACAAGCGGTTGCTAGGATACACTGCAGCCAGCTGAGTCAATGAGAATTCAACAGCCTCTGAACAATTACACTGAAATAAAAAGGTCTGCCACACACACACACACACACACACACACACACACACACACACACACACAGATCCCAAAGTATATGGTCTCTTAAGTTATGCTAACTAAATATTTGCAATTTTTACAAAAACTACTTTTGGTAGGTACTAACCACTTCATATCGGGAACACCCCACAAGACCTGTCGTTTTGGAGATGCTCTTACCCAGTCGTATAGCCATCACAATTTGGCACTTGTCAAAGTCACTCAGATCCTTACGCTTGCCCATTTTCCTGCTTCCAACACAAGAAATTCAAAAACTGACTGTTCACTAGCTGCCTAATACATCCCACCCCTTGGCAGGTGCCACTGTAACGAGATAATCAATGTTATTCACTTCACCTGTCAGTGGTTTTAGTGTTGTGGCTGATCAGTGTGTGTGTGTGTATATACACTCACCTAAAGGATTATTAGGAACACCATACTAATACTGTGTTTGACCCCCTTTCGCCTTCAGAACTGCCTTAATTCTACGTGGCATTGATTCAACAAGGTGCTGAAAGCATTCTTTAGAAATGTTGGCCCATATTGATAGGATAGCATCTTGCAGTTGATGGAGATTTGTGGGATGCACATCCAGGGCACGAAGCTCCCGTTCCACCACATCCTCAATAGATGCTCTATTGGGTTGAGATCTGGTGACTGTGGGGGCCATTTTAGTACAGTGAACTCATTGTCATGTTCAAGAAACCAATTTGAAATGATTCGAGCTTTGTGACATGGTGCATTATCCTGCTGGAAGTAGTCATCAGAGGATGGGTACATGGTGGCCATAAAGGGATGGACATGGTCAGAAACAATGCTCAGGTAGGCCATGGCATTTAAACGATGCCCAATTGGCACTAAGGGGCCTAAAGTGTGCCAATAAAACATCCCCCACACCATTACACCACCACCACCAGCCTGCACAGTGGTAACAAGGCATGATGGATCCATGTTCTCATTCTGTTTACGCCAAATTCTGACTCTACCATCTGAATGTCTCAACAGAAATCGAGACTCATCAGACCAGGCAACATTTTTCCAGTCTTCAACTGTCCAATTTTGGTGAGCTCTTGCAAATTGTAGCCTCTTTTTCCTATTTGTAGTGGAGATGAGTGGTACCCGGTGGGGTCTTCTGCTGTTGTAGCCCATACGCCTCAAGGTTGTGCGTGTTGTGGCTTCACAAATGCTTTGCTGCATACCTCGGTTGTAACGAGTGGTTATTTCAGTCAAAGTTGCTCTTCTATCAGCTTGAATCAGTCGGCCCATTCTCCTCTGACCTCTAGCATCAACAAGGCATTTTCGCCCACAGGACTGCCGCATACTGGATGTTTTTCCCTTTTCACACCATTCTTTGTAAACCCTAGAAATGGTTTGCATGAAAATCCCAGTAACTGAGCAGATTGTGAAATACTCAGACCGGCCCGTCTGGCACCAACAACCATGCCACGCTCAAAATTGCTTAAATCACCTTTCTTTCCCATTCTGACATTCAGTTTGGAGTTCAGGAGATTGTCTTGACCAGGACCACACCCCTAAATGCATTGAAGCAACTGCCATGTGATTGGTTGATTAGATAATTGCATTAATGATAAATTGAACAGGTGTTCCTAATAATCCTTTAGGTGAGTGTATATATATATATATATATATATATATATATATATATATATATATATATATATATATATATATATCAGGAACATTAAAACCACCTGCCTAATATTATGTAGGCTAAATCAGTGCCAACCCGCATCTCAGAGTAGCATTCAGAGACACTCTTCTTCTCACCACAATTAACGGAGCGATTATCCGAGTTACCGTAGATTTTGCCAGTACGAACCAGTCTGGCCATTCTCTGTTGACCTCTCTCATCAATAAAACATTTCCATCCACATAACTGCTCCTCACTGGATATTTTTGGTACCATTCTGAGTACATTCTTGAGACTGTTGTGTGTAAAAATCCCAGGAGATCAGCAGTTAGAGAAATACTCAAACCAGCCCGTCTGGCACCATCAAACATCCGTGCAATTATCTAATCAGCCAATCATGTGGCGTGCAGTGCAGTGCATAAAATCACACAGATACGGGTCCGGAGCTTCAGTTAATGTTCACATCAACCATCAAAATGGTGAAAAACAAATGTATCTCAGTGATTTTGACCATGGCATTATTGTTGGTGCAAAATGGTCTGGTTTGAGTGTTTCTGGAACTGCTGATCTCCTGGGATTTTTACACACAACAGTCTCTTGAATTTACTCAGAATTGTACCAAAAACATCCAGTGAGCGGCAGTTCTGTGGACGAAATGCCTTGTTGATGAGAGAGGTCAACAGAGAATGGCCAGACTTGTTCGAACTGACATCTGTAACTCAGATAACCGTTCTGTACAATTGTGGTGAGAAGAATATAATCTCAGAATTTTATTCTGAGATGTGGGTTGGTGCTGTTTTGGCAGCACAAGGGGGACCTACACAATAGACCTAATGTTGTGGCTGATCGCTGTATCTATACACACACACACGCGCGCGCGTGCCAAAGTCAGGCACATAAGATGTTTCGCAAAAGCATTTATCTTAAGATGGTTATTTATATCTTCAGCTTTAGTGTGTCAACAGGAAACAAACATTATTTTTGCAAATAGAAATAGAAGAACAGGGAGCACAGCAACAGATGTTGAGGCCCCTACTGAACATTGTGTCTGTCTGAGATTACATAAACTCAGCAAAAAAAGAAACATCCTCTCACCTTCAACTGCTTTTATTTTAAGCAAACTTAGCATGTGTAAATATTTGTATGAACATAAAAAGATTCAACAACTAAGACATAAACTGAACAAGTTTACCACATGAGGGAGGAGGATGTCTTCCTGTAACACACAGCATTGAGATTGCCTGCAATGACTTCAAGGTCAGTCCGATGATGCTGTGACACATCGCCCCAGACCACGACGGAACCTCCATCTCCAAATCGATCCCGCTCCACAGAACAGGCCTTGGTGTAGTGCTAATTCCTTCAATGATAAACGCGAGTCCGACCCCTGGTGAGACAAAACCGCGACTCGTCAGTGAAGAGTCCTGTCTGGCCCAGCAAAGGATGGTTTGTGCCCATAGGAGACGTTGTTGCCGTTGTTGTCTGGTAAGGACCTACCTTACAACAGCCCTACAAGCCCTCAGTCCAGCCTCTGTCCGCCTATTGCGGACAGTCTGAGCCCTGATGGAGGGGTTGTGCATTCCTGGTGTAACTCGGGCAGTTGTTGTTGTTGCCATCCTGTACCTGTCCCGCAGGTGTGATATTCGGATGTACCGATCCTGTGCGGGTGTTGTTACATGTGGTCTGCCACTGCGAGGACCATCAGCTGTCCTTCCTGTCTCCCTGTAGTGCTGTCTTAGGAGTCTCACAGTTGGACATTGCAATTTATTGCCCTGGCCACATCTGCATTCCTCATGCCTCCATGCAGCATGTCTAAGGTACATTCACGCAGATGAGCAGGGATCTTTCTATTGGTGGTTTTCAGAGTCAGAAGAAAGGTCTCTTTAGTGTACCAAAATTTTATAACTGCGACCTTAATTGCCAAATGTCTGTAAGCTGTTAGTGTCTTAACAATTGTTCCATGGGTGCATGTTCATTAATTGTCTATGGTTCATTGAACTAGCATGGAAAACATCTCGGGTTACTTAAGTGCAACCCTTGTTCCCTTAAAAAGCGGAACGAGATGCTGCGCTAAGAAAAGCGCTTTGGGAAAATCTTATAATTGTGACCAGCTGTGAATATGTGTGCAACAAGTCAATGAACATTGACCGGAATTTATAGCCTCTGCCGGTGTAATCATTGGATGCAACTGGTGCAGGGCTATAAATAGATGCGTCACTGTAGCATCGTCAGGTATTTTGTCTGAAGAGCGGTCCTGAGGCATCCCAGTGTGGCAGTGAAGCGCAGCATCTCGTTCTGCTTTTTTCAGGGAACAAGGTTTAAGTAACCCGACATGTTCCCTTTACAAAAAGCTTCACTTATGATGCTGCGCTGAGAAAAGCACTTTGGGAAAGAGAATACCCATGCCGCCGCACTGTGGCTGTCCGGACCCCCTACGGTTGTGTAGTGTGCTCACAAGAGCGTGAGAGGGCTCAGACATGAGCTTGAGATGTCGACTCAAGGACATAAGAGCCCGGAGTGGCATGCACATCCAAACTATAGAATCTAATGAATGTATGCGGAGAGGACCAGCCTGCCGCATCACAAAAATGCTGCAGAGGGACCACTCTGGCCAAGGCTTCAGAAGAGGCGACCCCTCTGGTAGAGTGAGCCCTGATGCCTACTGGCAAAGCTTGACTGCGCACCTTGTAGTCCAGGGCAATAGTGTCCCTCATCCAATGCGACATAGTCTGTTTGGTGGCAGCCGCCCCCCTGTTGCGGCCCCCATGGCAAACGAATAGTTGCCCTGACTTACACCAATGGCTAATGCGGTGGACATAAGTCTGAAGGGCACGGACTGGACAAAGTCTGTGAAGTCTTTCCTGCTCCGGCATTGTAAACGGCGGGGAGCAGAAGCCTTCGAGTGTGACAGGTAGTCAGGATGAGGGTGCAAAATTGCTTTGGTCCTTCCTGGGGCAAACTCTAAACAGGCTGGCAAGACAGACAAGCCTGTAGGTCCCCAATTCTCTTTTATCTTGAGAGTCAGAAGTCTGTCAGACGCTGACTCTAGAGGTTCAAAGGCGGTCTCAACCAGACACTCAAGGACTATTGCTATGTCCCATGAAGGGGTCCTGGTCCTAACAGGAGACCTAGGTCGCCTAGCTCCATGAATGAAGCGAGCGAGTAGAGGATGTCTCCCCAACGGCACCCCATCCATCAAGGCATGGCAAGCCTAAATAGCGGCCACATAGACCCTGAGAGTGGCGTGGCATGTGCCTGCTGACAGTTCTTCCTCCAGAAAGTCCAGAACTGAATAAATCTGGCAGTTAACTGGATCTGCATTATGTGTGCACCATCTTTCAAAGACACTCCATTTATTGGCATAATTTCTAGTAGAGGGAAACTCATACAGGCGCATTCTTGGCCATGTATGCACCACCGCGTCCAGCCCCGGGGAGGGGAGGCTGGGTGACTCAGGGAGATGTAGAGGAGACATTACGCTGTTCATAGAGGTGAAGAGGTCCTATTCTGCCCTGTAAAATCTCACCCAGATTTGTTCCAAGTGGAGGGAGCCCTAGCACTTAAAATGGTCTCGATAACCTCAGGTGAAAGCCCTGTGTCCCTCAGTTGGTACCCCTCAGGGGCCAAACATGAAGGTTCCACAGCTCACGCCGTGGATGAAATATTGTCCCCTGTACTGACCCTTGCTGGTGAACTCTGGCCAAGACTTCCGGGAGCAGAGAAGGGGGGAAACGCATACAGATGCATTCTAGGCCATGTATGCGCCATCGTGTCCAGACCCAGGGGGGCTGGGTGACTCAGAGAGAAGTAGAGGGGACATTGCGCTGTCTGAGAAGAGGAGAAGAGGTCCACTTCTGCCCTGTAAAATCTCATCCAGATTTGTTCCACGACCTCGAGGTGGAGTTTCCACTCCCCCATCGGTATTTTCTGTCTGGACAGTAAATCTGCTACCACATATGGGCATCCAGGGATATAAACTGCCCTGAATGACAGGAGCTCTGGTCAGAGGTGTCTCTCTGTGCTGACCAAAGCAGTCATAGACCGGCCAATTGTACGGGCTGTCTGCTTGGTTACACGGAGAGATAGGTCTGTGGCTCGACGAAGGTCAGAGAAAGCTTCATCGTCGAGCGTGGTACCTGCACTCAGGTCCTTCAGCAGATCAGCCTTGTATGCCTGTAACACTGCCATAGTGAGCAGAGCAGCACCAGCCTGACCTGCTGCTTGATAAGCCCTCCCAACTAGCATGGAGGTAGTCCTGCATGGCTTTGTGTGGAGGGAGGGTCTTTTCAGTGATGATGCTGAACCCGGCGAGAGATAACCCGCAAGTGTCTCCTCAACCGGCGGCATCATCGAATACCCCCGTGTCTCAGCACCCATGATAGTCGGATATATCGACATCGAGGGCACGTGGACACAGGAAATATAAGGCTTCCTCCATGAGCGAGAGAGCTCGTCATGGAGGTCATTAAAGAAGGGAAGGGACTTATGAGGCGTTCCCTTTCCCCGGCCACCAGACAGAAATCTATCCTCCAACTTGGAGCAATTGGGGGTCTCTTGTTGTTGTGGCGAGTCTAACTGAAGCCTGGCCACCGCACGAGTAACCACGTCAATTAATTCCTCTGCTGATTTACTATCATGCTCGGAGGTGGCTAACTTGCTCCTCAGCCAGATCCACACGAGAGCCCCACAAATTAAGTGTGTGGCGAGCGCGAAGCATTTTGCCCGAAAGCAGATTGCAAAATGCTCACACCCGCCCCGCCCCAACTTGAGAGCAGCATGCTCTTCCCCCAAACAAACAAAGCAGAACTGATGGGTGTACCTCTCGGCCATAGAACGGAGACAGGGGAACACGCATCATTTGCACTGATTTTCTCTGATTTTCACTGATTTTTTCTTTCTTTTTTTTATATTCCCATTTTTCTTTTTTTTTGGAAAAGAAAAGAGAAAAGGTTCTCTGCGCACTGCCTAACAGATTCTAACTCCTAACAGAGGAAAGAAAGTTTGACAGGCTTGTGATAGCACACAAACACAGAGTGATCTGAAGACAAAAGATCTGACGATGCTCCGGTGACACATCTATTTAGAGCCCTGCCCCAGGTGCATCCAATGATTACACCGGCAGAGGCTATAAATTCCGGTCAATGTTCATTGACGTGTTGCACACATATTCACAGCTGGTTACAACTATAAGATGTTCCCAATGTGCTTTTCTCAGCGCAGCATCATAAATGAAGCTTTTTGTAAAGGGAACATTGTTTAAGCCATTTACAATTATCTTTAAAATACATGTTCTGAAAAAGGTATGATTCTTTTTTGCTGCGTTTATATATACTGTATATATTGTGCGTGGTCACCACAAACAATTGTACACTTTAAACTTTCTACACTTTTTTGCATTTTAACTACAGTACAATGTAAATAATAGTTTCACAGACATAACTCAGAAAACAAAGCAGAATAAATAGTTCTGTTTGTGTATATCTAGTTTAATTGCTACTATAAGTGCCTCTAACAAAACTCTAAAGAAGAATATCTTTAAGAGATTTGATGCCACTAACCTGGCCAACTTTGATGCTTGTGTATTGGATGGTGAATTTGTGAATTTGGAGTTGTATTTGAACTTGGTAAGGAAACTAGTAACCCATAAGCAAATCTGTATATTCCACTGGGTAATCTGTTAAATAATCAGTTCTTCTTTTTATGGACAGATATTCAAAGCTCAAAGAAATATTACAAAGTCTACACACATTTTGATTATGTGGGCTTGTCAAAGTTGTTTTTCCAAGTTGGTCTAAAATAATGGTATTTATTTCAAATAAACCCATTCCTAACTAAGAATTATGTAAACGTGAAAGAAAGTGCAATAGGGCACTTTCATGTTGGCCAGACTGACGCAACAGGGTAGTTATTGATCAGAATACAACATAAATAATTAAAATAACACAGTAGATATACACAACCCACCCTGTTTCAGGTAGCTCAGGAGCTGTGTCTAGAAAGTTTAAAACTTTTCAAAATAAATGCATCTCTTAACTAAATCAAAGACAAACCTAGAGACCGGCAGAAAAGATGACAAGTCAGTTTTATCAAGAGCAGATATCGCCCTCTGCTGTTAAAAAAGGGTAAAAACATATCGAGGTATTTTTCCCCAGTTGAAAAACCTCAGTTCAAGTGGCAAAAAGGATATCGTCGTATATATTTTCATCAGAGTATATAGTACTCAGTGGTTTAATATTTTTGGGTTTAATAGAAAACATAGCAATAATCATAACAATCTGAAAATTCGCATTTATTTATTTTTGACAGGGAAGATAATGGTATAACATTGAGACTTCTCAATTGGTGATCCGAGTATAAATGTAAAAGTTGCTTTTTCATTTTTTTTCAGCAAAACACTATAGATCAAAATAACAATGAATCGTGTGAGTTATGAATTTAATTTTAAGTGACTTCTCATAAGTAAAATTATTTCACAAAAACAAAAATAATAATAATGATGTGAAAGTATTCACTCAAACAATGTACTGGTGTTTTTTTTCTTTTTTTTTAACATTGATTACTATTCCATTCGCACTACACTGGCAGACCCTTTTCCCACTTCCAGGTTTTGGAATGTTAGTAAACAATGGCAGAGTAAACTTTTATAGCGATGAATGGGAGACCGCAGCAAATACGATTTTCCCTTGAAAAAAAAAAAAAAAAATATATATATATATATACTGTATATATATATATATATATATATATAGAAACGTTTCCACAAGAGAGCGATGTATTACAGCAGTCAGAAAAGAGAAAATGCCAAATTTAAAATCACTCCCTCAGCATCTGTATTAGAAACCTCATCACAGTGGTAAAAAGTTTCTTTATTTTCGTCTGATATCAGAGTAATATAACACAAAGCAAAATATTTTAAATTTACAGTAAATTATAAAAAATAAAAATAAAGTATAAAAAAAGTTTGCTAGACTTATGCTGCTAACTAAATTGTAAATGTATCTCAATCTGTGAAAAAGGTCAATTAATCTCAGAAGATTATTTTATCTATTAATATCCATATTAATCTAAAAGTTTTTTTTTTTTTTTTTTTTGGTGAAATATCCTTTAAATGACAGAAAATAAAGACTTACAGTGGGAGAAAATCCCAGCTGAGCACAGCCATGTGCTCTTCCATAACCATTCAGTCTTTTTTGTGATCCCACACACCTTTCTGCATTGTTTCATCAAATTACTCGGCCTCTGAGTGGACTAGAAGCTTAGTCATTGGAAAGCTGAGATCCTGGTCTGGCATGACAGGGTGTGGATCATGGGATCAAAGTGGAGCCTGTGGGGAGGTTAAGCCATGAGAGGCCCGAGGGATGGAGGTTCCCTGTGGAGCAGAGGCAGGCCTTTACCGTGGAGCAGAGGCGGGCCTGCACCATGGAGCAGAGGATTGCTTATGACATGGCATGGAGCAGTCTGTGGCTTGGCTGTGACATGGCATGGAGCAGACTGAGGTTCGGCTGTGACGTGGCATGGAGCAGACTGAGGTTTGGCTGTGACATGGCATGGAGCAGACTGAGGTTCGGCTGTGACATGGCATGGAGCAGACTGAGGTTCGGCTGTGACATGGCATGGAGCAGACTGAGGTTCAGCTGTGACATGGCATGGAGAATTCTGGGGCTTGGCTGTATCATGGCAAGAGACTTGGAAACCACCTCTGTGGTCGTGTACATGGGCAGAGACTTGGAAACCTCCTCTGGGAGGCCAAAGTTGGCAGCGCAGGCTATGGGACAGGCGAGGCTGACACCGCTGGCTCTGGGACAGACGAGGCTGGCAATGCTGGCTCTGGGATGGACGAAGCTTTCAGGTGGTTGGCCATGGCAGGTGTGGGCGTTAGCTCGTCGACCATGACGTGGGATGCTGGCTCGTCATCCGCCACCCCCACAGCGAACATAGAACGAGTAATCCGCAGGGCAAGGTCGATATACCGAGCCAGGCTGAGGGAACTGCGACCACCAGGCATCAAATAGGAAATCTGCTCATTCAGCCCAAATTGGAAACAGTCTTTCAGGACCACCTCATTAAAGTTCACCTCACTTGGTAGAGAGCAGAAATCCCCCACATATTCCTTCAGGGATCGATTCCCCTGATGTAGGCGCAGGAGCAATACTGCTGGGTTCATTATGGCGATCAAGTATTCTGTAACAAGGCTGGCAACAGGCAGACGAAGAGATGATGAAGTGGGAACCCAGGTGCAGTATATTAATCCAAGTGTTATCCAAAAAACAAATCTAAACGTGAACAAAAGACTTGACATAAAACAAGACTTGGCTTGAACAAAAACAACAACATTGCATTCACATTCAATACTTCACAAGAGACAATGGCAAACTTGAGGGCTTAAATACACAGACATTAGGTAAAACAATAACAAGTTAACCAATGAACACACAGAAAAATAAACAAGATAACAAGACTAATAAATTCTGTAGAGAGCTGGGGGGGGGGGTCTTGGGGCATGGTGTGGCGTGACAAGGTGTGGAGCATGGGATCAAGGTGGAGCCCGTGGGGGGGTGGAGCCATGAGAGGCCCAAGGGGTGGAGCCAATGGGGCTGAGGACCAAGGTGGAGATGTGGGGATTGAGGTTCCCTGTGGAGCAGAGGCAGGCCTTTACTGTGGAGCAGAGGTGGGCCTGCATCGTGGAGCAGAGGCTTGCTTATTACATGGCATGGATCAGTCTGGGGCTTGGCTGTGACATGGCATGGAGCAGACTGAGGTTCGGCTGTGACGTGGCATGGAGAATTCTGGGGCTTGTCTGGGATGGACGAGGCTGGCAATGCTGGCTCTGGGATGGACGAAGCTTTCAGGTCGTTGGCCATGGCAGGTGTGGGGGTTAGCTCGTCGACCATGACGTGGGACACTGTCTCGTCATTCGCCACCCCCACAGTGAACATAGAACCAATAGAAGGTCAATATACCAAATCAGGCTGGCAACAGGCATACGAAGAGACAGTAATGAAGTGGGAACCCAGGTGCAGTTTAATCAAAGTGATATAAAAAAAACACAAATCTAAACGTGAACAAAATACTTGACTTGACATAAAACTAGACTTGACATAAAACAAGACTTGGCTTGAACAAAAACAATTATGTACGATTAGATTATGTTTCACTTCATGATTCTTCTGATAATCATTTGAACTGTGGTGATATGACAACACAGACAAGTTGCATTGCTGAGGACGAAAGCTTTCAATTGATATAGGAATACTCTATTTAGGTGCTATTTGAAAAAAAAAAACCTTTGGTATCCATATTTCTACATCACAACCACAGGGTGCTGCTCATTTTCAACACAGAGGCTTTCAGGTCTTATCTTCTTATTTTGTGTTACAACTGCAAAAGTGAGTTCTGAGAAAAATTCAGATTATAAGCTTTCAAATAGTATATGACATATTTGTGTATCCGGGGATTTGTAATAAGTTTATGCTTAAAATATACATGTCTATGTATATATATTAGGGCTGTCAATCGATTCAACTTTTTAATCGAATGAATTACATGGTGTCCTGATTAATTAATCGCTATTAATCACATTTAATCACATATACAAATATTTGCTGATAAAGCCCCTCATATAACAATAATTCAATATATAATGATTAAATAATTATACATAGTAATCTTAAAAATATTCAGATAATTAAAATGCATTACATTCTTGTGGCAGAAGAGTTAATCATTGATAAGACAATACAAAAAACGGCTTTAGAATACAATGTATTGTTTACTATCATATTATTGATCATAAGTCAATCATTGGCATACAGTTCACAGCAATCCATCTTGCAAGTGAATTTGTCAATTAGTTCGAGATGTATTATGAGGACTTGTTTAAGGACCCGTCAATCTACAGCTGCGTCAGACATGCTTTTGTAAAGTCTCGGGTGCGTTGCGTCATAAACATAACATTTTTAGGACACTATGTCAAGTTAAATATATTTTAATACTTATAACACATCTTGAGATCCCATTGTTCGAATTTGCACTCTATCAAGTTTTTTGAACGCAAGAACGTAATGCATGTTTGTGTTGCGCTGCCAAGTTTTTTCTTCACTGTATAAACTGCGCGTTGCTCATACAGCTGAAATTTTACTTAGTAAAACAGGTGGTACTACAAGCTTTCATTTCTCAGGAATCTTCCCTATTATGGTCCATTGCAATTAATTGCTTTAATTTTTTTAACGCGTTATTTTTTTTGTAAAATTAACGAGTTAAATCGACAGCCCTAATATTTTTTTTTAGATTTAAAGATAACTATGTATAATTATTTCATCATTATATATTGAATTATTGTTATATGAGAGCTTTCTCAGCATATATTTGTATATGTGATTAAATGCGATTAATTAATCGGGACACCATATAATTAATTTGATAAAAACATTTTAATCGATTGACAGAGAGAGGGAGAGCGAGAGAGATTTTCCTATATTTTAGCGTCTTGTTTGCTACAGTTTTTTGCGGACTTAAAACAGCTGGCAAATTTTGGTCAAAATTATACCTAATGGTATGGCTGGGTGATAAAACGATATATTTATTGAAAAAAATAAAGTTTTGATATCAATGATAAACTTATGAGTAATTTTAGATATTTAGCTTATGTTCTACATCTAGAGTAGCTGATCGAAACAGGTACGTGTCGCTAAAAACGCAAGCAGTAAGTAATACACAAAACTACTGTAACTAATTGAATCACACATAAAATTAGCCTGTTAAGAACTATTAGCAGGCAGCCCTGCTGTAATGCAAACCAGCCAGGCTCTGTAGCTGCTAGCCATTAGCTAGAAATCCACCTAATTTAATATTGTTGTGTACCAAACAAGAGAGCACTGACAATGCAATACAACAGCTGTCGACTGAACACAAATCCAACATCACCATTGCAGTTTATTTATGTTCTAGAAGTTTTTTTTCATGATCCATAGCGCTGTCACAGGCAAGAAAGGTTTCTTCTGTTGATGTTTATTGCAGGTTATCAATCCAGTTTATGGTGCATTATCGCCACCTACTGAGCTGGACAGTGAAACATCACAAGAAAGTCTTTCAGTGGAGTCCAACATCAGCTGAAGATAATGAAATTGGCTACATTTCTCCAAAAAGAGGTCACACACCTCATGTAGGATTTATCAAGGACACAATTAATGCACAATTTTAATTTCCTCTAATTCAAAGAATACGGTTCATTTACACTACCAACTTCTTATGAATGTGCTGTCTTTGTTTATATCGCTTGTTGCTGAGGGAATAGACTATATAATAGGATGCTATGGTTGCTCCGATACCAACATTTTGGCTTTGGTACGATACCAGCTCTGGTACCTCGGTATCGATACTATAACCAACAAATAAAAAGCCTAAGATTTTTAATGAAATTACAACGAAATTTTACATGATTAAAAGAACTGCATAAAGACTTGCAAATAAAAAATATGCATTTTCTGTTTAAATCTTTCTGAATTCAATGTTAAATGTTTTAGTACAATGTTATGATCAAATTAAATTGATACTTATAGTTTTAATAAAATACAAATATAACAATTATTATATATATATATTTTTTTTTTAATTTGCAATTTTATATTTGGTAAAATAAAATGCTGCACAACATAGCTTCACATTATTAATGAAAACAATCTGATTACCAATGGCACAATGCTGCTTGCATTTGTGTATTGTGATATAGCTTCCCATTAATGCTGGGATACTCCCGTCACAACTCTCGGCTGAAATCTCCGAGCTATACCCGAGGAGTTCATTTAAGTTTTAATAGCCATTTATACTCTAAACACACTGCTTGACAATTAAGCACCAACAGTGTGTGTTGAGTTTGGTTGAGTGTATTCGATGCATGTGTGTAGGAATCATATGACAGAACAGAGCGACATCTCTTGTTCATTCTGTTGCATGCAGAGCATGTAACTACGTATATTATTTCATTAAATTACATCATTCTGCTGTTTAATGATCACACTCAGCCATAACCAGAGGTTTTTTATTTTATATTCAAATGGTCATTGATTTCATCTCAAATGTGTCACATCTCATATAATTTTGCTAATGACAGCATATTTTAATATGGTAACGAAATTAGCAACAAGATGATATCATACCATTTGAAATGTTTTGGTGTACGTGATTTCCACTAGCACCTAGACTTAACACATGCTTGCATGAAAATACCAAAATTTCATGTCCATGCCCATGCCCATTGACATTGACATATGACTTATGGCATATTAAATAGGGCCCTATAAATTTAAATTTTTAATACTCTTTAATCCCTAGTTTTAAAAATGTTTTTGTATGCTGTTACTCTCCAAGCCTGCATGCTGGATCCTGTGTTTGATATAAGGCTTGTCGGTTAATGGTTACCGATTAATTGTGGTAGGGGACCGGTTTAAAGAATTAAACAAAAGAATGTAACACACCAATGTGTAATACTCACTGTAGGGCCAGGGGTTTGTTCAAGTAACTAACCTCAATACTAAGCAATAATAATAGTGATTACTTGCCTTGCCAACATTTTATCAAACAGTTGGCTTATAAATTCAGGGTCAGTAGAGTCAAAATCCAACCAGAAGACCTACACAATACACATTTCTCTGGTCTCTTGTGTTCTATGTTTTCTTAAAACATGTTTTCTTTTGTGCTTGTTTTCTTAGTGACTTACACTGTCTTCTATTGTCCTGGGAACAATGTCGATGGATGTGACTTGGAAAATCAAAATATTCATTCATTTTCATGTAAAAAGCAAATGATACATACATTCATGCCTTCATTCTAATATTATTGTCTATGTCTGAGTTTCCCAACCTTTTTTGCCATAGGTACCCCCACAGAACCATCAGCAAGACTAAAGTACCCCTTATTCAACACAAAACATAGATTGTGTACAAAAGACAATTGTTTAACATTATCATTAATACTGATCATTATTAATGATTATAATCAATTACATTTCATCTATATTTTGCTTCCATATAAAATATACTGCCTCTTGGCTAAAGCTGTGAATTATACAAGGGACCTTTGAAGTAGGTAAATTACGAAATACTAATTTTAATAATTACTTTATCATTAGTTTATAATTTTGTTCTCATGTAATCTTTTTAAAAATGTATAAATTCCATGTATTCCATCAATAAATTTGATGCCTTGCAGTTCCCCGTCTGTTGCTCACTTCGACGTCATGTCGAAGAAGCGACACTAGGAGTCTCTCTTGAGTGCCGAATATGCCTCTGATGCATGAAAAAAGGCCAATGAGAAGTTGGCAGACAGTATTTGCATATCCCGCCCCCAGACATACAGGTATAAAGGCGAGGAAATACTATGAGTTCATTCAGAAATTTTCTTTGGTGCCTTGGTCGTGTCAGCAGTCAGCTGCGAGTTACACACCTGTTCCTGTTCCTCTGACGCTTTGCTTGCTGTTGGATCTACAGAACACATCAACGGCTTTTCTCCTTCACTGCACGGCAGTGCAGTTTGCCCCTGGGCGCTTCGACAGCACAAATTTAAAAGAGTTTTAAATTATTAAAAGAGTGATTTTCTCTGTAAAAGAGTATTTTCCTCTAAAAGAGCAATACACAGCGGCGTTGAACGTCCTTTTCAGGACGCATCTTTTTAAAGATGCCATTCCGCCCCTGTGTAGTTCCTGGATGTGGTAGAGTGCTCTCCGCTTCAGACAGCCACAGGCATTGTCTCGTGTGTCTGGGTTGCGATCACACCGATGCAACGTTTGTGGATGGCTCATGCTCTCACTGCGAGAGCATAACCATGTCTACGTTGCGGTCGCAGCTCGCTTTCAACAGAAAGCATGCCACTCCAGCCGCCCCCCGCATCGCTCCTTCTTCCCGGGATTGAGGACGATGGCGCTGGCACTGGAGGCGATCTGGGGATGGCAGCGGGTGCAGCTCTGCTGGGTGCGCCCCCTCAGACCACCCGCCCCCCGGCATGCTCGTTGACTCCCGTCTGTGCTCGCGGCAACAGCGGCTCGCCTCACGGCCAGCCTGCCTATCCTGTAGAGCCAGAAGTGGATGACCTCGCTGCATCGGAGAGCGCGGCTTCTGACGCAGACGACTCCCCTGGGCTGCTGCCTTCAGGCCAGCACGCCCAGGCTGAGGCGGACACGCAGATGTCTGATATGCTTGCCTGGGCCACTGCTAGCGTGGGGCTGGACTGGAACCCTCCGTCCTCCCCACAGCCATCGCGGCTGGATGATTGGTTCCTGGGAACACCGCGCCGCTCACAGCCGAGCACACCCCTGGTCCCATTTTTCCCGGAAGTGCATGATGAGCTGAAGTCTACATGGAGGGCGCCGCTCTCCACTCGTCATGCCACCTGGTCATCCGCTTTCGCTACCCTCGATGGCGGAGTGGCCCACGGGTACACGGTGATTCCCCAGGTGGATAGGGCTGTTGCACTCCACCTGTGCCCTGGAAACCCGATAACCTGGCGAGGTCGCCCTATGCTCCCCTCCAAGGCCCATCGCTGAGCTGTGGCCGGACACTCCTGGCTCCTCAAAAAAATCCTGAATGAACTCATAGTAGTTCCTTGCCTTTATACCCATATGTCCGGGGGCGGGGTATGCAAATACTGTCTGCCAACTTCTCATGGGCCTTTTTTCATGCATCAGAGGCATATTCGGCACTCAAGCGAGACCCCTAGTGTCACTTCTTTGACACAACGTCTCACATACGTAACCTAGACGTTGCATGTATTACACTGCAAACATGCTTTATTAAGTTTATTGTTTACATGCATAATTTGCAATATTTATGTTGTAATTACACTGAATTACACTAGAACAAGAGCTAAAATGGTACTTTCTCTTCAAGTCTACAGGCAGTTCAGCCAGTACACGCATATTAAGTGTGCACTATTTCTTTACGGCATCAGCACTATGTGTGATTATATTGTTAATGTTTATTTTTTGTTCCTTTTGATAAAAAAAAGGATATTAAAAGAGACATAATTCAATGACAAATGGATTGCGTGGATCTCATCTATAAATTTCAGAGTACCAGTCAAACCAAACTTTTACTCTCAACAAGCAGTGAAACAATGCCAAACTTCACATAGTACAAATCTATATCGGGACTGTTCAAATACGGAGTGTAATGAATTGGAAAATACATTTTTTTGTCATCAAATAATTTTAGTATTTTTTTATCCATACTTGTGATTTATTGAGGTTCAATATAGCAAAATCCAATTATTTTCACATACTCCCTGGGTTACTCGTACCCATGTTTTGGAATCACTGGTCTATGTGATGTTCGATGAATTAGATAAGAGCAGATGAATCTCCAGTAGTTACCTCTATAATACTGAGTTTCTTCCTCAGCTTACAGACAGATTGTCTCATGCCATCAAAAGAGAAAAAAAACTGGCAGTGATGTTGTCAGTAGATTTAGCAGGTGCTAAGAGAGATGGGAAACTCTACAGGAAAAAAAAAAATTAAACTCACAGAAATAGATATAAAATGCAGACAGTCCTAGGCACTTTTACATTCTCAAGCATTTTGGCTCTATATTCTAACTTAACATTTTCCACTTTTATGAAAGTTGTAATGTCATAAAAATACATATGAAATTGCACACATTTTGAAGAGTGTTACAGGAGTTCCCATGTGTGAACACTTGTTAGCTGCTTTTACTTCATTGTCTGGTTAAATCCTCCATTTCAGAAACACTGACAATGTATATATATACACACCCTGGCAGCCAAAAGTTTGGAATAATATACAGATTTTGCTGTTTCAGAAGGAATTTTTTCTTTAATTCACAAAAGTGCCATTCAACTGATCACAATGTATAGTCAGAACATTACAGATATAAAAAACAGCACCATCACTATTTGAAAAAATAATTTTTTTATCAAATCTCGACAGGCCCCATTTCCAGCAGCCATCACTCCAACAACTTATACTTGAATAATCATGATAAATTGCTAATTTGGTACTAGAAAATCACTTGCCATTATATCAAACACAGTTGAAAGCTATTTGGTTCATTAAAAGAAACTTAACATTGTTACCTCTGAACTTGAGAAAACAGAATTTGCATGTCCCTACCGTGGACATACTGGTATAAAAGGAGGGAATCATGCATCTGTTTAGTCAGATTTTGCACTGAGGAGCCGAGAATAAGGTTCGGCCATTACAGCGGCTCGTTTCAGCATCGTTGCTGCGGCCATTTAATGCTATAACACAAGTCGGGGAAGGCATTCTTTTTCAACTCCTATTCTTTCAGTGGGAAAAGACCCCGCGGAGACCACATCCTGCGCTCTGGCTGGGGGGAGGTTAAATGTGGCGAATACATCACATGGGTTTTCAGGCCACATGTGGAAGTGGCGCGGTAGTAGATCCTACATGCTGAGAGGGAGGAGTTGCTACAAACACAGTGACCGGGGGGTAGAGGGTACTGCCCAAGGGAGACGCGGGTCCGCCGTTAGGGGGACCATATCACGTAAAATACACATGGGGGGATTAATCCATGAGGGCAAACACTGTGGAGCACCTGTTCCAGTACAGAGAACTTAGTACCCGTTGTGGGTCTGGTCGGGAATTCCTCCACTGAATTCACGGACCAGAGGGCTAGGGAGGAAAGACATCTATAGAGCACAAATTTAGTGAACTCTCCTGGGAGAAACAGTGCACGTGATTGCCTCAGTGGAGGGGAAGGGCACTATGTGCAAGCATAACACCCGGTCAGCCATTCCGCATTACAGGAGTTCTACGTGCTCGTACCTGAGAAAATATGAGATGAGACTGACTCAACCCTGAGAATGTAGAATCTTGTAAGGGTATTGGGTGTTTCCCAGCCCGCCGCTCTGCAGATGTCTCATCATGTCTTGGCCAGTGCCCACGAGAACGCCACACTGCTCGTAGAGTGTGCTCGAACCCGCAAGGGGGCGGACACAGCCTGGGTCTGATAGGCCAGCCATGCTGTTGACGACCCAGTGGGCAGCCACTGTTGGAAACAGCATCCCTTTCCGCTGTCTGCCACAGCAAACAAAGAGCTGCTCAGAACATCTAAATCTCTGCATGCGGTCTGCATAAGTACATAAAGCATGCACCGGACACAGCAACGATAAGGCTGGGTCTGCCTCCTCCTGGGGTATCTTCGCTTGCAGGTTCACTATCTCTGAGGTAGTCATAGGAACCTTGGGCACGTAGCCCGTTCAGGGTCTTAGGATGATGTGAGCACCTGCTGGACTGGACTCCAGGCAAGTGTCACTGACAGAGAACGCTCACAGGTCCCCAACTCTCTTGATGGAAGCGAGCACAATCAGGAGGGCCGTCTTCAAGGAGAGGGCTTTAAGCTCGACTGACTCTAGCTGCTCGAAGGGGGGGTCTCTGAAGGCCCGAAAGGACCACGGAGAGATCCCGTGAGGTGAACAGGCATAGCCTGGGAGGGTTCAGACTCCGGGCACCTATAACAAAACTGATGATCATGTCATGCTTCCCTAAGGACATGCCATCCACTGTATTGCGGTAAGCCAACACAGCGGCTACATAGACCTTCAAGGTGGGGGGGGGGGGGGGGGCTCTCCTGCAGACATGAGAGCACTGAACTGGCTGCGCATCTCTGTGGGTCTTCAGAGCGGGAAGAAAACCAATTTGCAAACAAGTGCCACTTTGTGGCATACATCTCTCTGGTAGAGGGAGCTCTGACTTGGTTGAACGTGTCTACGACAGCAGGCGGTAGGCCACTTGGATATTCCGCAGCCCATCCAAGGGCAAGACATGGAAGTTTCAGAGGTCTGGGCGCAGATGCCAGAGGGTCCCCGTCCCTGAGAAAGAAGGTCCCTTCTCAGGGGAATCTGCCAGGGAGGTGCTGTCGCGAGGAGCATAGTAGGCTCCCTGGGGGAAATGCGCATTTGCGAAGCCCCCGGGGCAAGCTGTGTGCCAGTGCATCTGTCCTGAGGGAGGCCTCTGTTAGGGAGTACCAGAGAGGGCAGTAGGAGGTTTCTTGTGAAGCAAACAGGACCACCTATGCTGAAGTGGTCTCATATACATAAATCCGAGTGGCGCGGCCACCGTTGAGGATGTCAATGCCCCAAAACCATCTGGAATCGCTGCAGTGAAACTGTTGTGCCTTGTCTGAGCGAACTTAGACAGTTCAGCACCGGCTGCATGCGCTCATTTGTGAGGCGCGCTGTCGTAAAGACTGAGTCTAATTCCATGCCGAGAAAAGAGATGCTCTGAACCGGGGAGAGCTTGCTCTTTTCCCAGTTGACCTGAAGCCCTAGATGTCTGAGATGCCTGAGCACCTGGTACCTGTGGGTGTACAGAGACTCTCAAGAATGAGCTAGAATCAGCCAGGCTTCGAGGAAATAAAATATGCAGATGCCCACTTCCCTTAGCGGGGCAAGGGCAGCCTCTGCAAACTTTGTGAAGATGCGAGGGAACAGGGACGAGCCAAAGGGGCGGACCTGTTACTAGTACATCATTGGACGCGAGCCGTAGAAAGGGCTGGAGGTGGGAAAGTGACTGAGGAGGAGGTCCTATGGAGGCATCCTCTAGACTCGTCAGAACCGACCCACCGGGAGTCTACAGTCGAAGGTGTGGAGTCGAGGGGACCACATCCATAGTGCCGTGACTGTAGGTTTTTGTCACCAGACTGCCATAAGAATGGCATGTGGGGGTTAGTTTAGGTGACAGAAGGAATGAAGGAACCGATCTCTACCAGGGATGGAGTGGTCCAGATACCAAGTCTGTAGCAGCCATCTCTCTCCTTGGATTTTTCGTCTCAGGAATGCTTAGGAGCCTTCTGGGTCCCGGTAGTGGTTCGTTAGACGGGGCGTCAGCTTCCTGCGGGGAGCTCTATGCTGGGGCTGAGAGTTTGGTCCAGGTTGAAGCGGAGCTGCCTGTTGTTTAGAAGTCACAGGGGGATGCTCTCGGCGATCAGATGGAGCACAGCTTGCACTGGAACGGCGGCAAGGCATGATATGGGAGATGGCTTCCGTCTGCTTCCTCACTGCCGAAGACTGCTGGTCTTCAACGGTGTCGCCGAATAAGCCGAACTGGGAGATGGGGGTGTTGAGAAAGCGGGCTTTGTCGGGGTCCCGCATCTTGACCAGATTCAGCCACAGATGTAGTTTCTGGACCACGTGTGTGGCCGTTGCCTGTCCGAGTGCCAGCGGTGTGACCTTCATATCCCGGGGGGGCATGGTCGGTCATCGGTCGGATCAGGACTACCCAAGTGCAGATCTTTAAGTGCCTTGGCCTGGTGGACTTGCAGGAGGGCCATGGCATGCAGGGCGGAGACAGCTTGAGAGGAAGCTCCGCCGTCGTGGGTAGTGAGAGTGGAGGAAGTGAGGAAGCTGGTTTCGAGAAGTAAAAGGTCCCTCTACGTCTTCGTCAACTCGGGCAAGCATAGCGGACATCTGGGCATCAGGCTCAGACTGGACGAGCACACCCGAAGGTGGCAGCCCAGTCGAGTCATCAGCATCAGATGCCGCTGTGATGCTATACGATGCAGCAGCAAAATTATCATCCAGCTCTCGGGGTCCGATGGAGACATCAGACTGGCAGTGGGGCATCGGATTCAGATGGAAGCAAATGAGCGTGCTGGGGGGCGGGTGGTTCGTGGGGATTTTCCCAGTGAAACCGAGTACACCGCA
This sequence comes from Moxostoma hubbsi, assembly GCA_032164185.1. Taxonomy (NCBI): domain Eukaryota; kingdom Metazoa; phylum Chordata; class Actinopteri; order Cypriniformes; family Catostomidae; genus Moxostoma; species Moxostoma hubbsi. The sequence continues at coordinate 45,732,270 of JAVLUX010000011.1, read as the reverse complement.
CTCCCCAAATCGCCTTCATCACCAGCCGCGCCAGCCCCAATCCCATAGGAAGGAGTCGCGGCGCAGGGGGCGGCTGAAGTGTCTCTCTCTCTGAGGAAAGAAAGCCGCGACCGCAATGTTGCCACGGCTATGTTCTCGCACTGAGAACATGAAACATTCATAAAACACTGTCTGCGTGTGATCGCAGCCCAGACATGTGAGGCAGCTCTTATGACAGTCAGAAGCAGAGAGATATCTGCCGCATCCAGGAACTACACATAGGTGGAAAGACATCTTTAAAAGATGCGTCTTTAAAAAGACGTTCAACGCCAATGTGTATACATATTTTACAGGTCTATTTGCTCTTTAAGGAAACGCTGTCGAAGCCCTCAGGGGTGTGGACTGTACGAGCATGCAGAGAAGGGAGAACACCGCTGGTAATGCGCTGTAGGATCCTACATCAATGCTCTTAGAGGTGGTTGGAACAGTAGTGGTACACTAGCTAGCTGAACACACAACCGCTCGTCTCTGAATAAAAAAATCGGAATAAACAGGTGCATAATTCCCTCCTTTTATACCTGTATATCCAGGGGAGGGACATGCAAATTGTGTCTGCCAATTTCTCATTGGCCTTTTCTCAAGTTCAGAGATAACCGAGGCCTTCAAGAAAGACTCCTAATGTCACTTCATTCGAGTGAGCAACAGACTGGGAACTGAAGATTTCATACCAAGGTGTACACTACAGTCTTCAAAGACAAATTACAACTGGCTCTAACAAGGACAGAAAGAGATGTCGAAGGCCAAATATACAACTAAACAAGAGGATAAGTACATCAGAGTCTCTAGTTTGAGAAATAGACGCTTCATCATATTCTACCTGCTCAACACCAGTTTCATGTACAACAGTAAACAGAAGACTCAGGGATGCAGGCTTTATGGGAACAATTGCAAAGAAAAAGCCACTTTTGAAACAGAAAAACAAAAAACAAATGGCTAGAGTGGGCAAAGAAACACAGACATTGAACAACAGATAATTGGAAGAGTGTTATGGATATTAAACCCATTGAGCATTTGTGGGATCAGCTAGACTGTATGGTGTGTGAGAAGTGCCCGACAAGACAGTCACATCTATGGCAATTAGGGATGTCCCGATACCACTTTTTCCACTTCCAATACGATTCCGATATCGGAAATTTCAGTATTGGACGATACCGATCCCGTTCTAATTCCAGTGTTGTTTTTTTTTTTATAATCAGTTTAGTATATCTTTACATTATTTTATGGAAATAATTGGGTGTACTCTTTAATATGTAAAGAAACAAACCTTTAACTACACATTATTTCAATATAAATATATAGCTTAATAAGAAACACTTTGTTATTAACTAGTATACTGGATAATGTAGCAGCAAAATTAACAGCAATTCCAGTATAAGTCATCCGTTAGAAATTTTGGTAAAACGTTTTTTTTAATTTGTATCTTTTTTTGTTCAATTTAGTTGTAAGATTTCAGCTCACATTTCATTCACACAGTAATTTTTTTTGGAACCCATTCAGCTTAAATATTATTATAATTTGTAAACTAATGATAATAATTATAGTAATATATTATAATAGTAATATATAGTAATATATCTCAGTCATTCACCTTTCAATCCTCTGCTCAATAAATCCTGCTACTGAGTTCACATCTCTGCCTCCGTGAGTCTCTCCGTGATAGCTTTAAATTTTAAACCCTCACACTTTTTATTCACAGTTTAATTCACTTCTTATTTAAATTCTGGTAAAATGTACCTCTGGTGCCATCTAAGTCCATATTATTAGTGAATCGAACTATTGAGCATCTACATCTGAGATGTTGTTCGTTTGTAGCACTCAAATATTGTGTGAAGGCTAAAAATAGCCATGCGTGTGTGTATATAGAGAAGCACCATTCATTAGTGCGTTGCAGCTGCACATGCATTTTATTTGTTTACTTATTAAACACAGCCTATTGCGATTCACAGAGCTATTTCACGTCTTCAAGTGGCTTTGAATGAAATGCACGAGTCATATGAACTGCTTTAATGCCGTTTGAACTGTTCTTTTATGTCATTTTCTTAGCTTGACAGTAACAAACATGACTAACACACAGTATCGGATTTGGGTCGGGCTCGTCGGACCGATACCGATCCATCTATAAACGTCAGTATCGAAGCCGATACCGATCCAGGTTTCAAATAGGGACATCCCTAATGGCAAGTGATACAGGAAATGTGGGATGAAATGTCACCTGAGTATCTGGACAAACTGACAGCTAGAATGTTAAGGATCTGCAAAGCTGTCATTGCTGAACGTGGAGGATTTTTTATGGGAATTCTTTGAAGTAGTTATGAAGTTCTGATTTTTTTTTTTTTTTCAAATTATTAATGTCCTAACTATACATTGTGATCAGTTGAATCTGATTGGACGAGATATGTTCCTGAGCACTGATGGTGCTTCACTGTGTGAATCACTCCGCTCATTCTGTTCTAAACTAAAGTGTATCTGTTAGGAGTTACTGGCTTTATATTTGAAATTACATATGTTAGCCAGGAGGTGGTGGCAAAAGATATTTTTTTGTGTGTAATATGAGTCAGTTGGTGACATAAAGTGAATCCATTAGTCATTGTTTACATAGAACTGGGCTCCATGATCACTGTATTACTAATACATTACCCAAGCTTGGAAATAGCTTTAAATGGACAAAATGTTTAAACTGTTTAAAATGGTGGAGGACATAGCTCTTTCTCATATTAACCATTGCTTTAGTTTGTTTTAACCGACTACCATTTGCAAAGAGGCAGCGGAACGCCGGTGTCATGGATCAACTGGGGACCATGTTAACTGATATGTGTGCATGCACGTGAATAATTTAACTTGCCTTTTCAGCTGATTTGTTCAATGTGAATTGCCAAGGAGCCAAGACAAGACATTATTTACCCGCTTTGTATGATCAATGTCTGTTCTAATGAATTTGACACAGTTTAAGAGCAATTTTAACATGGTTTCACAGCGTTACATGGTTCCCTTTTTTAGCATGGGACATTGGTTTGAATGGGAACTGGGGATTATAATTGTCAGAGTAGTAAATCGCATGTGGAAGACTTTTATTTTCAACACTAAAGCATCATATATGTCAACAATAGGCCTAAATTCATAAATTACTTTTATTTATTAAAAAATAACATCGTTATTCTTCACAGCGAAGGTCTGTCAGTCTAGGTGTAGTGTGTTTACTAACCATGCATACAGACCTGGGTACAATTCCCTGTAAGCACCTGCATTTTTATTTATATTTTGATAATAGCTTCTTTTACTTTTCAAGGGCTCTGCGCTTGACAATGTCATATGTTTGAATACCCATGACACTGCCAAATTATTTTCTTTCAGTACAGTGCACTATTTGTGTTGGAAAGCAAGTACAAAGGCCAAATTGACCAATGGGTATAAGAATAAATGGTACTTTAAGAAAGCATGAGAAAGTTCTTCAGAAACATGATATTTGTTTGTTAGGCAAAATCTTAAGATTCTCAATTTTAAAACTGCTTGACAATTTTAAAAAGCCCTAATATCAAATTGTCTTGCTAGAAAAAAAAAAATCTTGATCCAACATGAATTTTCTCTCCTTTTTTCTCCAATTTGGAATTCCCAATGCGCTCTAAGTCCTCGTGGTGGTGGAGGATGAATCTCAGTTGCCTCTGCGTCTGAGATCGTCAATCCGTGCATCTTATCACGTGGCTTGTTGAGCGTGTTACCGCAGAGACATAGTGCTTGTGGAGGCTTCACTATATTTTCTGCGGCATCCATGCACAACATACCACTCGCCCCACTGAGAGCGAGAACCACATTATGGTGACCACGAGGAGGTTACCCCATGTGACTCTACCCTCCCTAGCAACCAGGCCAATTTGGTTGCTTAGGAGACCTGGCTGGAGTTACTCAGCATGCCCTAGATTCCAACTCGCAACTTCAGGGGTGGTAGTGTCTGAACTCGCTGAGCTTCCCAGGCCCCCCAACGTGAATTTTTTTAATAAAAAAATAAGATCATGCCTGGTAACATGTGCATGTAAAATGGCTAGAAATAGCATTTTAGCTTAACATAAAGCTGACAATTTATACAAGGTATGTTTCTATTTCTTCTGCTCCAAAATTACTTAAAACTTGCTCCTCTGTCTGCTCGTATGAATGTAACACATCATAAGAAAGTGTTTCACCTCTGTTCAAATGCACTTTGGATCGCTGCATTTATATGTATACATTTTTTCCATCCGAAAGCAATAAATACTTGACAATGACAATAAAATGCAAAGTAATCTCTTCAGTAATAAATATACTTTTTGAATGTAACTGTATTCTAATTACCAATTATTTAAATTGTATTTAATATATCTTGTATTAATTTGTGCACTTATACACTTATAAGAACTAAAATTGAGTCAATCATTGTCATCTCTAAAGCCTAGCTCATCCTTACTTTTGTCAATTAGAAAAAACTCACTCTTCTTGCCCTTTCTATAAAACATTGCTGTGTTAATTTTTTTCTGCAAAGAGAATAAATACAAATCATTATTGTGTTATGTATGCAATAATATAACTGATACCACTATCTATAAAAAATCCCATTGGGAAATTAGTGCAATTTCATTATAGTACAGAGTTGCCATATCACAACATTCATTCTATATTTATTTATTCTAAAGGTGAAACTGGGAAAAATCAAATGTCGTGAAGCTTCAAAACTACATATTTTTGGTTATTTTAAAGACTGCTTTAAAGTGAAGGAAAATAAATTGTTGTCATGTGGGACTGCATTACATCATGCAACACCATGACAGACCATGGATTTCTGTGAGAATCGTATTTGTTGGGAAAAAGTTTACTATGTTAGTATTTGCTGGCACTTAAAGTGAATCAAACACTTGCAGTAGCCTTTCACAGAAAACTTTACTGGAAGTCAGGTTTGTTGGCCTGCTTTCACAGACACGGTTTTTTTTAGTGCAGTCCACAAATTTTCAATGATCAGCTCAGAGCTTTGTGATGCTCAATCCAATACTTTCATGTTGTTGCCATTTTGTTACAACTTCAGAGGTATATGCTTTGAATAATGGTCCAGCTGAAAGACCCAGTAATGACTAAGTTTGAACTTTCTTGCTGATGTATTGAGGTGCTGCTAACTTGCAGTATTTCTACATAATCCACCTTCATGATGCTATATACTTTCAGAAGTGCAACAGTCTCTGTCAAAACACCCCCATAGGATGATTATGCCACCCCCATGCAGTTATCTTTTTCATAATGCTTCACTCTTCTAAACAGATTGACCATTTTGAAAAGAAGAAAAACTGTCGTATACATTACCCCACATTTCATACAAAGGTAAAGTGAAAAACGATACTTTCTTGAAACTAGTTTAAATGGGAATATATGCTATAATCTTTAGATTAGTTTTAATAATATACATTTTAATAATAATAACAATGACAACATTTTAGTATGCTAAAATATGAATCACAGGAGCACAATGGCTGGGAAGGGAAGCATGAAAGTATAATTCACTCTGTCCACCTGATGGCAGTATCTGCTCATATTTTCTGCTACTCTCTGAAATTCATCATCAGAAATAGCTTTTTATTATATGCTGCCCACTGAACTGATAGAGATGGTTAAATATACCTTTTTTATTTTTATTTATTCATCTGTCTTGCTAGGATGTAATGTTGTTTAAGCACTAAGCAAAACAAGTAATCCTTTCACAATCCTTGTATTTTTCAGATTTTTATGTTTTAATGTAAAAGTAAATATTCACATGATGTTTTTAGATATCCCCAAATCTTTAGATAATAATAATAATAATAATAATAATAATAATAATAACAATGATAATAATAATAATACAAAAATGTAAGTACGAAACCAAAAGTAATGACACAGTCTTGTTGCCTTGTGACTTATATGACTTATAGTATAATAAATAAAGTATAAAAGACTATAAGTATAAAAAAATATTCTTTTATAAAAATAATATTTTGAAAAATGTAGTTAAATTAAATAATAATATATTAAATAATAAAATGTACAAAACAACAGATTTTTTCTCTGAAATATTACACTTATTTATTTACATTAAAATTGCCCTTCCCAAACAGTTTTTCCACTGTATTTGTGTGCTACGAGTGCTGTCTGCTTTTGTGTTAAACACATGATCTGTATCAAACACAAACATTTGGAGTTATTCTAAACTGGCCATGTAGTGAGCAGAAATGTTTTTAACATGATGTGTTGTGTATGTGATGAAAATGCTCGTGTGTGTGTGTGTGTGTGTGTGTGTGTGTGTGTGTGTGTGTGTGTGTGTGTGTGCCCTGAGCGTCTGTACCCCTGCTGGCCCCCTCTCTCAACACTCACCTAATTCTGTCACACAGATTTGACACTGTGTCATTCTTTCAGTGTGTCTCCATGACATGAATATAATGTGCAATGTGCACTTTCATAGCCTGTCCTCTATCACACACACACACACACACAAACACACACACACACACACACACACCCACACACACACACACACATTGTGTTTTATGGGGACCTTCCATAGACATAATGGTTTTTATACTGTACAAACTCTATATTCTACCCCCTAACCCTATCCCTACCCCTAAACCCAACCCTCACAGAAAATGTATATATATATATTTTTTTTTTTTATTGTGGCATTTTGAAAATGACATATTTTAGAAATAGAAATATGTGCTTAGAAAAGGTATTTATTACATATGCAATGGCTTATCTCAGTTAAATATTCTAAAATTAATTTAGAACAGAAGGAAAAATTATGGCTGTTTAAAATGAAGAGACGAGTGAACAGTTCTTTTGGATTTTGTGTCTGATCAGTGTAATTGTGACTAAACTCTAAGCAAACAGTTGTATGATTTTACAAAGACTCTGACAAACACTGTCTGAGATTTTGAGATTCAGCTTTGCCAAAAGGAAACTCTGTCAAACACTTTTGTTCTGTTATTTAGAGCAATATCATTTATTCCTGTATGTGCCACATAACATAAAATCAGGTTTCTCTCTCGATTTTGTACACTAGACATACTGTACATATTTTTATATAACAAGGCTATATTCTTCAACGAAAACTTCATATTATAGATTTGCTTAGAAACTATTTCTATTTCTATTATATCTTTAATTATATTTATATGTATTTATCAAACACAAACCAAAATTGTATAATTTGTTTTATATTAATACAATATAAATACATATTTTTATGTATTTATAATAGTTTTATTTAGCCTATGCATTAGTTTTCCCAAATATGAGATTAATAAACTAAGCCTTAAATAAATAAAATAAAATTCTTATTAATGTGACACTAAGTGAAACACTTGTGGGCTTGAAGTGCTGGCATTATAGGTAATGAATAATGGTTTTGTTATTATTTGACAGCGGTCGTCTCCATATGTCAACACATAACTGCCTGCTGTTATGCATTGACAGTTAAATTATTCCTAAACACATTTACAGTAATGATTTGTTAATGTGTTTCCGATAAATGAAGCTCTGTGTGTCCAATGTGCATGTGTGATTAATGAACTAAAGGAAACAGAGTGTTAGAGTTCAGTGTCATGTCTGCATCTCTTTCTCTCTCTTAAACATATAGTTCAAAACTGTACCTTTTCTATTTTTGCTGTAAATGTGATGTTTATAATTTCTATAAAATCTCAACATCCACTCTAGCTCCCTTTGGTATGTTTATGAGAGCAAAAGCAATGTCTGGATTCATGCATGGATCATTCTTTTTTCAGGTATTTTCAATTAATCGATTCATCCAGTACAGAAAAAACGGTCTGACTGATTCATTCACTACATTGTTTACTGTACAGTGTTTTTGAAGCTCTGCCACAACTGAAACTCCAGCGCCATGGCAAAAGTTATATTTACCTGATCTGTGAGCTTACTGTCTGAATGGAATAAGATAAAAAAAAGGGAGTGCATATGGCGAAATACCACCAAAACAACACGTCTTTCTGTTGCATTGTGTTCGCTGGCTGCGCTCAAAAACAAAATGTAGCATGACCAGTGTAAAGGCTATTTATACTTAGATTTTTACCGCGTTCTGGTTCACCTCATGCACAGTATGCATGATGTAAATTTTGTCATCAGCACAGTCTACATGCAGACCAGTTTCAACACATGGACAGTTCTCGTCTGTGTGCTTTCAGGGCGTGCACCGACCATTGCCTGTACTAAAGAGTATTAGGCCCTGTCTTAATACCCCCACTTGCAGTCTTGGCCACCTGAGTGCATGTGCACATGATGAGTGTTCAAGACTTTCCCATGTCTAGAACATACCAAAGGTCCACACTAGTGTGATTACCGCTTCAGAGCAGTCTTTTAGGCTAAGTGTATACCAGAGTTCATCACAGTGAGGAGCCACAACCTGCCAACCCGAGCCATGATGATGTCAAGGAAAGCTATTCAACATAAGTTATTTATTAGAATCAGATAGAGAATAGTAAGTGAAGCATATACTTATTTTAGTATAAATGAAAATATTCAATCACATAATGTCTTTAGGATGACTTAATAGCAGCATGATAATTAAGAAATATATTATTAATGTGCATATTTGAGGGGTGTCAGAAGTTAATTAATTGCAAAATGAACACCAACAAATCTTTGACGCAAACCAGAGGTGGATTTCAGCAAAATTTCAAAGAAAATCAATGTTTCATGTTCATTTATTTGTTTCATTGGCAGGTAGTCTTGCAATAGTCTGGATAAAGAGGAGTGAGATGATCAGTTTCACAAAATAAACACAAACAGATCTCTGACGCAAACTGGAGGTTGATTTCAGCTTTTTAGAGATTTCTTTCTTCTCACATAATTACATTATTTCAAAGTAAATAAAATTTTATATCCATGTATTTATTTTTTTGTTTAGTAGCCATGTAATAAGGTGGATAATGTATAGTCACCCGGTTGTTATCTCAAAATAGACACTAACAGGGTGATCAGAACCCCGACATGAAGCAAATGGTCCCCCCTGAAGGGGTTTATTTTATCCCTTACATAAAAAAATTATTTAAAAACTGAATATATAGTCTCCTAATAATTAATCCTATATATAAACTAAATATAGAAACTGTGTTTTTTCATTGCATGTTGCTCTCCCTGCCGGAGACTCTGTTTTGATTCAGTTGATGAATTATGAGCGATTGATTCAATGTAAAAAACGGATTACATGTGAGAGATGTTTAATGAGTTTACATAATGCTGTAGGTTCCAAAGTATTTCGGAAAGAGAGTCAGATATTCAATAGAGCCAAACAGCTCTGTGTGTAATGTGTGTGCGAAATGTGTACATTTTATGTTCTTTCGAAGTGTGTTATTCACAGGTGTTCTAAAGCATCTGTTATGTAGTGTGTGTGTGTGTGTGTGTGTGTGTGTGTGATCCTGAGCAGAATGCAGTTAAAGCCTGTCCCACTGAGAGATGCAGTTCTCTCCATATGTAAAAATGAACATTACTGTAAAGGGAGTTCAAGGGAAAGGAGGAGGCGAGAACCAGCTTGACAACATAAATAATATTTTAATTATAAACTTAAACCAAAAGGACACAAACACACACAAGACGGACATATCCGTAAATGATCTCTCTCTCCCGCACCATCCTCTACAGTCGGCCTTTATCCCTCTCGGAGGCTTGATTAGCCTAATACGGGACCTGGTGTGTAGGATCACGACCCGGCCCCGCCCTCCACCCTGCCACATTCCTCCCTCGTTCTCTCAGGCTGGGGAGCCCCCGTCATGGCATACACCCCCCCCCTCTTTCCCTGGGGGAGGGCGTGCCCTAAGCCCCGTCTGCTGGCAGGTGATCCCTGTCTACCTGGACGAGGGAGGGGACAAGGGGAGGGAAACAGAAATAATAAAAAATGGGTAACAGTGTAGTACCCCCCAAAAAACACTGTAAAATTTAAAAAGAGAGGAGAGAGAGATGAAAAAAAAACTTACTCGCCAGTTCTCCGATACGCCGTAGCTTGTTCCTCGGCCACTCCTCCACCCTCTAACGGACGGCGGCCGTGCCTCTCCAGGCGGAACGGAGGCAGTCATCCAGCCCCTGGAGGACGGAATGCCCTGCCGCGTTCTCGGGGAGCCGAAGGGGTCTCCCCCGCCCCTGGCAGTGATTCTCCCGCTCCAGGCAGTCGGTCTCCGAGCCCCTCCCCGCTCGCGGTCTCAGACCCCACTGCGTTTCAGCAGCTGGAAAGGGACTCCTCCACCCCTGGCAGCGACCCTGACTGCTCCAGGCGGTCGGCAAGGAGCTCCTTCTGACCTCACGGACGGTGGCTATTCCTCCGATTCCTGGCGGCTGGGCTCCTCGTCCCCCGGCAGATGGCCACGGCTGCTCCATTGGGGTGGACGGTAGTGGCAAGATCTCTACTACGGCATATCCCTACTCCTTCCAGGAATTCGGCACCAGTGTAAAGAGTTTAGACGGGCAAGGTGGAGGTGAGAACCGGCTTGACAATATAAATAATATTTTAATTATAAACTTAAACCAAAGGACACAAACACACACACGACGGACATGTCTGTAAATGATCTCTCTCTCCCGCACCATCCTCTGCAGTCCCTCTCGGAGGGTTGATTAGCCTAATACAGGACCGGGTGTGTAGGATCACAACCCGGTCCCACCCTCCGCCCTGCTACAATTACTCTCAGTGCAGCCAGATGTTCTGTGATCCTCTGATTCTGGTGACGAAAGTAAAGAACCCAGATTTTCTTGACCTTTGGTCTAGTTTGCTTATGATTCAATTTTCTGAGTTCGGAATAGAAGATACTTCTATGAGGTGTTCTGAATTTCTTCTTAACCTGTCAAATCTGAACTGTAATTCTATAATTTAATTTTTTAAAGCTAATTCCACCCCTTTCGTTCTTTCTTTCTTTCTTTCTTTCTTTCTTTCTTTCTTTCTTTCTTTCTTTCTTTCTTATCTGGTCATTTATTGTTGATCTATGGTATAACTGTCCAGTTGTGCCAATACATTTTTTATTTTTATTTTCTTAGTTGTTTATGAAATGGATAGTTTGGACACAGTTATGCTAATTAACTATAATGCCCTCAAATAGATATTTTCAGAATTTATACATTTCAGTTTCCATTATATTGAATTGAGAAATCTTTCACAAAATTCAATTCAAAAACCTTTTTTATATAACCTAATTTCATTTTGTTAAAGTTTACACACATTTTTATTATTATTATTATTATAATTTTTTTGGAATTTGTTATGAAATTGAAATGTGTATAATAATACACTACCACCCCTGGAGTCCAGAATCCAGGGCGTGCTGAGTGACTCCAGCCAGGTCTCCTAAGCAACCAAATTGTCCCGGTTGCTAGGGAGGGTAGAGTCACATGGGGTAACCTCCTCGTGGTCGCTATAATATTGTTCTCTCTCGGTTGGGCACGTGGTGAATTGTGCGTGGATGCTGCAGAGAATGACGTGATGCATCCTCACATGCTATGTCTCTGCGGTAACATCCTTAACAAGCCATTTGATAAGATACACGGATTGACGGCCTCAGATACGAGATTTTTCCTCCACTATCCGGACGGAGGCAAGTCACCACGCCACCATGAGAGCGCACTGGGAATTGGGCTTCCCAAATTGGGGAGAAAAAGGGTTTGATTGTTTGTCTCACAAGAACTTTAGTAAATAACATTTGTGTGAAAATGTAATGAGCTAATTTACCGGGAAAACCACGGTGTAGAAAGAATCCAAATGGCCTTCTTCTTGGGATGTGTTTATAGTTTAACAGGTGATGTTAGACTTTTCATGCTAGTTTGTTGCTATGTTAGACAATTTTTGTCACACTATTAGTTCTCACAACAAACAACATGGGATTTGTGCCTCCAATGCTTTACAAAAAGCAATATGACACCAAAGTGTACCATATTCATGGTAAGTAGAGTGTGTGTCATGGTTGTGCTTAGTTAACAGGAGCAAACACACACACTGCAGTGCTGTGAATGTCATTGTGTCCTTTGTTGTTTAATTTATCTTGTGTTCAAAGTCAGAGGATGTGGCCCAGAGTTGGGTGCCATCTATTGATGTGACTACAGCTAGTCCAGCTCCTGCTGGGCTCTCTCTCTGTCTTTCTCACTCTCTCTCTCTCCTTCATTCTTTGAGGTGTGTATAGAGGCTCTTGTAGATTTCTCAGAACACACACACAAACACTTTAGGTGTATTAACACAGATATATATCATTCATGATGTTTAGTCAAGTAATCTTTGGCTAAAGCAATTATCTGGTTTATTAAAGGCTGAAGGTTTCACTCTCTGTGTCTCCATGCCTGCATTCATTCTTTGTATTGATTGTGTTGATGTTTGTGTTTTGTGTGTGTGTGTGTTTATGAAGACTGTTTGTGTGCAATATGTGTTTTCTGTTAGGGTATTGGCTGACTCTTTTTGCAGGCGTTATTTTACATGGTGGAGATTTCTGCAGAAAACTCCACTTGTAAAAGCATTAAGTGCTGTACAATGGTCTTTCTTTGAATGGGAGATCAGGGCTAGGTGTCACACAGAGAAGTTGTCAAAAAGCCTATATAAGTAATAAGTATACTGTAAGTTTTGAGTCAAACATCAAATTGCAGTGGTTGTGGACGTTGGTTTCAAACACCTAGTTCATAACCCTATTACATTAGAATCATTTGTGAATTATATCCTCTAAACTACACTATCATATTTGATTGTATTATCCAATTTCATATTTGTGTTGTCAGACAAAAAAGTGAACGCAATAAAATCACACTGGCACACATTAAGACAAGGGTCACCATATTATGAAGGTAGATTTAAACCAAAATGTTCATTGAGCAAGACGAGTGTTCAGAAATGTCAGGTCAGTCCAAGATTTTGTGTTTAAGTTGTCACATTACTTTAAATGTTGTAATTTCATTAATAGTTCTAAAGTAATTCATTACTTATCATTTATGTTTATCAAAACAATTGTTTGAAATTGTTGTACCTTTTACATTTTGCTGAATAGCCTTTAATGGCACTCTCCCATTCTGACAACTTACCCCATGTAGTTTGAAAACATGCCCCACAATTTTTTATTTTCCTATGCAATAACAGTGTAAACATCCAAAACCTCTTTTTGTATCCAAGAATTGTGTAGCCAAGCTTTATGTCTATACAGAAAACAGATTTTTAAAAGTAAACCTACAGTATATGTAAAAAACGTAGGCTACAGTATATTAACTTTTTAACAGCTTTTTTATAATTTTTTTTTTTTACATTTATATTATGCTAAAAGTGTTTAAAATAGGAAACTGTGCATTTAAGACACTGTAACTGGTCATATTTTCATATATTTTTAAAGTAAAAATATTTTGTGTAGTCTCTTTCTCTCAATTAATCTGAGCTTGACAAACTGCATGTATAATATATTGAAAAATATTATACATTTTTTAGATTAAGCATAGCACTGCAGGACATGGCTGACACTGTTAGACGTGTCATGCCAAATACCATTATTTGTGTGTTGTTACTGAGGAGCCCTTGTCTACCTGGTATTTTAGAGTAGAGTTGTATACTGAACAAAGACCCTTCTTCTACTATCCAGTGAAGAGTATTTGAAGTTCAGAGTAATTACTTTCTAAAAATTGTGTGTACTTCTGTTTGACATTTATCCACTTTAAATATAATGGGTCTTTTGTTAGTGCTAATAGTTTTTAAAGTATGTAAACATTAAGTAAACAATTACATGATTATATCATATGTACAGTGATTGCTTATTGAAAAGAAGAAAATGTATTGCTTGGACGTTGAAAATTTGCTTCAAGGGCCTGTTGGTGCTCACTCTTATTTACAAAAGGTTCAATGACGTGATGTAGTGATGTGGTGTAACTGTCCGGAGACATAAATAAATAAATAAATACATTAAAAAATTAATTATTAAATAAATTCATCACATTACACGCTGAATTTCTTAAAATTAAAATAAAATTATATCGGCAAAAGTATTTTGGAAAAATATTTTATATTTATTTTGTCTAAAAAGTAACAGAATTTTGTGTTTGGTGTATGTGACAAAAAAAATACAATCATAAAACAGAAAGGACACCTTTAGACCCTCATAACTGTGTTTGAAATTTTTTGAAAATATCAGATATTTAGACATTTTTATAAAAAGACACATTTTGTTCAAAATTAAGTTGTGTATAATCATGTGTATTCAAGATGCAAGTATTTTTGTACCTGTTACGTGATGGATACAACACTTGAAAAGTATCTTGTGTGTGTGTGTGTGTGTGTGTGTGTGTGTGTGTGTGTGTGTACATGTTTTTCAAAACTACATGAAACAAACATGGACACAAATATAATATTTTAATAAACTTGATACATGTGTTTTAAACTAGATTTTTAAAAGATTTCTCCTTTTTATCATTTTGGACATCCTTATTTGTCAACAATGTAAATGTTTAACAATACAGTATGAAAGGCCTTACTAATAGAGTCATGGCTAAATTTACAAAACATATATTGTATATATCTTGTGCCTTCTTGCTTTTATAAAATATTTCAGTTTATTCATGTTTCTGTAATTTTTCAATCCCCTTTTTTCCTTCGGTTTATCACTGTATATTGTGTATTTTTGCACTACTGGAATGCTATAGGGGCCAGTAAGCACTAGGACCTAAACAGATAATTATCTGTTTTATAACTTCTAATAAAAAAAGTTACTGAGTAAGAATTTATCTGACTCGGTCATTTCAGCCTGTTGGCAGATATCTGGTCTGATCTGTGTAAACACAGAAGCACTTTCTTCTGAGATTGCCAAACACCACATATATTTCAGTCTCTCATTCACTTTTTCTGTGTCTATTGGGGAATTTTATCACTCTAAAACTGAACTCAGTGCTGTTTGTTTAAGACTTAAGACTCACCCACACAAAGAGAGATCATATAACTACAGCTCTATTAGGGAGATAAATAGAGTCTGAGGTTGTGTATCTGCTTCTATTTAAGTGCGTTAACACCAAACACCAACATTATGATCAAATATTACCACTCATCTCACCTCATATCCTCAGGAGTATATTAAAGTGTTGTAAGAATATTGACTGTCACAGACTTCAAAAGATTACTTTTAAATTATAAACAGTCTTAAAAGAACAAAAGCTGTATGTATCTTATATCTTCTGAAATTAAGTTTAAATTTCACAACAACTTGTTGTGAAATTTAAACTTAACTTCAAAGCAATAAGATTCATACATTTATGTACATAGATAAGACATGCATAAGATACTTTTTGTTCTTTTATGACTGTTTATAATTTAAAAAGAGTCTTTTGGACTACTGTAATTACTATAGATTAAAAAAAAAATAACTTTTAGGTATATTAGAATTAGGAAAAAAAACATCATTTATTTTATGTATCACTTTTTTTTCCAATTGAGGACAGCCCTGGATAATACCAAAGGGAGTTTTATTCAACATTTTTTCACCTCTAGGGACAAACTTGTGTTAATCTATATCTAAGGACACACCATCACAAGCCATCACGAGTGTTATGACAAAGAAATCCGAGTGTCTCTCTCAGTGGTGTGTGTGTGTGTGGGTTTGAATTACACAGGCAGCTGTGAGAGCTGGTCTCTGTGTGGTAACCCAGCGTGTCTGCCGTAATGTTTCCTTCCTCTAGTCCCAAGCAGACACTTGACTGGAAGTGACTGGCGGATTTGTGGGCTCGCCCAGCTCTCTGCGGGGAAGCGGGCCGCTCAGAGGGGTGTCAGCAGACAGATTGGCTGTGGTGGAAATAGATTGTGAAGTGTTTGCTGAAGACCCCATGCCATTCTGTGTCTTTTCTAGTTAGCATTGCAACCACAGGAGGCCGACACAAGCTCATTGTAAAACAAAACGAGAAAACGAATAGATAGATAGATAGATAGATAGATAGATAGATAGACAGACAGACAGACAGACAGATGGACAGACAAATAGGCAGACAGTGTATGAAAGTTTGTGTGTTTTTCCTCTTTTCTGTCCTATACTAAAGATAGACCTATTTACTATACAGTATCCACTGTAAATAAACAGAAGGATAATAATACCAGAATTTAGTGATATAAGTTTATACACTATCACACAACCACAGGATGTACAGCTGAATGGTGGCCTAATGTTGGATACATTTCTAACGTCAGCATTTATAGTAAAAGGGTAAGTAAATCATTAACTTGTTGCTGTATGTTGTTGTATTGAAGAGAGGATAATACAGTCTGCTTATTTTTAGCGAGATCAGGACAATACAGTCTTTCTTTCTCCATGTAAACCTCTGTTCATATATACCTGTATAAACTCTGATGATGCCTTTATTTGTTTATTTCCAAAGGCTATATTTCATAAGTCATGCTGAATGAATAATCTACATGACTGTTTACTATACACCACTAAGAAGGTGAGAATGCTCTCTGACAAGAACGGAGAGTAAAATGCATTTATTATTTTCCAAGATGAAACAAGATGCCATTTTGGTGCAAAGAAAGTTAAAGCAGCATTTGCCCAGTGGCTTTCTTCTCTCTGCTGTGTAAAGTTTGTGGAAGACTGTCCTGTCAGCAGATGATCTCTTGTTCATTCTGGCTGTGCAGCAGTGGGATAAAACGATGCCAAATGCAATAAACAGTAAAACTGTGTTCAAAACCGACATTTTTATTAAACACATAATTATTTATAATAATATGTCATATATTGGCAGCCTGTAATATTTGCTGCATAGTGTAGTATTTTTGCATCACTAAGTGACTAAGTGGTCTTCATTCAAGTTTGATAATGGAGGCTCCCTAGTTTAGCTGAAAAATATGTAACATAATTTGTCACTTCTTTTATTTAACTTCTTATCATTAATTAATTCTGAAATTAGATTTGAATAATTTAGAACATTTAACTATAGGTACAGTGTTTAAACTTAAATGAAACTATCAAAATGTGTAGCAAATTATGAAGATGTGTGTTTGTGTAGCAAACTTACTATCAAGAGTCAAATTATATGCTTATAAAAAGAACAATATTTCCAAATTATCAATTAGAACAAAAGAATAGTTCACCCAAAAATAAAAAAAAAATCTCTCATCATTTACTCACTCTCATGTCATACCGGAGGTGTATGACTTTCTTTCTTCTGCAGAACACAAATTAAGATTTTTAGAAGAATATGTCATCTGTGTAGGTCCATACAATACAAGTGAATGGTGACTAAAACTCAGAAGGTCCAAAATAAACATAAAGGCAGCATAATTCATAAATCCATAAATCCATAAAATTCCAGTGGTTAAACCCATGTCTTCATGGTGAAGATGGTACAGATGTGGGTGAGAAAAAGATCATATATACAGGTGCTGGTCATATAATTAGAATATCATCAAAAAGTTGATTTATTTCAGTAATTCCATTCAAAAAGTGAAACTTGTATAATGTATACATTCATTTCACACAGACTGATATATTTTAAGTGTTCATTCCTTTTAATTTTGATGATTATAACTGACAACTAATGAAAACCCCAAAATCAGTATCTCAGAAAATTTGAATATTGTGAAAAGGTTCAATATTGAAGACACCTGGTGCCACACTCTAATCAGCTAATTAAATCAAAACACCTGCAAAGGCCTTTAAATGGTCTCTCAGTCTAGTTCTGTAGGCTACACAATCATGGGGAAGACTGCTGACTTGACAGCTGTCCAAAAGACGACCATTGACATCTTGCACAAGGAGGGCAAGACACAAAAGGTCATTGCTAAAGAGGCTGACTGTTCACTGAGCTCTGTGTCCAAGCACATTAATAGAGAGGCGAAGGGAAGAAAAAGATGTGGTAGAAAAAAGTGTACAAGCAATAGGGATAACCGCACCCTGGAGAGGATTGTGAAACAAAACCCATTCAAAAATGTGGGGGAGATTCACAAAGAGTGGACAGCAGCTGGAGTCACCAGAACCACCACGCACAGACGTATGCAAGACATGGGTTTCAGCTATCGCATTCCTTGTGTCAAGCCACTCTTGAACAAGACACAGCGTCAGAAGTGTCTTGCCTGGGCTAAAGACAAAAAAGACTGGACTGC
Source organism: Moxostoma hubbsi (assembly GCA_032164185.1). Classification (NCBI taxonomy): domain Eukaryota; kingdom Metazoa; phylum Chordata; class Actinopteri; order Cypriniformes; family Catostomidae; genus Moxostoma; species Moxostoma hubbsi. The sequence continues at coordinate 45,714,146 of JAVLUX010000011.1, read as the reverse complement.
TGCTGAGTGGTCCAAAGTTATGTTCTCTGATGAAAGTAAATTTTGCATTTCCTTTGGAAATCAAGGTCCCAGAGTCTGGAGGAAGAGAGGAGAGATCCACGTTGCTTGAAGTCCAGTGTAAAGTTTCCACAGTCAGTGATGGTTTGGGGTGCCATGTCATCTGCTGGTGTTGGTCCACTGTGTTTTCTGAGGTCCAAGGTCAATGCAGCCGTCTACCAGGAAGTTTTAGAGCACTTCATGCTTCCTGCTGCTGACCAATTTTATGGAGATGCAGATTTCATTTTACAACAGGACTTGGCACCTGCACACAGTGCCAAATCTACCAGTACCTGGTTTAAGGACCATGGTATCCCTGTTCTTAATTGGCCAGCAAACTCGCCTGACCTTAACCCTATAGAAAATCTATGGGGTATTGTGAAGAGGAAGATGCGATACGCCAGACCCAACAATGCAGAAGAGCTGAAGGCCACTATCAGAGCAACCTGGGCTCTCATAACACCTGAGCAGTGCCACAGACTGATCGACTCCATGCCACGCCGCATTGCTGCAGTAACTCAGGCAAAAGGAGCCCCAAATAAATATTGAGTGCTGCACATGCTCATACTTTTCATGTTCATACTTTTCAGTTGCACAACATTTCTAAAAATCCTTTTTTTGTATTGGTCTTAAGTAATATTCTAATTTTTGAGATACTGAATTTGGGATTTTCATTAGTTGTCAGTTTTAATCATCACAATTAAATTAAATAAACATTTGAAATATATCAGTCTGTGTGTAATGAATGAATATAATATCCAAGTTTCACTTTTGAATGGAATTACTGAAATAAATCTACTTTTTGATGATATTCTAATTATATGACCAGCACCTGTATATATATATATATTTATTTTTTTTTACTAAAATGAAAGTGATCGTGTAGATTTACAGTAGAAACATGACTAAAATATTTCACTGTTTCTAGGAATATAGTAAGAATTAATTTAAGTTTTTATATTTCTTAACTTACATAAAAGTGAGAAATACACTGTCAACCTTGAAATAAACATTTTGTTTTCTAACCTTGCTGTCTTAAAATTATAATAATGCATCTGTCTCCATATGTTATTCAGTCAATTCCAGTTTTGCTTTATATTAAATAAAATTACCTTTTTTTTATTTAATTGAATAATTTCACTTTTACAGATGCTTTTTTTTTTTTTTTTTTTTTTACGTAATAATGTATTTCTTTTCCACAGTATTCTCAGATAAGTCTGAAATAGTTAATTACAAAAAATTCATATTCTCTTATGGGAAGTGGTGGTTACCTTGATATTTTTTATTCTTTGGCATACAATGAAACCATAGATGTGGGAGCCATACAAAATCGGTTTCACATCACACATTATTGTTCAGGACAAATTGATATGTCACACTGAACTATTTTCATTCCAGTACATTTATTCAGCCATTTATTTTTAATGAAAAAAAAAAAAAAAAACACACAAATAGTTTTTCTACTGTCAGAACGACACCTTGTCAGAATAGAATCAATAACTATCCAATCAGAAGTTGTTGTCAAGCTGGTGAAGTATAGACAACTTTCATCCAATCGTTTGACATCTAAATATATATGTCAGTCGTGGGAGTTACCAGAATATGGGTGGGAAAAAATAACTTGGTGCAGTAGGTTTTTATCAAAGTCCGTGTGTCGTCACATCCGGCTCTGAATAGTAGCGTAAACAAACATCCGCCCATTGATCTGTCTATGGACAATCCTCAGTGCGAAACCTGAATGAGATGTTGCATTCCTGCTTCTTATATACCCGAATGTCCAGTGGAATGGCATGCAAATTATACTCAGCAATTTTCATTGACCTTTGCTCAAATATCAGAGATGTCTGGCGCTGTCCAGGAGCGACCCCTAGTGTCACTATATTGACACAACAACATCAGGAAATGGAGGTTAAGTTAGTAACCATGACATTTTTTTTATGACATATTGTGTACCCCTGTCTTGTTCTAATGCTTTTAATGTGTAAAGGTACTCTTGTTTGTATATATTTTTGCATTCCTCTCATAAAAAATCATACATGTACTCTGTGAAGTGGTCCCTGCTCACATATATCCTATTTAAAATAATAAAACAACATGAATTGTACATAAAATAGTCCATAATAATTCCGCGCTCTGGGCACTGTCATTGAAACAGACGCGGAAGTTGTTTTGTGCTACTAAGCGAAGCTTCCGCTCTGCGAACACGGAAGTGTAATAAAGGCTTATAGAGAGACAGATTTGTTAATCGTATGATTGTTCTTATGGTAAATATAACATTTAACACAAGATGCTGATAAATTGCATTAAATATGTGTTCAGAAGAGTCGAATGTTAAAATAATTTTTGAAGGTTGCATGTTTTTGTGGAGCATGTTTTCTGCACACATGTGAGAACTGTGTATGTAAATTTAGATCTTATCTTATAAGATCTTATCTTATTTAATGATTTATAGCCCAGAGTGTTTTCCAGTTCAGTGAATAAGTGAAATATGTGTTATATGTTAAAACATGTGTAATTAGAATTATGTTGTTTTAAAATACAATGCATTGTCCAGCCTAATTAAAAATGCATAAAATGTTTTGAGAGTTTAAGCATTTGTTAAATGCATAAAATGCTGTGAATGATATAAGCATGTAATAATGTGATGTAATATGGGTAAGCTAATGCCTTGTTTGTATTTTCTTTTGACATTAGCATTAATTATCATTATCATATTATCATATCATATTCATTATCATATTTCATTTCTGTTTTTTTTTTTTTTTTTTTTCTTTTTCTTTCCATTTATTGGAATACCATTGTACCATATTTCATTTTTGTACTGCTTTTTTAAAAACAGTCCTCAGATAAAATCTCAAATAGATATTTTTGTGGAAGGGGAACGTGTTCTATGGCCCTTTTGATCAAGAGATTTTGCAGTTCTTTCCACAGTAGACATGCTTGTTCCGGTTTCATGGTAGTGGAGAACACGCCGTTGAAACGCAGAGGACGCCGATCAAATTAATTCTGTAGCCTTTTTCTGCTGTTCTTAGAACCCATATAGAAACACCTGGCAGTAGCTTCCATGCTGCTAGGTTCTCTGAGATGGGTATACATTTTGACACTTCCTGTTGAGGGGATGTTGAGTTTTCCACGTCCTGGACTAAGGCGGGAAGCAACGGAACACCCAACATTTTGCTGGAAACCTCTAACTCCCGAAACACCAGAGGCGGCGGGAATGGAGAGGTTTTGTGGGAGTATGAAGGTACAGGTGAATGCTTCACGTGCCCCGACCCGAGGGGGGCTACCCCCAAAAGGCTGGGCGTAAGACCGTCAACGTTTTTTCTTCTTAGAAATGACTGCCCTGAGGTCTTGCTTTGGGGGCTGCTGAGGGTAACGAGCCGGCCCCCAGTCTCTACGAGGGGGAGCATGACTCGTCGCGCTTTGTTTTTGAGCCTCCCTTCTTGATGGACTGGGCGGGGCTTGGTGGCCGACGGCCCCTCCCCCTGAGTGCGGTGTTTATCAGGCAGCCTGACCTGCTGCCTGATAAACCTTCCCCACAAGCATGGAGGTGGTCCTGCATGGCTTTGTGGGGAGAGTGGGTCTCTTTAGTGATGAAAAGAAAAAGAAAAGAGAAAGGTTTCTGCGCACTGCCTAACAATTCTAACTCCTAACAGAGGAAAGTAGAAAGTTCTGACAGTCAAGAAGAACAACACACACACAGAATGATCTGATGATGCACCTGTGGTGGATGCATCTATTCATAGCCCTGCTACAGGTGCATCCAATGATGTCACCAGCAGAGGCTATAAATTCTGGTCAATTTCATTGACGTGTTGCACACATATTCACAGCTGGTCACTCCTAAAGACGTTCCCAAAGCGCTAAATCAGCGCAGCATCAAAGTGTAGCTTTTTAATAGGGAACAGATTAATATTTAAGTAATTTTTGCTTGAAATTCTACTCTCTGCCCATTAGGTGACAATATGCATGAAGAATGTGAATCTAGTGGAGATTGTCTGAGCAGGGAGGAGAATTAATAGCAAAAAAGGAATTATTTATATAAAAAAGCATGTCAACTAATAAAACTAAATGACTTACACATCCGAAATTGTATCCTCGGTGGATCAAGTCTCTCTTTAAAATACAAATGTTCATTGGAGTCTCGCTCTTATTCTGAGGAAAATGTTAACTCTTCATCAATATCCATTAGCTTCCTCGCCTGTGTATCGTGCGATCCTCCAAACGCACAAACTTGATGTTTTTAAGGCACAGTCAGGGGCGTTTACCATTTGCATTGATCGTCTCAGCACATTACCATATGAATAGCGCTCTCTGCCCATGGGTGTGATCACATTAGGGATAAATAGCTGAGCCAGGAAAAATTGTACATCGCTTTGGATGGAACAAGGAGAATAATTGTTTTAAATTTGAATTGTTCATTTAAAAGTAGACATTTTAAGCTTTCTTTAGACATATGTTTCATGTTTCTGTGATAAGTATTCGCGGAGTTTCAGTTAAATTTTTTGACGTGTTTCAGAAATATGCTCGCAAACACAGAGACAGCTAAAAGCACACCCTTTTTAATTTTCTTTATTTTACAAAAGCACAATGTTTTGTTGTTATTGTGAGTGTACACAAATAAAAGTAGACCCTTTATAGTCTCTAACGATGTCTTACACTTATCTCTATGCCCCAAAATGATGGAGTATTTTATGTTGTTTCCGCTGTATCGTTGGCGTGTCCGTCGACGCCAGAGGGTTAAATGGGTTTGAGTTTATCCAGTCAGTTTGTGGTTTGAAGTTGTCCTTCTGGAAAATGCAGGAACTGCAGGAACGTCCCTGGAAAAGACGGTGCTGGATGGCAGTATATGTTGCACCAAAATTTTTACTTATCTATCTGTATTCATGGTGTTCTCACAGATGTGCGAGTTACCCATGCCATGTGCACTGACACACCCCTGGCCCATACAGACACTGGCTTTTGGACCTGACTAATAGCAGCTTGGATGGTCCTTTTCCTCTTTTGCTTGGATTACATGGTAGCTATATTTTTCAAAAGCTTTTTGAAATGTAGAGTCTTTGGACCAAAAAACTGTTCCACTGTTCTACTTTCCATCTAAGATAAGACTGAGCCCAGAGAAGCCGGCAGCATTTCTGGACAGTGTTGATGGCAGTGTTAGGGCTTCTGCTTTGCATAGTAAAGTCGTAACTTGCATCTGTTGATGCAGCAGCGAGTGGTGTTGTCTAATAAAGGTTTACTAAAGTTATCCCAAGCCCATGTTCATGATATCCATTACAGATGTCTGATGATTTTAACAGTGTCGTCTGAGGTATCAGAGATCACGTGCATTCAGGAGTGGTTTGACCAGATTTCTTGAATCTTTTAATGATATTGTGCACTTTAGAGGGCGAAATGCTTAAAGTCCTTCATATTTGTCTTTGGGGAACATTGCTCTCAAAGTATTGGATAATTTGCTGAAGGATCTGTTGGCAAATTGACAAGTCTTGAACAATCCTTGCACTTGAAGGACAAGGCTGTTTTTGGAGGCTCCTTATGCTGTATACAATACTATGACACAATTGCCCCACCTATTTATCATCTGTCTCACGTTACATAATTTCAACTATTCTAATTGCCCGTCTCAACTTTTTTAGAGCATTTTTTTATTAGCGTTTTTCATCTCTCACAATCTCACGAAGCTACCTTATAAGGCCTGAGTCCATAATCCCCTCAATGAATTGATCTTAGATTGCCAAATTCACATTATTGGTTCAGGATTAAATTTTGAAATTGAGACAAAGCATGGGAGTAAGCATTAACTGTAACGTTCCATATTGTCTCTTGTTTTTGTACCTTTTAAGTTTCTGGCACCTGTTACACTCCATATTGTCTTTTGTTTATGCACTCTTATTTTGAAACCATTCTTATGTTCCTGTTTCCTTGTCATGTCCTGTTTTCCCTCCTTGTTCATGTGTCTGGTTTTCATTGGTTCATTGTTTGATTGCTTTATTATCAGTTCTAGTTTTGTCATTGGTTTTAGTTAATCACCTTATTATCCTGTTTAAGTCCTGTTTTTCCATTGGCTGATGTTTCCCCTGTTCATGTATTTAAGTCCTCATGTTTCCCTTGTACCTTGTCAAGTATTGTTGTTGTTTGATCCTGACCGCTGCCTGTTGTCACCCTGTTGTTCCTTAGTCCAGAGTTCCTAGTCTTAGTCTGCCTGTGTCCTAGTCCTAGCCTTAGCCTTAGCCTTAGTCTTAGCCCTTGCCTGTTCCTGCTCCTGTTCCTAGTCCTTGTCCTGCTGTACCACCTACGTTTCTCAATAAAGCTGCACTTGGGTCCTACTCCTCGCCTTCATCCTTGCCTTGACTGCCTCCAATCATTACATTAACATTCTCACCTTCCATTTTTTTACGGCTATAGAATGTTTGTAATAACTGTGACACACTGCCTTTCTTGAAAGGATTCCCTTAGGTACACAAAGAGGTCACTTTCCGAGGTTGAAAGAGGTTGATTCGGTTGTCTGATTTCTAGCATGTAACACCCTCTCTACTTCTTCAATGAACTCATCAACATATCACCCATCTTTGCTGAAATCACCACTGAATGGCTGAATGTGATGTTCTCTTGGCACATTTGCATAAGACAGGTAGGCTCTTTACTCAAAGTGGCAATAGCTTCTATGGTCTCGTAATGCTTTTTGTTGAGTTCTTGAATCTGTCCCTGAACATCATGCATACTACAAGTTGCAGCATGTTCATCATCAGTGTTTTGTAATACTGGACTATCAGATTGTGAGATTTTAAAAAGTTCTGATTATATTAGTTCAACTCAGTTAATTTGTGGGCAAAACAAGTGTCTTAATCAGTCCGTAATGTTTTTTTCTGGAGTCAAAGGATACATTGCCTAATATCTGTATAATACTTTTATTTTCTTTTGTAGACATTTACTGGATACATGTCTCATCAAACAGTACCCCTGTGGAATCAGCGGATATCAGATGCTCACCCTCTCTCTCTCATTGAGCATTCTTGTCACCTTCCCATGTCACCTCTGGTCAACGTCTGTTCACTGGATAACTGCATCACTGAAGACCTCCACTCTCTGTCCCACAGGCATAGGTGCACGATGAACACGCAAACTGAAACTGACTTAGAAACGTATAGGCTCCCAACAGTCAGATACCCCTCTCCTGGTACCATACATGTAGCCGGTGTGTTGTAAATAATCACACAGGATACAAAACTCTTTTTTGGGGGTTTTAACTGACAGATGTTAAAGAAAGAAAAAACAGTGGTGATTGGGCTGTATAGAAAAAGAGAATTACAAATAAATAAAATATCAAACTGTATTTGTACTTATTTGAAGGATGAAAAAATGGATAACAATCCAGGAATTCCCTTTCGAAGGAAGCTTCGACTTTGCGTAATTACACAATTGGGACTATGTCAGTGGTCTCACGTGGTCTGAAGCTATCAACAAATCACAGCAACACCCATAGGGAGCCACGTCATGAGCACTATATAGGCGAGCACTTGCCGCCATCTCACCAGACTTCAGTGCACAAATTTGTCTAAGCATGTGCTGGTTACTTGCAAATTGAGGACTATGTTCTCCCTTTTGAGTAACAACACATGAGGACATTGTTGGAAATGAGCAGATTGTGTGTGGATACAACTGCATTGTTAAACAGGCATGATGGTACTTCATTGAGGCTCTGTCAAACTATGCAGTCTCTGAAATGAGCAATGTGAGCCTTGAGGCTCTGGGCACCAAACTTTTCCTTTTGTTTCTCTCTTCCTCCGGATGGATAAACCATTCTTGCCATCGAGACATGCTCCTTGTTCTGGCACATGGTCTGGTTTGGCGACGTTACACAACACAAATGCCGCTTCCATCAGGAAATTCTGGTTTGGAGGTTTTACATTGCGGGAATGATGGAAAAGGTAGGCACTTGTTTCTAAAATGTGTAATTTCTTCTATTTTGTTATCCTAAAGAGTTCGCAAAAATGTGAATGAGGCAGTTTGGGGTGCGGCCCGGCCTCTCTTTCTTTCTCTGCTGTTTCTGGAGCGCATGGCAGTGCTCCCGCGTGATCGGTGCTGAGGCAAGGGGACGTAAGAGGCTCAAAAAAAGAGCATTTTTCTCCAAAACTGTAATTGTGAAATGACACACGTGGTGCTTCGTCGGCATTACTGTTCTCCCTGGGTCCCATTAGGAGATGGGGAGACTTTTTGCTTCTCACAACTTTTAAGACGTGTTAGTTCTGTTAGAGACTTTTTCCGTTGTTAAGGAATTGTGGTTTGTTAACTTAACTTGATAAAATGGAATAATGTATAAAACCAATATGATAATTTAAAATAATTAATTTTTTGTTACCTACACGTATAACATACATGAAAAAAAATCATGTTTATTATGTAAGCATTCGCTGGTGTACATAGAGAAAGCTGATGACAACGAATATCATGTCTCTTGTACCATTTGCAAGATATAAAGTTCATGATGAAATATGCACTATATTTGAGCGGGAAATAGTGAGGAATCTCTAACAAAGACTTATAAATCAGCTATCAAAAAGGACAGCCCAGTCGACCATGTGACTTCTGATTGGCGCAGGACACCTTTGGGGAATGCGGTCAATTTCAGTTCAAATAGTTCAGTTCAAACTCTTCCTCTCTTTGTTCTCTCTTCACTCTTCTCCAGTCTCTTCTCTTCTGCTCCGCTGACTGCTCGGACTTCGCACTGACTCTTCCCCATGTGAGATCCAAGGGAGCTTGGGACTCGACATCCCGAGAAGGAGTGAGACCGGCTCCCTTCACAGCTAACATAACCTAATTCATACAGACAATACATTTTATCATACAGAAGTTAAAACATCGACGGAACGAACTTTCGACCAAGAACCAAACAACACAAAGAACGCAAGGAAACACCACAAAGACAACCAAGTACATCTCCAATATTGTGCTAAACGTGCTGGAGTATTAAGCAAATAATTTGGGTAATCCGATAGCAAATCGATGTAGACTCAAAGAAGGATAAATGGTTCTTAAGTTATTGTCAACAGACTCCGTAAAGTTCATTTTCACTGTACTGATCAGTTATTTCACATTCTGTCACTTTTCACCTACCTGTCTCATGTATAAATATATATTTGTTAGATTAGTTTTATGTTTAGAATAGTAAAAAAGTTTGTGTTCAAAGACGACTTGACTGTGGTATATTCTGATAAATAATCTAATCCCTGTTTCTACAAGATTTTGCTTCAAAGCTGTACCTAAATATGTGTGATATTATTTTCAATAAGCCATGAGAATAATATCAATCTAATAAGTGAATTAATCATAATTCACTTATTAAAGCTAATTCATTACAGTAGAAATTGTGAGCTGAATTTCAATGGTGGAGAATCTATTAAGACAAATAATCTAGTTATTTGTCATTTATCAAATAATAATTTATAATGGTTGTTGAACGCGACTAATTACGTTATAAATTTAATTACCTAATAAGATGCAATAAGGACAGTTTAATTTAGTCCATAGCTCACATATTTCAAGACTATAAATTCCCTTCTAAATTCAGCATACCAAACACCCTACATATTATGGTGTGAGAATGCAGGCATTTTAACAGCCGCGTCCACATCTCTAAATTATATATGTAATACCCTACATATTATGGTGTGAGAATGCAGGCATTTTAACAGCCGCGTCCACATCTCTAAATTATATATGTAATACCCTAGATATTATGGTTTGAGAATGCGGGCATTTTAAATGATCCCATCCACATCTCTAAATTATATATGTAATACCCTACATCACATTCTATCATTACACCAATGGCTAGCAATGCTTGCGCATCAGTGGTCAATGATGGTTTATCCCCCATTGTAGTTGATACCATCTTAAATGCTAGAGCTCCATCAACGAGAACGTTTTTTTTTTTGTTTAAATGGCAAAATTTTGCCTCTCTGGTATGCTGTGTGAATTGAGGGTCCAGTCCACTGCCCAGTTGGTTCAATGCTGTTTTATTGCAGAAGCATTTTGGGGCCGGCGTTACCCCAGCAATGCTTAAAGTATGGCCGATACAGCAGCTGAGCATGGGCTGGTAAATGAAGTATCTATTGAAAGACATTCTCTTGTGCAGAGCACAGAGCATGCTGGTTTAGACCTTTTTGTCCTGTCCACATCCCTTTATGGGATTTATTTATGGTGTTAGAGTCGCTCTCGGCTGCACCGTTCAAGACTTTAATATCAGTATCTGATACATTTCTGACTGTTAATATAGCCCTGTTATTAGCATTAGCATCATTTAAGAGGGTTGGTGATATGCATGCTCTGTCAATCAATCCCTTGTGTATGGATTCTGTGCTAGAGTTATCTAAGATAGTACTTAGACCTTGTTTGTGCTATTTACCTAAAGTCACCTCTACGTTCTTTTACTCACAGATTGTTGATTTGAAGTCCTTTTCTCCTCCACCATGAGTCAGAGGAGCATAAGGGGCTGCATACCCTATGTCAAGTATGGGCAATGTGGGTTTATGTTGACTTTACTAGCCAATGACGCAAGTCAGAACAGTAGTTTGTGTGCTTTGGTGGCAGCAACAGGGGTGTTTTGGTGTCCAAGCAAAGACTTTCTGAATGAAATGTGGATGCATTTTCGAGGGCTTACGAGGCACATGGTTTGCCTTCACCTCTGGGTATTCGAGCCCATTCTACGGGGAGCATGGCATCCTCATAGGCATTAGGTAGAGGTGCATCCTTGGAAGACATTTGTATGGTGGCAAGATGATCCTCTCCACATACTTTTGTTAGATTTTATAATTTGGATGAGAGTTTGACTCCTACTTCCCAAGTTCTCTCTGTCAGAACAGGAGTAAGTTCATGAGGTTTATATTCCTTAGCTCGCTTGTGCACTGCTATAAGTTTGCCACACAAGCTTAAGAGAGTTGGCAGCTACTGTTTGCATTGCGTGATGGTATTCAACCCGATTGTGTTCCATCGAAATGGAGCGTCTTGATGACAAATGTAACCTTGGTTCCCCGAGAGGGAAGAAGACGTTGCGTAGCTGGCCATACACTGTAGTTGCTGTATAGGCTAGTGCCTTTTGCAGAAAATCTAGTGAGCTGGCGCTCGCATATATACAGTATAGCCCGTACTTGGCTCCCTATGGGCATTGATTCAGACTGGCCCCAACACAAAAATGACAAATAGTTTTTACCATCATGGCTTTAAAAATATGTCAGAAGATAAATAATTTTTACATATCTAATATTTTTAATACAATGTCCCCCAGGGGCCTGGGTAGCTCAGCGATTATTGACGCTGACTATCACCCCTGGAGTCGCGAGTTCGAATCCAGGGCGTGCTTATTGACTCTAGCCAGGACTCCTAAGCAACCAAGTTGGCCCGGTTGCTAGGGAGGGGATTGTCACATGGGGTTACCTCCTTTTGGTCACTATAATGTGTGGTTCTCGCTCTTGGTGGGGAGTTGTGTGTGGATGCGGTGGAGAATAGTATGGGCCTCCACATGCTCTACGTCTCCACAGTAACATGCTCAACATGCAATGTGATAAGTTGCACGGATTGTTGGTTTCAGACATGGAGGCAACTGAGATTCGTCCTCCACCACCCAGTCACTACGCCACCATGAGTACTTAAGAGCACACTGGGAATTGGGCATTCCAAATTGGGGAGAAAAGGGAATCTTTTTTTTTTTTTTAAATACAATGTCCCCTAAAATGTAATCACATTTATAATTTGCAAGACATGAATTATGCCTTATGTAATCCCATTATTGCGCTTTACAGATATAAATTCATAAATGCATCATATTAACATTAGCTGTCCTGCCATTTACACATGTGTTTTTAAGATTTTTTAACAATATGTATATAACATGAAATCAGACAACCCAAACAAGACCAACACTGACTGATATACAAAGAACAAAAACACCTGTATGGTCCAGAAATGAGACCTGTACCAGGAGTTCCCTGTCTGTCGCTCACTTCGACGTCGTGTCGAAGAAGCGACACTAGGGGTCTCTCTTGAGTGCCGAAATATGCCTCTGATCTATAAAAAAAAGCCAATGAGAGTTGGCGAACAGTATTTGTAGGCGTTCGACCCAGGGACCAAGATGTTAGCTCCGGAGATGGTAAGACCGCTCCGTCCCCAGTGGAGGGTTGCCCTGTCGCTGCCCAACGCTGCCCTACCTGCTCCACCCCGTTGCAAAGCCCCACCGGGTATGTCAAAATAGTCGTCCCCTTTGTGCCCCTAGCGCGGAGTTGGACGCGTGGCTCTCACTTCCCGTTTCGCTAGCTGGCCTGGACCATCCAACTCGGTTACGCAGTTTGCCAGGCCGCATTACACAGCGTACATGCTAGGTCCATGCGCGCAGAAATCGATACATTCTTATTCAAAGACGCAATAGAGCCTGTCCCTCCAACCGAGATGAAGAAGGGTCTCTACAGCCCTTACTTCATCATACCCAATAAAGGCGGCGGCTTACGACCGATCTTGGACTTGCGAGTTCTCAACCAAGCGTTGCACAAACTCCCGTTCAAAATGCTCACGCTTAACCTGCGTCCGGCATCTAGATTGGTCCGCAGCGGTAGACCAGAAGGACGCGTACTCCCACGTCTCAATTTTGCCTCGACACCGCCCCTTTCTGCAGCTCGCGTTTGATGGCCAGGCGTATCAGTACAAGTCCTCCCCTTCAGCATGTCTCTGTCCCAAACAAACTCATGCTAAATGTGGGGATATTGCGCACTGTGAACACGGAATGTGCGGGGATACTTAAAATTTTGCACAAGATGTTAAATCCCACTATGAAATTCATTAAGTGTGGTTTTCGTGCTATTTTCTACACATTTGTAATAGCTGCTGCTAAGACACTTGGAAAAGATCGAGGACAGTGCTAGGAGAGTGCACTCGGTGTCTGCACAATCTTGTGCGTGCACGCGACTGCCTTGGCACGTCCAGTATATTGTGCATTATTTGATATTTGAGGTCTGCGAATAGGGTACCACATAAAAAGATTTACTTAAATGTGTGACTTAATGTTGTTATTCACTGTGACTTCAACCAGTGGTTTTCAATCCTGGTCCTGGTGTACCACAGCACTGGAAGTTTTGAATGATTTTAAATTAGATGTGTTAACTAAGGAATCCTTTCACAGTGCCAATGATGTTGCATTCTCAGTACAGGATTGAGAACCACAGCCATAAACAGTCAAATCAGCCTGTAGATTTGAGAAATACAGTTGGCCATTATCTTCTTTTTAATCATACCCCAAGAAAATTATAATTTCTGCAAATAATGTACCAAAGTGCTCTATATATAAATCTATATTTCCAACATTTCAAAGCCAAATGATTGTCATTAAAAGATTACCTGCTGATCAAGCTTGTTAAGATCTTCCATCTCTTGTTCAAAATCCTCTTTTCTTGTTCTGTAGCTATAACTTGAGGAGTTGTGGGGTGCACTCGTGTATTGATGCTCTGAATGTGTTTAAAATCATTACATAGCTGGTGAAACAAGTCTTTTCTTTCTGATTATTTAATAGGGTTCTCATACAGTACCTCACAGTGGCTCACTGTCGCCTCATAGCAAGAACATCTGAGGTTCGAGTCCCGGCTCAACTGAGCCTTTCTGTGTGGAGTTTGCATGTTCTCCCTTTGTTCACATAGTGTAACAGAGATAGAATTCTCAGGCCGAATGGAGGAGTCAGGAGGCATTGAAAACGGTCAACGTGAGTATTTTATTACTCTTCAGCATCATTCACAAAACTCAAACCAAAAGGGCACTCAATGGCCAAATAATCACATACAAACGAGTCACTCAGTCGAGTTGTACACAAACAGGAAGCGTTTCTCTATTGTCCCTCTCTTTCTGCCAACTGATGCTCTTTGTTGGCCTTTTCAGGTCTCCTTCCGCCATCACTATAACAAGAGACAGGTGTTAATTATGTTGTCAGCCCAGAGGAACCTTATTGCTCTCCCTCTCCCACAGACAGACACACGACCATGCCCCCATACCCATGCATGGGTTTCCTTCGGGTGCTCCGGTTTACCCCACAAATCCATAAACATGCAGGTTAAGTGAATTGGAGACACTAAATTTCCCCGTTGGTGTGAGTGAGAGTCCCCCAACCACTGGAGGTTGCGTCAGGAACCTGTGCCAAGTCAAATATGTGGATCACAGATGGTCCGCTGTGGCGACCCCTAATTGGAGCAACCGAAAGTATAAGACGATGTATTTATTTATTTATTACAGTGAAAATATCTAAACTGACTTCAAACAGGATCCTTTAATTGAGAAGCAAATTTTTATATATCTTGAGTTTTCTGTGGTAAAATCACTGTTATGCATGACATCTTATGCATTATTGTTGTCATGTCTCACAGAAACATCTTCCTTAATTTATTCTTATGTAGTTGTATAGCAGTATCACACACATGCCTGTATATGTAAACTGGGACAAGTTTTTGTGTCCGTGTTCTCTGTGATTCAGGTTGAGAGCTGTTGGTTTACTGTGCTGCTGTGTTTGTCTTCAAATTGCACAGAGACCACAGGGATCCTTTGTTTGTGCGCCAAAAGGAAAACTGACAGACATGACAGAGAAAGTAGAGGAGGGTGATAGTAAGAGACACGGACAAGAAAAGAGAGTTAGTAGCAGAACACTCATGAACCACTCCATCATGTGATGTCATAAAGGAGCAGACCACATGAAGCGTGTGGCTCCCCTGATGCTGATATTGAACCCCACGTTCATGTTGTGGTGTGAAGTTTGAATGTGTACTGAGAATTCCTTAGAATTCCCAACCCTACACTTGTTATTTGATAGAACAAAAAGATGAAAAATAAATAAATAAATAAATTATAACAGCTTATCAGTGGTCATTTGAAATGATTCAAACTCAGACATTGGACTCTTGAGTTATTGGCTGAAATAGAACTGCATCGGTTCAATCAAATCTTCTTCAATCACTGAATCAAAAGTCATACATTTTGTTCATGTTCAACTTAAAATGAACTGAAAACCTGTGAGTGAGTTGCTCAAAGGTCGCTATAAATCGCTTTTACAATCAGACATTTTTTGCAGCAGTTCAAATATTAAACTTAAAGACTGTAAAGTTGTTGTTTAGCTTTTGGTAATGTTATTGTTTGGTTGGGCTTGTTTCTTGGATTAATTATGTTCCTTTTGCCTTGTAAACTATGAATACAAATCATATTTACTTAATAAATGGCATTGAATTGTTAATGATTACAACCCGGAATTTTGTGAATAAAATAAATGAGTAAAGAAAGAAACAAAGATCTTATGTTAGTTGGTGATTTAAATAATTTTAAACCAACATACAGATTATGTAACGTACCACACAGACAAAGAGTCCTCTAGAAATGCTTTTGAGTGATGACACAAAAAAACTGCTTCATCATTTCTAAACCCAAATCATTGTCTGAAAGAATTAATATGGTGAAATTAATCAGACTTCCTAGCCCCTCATAAGATGAAACTTCTGTCTTCAGTTGTATTGTACTGCCTCAGCAGTTTGGTGGTCCGACTGCACACGCATCTGCATTCTTGGCAGTTTCATGTGCAGTTATCAGCTCTGAGCAGCAGGACATTATAGACTAAATATATCACACAGTCTATTCACTAAGACACTAGCACACACTTGCCCCACATGAGCTCTATTCAATCTCTGCATACTCCCAAAGTTTGGGAATAGTCCCGGAAACACTGTGTCCATTTTTGGATCTGCAGTGGTTCATTTCAGTATTTTACACTGCAAGGATTTAGACTGAAAGGAAAGCCAAGTAATATAGTTCATCATCCTAGGACAGTGGTTTCCAACCCTGTTCCTGGAGGCCCCCCAAAACTGCACATTTTGTGGATCTCCCTTATCTGACAAACCCAATTCTGGTCGTAGAGTCTCTACTAACAAGCTAATGAGTTGAATCAGGTGTGTTTGGTTAGAGAGATATCCAAAATGTGTAGTGTTGGGGGATATCCAGGAACAGGGTTTTGAACCACTGTACTAGACATTTTACCAATTAAGTTAGCATCATTTGATGACAACTTTGTGCTTTGCTTTGTCCCTAAGAACCCCCTTTAACTGTACTAAAATTAATGTAACACACATCCTTTAAAAAGTTAGTTGATCCAACATCATTTACTCACACTTATTTTGTTTTAAACCCTTTCGTTGTATGGGAAAAAGATGCAATGAAGTGAATGGAAACTTAGACTAACATACTGCCATCTTTCCCAGAAGAAAGTCAAGTGAATTCTGAAAAAAAAAGTGTGAGTGAGTAAATAATGAAATAGTTTTCATTATGGGGTGAACTATTCCTTTAATTAACAGGTTTTAGTCCATAAACAGAAGAAACAGCATGTTTGTGTCTCTTACGTGTCATTTGACAGTGTCAGGGGTCTGATCAGAGTAAAAACACCTGAAACACCATCCCTTGAGACCACCAGTGCTGCTGTTAACCTGTGCAGAGACTGTCAGGTCCAATTGCTGCTTAAATGGCTGAGGGGAACACAAACCCATTTACTGTGTCAATCCCAGCCTCTCTAATGTGACACTAACACAGAGATGGATTGATTTTCCTTCATCAACATGCAGTGTGTGTGTGTGTGTGTGTGTGTGTGTGTGTGTGTGTGTGTGTGTGTGTGTGTGTGTGTGTGTGTGTGTGAGTGGCTGAAGAGGTCTTTGGTCGAATGTGCTAAAACATCTGTCTGGTGATGTCTGCTACACTGAGGGTGGGACATTTCTGGGTCAGTTTAAAAGTAGATCAAATCTGCAATATTTTTTTAGAGCCCTTTAGTTTAACATTTGGTTAAGCAATTAGGTACAAGAGGCTGTGACTATGTTCACAATATAGCACAGACTTGAGCACTGTATTGCTTTCATATAACATTTACTACATACAGTACACACATATCACAACATGATCACGCCAGTGTCTGAAATGAACCTTTTCATAAATATGTTTTACATTTATGAGGGCATATTTTTGTCCAACTATTTAAAACATAAGCTGTGTCAAATACATCAATTTAATCAGATTATCAAAACAAGTTCTTAAGATTGAGAAGTCAACCTCTTACCCTGATTTAAATTAACATCAACTCAGATGTTATGCCATGTAAAGCTAAGAATATTAAGATAAAACATATATATAAAACATTTTCATTTAACCCATATGTGTGTGTGTGTGTGTATATACAGTACATACACACATATGGATTTAGGTATGTGTTTGAGTAAAATTAACATTTTTCTTTTATAAAGTACTGACAATATTTCTTCCAAATTTCAAATATCCATCCATCCATCCATCGTCAACCGCTTATCCTGTACAGGGTCGCGGGGGGCTGGAGCCTATCCCAGCTAACATTGGGCGGAAGGCGGGGTACACTCTGGACAGGTCGCCAGTCCATCGCAGGGCCACACATATACAAACAACCATTCACACTCACATCCACACCTAGGGCAATTTTTGGAGACATCAATTAACCTAGCCTGCATGTCTTTGGATGGTGGGAGGAAGCCGGAGCACCCGGAGAGAACCCACGCAGACACGGGGAGAACATGCAAACTCCACACAGAAAGGCCGGGGCAACCGGGGTTCGAACCCACGACCTTCTTGCTGTGAGGTGACAGTGCTAACCACTGCACCACCGTCCTATAACCACTGCACCACCGTGCTGCCCAAATTTCTCGGGAATAATTTCAAATAAAATATTGTAATTTAGAGCATTTATTTGCAGAAAATGACAACTGGTCAAAATAACAAAAAAGATTAAATGTTTTCAGACATCAAATAATGCATAGAAAACATCTCTGGTTATGTAACCCTTGTTCCCTGAAAAAAGTGGAACGAGATGCTGCGCTGAGAAGCGTTATGGGAACATGTCTCAGTGTGTCAATAATAGGATGGCAAAACAGACAGAGCCTGTAGGTCCCCAATTCTCTTTAGAGAGGTAACAGCCATAAGAAAAACCATCTTGAGAGTCAGAAGTCTGTCAGACGCTGACTCTAGAGGTTCAAAGAGGGTCTCAACCAGGCCCTCAAGGACTATTGCTAAGTCCCAAGAAGGGGTCCTGGTCCTAGCAGGAAGCCTCAGTCTCCTGTCTCCACGAATGGAACGGGCGAGTAGAGGATGTCTCCCCAAAGGCACCCCCTCCATCAGGTTGTGGCAATCCAAAATTGGCGGCCACATAAACACTGAGAGTGGCGGGGCACATGCCTGCTGACAGTTTTTCCTGCAGAAAGTCCAGAACTGAAGCAATCTGGCAGTTAACTGGATCTGCGTTATGTGTACTGCACCATTTTCCAAAGACACCCAATTTATTGGCATAGATCCTTCTGGAAGAGGGAGCCTTAGCACTTAAAATGGTCTCAATAACCTCAGGTGAAAGCCCTGTGTCCCTCAGTTGTTACACTTCAGTGGCCATACGTGAAAGTTCCACAGCTCGGGCCGGGGATAAAATATTGTCCCCTGTGCATGAGACAGAAGGTCCCTCCTGTTCAGAATTGCCCAAGGCGAGCCGTCGAGGAGAGACATTATCTGCAAGAACCATACCCTGTTCGGCCAGTGCGGCGCTATCAGTAAGAGGCAAGACCCTTGCTGGCAAACTCTGGCCAAGACTCCAGAGAGAAACCGGGAGAAACGCATACAGGCACATTCTGGGCCAGGTATGCGCCATCGCGTCCAGACCCAGGGGGGCTGGGTGACTCAGAGTGAAGTAGAGGGTACATTGCGTTGTCTGAGAAGAGGCAAAGAGGTCCACTTCTGTCCTGTAAAATCTCACCAAGATTTACTCTACTACCTCGGGGTGGAGTTTCCACTCTGTAATTTCTGTCTGGACAGTAAATCTGCTCCCACATTCAGGCATCCAGGGATATAAACTGCCCTGAGTGACAGGAATTTGCCCTGGGCCCAAAGGAGAATCCGACATGCCAGGGAATTCAGCTGGTGTGAACGTAGACCTCCTTGATGATTTATGTAGGAGACTGCTGCTGTGTTGTCCACCCGCACCAGGACATGGCAGCCTCTCAAATGCTAGAGGAATTATTTCAGGGCCAGAAATACCACCATCAACTCGAGGCAGTTGATGTGCCAATCGAGCTGATGACCCTCCCATTCCCCATTAGCTGGACGACCACTTAAGACCGCTTCCCAGCCCGTCAGGGACACGTCTGTCGTTAGCAGCCTGCGACGACAAGACGCACGTCCAGTGGAACCCAAAGTAAGTAACCGTGGTCTGAACCACATAGAAAGGGAACGAAGTGCACAGCGCATAACCCTTATTAGCCTTAGGGGACTGGCCCTTGGAAAAAATCCCCTGGCTTTCAGCCACAACTGAAACGGTCTCATGTGCAGAAGGCCCAATGGGATTACCGAGGATGCAGATGCCATGAGACCTAGTATTCATTGATACTGACGAACAGTGCAACCTTGGCCTAGCTTGACTTTGCTCGACTTTGCTCAGGGTGTTCTGAATGGACCTGATTCGAGCGGGAGACAATTGTGCCCGCATCGTGATTGAATTCCATATGACTCCCAGATAGGTAATTTCCTGAGTGGGAGAGAGAACTCTCTTTTTGTCATTGAGTCTCAGACCCAGTGAAACCAGATGAGCTAAGACAATATCCCTGTGCTGAGCTGCCAGTTCTTGGAACTGCGCTAGTATCAGCCAGTCGTCTACGTAATTCAGGATGCGGATACCCCGGAGTCGCAAAGGAGCCAGTGCTGTATCCATGCATTTTGTGAATGTGCGGGGTAATAGGGCTTGGCCGAATGGAAGAACCCGATACTGGAAGGTTTCACCCCCGAAAGTGAACCTCAGGAACTTCCTGTGCTGTGGCAGAATTTCTATAAGAAAATATGCGTCCATGAGATCGATCGTGACCAGCCAAAACGTGATGTTGGGCTTGTGACACGACCATCTTGATAGTTAGCATCTTGAACTTGAACACCCTGACTGAGCAGTTCAAGCCTCGAAGATCTAAGATCGTTCTCAACCCCCCACATTTCTTGAGGACCAGGAAGTATTTGCTGTAATAGCCTGACTCTTTCTCTGGAATGGGAACATGTTCTGTGGCCCCTTTGACCAAGAGATTTTGCAGTTCTTTTCACAGTAGACATGCCTGCTCCGGTTTCATGGTAGTGGGGACCACGCCGTTGAAACATGGAGGGCGGCGAGCGAATTTAATTCTGTAGCCTTTTTGTACTGTTCTTAGGACCCACATAGAAATACCGGGCAGAAATACCGGTTTCCACGCTGCCAGGTTCTCTGAGATGGGTATTCATTTTGACACTTCCTGTTGAGGGGATGTTGAGTGTTCCGCGTC
Organism: Moxostoma hubbsi; assembly: GCA_032164185.1. Lineage (NCBI taxonomy): Eukaryota > Metazoa > Chordata > Actinopteri > Cypriniformes > Catostomidae > Moxostoma > Moxostoma hubbsi. Next base: position 45,693,750 of record JAVLUX010000011.1, on the reverse strand, counting down.
TTGGAATAAGGCAGGAAGCAGCGGTACACCCAACTTTTTTTGGAAGCCTCTGCCTCCCCAAACACCAGAGGCGGCAGGAAAGGAGAGGATTCGTGGGGGTACCGGGAGGGGCGAAGTGGATGGTACACGCGCCCCGACCCGAGGGGAGCTACCCCCACAGGGCTGGGCGCAAGACCGTCAGGGAATTCATTTGTATTCACTTTCTGTCATATATTTTCTTATTTTTTTTTTTTTTTTATTTATTTTTTTTAGTTTTCAAAGCAAGAAAAAGAGAAAAGGTTCACTGCGCACTGCCTAACAGATTCTAACTCCTAACAGATGAAAGAAAGTTTGACACGCTCGTGATAGTCACACAACACAGAATGATCTAAAGACAAAGATCTGACGATGCTCCGGTGATGCATCTATTTATAGCCCTGCGGCAGGTGCGTCCAATGATTACACCGGCAGAGGCTATAAATTCCAGTCCATTGTTCATTGTTCATGTTCATTGGCGTGTTGCACACATATTCACAGCTGGTCACAACTAAGACATGTTCCCAAAGCGCTCTTCAGCGCAGCATCATAGTGAAGCTTTTTGTAAAGGGAACAGTACATGTGGAGCACTTACCACAGTACGGGGGCCTAAATGACGCCCATACTGGGACGGTGGCAAGCCTCTCCGATGGCTCGGCGGCCGCTGGGCTAAGGAGGGAGAACGTCCAGTGTTCACTCTTTTGTAAATGTAACTGGGAAAGAGCACACATCTTTGCCTCAAGGGAGGGGAAAGGCGCCATTCACAAGCAGTACACCTGGCCAGCTGACACAAACTTACTTGTTTGTGTCACCTGATAACACACAGGATGAAACTGGTGCTAGGTGTTGCCCAGCCCGCAGCTCTACAGATGTCTGCTAGAGAGGCGCAGCAGGACAAAGCCCAAGAAGCTGCAACAACCCTGGTAGAGTGAGCTCACAGGCCAGCAGGGGGCGGCACATGCTGGGAATGGTATGCCATAGTGATGGTCTTGATAACCCAGTAAGTGATCCTCTGTTTAGAGACAATGCTTTACGCTGTCCACCGAAGCAGACAAAGAGTTGCTCGAAGCTTCTAAAGCTCTGCGTGCAATCCAAGTAGATGCAAAGAGCACGCACCGGACACAGCAATGCCAAGGCTGGGTCTGCCTCATCCAGGGGCAGCGCTTGCAGGTTCACCACCAGATCCCTGAAAGGCCAGGGGGGGCTGTCGCGAGGAGCATGAGGTCCAAGAACCAAGTCTGGGAAGCCCCAGGGCCCGGCTGTGTGCCAGGGCATCTGTGCCGAGGAGAGCCTTGGTCAGAGATTACCATAGCGGGCAGTGCGAGGATTCTGGGGAAGCAAACTTGTCTACCTGTGCTTGGGCAAATTGACTCCAGATCAGCTGGACCGCCTGAGGGTGGAGTCTCCACTCTCGTCTGAGCATAACCTGCAACGACAGCACATCCGCTGTGCTGTTGAGGTGGCCCGGGATGTGAGTGGCCAAAGGAGGAGACGACGGGCGAGTTGTTACATTTGAGCGTAGGTCACCTTGGCAGTTGATGTATGCAATCATCGCTGTGTTGCCCGTCCAAACCAATACATGCTTTCCCCTGATCAACAGCAATAGCCTCCTCAGGGCAAGTAGTACCGGAAGCAAATCAAGGCAGTTGATGTGCAAACAAAGTCGTGGGCCGGTCCAAGGGCTGGCGACTGAGTGCCCATTGCCCACGGCACCCCAGCCACACTGTGAGGCATCTGTTGTAACCATGACATGCCTGGGAACCTGGCCTAGGGGAACTCCTGTATGTAGGAATGCTAGATCTGACCAGGGGCTGAATAGACAGCGACAAGCCTGCGTGAAATCCTGAGCTCGTCTCTCAACTAGGGTCTGTAGCCAGTGCTGAAGTGGTCTCATATGCATCAACCCGAGCGGTGTGACCGTCGCTGAGGATGTCATATGCTCCAGGAGCCTCTAAAAGGATTTAATTGGGACCTGCGTATTCTGTCTGAATGTATGCAGACAGTGCAGCACTGACTGCGCACGCTCGTTGGTGAGGCGATCTGTCATCGAGACCGAGTCTAACTCCATACCGAGAAAAAAGATACTCTGAACCAGGGCAGGCTTGCTCTTTTCCCAATTGACCCGAAGCCCAAAACGGCTGAGCTGCCTGAGCCCCAGGTCCCATGTCCTGCGAGTGAGCTAGGATTAGCCAGTCGTCAAGATAGTTGAGGATGCTGACGCCCACTTCCCTTAGTGGAGCAAGGACTGTCTCTGCAACTTTCGTGAAGGTGCAAGGAGACAAGGACAGGCCAATGGGAAGGACTTTGTACTGGTATGCACGACCCTCGAAGGCAAACCGGAGAAAGGGTCTGTGCTGAGGAAGAATCGAAACATGGAAGTACGCATCCTTCCATAGAAGAGAGACGATCTCCGAGTGCAAGGCAGCGGTGTTCTCGCCTCTCACCACAGTGAAGCGGACACCGTTAAGACTGATCTGTCTAAATTTAGTCCTGCTGAAACATTGTATTGACCAATCAGCATACAGTGCTATTTGTTTTATAACTAAAATTAAGAAAACAATTTTATAATTTGCATCACTCTTAATCACATAAGAAATTTGGGCATCTCTTGTACCTACCAATAAATAAAGAAAATCTCATTAAAAATGCTTTTCATAGCCTGTAATCAACACTTTAAACATGTTAAGGGCTTAAGGGCTGCCCTGTGAAAAGGGACAATGATTGACAAGCAGAAACAAAGGATCTGACTGTGGCCTGTGGACATCTTTTTTCCTGCTGTTTCCTGCTATTACAGAGACAGGGTGAAATTTCATAGCAACTTTATCAGTGATATCTGACAGGTAATAAGGGTTTTTTCTGTATTTCATTTAATAATGATAATAATAGTAATAAAATTCACTTAGAGAACCTTTTAATTTTGTGAATAGCTAGCAGTCTTCATTTTATTTAGTAGATATTAGAGGAGCTAGTTTCAAGACACACACAACTAGATTCTTCCTGATCAAGTACAGAGAAAACAGCAAGTGAACAGAAAGCCCCTCAAGTGATGAAGTCAGTTTAAATTAAAACTGAAAGCAGCTGCCCATGGTGATTAATAAAATATGTCACGTGATTCTTTCTGTCCTTCCATGCTTCCTTCCTTCTTTACTTCCTTCCTCCATCCATCCTCCTTCCTTCCTTCAATCCATCCTCCTTCATTCCTTCCTGTAATCCATCCTCTTTTGTTCTTTCCTTCCTTTCTTTCCTCCCTCTCTTCCATCCATCTATCCTTCCTTAATTCCTTCATTCCTTCTCTCCCTCGAACCTGCTTCTGTTCTTCTTTCCATCCTTCCTTCCTTCCATCCATCATGTGAAAAGGGGAGGCCAAGACAAGCACAGAAGTGCCATTTTTAGCTCTCTATGTGGCCCCATGTAGAGATATGGAGATCCCACATGCAATGTATACTATTACATTACAATGTACAATGTACAATGTATACTATACTCAAAAATACACATGGTTCATGGACAGTCAATGTTTGAGGTTTTGAAGGGTGCATGTTGTTCATAGGGAGTTATACAGTCACTTAGTCAATAATTTGATCCTGTACCTTATACAAGTTATGTATTCAGAAACTATTGTATACATAGCACTTGGGACCATCCAATTTCCAATAAATGTAATGGGTGTTCAATACATGGTTGATTTTATTAGACTTGACATTAAACTTAAACCTTTCAAGTTTAAAGTGATTAAACCATGTGTACATCACTCACTGTACTCAACAGAGCACATTTATCTAAACAACAATTCATATATATGTATATGTGCAGAACTCTGAGCAATGTCTGTGGACAGCCTGACAATACATATGCCAATTTTAGCCAATGAAGGAATTATTTTAAATGAATGGAACACCTTGCAGATATGTATTTTCATGTAATATTATTCATGAAATACACTGAATAGCAAGCAGGGCATCCAGTTTAACACATTAATTTACCTCATAAGACAAAAGAGCCAGTAATATGCTTAAAAACTGAATGTCCACAGACATTGAATTTGGTAGCCATTAAATACATTTCAGGTGGACACTTCCTGTGCTACAGAGTGAAAATAACCTTAAATGTAAAGACAACACCTAAAAGCTCTGAATGCTCAGTCATTGAGTCCATTGAGCCCATTTAAACAACACGTTGAAATGTTATTTCAGTCAGTGCAAGGCAAGTCCTTGAAAAAAATATCAGGAAAGATATTCAAGAAAAATAACTGTCACTTTCATTCACAAATCTGACAATTTAGCACTTACTCTCATTCAGACTTCAAACTTTGCACACTGTCAAGGATCCCCTGAGAAGATATAGATTTCAAATTGGAGTCATTTGGAGCTTTCGGAGTACTAATGGTATACATTGCACATGGATATAGGCATGGCATCGTGTCCTTAGGTCCGACAGACCTCAAATTTCACATGGTGACACATCAAGTATTTTTTCATTATTTTCAATAAATCTTCCTGCATGCCATAGGAATCAGTCTGCCCTGTAGGCATGTGTGCAGCAGTACATTCATTAGAGGCTTTAATACTCAGCAAGTACCCAGGGCCGCCAAATTTTAGGACTTGAATTGGGGGGCCCTGGAGGTCGAGGATCACAAATTTTGAAGTCCTGGGTCCTGAAGAACCCTTTTTTCTAGCTGTCCCACTTGCCCATTAAACCAATGCAATTCTATTCTTGGTTCATGGACAGTTTTTAATTTGGTGCCAAGTCATGGGTTTTCGAATACATCACCATTGGATGTTTGGAAACAACATACTAAAGATCTGTGACACTCAGAGTTTGACAAGTACCTTAAAAATCTGGAAAACATATCCAATGAAAAACCCACAAAATCAATCACATGCAGTAACAAGGAGAGTGTCAAATTAATACTTCACAAAGGCGCATAGCCTTATAATGTTGCACACTGTCTGAGGACACCATGTCAAGGCATAGATTTAAAATTTGGGTCATTTCGAGCTTTCTGAGTGCTGTACATGAACCAAGTATAGAAATTAATGATATACATTGCACGTGGGATCTTCCCAGGAATCACACCCAGAGGTCTCAGAGACACCAAATTTCACAGGGTGGCAACCCAAGGGGCCCTTAACAAGATACTAGGAGGGAAAATGGTGATGTTTCAGTTGACGGTCAAAAATACATTTAAAGTGTATTTGGCAGGCACCCACTGTGTGCTCTGAGGCACAGTTGATTTAAAAAAGCAAAAAATACCAAGTGCTGCAAAGGTCCAGAAAAGCAATCAGGATGACCTTGTGGGATGCACATGATGTATGGCATCAGGGGGCACTCTAGGGGCAAAGGCATGCAAACATAGTTTTTAATGGTTAAGGGGGCAAATACTGGGTCTGTGGACAAGCAAAGACCACAGAGGAAGACTACTAGGTAAGTTGACATAATACTGAGTACATCAGGAAGACATAGTGGTCAAGTCGGCACTATATGCAATTCATGGACACAAGGAAGAGTTTGGGGAGACTATGGGGTAGGAGGACAAAATACTAGCACTGTGGACATTTAATATGGGAACTATGCCCCTATGGATGGTACATGTGGCGTGGGATGGCTCCGGAGTTCCTGAGGTAGAGCGTGTCACCCCTACAGGTATCCATACAGAGAGTTTAGGCCTTATCACAAGATTACCCCTGGTAAGGTGAAAACATCCATATCGTCATAAGGCTAACAAGCAAATGGCTTCCATGTATGTGCCCAATGGCATTGTATTTGAATAGGTCGATTTCCACGAACCATGTAAATTTCCTTACATCCGTCCTCCTTCATTCCTTCCCTCCCTCCCTTCCTCTCTTCCATCCGACCTAACTTCCTCCCTTCCTTCCTTTATCCCTTCCTTCCTTTATCAATCTGTTGCCCTGCCCAGTGTTGTGGGAGCTACAAACTACTGAAAATGTAAAGTAGTTTAACTACAGTCAAGCTCTAATTGAGAAACAGTAGTTGAGGATATCAGTTAGGCTGATAGAATTAAAAACACATCTGTGCTGCAGCAACACTGATCCGTTATGAATCGGTGAATAGTTTAATGAGTCAGTTCATTTAAATGAAACATATGAACAAACTGGTTGAATTAAACAGATTTGACTATCCAATCTTTCATTTGAGAGAGTAAACAATAACAGCTGATCTATTGTCACAAAACTGAAAAATGTTTTAGCTATGCTGCTACTCTTTTGGTAACTCTAAATACAGTGCTTAATTCTCTCTCTCTCTCTCTCTCTCTCTCTCTCTCTCTCTCTCCACGATATCCCTGCATTTAAAGAACAATGACAGCCAAAAGCCCAGTGAATGACTCAAAACAAACATCTGCCAGAGAGAGTGAGAGAAGAAGAGAGAGAGAGAGAGAGAGAGGGAGAGAGAATGTAAGCGCTCACTAATGGGCACCCGAAAATACACAGGCTCATTTTTCACAATGTGTCATCTGTAAGGTTGAAATAAAAGTAATGGTTGCCGCCAGCCTAGATTGCCTGTGCCATTATAGCTGTGGAATGTGTGCATTTATTTGTGTTGACTGGTCCAGTCAGCAGTGTGACAGTCTCACAGGCTGTAGATCAGTCTCTACAATGATGTTCCCGCTCCGCTGTGGCTATGACAGGTCCCACGTGCTCCTCTCTGTTAGCCTGCGCATCATATCAAGCATACCGATCTGGCATGATTACAGATCTGGCACCTCACCGACGTGGCCTGGTCTGTCTTTTGTAATCATCTGACAGACAGAAGCCTGGAAATAAGAGGGTTTCGGTCTCTTCATGAAAAAAAAAAAATAGTGTCAATCAAAGCTGTTGCTTTTTTTTTTTTTTTGCAGCGAAGAGAGTTGTATTCTGAGACAGCATTTCACTAACTGGTTAAGCTGCAGAGACATGTTTATTAGTGTAAATTGCATTTTAATTTTGACCGGCCCATGGAAAAGGTATTCTATATATATATATATATATATATATATATATATATATATATATATATGGAATAAATATTAAAACAGCACTTCTTTAAACAGACTTTGCTGTAGATTTCAATGTCTTTATTTTCACAGTTTGTCATTTACGGATTTGCCTTGTATAATAATTTGTCACTTTTAAAAATCTTTTAGAATGAACTCTACATTGTTGGGGAAGCTAAAGCCAAGCTACGAGCTTCTCAAAATTAAAATAGTTAGAAGTAAATTTGTAACTTTGGGACCACTAATGGTACTGTTTTTAAAGAGGTTTCCCAAACACTTCCCCCATGTGCCATAGCCATTGGTGAAACTTGTGCTCTCACGTATAAGGTAGCACAATGACTGGATGAAAAGCACTCCTTCTTATGAATAATTTGAAGATGAGCTCAGTATCTAATGGCATAGACACATTCTCCTGTATGCGACTCAACATGTTTACTTCACATTAGGTGATGTTGCTTAAACTTATTTATTTATTTTTTAAACAATGTGATATCTTGTTTTCAATTATGTGCAATGTGTACATATCTGTTCAAACATGACATGTTTGGTTGACCGTTTAAACTACAGTAAAGCCTCTCTTGAAAAAGGTATTTGCTACACTACAAGCTATTGACAAAATGGAAGCTTTAGCATAAGTTCTGCCAGGAAGATTCAATTGTTACGTCACTCATTACCTTCACAGATGCTGACGCTTTCGTTCATTGTCGCGTCAGCTGCCGATCAAACACGTCTAAGGACACGTAATTCGTTTGCGTTTACTCTGATTCTGACGATGATTTCGTCCCGCCGTCTCCTCCTCCTGCTCGCCGCTGCTCACGCATCCGTGCCGTACTTCTCCATGGGCGCACTGCCCGGCATACCGGTCAGCCAAGGCCCTTCTAGAGAAATCTTCTCCTTCTGGCCCAAAACACCCTGGGCAATCCGCCTGTTTCACCTTATTCGTTTTCAAAAGCTCCAACTTCGTCAGCTCAGCTAAAACCAACTGGCAAGAAAAGATCGGCTAAATCATCTTCACCTCGTCTATCAAAAAGATCATCGCCGCCCGCTCTGTGCCATCTCCTCCGCTGTCAACTGAACATACAGACATGAATTACCAGATTTTCTCCGCAATTCAAAGCCTTTATCAAACCGTTAACGGACTGGAATCTAAAATGTCGGTTTTTCAAACATTTCTTCATCAACCCTAACTTCAGCTCAGTTCCGGCCTCGAACTCTTCAGCGATTCTTCAGTTTTCAACCCTCTCCTTTCGGAATAAGCAACCCTTCGAATGTGCCTTCTATTTCTTCTACTCTGCCTGCTTCTCTACCAACGATCCAGACGCCATTTCAAGATGTCTCCGCTTCTCCGGCTCCTTAAAATTTCAGTTTATCCACAGCAACTCCAGCTCAAGCTTCTGGTAGGCGTTTTTGTTTCACCAGCTGCCGCATCAGTGTCCCCACAACCAAGAGCCATCATTATCCAAGGTAAAGATATTAACTTGGTGTCATTTCTGCTTCTATCACCTGAGGCTGGCAGGAAAATGGTCAACTGTGGTGACGTGGCAGTCCCTCTTAAAACCTCCGATCCTCACCTTCAACGTAATCTCTCGTTTGGCGAATTTGTGATCGCTTTTAGTATCTACAGAGACATTTTTGTGCCAAAGTTATCCCGAGAGAAGGGAAGAGTTAGATCTCTATCTAACCATCATTGCAGTCTTTAGCCAAGTCACGGGGGCACGTTGTTTCACGAATACCACCTCTCGTTCGCCATTTAAAAAAAAATAAATAAATAAATTTTTTTAGCCCGTACCATTTGCAGCGCTCACCGTGTTCGCATGCAATGATCCGGCCGCTGTCCACGGTGCCGAAAACATAAGACTCTCGCCGTGTGGCAAAATTTAACAGCGTCCCTATGTTTTCATTCCATGCATTATATAATTATATATTTCTGCATATACAGTCTTCGAGTTCGGAGTTTAATGGATTTGTGTTTTTAGTGATATAAGTTCACATCTTGTATGTTTGTTTTTTCGATGCCTTGAAATAATGAATGAGCGCATTTCTAATTAACAACGATGCCAATGAACACTGTTTCAGTCCCCTTCTCCTGTATAAAAAAAAAAAAAAAAGGGCTAAACTTGAATTAGACTAATGATTATTATTAGTCTCGTGCAAATTACATTTTTAAAGTGCTGCATCATTGTGCGATGCTGAAAGGAGTGGTTGCTCAAGTGGGAAAAATATACGTCTTTCCTTTTGTACATGTGCTGGAACATATTTGCTGTGTCTAAAAACCTATAGCACTTTTGTGACTTTATAGACGTGTTTGCACACATGATCGCACCTGAAATGCCCAAATATGCCGTTTATGTGGGCAGCACACTCGTTTTTGAGGCAGCCATTTGAAACGTCCTGTTCCTCCTGTTTACACCTGCAGCCCAGCACCTTGTGATATTCACCTTGGGGTGTAATTGCAGCATTTTGTCTTGATGGAATGACTTAATAAGTACCGCATATTTATATTTGTACTACTTTTCTGATGCCGCCCCCTCTATTGGCTGCGGGGGGTTCTTTCAAAGGCAATGGTTCGCAGAAAAAATGGCCTATTGCTTTTCCTAGCTGTCTTCTGGATCTGTCTCTTCCATACTCCACGAAATTTATCCTTTAGTTGTAGCCAGCGTCATCTGGGGCTCAGCGTCGGTTATTTTGCCAGACTATGATGCCTTTCGCGAGACGCTTAATCTGGCAATCTGTCGTCTTCATTTTATTATCAAAGCTGCTCTCATAGCAGGCAACTCCAATGCTATTGCCGACGCGCTCTCCCGTTTCGTTTTCAGACGGCTTTTGCCCTTCAGCCCTCACGGATCCAACTCCGTGCCCACACCTATCAGCCATTATGTTAAATTAGTTGATTTGCCTAGTTCAGCCAGTCCTTTCATGGCTAAGGAGCAGCTCCTTTCACTTATAGAGCTTACATTTCCGCTTGGTCTTCATTCTTTACGTTTTGCTTTTTCAAATTTCCATAATTCCCATTTTTGATTACGACCACTTGCTCCTCTCTCGTCTTCACCTCGAGAAACCTAATACCTTCCTCCATCTGTAGATTACTAGCAGGCATTCAATTCTACGCAAATATTTCAACCCCGACTTTCCAAGTTTATTCACCGCTTCTCCTATTCATTCATTGCTCATGCAAAAGCAAATCCTCTATCATTTTCCACATAACGGCTGCCTTTTACTTTGCCTTTATTGCAAAAACTAATTTTCTATTCACCGAGGCTTTTTTCTACATACATCAATATTTTGCTAGAAGCTGTGTTTCTAACTGCTTTCTATGGTTTTATGCATCCAGGGGAATTTACATCAGCTACCAATTATTTCGATCCCGCTCGTGATCTGTCCTTCTCCGATTTCAATTTATAACAATTTTGTCCCTTCTCATCTATGGCTAAATTTCTTAATTCGTCATAAATCTTCTTATTTCTACGTCAGCTACCATTCCTCGGGTAGATGGCGTTCCTCCGCATTCCAGTCTCTTATAAGTCCAGTCTCAAAAACTATCCTCGAAGCTCAGCAAGCTCCTATAATGGTCCAGGTATATACCTATGCAACTACTGGTGGTGGTGTCATGCTCTTTCATTATCTGTCATAGTTCTAGCTCACTAGAACTAATATATATTTTAAAAAATTAAATAAAAAAAGATAATCTAAGCATATATTTATGTTCAGTGTGGTCTACTGTGACCGTGTAGCCTAATGTGGCCTTGTCCCGTGGTCTTGTGGCCAGTTATGGCATTGGTTCTGTGTGGCCTAAGGCCGTGTCCATGAGTGATTCTGTCTCCGTGTGGCTTTAGCAGCCTTGTGGCCCAGCGGGCCTTGTCTCTGTGTGGGTCTAAAGGCCTTGTGGCACAATGTTGCCTTGTCCTATATGTAAAAAATGGCCAGTGGTCTCGTGGCCCTTAGCGGCACTGGTTCTATGTGGCCTAGCGGCCGTTGTCTACGTCGCTTGTTCCGTGTGGTCTATAGTGGCCTCGTGGCATATCGATGCCTTGTCCTATATGTAAAAAAATGTGGCATTGGTTCTATGTGGCCTAGCGGCCATTGTCTACGTTGCTTGTTCTGTGTGGTCTACAGTGGCCTCGTGGCATATCGATGCCTTGTCCTATATGTAAAAAATGGCCAGTGGTCTCGTGGCCCTAGTGGCATCGGTTCTATGTGGCCAAGCGGCCGTTGTCTGTGTGGCCAAGCGGCCTCGAGGCACTGTAGCCTTGCTAAAAGATGGCCATGTGGTCCTCGTGGTTGGTTCTGTGTGGCCTCGTGGCCGTGTCCAGTCTACCTTGTTTTTATGTGCGGCACTAGATGCCGTCGTGGCTGATTGCCAGCCTCGTCTCTGTGGTCTACTAAGGCCGTGTGGCCGTGCGGCCTTGTCTCTGTGGTCTAGCAAGGCCATGTGGCCAGTGTGGCTCCGCTTTGTGGTCATTAGGGCCGGTTCTATGTGGCCCAATGTGGCCCGGCTCTGTGCGGCCCAAGGTGGCCTTGTTCTGTGTGGCCCAAGGTGGCCTCGTCCTGGCGGCCAGGCTGCCCGGTTCTGTGTGGTCCTTTGCGGCCTCGTCTCTGTGTGGCCTTGTCTTCATGTGATCTTCAACGGCTCGTTTCCACTGACTCTCCTGACACTATATTAGCCTATTTCACAGTTATATCTCTATTCTTTCATGCTCATTTCCCTTCGACTCATTCTCAGGGATAAACTGGTGACCAGTCGTAGTGTGTCCCAAACTTCTCTAAAGTTGCTTGTACGAAAGCGTCAGCTCTATTAATGCTTACGTTTACACAGCAGCAGAATTTTAATTGCATGATTGTATTGTCTTCTTATAATGTAGTCACCTCTTACTAATTAGCTATTGGCCTTAAAGGTGTTTTTTGTCATGCTCATTATTAACCCTCATCTCTCCATGTTTAGGCTCTCCAGGATTCACGACCGGTGGGTATACTCCTCTTTTCCGTTCTTTGGGGTTAGGTCCTGTCCCGGTGGAATTTCTCTTCCACCTTCTTTGGGGGTCGGCTGCGCCCCTGCCTTCATCGCCAGGCAGGAAATGCAGAGTCCGGACCCCTGGATTGCGAGCTACGGATGGGGCCTACGCCAAAGAACTTTTATCTTTATATTGTTTGCCGAGCTGTAAATAAATGGTTAATTGTTCAGTATTATTCTCCCGAGTCTTTCTGGTAGAAATGGAAGCTTTAGCATAAGTTCTGCCAGGAAGACTCAATTGTTATGTCACTCATTACCTTCTCATCTATCCAATCGCGTTCTAACACTTGCAGTATAAAAGATGGGTACTTACACATGTCTGAGTTCACAGATGCTGACGCTTTCGTTCTCCTCCACCCTCCCCACCACCAAGATGATCCCTTCCTTCCTACACACCACCACCAGGATGGTCCCTTCCCATACCTCACTGGGGGTCGGCTGCGCCACTGCCTTCATCGCCAGGCAGGAAATGCAGAGTCCGGACCCCCGGATTGCGAGCTACGGATGGGGCCTACGCCTACGCCAAATAAATGGTTAATTGTTCAGTATTATTCTCCTGAGTCTTTCTGGTAGAACTTTAACTAACTATATTTGAGTTACTTAAGGAAATAAAATAATAAATAAAAAAAAAAACAATATATATATATCCTGCTACAATCAGAATACATAATCATATTAGAACAGTATTTGTCCAACACAAAACACTGAAACTCAATAAGGGAAAGCAGCATGCCACGACCTCAGCAGAGACAGGGGCGGAAGGTTAAAAAAGGGCACTGATATTTGTATTTATTTATTTAGAATGAGTAGTACTTTTATATGCTTAACTAATTATTTTGCTTTTATAGTAATTAAGCATCTATCTTTCTACACACATCTAATTTATGTCCTTTATCATCAATGATAGCTTATTATTTTATATTTCTAACAAAAAGCACCCTGGTATAAAGTTTTTCTTTTTCCAGAGTAAAACCATGTGTGTTTTTTTTGGACTACCATTACAGTATAGTGTGAACACAGTGAACATCTTTTTCTTGTCCTATCACTTTACTCTTCACTTTCTCTCATCTCTGCTATATAACATAATGTAAACTGGTCTCATTGATTCACATTACTGTACCTTCGTTTTTGCTTAATGATTTTTACAAACTCGTTGTATGCATCACAGTAGTTTTTATTCCCTTTTAAACAAAACAATGTAAAACAGCCGATTATCGGTTCATAAACAATTACTCAACAATTTTACTATAGTGCATGACTTGTAAGGTGATACATTTTTACATTTGCATTACATAATCTTTTACTCATTTAATAAATAGATTTATAATCATAAAAAACCTACATTTACAAGTTTGTTCAAGTGCAGTCAAATTGCATGTTAGCTCAACTGGCACTTGGGATGTAAAGGACCAAGGTATAAGTACTGAAGAGCACACGTGAGCTGCAAAGTGTCATTGAAGCACAACAAAATGATGGGGTTTCTTCAGCAATCGTGTTTTTATCACACATTTGCTTTTATCACACTATTGATTAGGTTTATGCTTAAGGTTTAGGGTACCAAGGCTCAATGGAGCATTACCCTTAAAAATGTCATCTGTTTGGGAGAACATTTAACTCTTTTATTGCCACAAAGTTGATACTTCACCTCAGAACTGCAGTAATACATGTAAAAAAAAAAAGGATCTATTTTCAAATTTTTAAGTGTGTCCACAGTGATGTAATTTTAATGAGACATGGCTGATGTAGTGTTACATAATAAACATCTAGGTTACTGTTGTAACCTCCATTCCCTGATGGAGGGAACGAGACGTTGTGTCGAAGAAGCGACACTAGGGGTCTCTCTTGAGAGCCTCGCGCATCTCTGAACTTGAGAAAAGGCCAATGAGAAATTGGCAGACAGAATGTGCATGTCCTTTCCTCGGTCATACAGGTATAAAGGGAGAGAATTTATGCGTCAGTCCATTCAGGTTTTGCACTGAGGAGCCAAGAATGATGTTCGCCATAACAGTGGCTCGGTTAAGCATCATGGCTGAGAGGACACAACGTCTCATCCCCTCCATCAGTGAACGGAGGTTACAACAGTAACCTAGACGTTCCCTGTCTGTAGCTCACTTCGACGTTGTGTCGAAGAAGAGACACTAGGGTCCATATTCAATCACGCCATGCGCTGAACCGTGTACATGTGCTGCTGATGCAGGTGCGGGCAGGTAGTTAAGTGCCAAAGTGACAGGCTGCGTCAGACTGCACATACCCTTCCCCATTGCCCCATAAAATCGGTATGAACCTTTTAGGTTCCCGTAACCCCGAAGGGGGGATCAAAGCGACGTGCCAAGCATGGGAGCAGGCCGCGACAGCCGTGCCTTTTCTCTCTCTATGTTTCTTGCATAGAGTCAAAGCGGCTGGGCCCATCTTAATGCTATCACACGCATCAGAGAAGGCGTTCTTTTCCAACTCCTATTCTTTCAGGGGGAAAAGACCCCATCACACACCTGCCCAGGCTGGGGGGAGGAAAAGAATGGTGTAATACATCACATGGGTTTTCCGCCCATATGTGGAAATGGCGTGGTGGTAGATCCTACCTGCTGCGAGGGAGGAGTTGCTACAAACACGGCGACCGGGGGGCACTGTCTAAAGGAGATGCGGGTCTGCCCGTAGGGGGACCGTACCACGGAAAATACACACAGGGGGATTAATCCACACAGAGGCCCATCCTGTGGAGCACCTATTCCAATACAGAGTAGTTTAAGTACCCATAGTCGGTCTGTGCAGGGATTTCCTCCACTGAACTCATGGACCAGAGGGATAGGGAGGAGTCATCCAGGGAGCCGAGTTAGTGGAATCTCCTGGGATAAGAGCATTTGTGATCGCCTCAGTGGAGGCGCTAGGTGCAAGCGGTACAACTGGTCAGTTGTTCCGCTTTTCCGAGATCTACCGGCTCGGACCTGAGAAAAGACGGGACGAGACTGACACAACCCTGAGATTGTAAAATCTCGTAAATGTATTGGGTATTGCCCAGTCCACTGCTCTGCATATGTCTGCTAGGGAGGTGCCATTGGCCAGTGCCCATGAGGATGACACATTTCTCGTCGAGTGTGCTCCAACCCGCAAGGGGCCTGGGTGTGATAGGCCGATGCTATGGCATCAACAACCCAGTGGGAAAGCCTTTGTTTGGAGACAGTGTTCCCTTTCTGCTGTCCACCAAAGCAGACAAAGAGCTGCTCAGAACATCTAAAGCTCTTCGTGTGGACCACATAAGTGCGCAAAGCAAGCACCGTAGACAGAAACGAAAAGGCTGGATCTGCCTCCTCCCGGGGCAGCGCTTGCCGGTTAACTATTTGGTCCCTGAAGTGGGTCGTAGGAACCTTGGGCACATAGCCGGGTCATGGTCTTAGGATGACATGAGTATCTGCCGGACCAAACTCGAGGCAGGTTTTGCTTATAGAGAATTCTTGCAGGTCCCCAATCCTCTTGATGGAAGCGAGCACGATCAGGAGGGCTGTCTTCAAGGAGAGTGCTTTGAGCTCGACTGATTCTAGTGGGTCGAAGGGGGGGCTCTGAATGCCCGAGAGGACCACTGAGAGATCCCAGGAGGGGAACAAGCTTGGCCGGGGAGGGTTCAACCTCCGGTCGTGCTTTCACAAGGACTTTCCGTCCACTGCGTCGTGGTGGGCAAAGATAGCGGCTACATATACCTTTAAGGTGGAGGGGGACAGCTTCCCCTCCAAGCTCTCCTGCAGAAATGAGAGCACTGACCCAACTGTGCACTTCTGCGGGTCTTTGGACTGGGAAGAAAACCAATTTGTGAACAATCGCCACTTTAGGTTGTAAAGTTGCCTGGTAGAAGGAGCTCTGGCTTGGTTGATCATGTCTACGATGACAGGTGGTAGGCCACTTAGATCTTCCGGGTCCTGTCCAGGGGCCAGATGTGGATGTTCCAGAGGTCTGGGCACCTGAGCTCTTTTAAACTCAATGAAGTGATCAAATGAATATGACTTCCTTACCTTTCCTAAAGCTCAGTTTCTAACTGTTATTACCTTACTGCATTCATCAGTACACCATGGCATTGCTTTCTTCCTTCTTCCCCTCTGTGCTTTTACCTATCACCTCTTCTGCTGTACCACAAAGTGTTTCACAAATCATTTTATTAAACTCTACATCTTCTCCATTATTACTTAATTCAAGCATTTTTAATCTCTCCTACCTCTTTAACCTGTTGATACACACCCCCTTTTGAGCACAAACCATGAAAAAGACATACCTGAACTCAAATGGTTGTATTTTCTGAACACTTTGGAGTATGGAAACAGTTGAAGTGTATTTTGAAAAAAAGATACTTTGGACTTTATTTTCCAAGTTTCAGAATTAATATATGTTGTTATTTTTTAAAGTTAGAGAAGCTGAAGTTTATAGTTTATAGTTTGTTTATGTGACTCTAATAACTATAAGATAATATACAGTTTTACAACATGAATGCTGCTCAGTTTGCATAGTTTGTTGAAAAATGATGACAAAGGGTAATTCTTTTTCAGATCATGTAAACAATGGAGAATATATCAATATTTCTCAGATGTATCACTTTTATGGACAAAAAGTGCTATTGGATATTTTTCAATGAACACTTGACATGGACAGTTGATCCAAGTGTGGCGAACTGGATTCATCTGGCGATCGCGTTTTCATAACAAAGGTATGAAGTCCCGTTTTGATATTGCATGGTTTTCATTTGTACTCCTGGCACAAATAACTAAATTATTGTTTCTGGAGCATTGCTATCATGAAATAGAGATCGGATATCAATGTTGAACCCTTAGAACCTGAAAAAATGATTTAATTACATTTATAGATGGTAAATTATATTGTAAATGTAAGCAGAGTGACGTCACTCCTGTGTGCTGTGACATTGCGTATCAACAGGTTAAACCTCCTCCAATCTGCAGATTTAATATTCCATCTAGGCAATTTCTCCATCTTATCCTGGAGTATATAAATCCCAGTTGAACATCTAAAAGGGAAATGATCACTACCCATTCTTCTTTTATCTACTACTTGCCAAAACATCTCCCAACTATACTTTGAGAAGTTAATGTTAGGTCTGTTGCTGAATGACTCCCTGAAGGATACATTCACTCTTGTCACTCTTCCATCATTCAGATGTATTAGATTACTCCAGTCTAATATTTCTTCCACAATATCATATATTAAAATGTATAATATATGTATATAAATATTATAATCATTAGGATTACCACCCTATATTAAATGGTCTGCGCTTTTATAGCACCTTTTTAACCTTAACGGTATTCAAAGCACTTTATACTGTGACTCATTCACCCATTCACACACACATTCATACACCAGTGGCGGCAGAGCTGCCGTGCAAGTGTCTAGCCTGCCATTGGGAGCAACTTGGGGTTTAGTGTCGTGACCAAGGACACTTCGGCATGTGAAGTCATGTGGGCTGGGATTCGAACCACCAACCCTGCGATTAGTGGCTGACCGCTCTACCAACTGAGTCAATATTTTCTAATAATTCTTAACAACACATTCTCACACCAAACTCGTCACATATTGACACTTTTGACAGGGCCCCTTGGCGTCACATTTTAACGCCCTGGGTATACCTTTGGCATCGCGTTGGGTAGTCTTAACCAAAACGGCATTCAAAGGTGAGTTTAACAACGCTCCACGGCGTGTGCAAGTAAGCAGTTAAAGCGTTTTCTTAGGTACTGGTAACTAGAGCATGCTGGATAATGTATTTAGTAGAAATCTATCGGACTACCCAACGCGTCGAAAAATGACGCCAAAGGTATACCCAGGGCGTTAAAATGTGACGCCAAGGGGTTATCCTGTCAAAAGCGTCAATATGTGACGAGTTGGGTGTGAGAATGTTGTTCTTAACTTGTCACAAGGATTATAAAAATGTATTATTCTTATACTGAGTCCCATCCCAAACCTCCACCACCACTGCTTCACTTTCTACATTCACCTCCACTGTTTTAATAAAAGTAGACACTCCACCCCCATTTCCAGATTCCATATCCCTACGAACAGCTGTATAACCATGAATCCTCAAATTCAAGTGAGCAGAAGTGGGGGACTTGAGTTACGTGACTTGACTTGAGTCTGACTCGAGTCACAAATTTAAGGACTTGTGAATAGCTTGACTAAATGAAGAAAATTACTTGAGAACCAGTGACTCGAGACTTGACTTGAACTGCATCACTCAACAATGACTTGAATGTTTTTTTTATTATTATTTTCAAAAACTTACTATAAACACTAATGAAATGTGTTTAAAAAAAATATTGCGACCAATTAATTCATATGCAAAAATGAAAGCCAGCCAGCACCACTGATCAGCATCTGCGCAGCCAACGCTGCTCTCACAATGCACTAAAATGACAGATGATTGTCGAGTTCCCCAAATAATTTCCTTTGGATAAAAAGATTTCAAATTGGATCGTGTGAATAAAAAAATATTTGACAGATGCACAATAAGCAACACAAAAATATCCGATACAACCACCACAACCTCGAATTTCATCAGACATTTCAAAAACCACAAGGAAAGGTAAGTAAATAATTTTGTTATCATGTCATTATCCAGAAAAATTAATATGTAAAATTACTGTTCAAATGTTTGAGGGTTGTCAGTAAATTAAAATGATTCATGATTAATCTCATGCTTTGTAGTGCGACAAGTTTGAAATGACCAGACATTGCCTCTAAATGTGTGTGTGCCTTTTCTAAACCTTCTCAACAGGCAACAATATACCATTACATTTGTTGGCAATATAAAACACAACAGGCATATTTGCAGTCACGGAATCTTTCCGAAAAAAGATTCGATGTCATTATCTTTTCATCTTACCTCTGTATAATGTCTAATAATGTGTTGTATATAAGCACAGGGCTGCTTTGTGTACAGGCTTTACCAGGGTAACAGCTATATTTCTGCTGCATAAGTGCCACTTACTGTCAGAGAGCGAATTAGCATTTTCATTCGGTCCGTCTGCTGTTTTTGTTAGATAAATGTGTAAATCTGACCACATTTTTTCACAGCATACACAGCGTTATACATTTTAACTGGTTAATTCTAAAAATCAAAACAATTGGAATAATAAGGTATCTAGAAGTATTCACAGAATTTTAAAGTGCCCATGATAAAAATAGAGTGCATGTTCATTAACACAATTTAATATATATATATATATATATATATATATATATATATATATATATATATATATATATATATATATATATATATATATATATATATTCTATTACATTACTGTTATACAATTCATATAAAAAAAGAATGTTAAGATATGTATATAAGTTAATCTTTTCAGAGCAAAATTAAATATTTATTTAAAAAATGTACCTCTAATTATTTTAGTACTGTGGCTTGACTCGACTTGACTTGAAACTCATCAGGACTCGACTTGACTTGACTTGCTTGATTTGTCTGCACTGCACTTGAGACGTTACTTAAAACTTGCTTGTGACTTGAACATGAATGACTTGCTCCCACCTCTGCAAATGAGATTTAAGCCTTGTCTCCTGTATACAAATAACTACCGGTTTATCATCAAAATCCTCCAAAAATTTATTCAATTCTTGTCCATTACTAATGAGACTTCTTGTATTCTGATGTATACCAAAAAAACATTATAAACCACCACATCCTGCCTGTGTACTTAGAACTTGCACCTTGAGTTGTTCTTTAATTATGTCTACTAATAAACTTTCCACATCCAAGTATTTTTTCAGCTGCCCTAATAATAATTCTAGTTGTTTCAGTCCTACTCTCAGTTTGAGCTGACAAATGTATCACTTCTCTCGTGAATGCAATAAATGCCATTTTATCCACTAATAATGCGTTTCCCTTTACTCTGCCAGGGTTTTTTAGTTAATAAGGACTTTCACTTATTTCCTAAGATGTCTGCTGAACACGTTTTGCTTCCGCGTATGTCATCTTTTCCCAAATTCACGATCCCCACGGCACCTAGCGCAACATTGTTTTCCCTAGCATACAACCGCCACATGACCAAATTTCAGACATTTATAACATCACAGAGGAGTTGGAACATATGGGCGGTCTACATAACTCAAAAATCCTAGAAAGACTATGTCTGGCAGATTTTCCTCACCAAATATCACCATTACAAAAAGGCTATCCAACTTTTCTTTGTTTCGGACATATTTTAATCGTCTAAGATGAATTATTACTGCTCCTGGTGTTTCTCTTTTGAACATGGCGACTTTAACTGTAACGTAGTCGAATAGACGATGATGTGTGATGAACCCAAGTGCAGTTCACCTTCTGTCACTCACTCGACGTTGTGTCGAATTAAGTGACACAAGGGGTCTTCCTTGGATGCCAAACGTACCTCTGAACCTGATAAAAGGCCAATGTCATGTTGGCAGACAGAATTTGTATGCCCCGCCCCGGACATATGGGTTTAAAGGGAAGCGGGGCAGCGAGTGCCAGTCAGAATTTTTCTTCTGAGCCGAATGGTTGTGCAACAGCAAGCTGAAGTTCACCACTGTTTCACTCACCTCTGTCAGCGAGAAGCATTGCTGTTGGATCTACGGCACATTTCCAGCTGGTGTTCTCTCTCTCTGCATGCTGTGCAGTCTATGCCACTGGGCGCTTCGACAGTGCTTTTCACTTTAAAAGAGTGTTCTCCTCCTAAAAGTGTTTTGATTTCTCTAAAAGATTTTGAGTTTTACACTCACAAAAGAGCAATACAAGATGCCCTTCTGCCCCGGTGTTGTTCCTGGATTCGGTCCAAGACCGATGGCCACAGACGCCGCCTCGTGTGCCTGGGCAGCAATAACACTGAGGCAGCATTCGTGGATGGCTCATGTACTCATTGCGAGAACATGACCATGGCAGCGTTGCGGTCGCTGCTCTCCTTCTTCAAGGTGAATGCCACTTCAGCCACCCTCCGCCCGCGTCACTCCTTCTTGCCATGGGATTGAGGATGACCCGGCTGGCGATGAAGGCGATATGGAGATAACTACGGGCTCGTTTTCGCTGGGTAAATCCTTTGCCTCCCAAGACAACCCCCACTGTCTGCTCTGGTACTCCCTGACAGGAGCTCCTCTCGGGACAGACGTGCTGGCACACAGCTTGCCCCGGGGGTGGGCAAGTACGCATTTCCCCCAGTGAGCCTTCTTGCACCGGTGCCGTGCAAGATCAGGGAAGATGAGGAACAGGTCATCCTGGTGGCCCCTTACTGGCCCACTTGGGCCTGGTTCTCGGATCTTACGCTCCTCGCGACAGCACCTCCCTGGAAAATTCCCATGAGGAAGGACCTTCTTTCTCAGAGACAGGGCACCCTCTGGCACCCACGCCCAGACATCTGGAACCTCCACGTCTGGCCCCTGGACGGGATGCAGAAGATCTAGTGGATCTACCACCTGCAGTCGTAGACACGATCAACCAAGCCAGAGCTCCCTCCACCAGGCAACTTTACGCCCTAAAGTGGTGCTTGTTCGCGAATTGGTGTTCTTCCCGAGCTGAAGACCCACAGAGGTGCACAACTCTGTCAGTGCTATCATTCCTGCAGGAGAGGCTGGAGGGGAGGCTGTCCCCCTTCACCTTGAAGGTGTATGTAGCTGCTATCGCAGCCCACCACGATGCAGTAAATATCAAGTCCCTAGGTAAGCATGACTTGATTATCAGGTTCCTGAAAGGCGCCCGGAGACTGAACCCTCCTCTGCCTAACCTATTCCCCTCATGGGATCTCCCAGTGGTCCTCTCGGGCCTTCAGAGACCCCCTTCGAGCCGCTTGATTCAGTTG